>CM055201.1:5290183-5944650 GCA_029224185.1 Karalla daura
GTACCTTCGTCATGTTCCTGGAGGGTTTAATAATTTTCTTTTATACTCTGATTATTATCGTCTGATGTATGATACTTGTCTGAATGCTTATTATTAGAGGTATTATTGTTGCTGTTCCTGCTATTATTAGGATTATCATTGTATATTAAGCCAGTGCGTGGAATTACATTTATATTGGTTGATTTCATGCCTTTTACAGCACCTGTTTGTATCTCGGGTGCATGGTTGCATATATGTTTTCTTTGTTTACAAATTATTGAACTAATTGCTGAAAATTTAACATTTTTTTATGTTTGCCTGGTTTTTCCTTCTAAAATTTCAGCTCAGATTTATGCAGTTTTCCTTTTATGCAATTTCCTAGAACTAGGAAACAGAGCAGCTAAGAGGCAGCCAGGATTGAGCAATGCAACAACCTGGAAACCTTAAAAATGATGGACAGAAGATGAAGAGACAGAGCGGGTTGTGATTAAATGCTCTCATACACACAAAATGACAGCACATAATCTCAAAATGACTGCTGGAGTGCACTGGAACTTCACAGAAGGCCGATTTAGTGGATTAAAGGTGGTGAGAAAAAAAGAGGTGAATTTTTCAGAGGGACACACTGATATCATAGCCTGCAGTTTGACTCAATGAGGAGCACACACATAGTCAGCCTGACTGCCTTGTTTCTCTCCCAGCTACGCTTAGGCTAAATGATCGAGCACAGGTGCACAAACTGGGACCATTTGCACATCTGAACATGATGGATGTAATATTCTTTTATGTGTTCGTGTAGTTTACAGAATTCTGAATTACATCTGATTCTATGTAGGAATCATACGTAAGTAATTTATGCAAAATGTGGAAATTATACTCATAACATACACATGTACATAGAAATACAGCCCACTCACTCATACACACACGTGCACACACACACACTTTACTGTCCGAGATCAGGCATAGGTCACTACAACCTGGTGCCAGCACATGTGAATATTATCCATAATTAGCTTTTATGTAGTTAACGACATACAATGAGTCGATAATTGAATGATTAGGATGTTCTGTCGCATGTGTGGCGAAGTTACTGTGATGAAATCATACATTTAATATGTTTGAGAGCTATTTGGCAAAAACAAAAGATACAAATCTGAAGTTTTTCGTGTTGAACACTGCTGTATTTCCACACAAGCCCTCGTAAGCTGTAATTCAAACATTTTCTAATGGATTGAATTAGTAAATGGAGTAACATATGTGCACAAATTATACTCATCCATATTTTTAGGGTTACACAATGCTCACCACAACACTGAGCTTTGTTGTTATGATGGCCAGACTAGCACCATGTCAGCGCCACACTCTTAAATACAAATTGACTCTCATCTGCACCCTCTGTGGCAAAAAAATTACTACCGCTCTCTTTACACAGAGGCCAACCAATCCACGGTCAATGTGCCTCCCTCCAAAGAAAGTCTTGAGGAAGAGACACAAAATCTGGGCCAGAATATGCATTTAATTATGAATGGAGTTAATGTTAAAGCTTCCAGGAGCAGCCTAATATACTAAGACACAAGATCTAAATCCCTACTTTACACACTTAAGAAGGCCACAAATTCTCCCTCCCACCACTCTCACAGTGGGGGGAGGGAACAAATGAATGAATAGCTTAAGTTTATCTCACTCTGCATTGACTTAAATCATAAACATTAAAGTATATTTATGTTTCACATATCATAAACTTCTTTTTTTGTTGATACTTCTTACTTTATCCAAGACGATCTTTAAAATGGAGATAAATTACCCTACAAATTAAAACATAATGCCATTATTGCAATAACTACATAATAACCATGATGTAAAACGTCGCCCAATATGAATGTAAGCAAACAATGCATCGTCAAACCATAGTCAGAAAATTGATTGCAGCTAAGGTCCCACCTTTTATAGGCAGGCAGTCAATTGGAGTTTGGAAGGATTAGGGGCACTTGAAGTATAATTTAGGGGTGGGTGAGCCAGCAGAATTGGACAAAGTGATGGACCTGCCAGCCCGATGGCGAGAAGTATATAAAGTAAACTGACCTTATCTTTCTGAAATCTGCAGGGTTGTTTTGCTGCTGATGGTCCTGCTAATTTGCTGTGTGTGTCAGGGTCAAGCTAATCTAATCTCTCCAAGTCTGGGGTCTGTGCTGGGGTCTCCTCCCTGATGGACACGCCCAAAAACACCTCCCCAGGGAGGCGTCCAGTTGAAGCCATCCTTACCAAACCACCTCAGCTGGCTCCTCTCATGTGGAGGAGCAGTGGTTCTACTTCAAGCCTCTCCTGGATGTCGCCTTTCTCCATCGGGAGCCCCTCACCCTATATTTAGGGCCTAACCTAGCCACCCTCTGGGGAAAACACACTTCAATTACTTGTACTTACGATCTCATTCTTATGGTCTTATATAGGTAGATAGTAACCTCAATTTGCATTGTATCTACATTGTATAATGACAGTAAATTCTAATCAGAAACCGAGGTTTCCTATGGGAAAATTTTAGGTTTGACACCATAAACTGGAAGAAAACACAAAACAGTAGGAACTACCCCTCCTTTTGTAGCGAAGGACCTTCCCAAATATATATCCTTAATCATACGGACATATTTTTGAATACTCCTGTGTCCTTTCAAACTTTAAAGTGAATTTTCAGTTTTACTGTTGTGGCCTGCTGCCTGGCAGACAGAGACCAGGGTACGAAGAACTCGCTGTCACAGTTCGTTTTTTTTTGCCTGACGTCACGTCCGCCCTCCTCTCTCTCTCTTCCATCTTGCTCCCCGCATGTGTCTGCAGCTAGTCCACAGGTCAGTGAGGAGCTTTAAATACCTGCTTCCCCTGCACTGTTTCCCCTCGGTCTGACGGCGAGAGGTAAACGAAGAGCTTCCTCGTCTGCCTGGATGCAATCCGCTCGGTTTAGTGACGCCGATGGGCAAACCGTGTCTTTGTGTGTGTGTGTAGCAGGGCCATGCTAACCAGTTAGCTTAGGGGCTAGTGACTGTTAGCTCACAAGTTGTGGCACAAAACAAGCAACAAACAACACTTCGAAATAGTCAGTGAAGGCCAGTGTTTGAGGGTACTTGGCCTCGTATGTGGTTGCGCTTTTTGTTATGTTCTGGCTGGCGCTGGTCTTTGATTTCTGTTGCCAATTTGGCTCCTCTGTCAGTGTGACTGGTAGCTCCTAACTGACTCATTATCGCTGTGAAATCAGACCTCCACACCCATCCTGAAGCCTCTGATCGCTGCTTGGGTGTTTACATGGTGTGTGTGTGTGTGTGTAGCTGGATACCTCCTGATCACACTTGTTCGTATCTTTGAAGTGTTGTGATCCCATGTGAAAAGTGTCATGTTGAAGAAGGTTAAGAAACACGCAGGTCTGTGAAATAACATTGTCCTTGTTTGAGCCAACTGATCTGTTATAAAAATGGACAGACGCGTTAAAGCAGTTCTTTGTCCTGCTCCTTTTTCCAAAATGTGAAAAGTTTGCCCATCCAGAAGATTAAAAAAGTAGGAAATATTCAAATATAAGAAGGTGATACCAGACCAACTTTTTGAGTGTAGTTTATTATGCAATTGCTAATCGACATGGGGAATCCAAATAATGGGTGAATTTATACAGAATATGCAATTCTGTGGGTTACATGGCTCCTTCGATGTGTAAAACTTTATATAGGGAGAGATATGTGCAAGACAGGCATGTAGGCTCTTTGTCATGTCAGTTTTTGTAAAGTGGGTGACTTAGTGTTGGTATGCATTGCCAAGAGATTCAGGTAGATTGCGTAAAGCTTGCACCATAGCTGCGTCTATAGTTGATAGGTCTTTTCATCAGTAGTTTATTGTTTTCTCTGTCTGGACTCATAGGAGTATGTGAATACGTGTGCATTGTCAAACACCTCCTCCAAGTGAAAGTAGTTATTGTATCAGTAAATGAGTGCTGAGGTTGTGGTTTTTGACTTTGGACCAAGAAGAGTCATTACTAAACAGGACTCGGCTATTGCGCAGCTGTCATCGAGTCATGTAGGTGCGACCGCAGGTGCTTTGGTCTTCTCAGAATTCCTTTGCTCTGTGAAGGGTGTGGTCGGGATCAAGTCTTGCCGCTGTATAAAAGTTGACAAGAGGGTGCCGCGGATCGTTCATGTCTGGCAGTGTGCCGCAGTGACGTGCCTTTGAGGTGTCAAACGTTGAAACCGATTCTTCCCAATTGCTGTCAGGTTGACACACTTGATAAGTCTGTAGAAAAGTCGAACACCCCCTAACTATTGCAGGACCATGACGCCCCGTCTCAGTTATTAGATGAAGTTAAATATTCAAGCGTACTTGCCTGTTTCTTACACCAATTCAAATAGGCGCCTACTATTAGTATTAATCCATGTATGAATTTAGTTTACTTGATGTCTCACAACTAGCATTATGTTGTGTGGATCCGCGATTGCATGTTTTGTTCCCACAACATGACATTTTGTGAATTGCCTCATAAGGTTTCTACCTGAAATGTTATTTTAGACCTTTGGTATCAGTATTTTGTGGACATAGCCTTGTCATGGTTGTGAAATAACCAAAACTCCAAAGATACAATGTATCAAAATTCTTTTTTCCCCCCAGATGAAAGAAACGATTATGAATCAAGAAAAACTCGCAAAACTGCAGGCACAAGTCCGCATCGGCGGAAAGGTAAGCGATAATGTCGAGTTTGTGATTGACGGGAGGACGGCGCAATAACGCAGTTGCACTGAGAGCGCGTGATTGCAGCTATGTGTATGTGTGGCGGTCTCCACAGGGGAGTGCCCGCAGAAAGAGGAAGGTTGTGCACAGAACGGCAACTGCAGATGACAAGAAGCTCCAGTTCTCCTTAAAGAAACTGGGTGTCAACAACATCTCTGGCATCGAAGAGGTGAGGGTCAACCTCTGGCCCGGGCAAATCCGCGTCGGGGTATTCCGTCACTTTGTCACCGATGCGAAACTTTGGCTCTCGTTCCAGGTCAACATGTTTACAAATCAAGGAACAGTCATCCATTTCAACAACCCCAAAGTGCAGGCCTCCCTCGCTGCCAACACCTTCACCATCACCGGCCACGCTGAGACCAAGCAGCTGACCGAGATGCTGCCCGGCATCCTCAACCAGCTGGGAGCCGACAGCCTGACGAGCCTCCGGAGACTGGCCGAGGCCCTGCCTAAACAGGGTCAGTATCACCTGGGACGGGCCGAGCCAAACCCTAACGGGGCGCTCCATCCCATTGTAATTTAGCTCTAGTGTCACTGAGAGGCATCCTTTCTGGTATAGCATGGTTACTTTGATGAAGAGTTTCTAAACTGAAGCAATGTTCGGACAAAAATACCTTGAGGGCTGCCTCAAACTGTGATCATGATGTAGCAGATGTTTCAGTTCCATCTAAAAGCCTTTATTTGCCCCTAGGGGGCATTTCTAGACACACTGAGCAGTTTCTGTAAGCAAATTCTGTAATGTGAATTAAATAAGAGGTAAAATAAGATGCTCATAGTATGGTGTAAAATGGAATGGATGTAAATGCAGCATTTAAGTGAACAGATCTTCAGAAATTGAAATGTGTATAGAAAAAGCAAATGCCAGATAGTTCTAAAAAGATCCCCTTGTCTCACCTTGGGCTCTATCATGCTGCTCAGGACTTTGCCACGATGTCAACACTCCCCAACCTCTGTCTCCAGTTTTGTCCACGGTGTTCGTGCAAAACACGTCCCCGAGTCAGGATACTATGTCAGCATTAACCGAACGCATCCCATTCTCCTTGAAAGAAGCAACGTCTGTCTATATCTGCTGTCATGTCACTGCGTCACCAGTCGGCTATGGAAACTTGAATGCTTTGTTGCGCCATTGGTCTACTGTCGTTGCTGTGATGAAGGACAAGCACCGCTCCGTCCGGACAGATTCATCGAGGAGCAGTGATGATCACTCCAGCGGCCTCGGGCTTCTCACAGACTCTCTCGTGTTTTCACAGCTGGAGATGGAAAGGCGCCGATCGCGACAGTAGAGGAGGAGGATGACGACGTTCCAGGTGAGCGCTCGGTTCTCACGCTCTCCTCCACGCTACCAAATACAAGATGACTTCAGCGTGGCCGTTTCCCATCAACCTCCCTCACACACTTGTCAGATTCAGACAGGCCCCCAACCCCCCCCCCCCCCTATAATCATGGCTCCGTGCTCTCTTGGCCCTGCCAGAGGGGGTCGTCTGAGGGGAGGGGGGGGGGGGGGGGGGGGGGACTCATCAGTGACTCCATGCGATGCTGCGACGCCGCCGTTTGAACCTCCGCTCCGTTGTTTATAAGATCCAGTTTGCTTTTCTTTTCGCCGGCCCGACGTCGGGCCAAGCGCATGAGGTTGCCATTACAACAATCGGGGCTTTTCCCAGGACCCTCAGCCGCTCGCGCTAATGCATTAGCCAAACGATTTACACGTGCGCCGTGCGACGGGAGCGGCCCGGGCCCTGATGGCACCGGGGGTTAACAGCCTCCGCCATCGCGTTGTTATTGGGGGGTTCAGTTCCCTCTCTTTGTTCTCCCGCTCCAGGAACATGTTTACTCAGACCCCCCCCCCCCCCCCTTTCTTTTTTTTTTTTTGGATTGTTCCCCGGTTTAACCCCGGCGACCCTCGGAGCCAAGGCTTGGAAAGGGGCAGGTTTCTCCCATTTCGTCGTATAATTGAGGCCCAACTTTTTGATGTCATTTTTACAGCTGCATTGTAGTCTGTGTAGACGAGCGAGGGGGGGGGGGGGGGAGAAGCAGGGTCGCGTTACAGCCGCGATAGTGTTTCAGATAAACACGCTCTTCCTGAATTGCGATCTGGCACCTCTGAAAGTCATTTATCCCACCCCCACCCACCTCACTTCAATTGAACCACGTCTTCTCTTTTTCTTTTTTTCTGCTCTTTTCAGATCTGGTGGAGAATTTCGACGAGGCATCCAAGGATGAGGCTAACTAGAGGGGGAAAAAAGTGACTCCCCGGAGTGTCGGAGCCCGACAGGACCACATGAGGCACAAGATGCTGTCCTTTCTAGGTGGAAAAAAAAAAGAAAAAAGATTGAAAGCGTGAGAAGTGTTCGACCAAGGTGGTTGTGAGCGTCCTGTATCATGTGCATCAACTGAACAGAAAAAGTACTGGACTTACGCTCTGGTGACTAATTTTTAAGGAGTTTTCTAGACTAGTTCTATGAAATGTTAAACAAAACAAAAAAACAACTGTGGGAGGGGCGGGGGGTGTCAGTATTTTTGATCCTGGGACTCGTTCCACCCGTTTCCACCAGATTCCCCAAGTGCTTGCTGTGCTCTGTGGCCTGTTGTGTGCAGTCGAGAGTGCGAGATTGTAAAATGTGTTGTGTAAGGCTCCCGCTTGACCATGAACCTCCATGTTACTGAACCTTAATTCTCTGTGGCCTCGTTCCAAAAAAAAAAAAAATCACCATATCTGGAATAAAACCTTTGCTACTGTCAAAAGAAACAGGAGCCCGGACGTATTTACTTGTTTTTCTTCCCCCCCCCCTTTCTTTAAATCTCATTTCCACGGCTGAAACGCTGCTTTCTATAAATCGGTCGGCATGCGTAAAGTGCTGAACTTTGACCCCGACTGTTTACATTGCTTGGCGAGTGTTTGTTTTTGTTTTTTTACCGAGCTGAAGTAAAAACTGCTCGAACGAGGCAGCCTTCGATGAAAACAGGAGCTTAAGCAAATGTTTTTAGGGATCACTGGAGCATTATGGCGTATTTTGCCTTTCTTAATTTGGATGGTTTTGTTTTACTTAACGTTTAGCCACTGATCTTCCTTGGCGCACACATTTTACTAAAAAAAAAAAAAGACTTAAGCACTGTGATTACTGTACCGTGTCACTAACTTTTTAAGGAACCGTATGGATTTCTATCAGGACTTAAGGTAGTGCAGAAATTCAAATGAATTAAATGCAAATGTGTTGCACCATGTTTTGAGGTTTTTTTTTTTATATTGACTGGACCATAATGCTGGTATTTCACCCTAGCTGCTAGAATGAATCATCACATTATAACATATAGTGATTCCACATCTCCAGTAATCCACGAAATAAGGACTAGTGACTCTGCCACTTCAAAATCATTTAATTCAATAGCACTTCCATTTCTTAAAACGGCGTCTGGACCTTTGTCCACTTGCAAACATGCCTTTACACACTCATAATAGAAGCCATCTCTCGATCCACTACTTCCACCTTGACCGGAGTCGCACGTAGTGGGAAGTCACAGCACAGCGTCACAATACAGAGAAACCAACTACATGGGAATTAGAGCACTTTACAACACACGATGTCGGTATGAGAAATCAAATAAATAATGTCCATACGACCAACACAAAGACCTTCAGCGGGACAGCTTGCAGTCTGCAGCGACGGTCTCACAGATGAGCTTACCATGAAAATGATTTAAAAAAGCTACAAAACGAGGGGAGAAGGATGTACAAAATGTTAAAAAGGAAACCTCCATGCATTCCTGTACTGCACATCGGGCGGCATCTACACTTTGGGCCTGATCGACTAAGATCCCAGATGAGGGGCGCTAAACTGCGTGCTCCCGGTAAGATCGTGTGCATTTGGCGGGCGATTTACTAAGGGAATTTGCCGCAGTGACAACAGGTGCAAACGGCAGTATGCAAATGAGGGGTTTGCCCGCCGCCGGCCTTTCCATCATAGCGAGTGCAGAGGAAAGCGCACGAATAGAAATATGATTCCCTGGAGTTGGAAGTCCTCGTGGCTGGGGCATACAAACATCTGTTTTCAAGTGAAAAGGTTGCTGCCCTCGATCATGGGCTACCGGCAACTGCACAAGAGGTACGAGCAGCTTGGCTCGTGCGCTCCGGTGTGTAAAACTGGGAGGTTTCGCAATCCCAGTCACCGCAATCGTTTCCGGGTTTGATAAATCGGTTTGCGTGTGCTCACGTTTCCGATCTGCATATTCTCCTGCCACTATGTTGCTCACGCGAGCAGGAACGCCCCACGTTTGCATATGCACTAAGGGCCAAGGCGCGTGCCGTCTTCCTCACTTGGAGGACGCCATCCACAGATCAGCTCGCACATTTCTGCGCGGCTGGCGTCGGGTTTGCGCGCGTTCTCATACACGCAGCGCAAAGCCTTAGTAGATCAGGCCCTTCGAGTGTGATGAAAGCCGGGTCATGGCAAAGAACTATTAAATGTCGACAGATTTCACGTTCCAATGTTCAAAAGTGCAAAAAGGAGTAAAACTGGTTACAGTTGAAAATCCACACAGCGCAGACCGGTATGTGCAACCCATGGACAACCATGTGCTGTTGAAACGTCATCGAGTGGTATTAAATACCCCCCCCTCCCCCGTCCCCACCCCCACCCAGGCTGGTCGGCCGTCTGCCCCGGCCGTGCTACATGATTGTCCCGAGCCTGGCGTCCGGCCTTCGGTTTTCCGACCGGTGTCCCGGTTCACTCTCTGATCCCCATCAGTAACTTGAGCAGGTGCGCCTCCATCACCTGTTGAACTGAAGCACAGAAATATGCGGCGTGAACATGAAAGAGTGGGAAGATGCAGGTAAAAGTACGAGGGCCGCGCGGACTGAACTCTGACCGCCAGCCACAGGTGGGGGAGCAGGTGAGACTCCACCGTAGGCCTATCTGGAAGTGACGATGGATGCTGGCTGGTGTTTCTGTGAATTAATGACACTTTTCCAAGACACACTTCTCATCATACGTGACTACAAGCAACGCTACTTATCCACTGCCTCTGGCCGGTTAGCAACCAGCGCTAACTGGTGCCAGCTAAAACTTCTGAAAACAACAATGTCGACACACTTAAAGCGCCTTTCCCACTGCATTGAAATTACATAGTGATGGTTCTCCAACTTAAGATGTTTATATATCGCAGGTCTTATTGCGAACACGATAGTTGGGCGCATCACATTTCCCTAGTATCGCGCGACCCTAAAAGGTACACTTGCATTCTGAGGGTGACTATATCGAGACTGTGGCGGCATCTACTTCACAGCTTGTGTGCGTGTTCAGTTTGATCGTACCGTTCCGGTGGCCCATGGCCACGGCCATGTCCATTGCATTGAATCCAGAATCGGACTCGATGGTCGGATCAGCACCGCTCTCTGGAAGACAGTACAAATGCAGCAAAACGTGTTGCTACGCTGACAACGGTGCAGAAAATGTGCCACTTTTCGGGTGAACATTTGTCCTCACCTAGCAAGATCTCCACACAGCGCACATGGTTGCCGTGGACGGCATACAGAAGCGGGGCTCCTCCATTCTGAAAACCACAATTTTCTCATTGTAAATCACATCGTTTTGTCTCGGCGCTTCACAGTTCAGTAGAAAGTGCGATAAAGAGCCAAGCCTCCTTCTTCTTTTTCTCTTACCCAGTCGTACTCATTGACATCAACACCGCAGTCGATGAGCATCTTCACAATGTCAGTGTATCCTTTACTGCAGGCCAAGGACAGCGCACTTTCCCTCCCCTTGGCCAGGAGGTTGGGGTCAGCACCCTGCGGCCACGAAAACACATGAAACCATGAGGGGAAAGGATAAGAAAAAAAAGGACGTGCTCTGATGTGACGCGAATGTCCGAAAGTCAGGTTTTCTGTACATTCTGGAGCAGAAACTCGACCACGGCGATTTGTCCGTGCGCAGCTGCCCACATCAGAGGGGTGAAGCCTTCTTCATCTTGAAGATTGATCACGGACTCTATTGAAATGATACAACAACCATATATATCAATTCATACAGTTCCAGTTTTACCCTTCAACAACGTACGGGCACATCACATGGATACACGAGGATAAACCTTATCAAAAGTGCTGCTTACCTTGTTCAATCCTGCTGGCGAGAAACACCATCTCCCCTTGGGCCGCTAGCTGATGAATGGACAGAGCTGAGGAGAAGAAGAAAAAAAAAACGTGTAGTGATCGTCACTTTGACTCAGTGTGTCGATCGACTCATTCAGCGTAAGCACTCACAGTGCACCAGCAGGGGTGTGGAGGACACTTCATTGCCCCGGTGCTTGTTGGTGAGAGTGGTGGACTGTTTGATGGGGGAGAAATGTTTGGTGGTGGACGGTGTGTAAACGTGGCGCACTTGAATGCCCGGCGAGGGCGACGTCTGGATGTTGCATTCGGCTGAAAGTGACAAAAGAAAAACGCACAGTGGTGAGCACACGACACCCTGCAGACGGTGCTGGGACAAAGGCTGAGCACACATAGACATATATATCGTTTATGTTCACGAAACACTTTTCCAGGACATTTTCAGCACGAACATTTGTCATTACTACAGATGCACCTCGTATTTTGTACATTTTTACCCAGATTGCTTTCATGATTGTTCCTCTCAACTCCAGACGTCTGGTTTCAAAGATCTGCATAGACTGCACATCCCATGACTGATCTTATCATTAATAACTGATCAATTCAACAATGAAAAATGAAAGAACTTCAATTGGTCCCTTTAACTTTTACACACGGGCGCGCGCACACGTTTTCACAGGCACACACCTTTAAAGAGGACCGAGGCAACCTCCAGGTCGGAGTTGACCTGGTCCTGGATGTTCTTGCTGTCCTCCTCGTTGAGGGACTTGACAAACCTGGAGCACACGTTCATGTCGAAGCGGTTGGGCAGGATGAACTTGATGCCCATGGCCACGTTCTGGGTCCCGGGCTCTTCCTCGGCCAGCTGCTCGGTCTTGATGGAGCTCAGATCGGGCATAACACAGATCCCCTCCATGTCTGCCTCCGGGACCAGCGGACACTCCGCCGGCCCGGAGGACACACCGACGTTGTCCATCCCACACTGAGCTCAGCTGAGCCTGTCACGCTGGAGTTAAGCTGAAGCCCCGACTCGCCTAGAATAATAAAATAATATGTCAAAACCGACGGTAAGCCCCAGTCCACACAGCCAAACCACAGCCGCTCCTATTGTTGTCGTAACCTCCCGCTGGTCGCACTAACTAACTATAGTAACTGGATTTAAACGGAAAGACAATCATAATATACATGTCAGGAATTAATAAGTTAAGAAATTTGGCGCATTACTTACCCCAAAACGCATTATTTTACGTAAATACCGTCCTAAGGTCCCCCTCGTCTGATGTTGTTTTGAGGCTGTACGCATGCGCAATGTGCAACCACTATTAAGTTCCCCTCTATTGGTTCCGGGGACCTACTGTGTGACGAAATACTTTATAGATTAAATAACCCAAAACATGAAGTTAGTAGTAACAAATTTACTGATCATTTTAGGAAAAGACTCTGTAAACAAAACTAAATACAGTCACTGTTGTATAATTGTTGTATAACACTGTGTAATTTTTGGCTGCTGTATATAATTTCCTTATGAGAATAAATTAAGTACTTCTTATCTTATCCTATCTTTTCTTATCGCTATCTATAGTGTAGTGTAACGTAGTATAGTGTAATGCAGTGTAGTGTAGTGTCCTTGAGCAAGACACCTCACCTCAACTGCTTCCCAGTAACTGAAGTAGCCAAAAATTAATGTCTAAACACTCTCACAATTTTAAGTCGCACTTTTAGCAGACATAAATGTGTGTGCCAAATGAGTGAATTTAATTAAATAAGAAACTGAATAAATTGTAAAAACAAGAAAGCTGTTGAATTTTTTTGTATATCTTCTGTACTTTTTTGCTGTGATCAGAAATAAGGATTTGATTAAAAAACATAGAAATTAATGTAATGTAAGTTATTTATCACAATTGATTGTTATTGTTGCAATGTAATAGTATTTGATACATTTAGATTATATGATACATAAAACTACATGATCTCATACACTATCAAAAATCATATATTAATGTGCAAAACCATTTTCATTTTGTACTGTACCTTTCTCTCAAAAAGCATACAACATTAATGAAGAAATTGATGTTTTAAACTGATTTCATAGATATCATTGACTGACATTTTTACATGCTATGATTTGTTGTTTCTGAGCTTCAACTGGCAGGTACCAGTTCACCTAATTGCCAACTAATAGCTTTGTAACAGTGAGATCACTTATGAGCAGATGTTCACTGTAATCAAATAACAACCATTCATGCTCGACAAGTTGATTACACAAGAAAAGTTCAACAAACAGAAAGATATTTGAGCTTGTTTAATATTCTTTTAGATCAGTTTACCACATTAATGACCGGGGGAATTACAAATCCATTCCAGCAGGGGTTATTATCTTTGCTCAAAGTTCCAACATATTAATCTGATTAAGAGGTTACTGCAAATATTTCCTCAAAATCAGTCAAATCCTTCCATCAAAAGGCATAAACATGGGATTAGTGCTCTTTTTTTTCATTGTTGTGAAATCGGGAGTGTGCACGAATGTGTTTCATCATGCTCCTAGAGATATTTGTGTTGCTCTATAAGTCAAGTCTTTTGATGTGAACAACCCGGACATAGAAGATGGCAAATAAAGTATCTGCATTATTTGAATTTGAATTTTATTGTTTTATTACATGAGCTTCTCTTGTTCTCAATCCAACACTTTTGCTTTTGTGAAAAACAATTAATCCATTTTCTTGACCCCGTTTTAAATCCCAACAGTGTCGAAAAGGGTCCACTGGAGTTTATCAAACAGATTTCTACAGAAATTTACCATGCAATAAGAAGAAAAGTTCCCTTAAACAAACAAGGAAAGAATTTAAATCATTACTTTGGCAGAGAGTTGTGTGTGTGTTGCAAAATGCAAATCCCTTAATCTCAAATTAAGAGCTGAATTTTTATCAGTGTGTTGGAGAGGTCAAGAGGAGCTTTTGAGGCTGAGTTTATTCAAGTATAAATGGCCACACAGAGTGAGTCATAAGCCTATTTTTGGACCAAGAGTGGAATCTCACACCACCGGGCATTGTAAACAGAGAGCTGCAAGTTTGTTCTGAGGCCTCTATCTGTGCACTTATAATCATTTACTTGTGTTGTTGAGTCTCTTATGGTGGATGCCTATCTAAGGCGAAGAGACACCACAGGGGTCCATGGTGTAAAACCAAAGAAATTTTCTTTCTCTGTCCAGATCCAAGTCACATGCACCCCTGACTGCCTTGTTTTTACAGCAAGCTTCAGTCTGAAGTCCACAATGAGCTTCTAGCTCCCTCCACAGGATGCCTGGAACAGTATACTGAGAGCAGGATGAAAATACATCACTCTATGTTTATACCTTGCAGTTTATACCGTGCATGGTATAAACATCCCTTTGTGTCACATTTGGTAATTTATTCAGTAATGGAGACAAAAGACGATTGAGATTTAAGGTGTCAGAAAATTAGCATTTTGGAAAGTCCAAAGGCATCATCACACCCTCATTTTATATATTATCATATATATATTATATATATTTCAGACATTGAAATGCAGCTAAAAAACAGGTGAACGGGTGACTGTGAAGGGAAGTTTGCACAACCATTCAAAAATACCTGTAGACATGTTATATCTTATTCAATTATTTTATTTAGCCATTCCTGTGCATTTCCTTGTGAAATTACAGCCATTTAATAGTACTAAAATTTTGATGGTTTTATCATGCAAAGATGAAGTTCATTGAAACAAGTTATGTTTGGCCAGAAGATGAGAGTAGACCCTTTTAATAATTGAAAGATACGTAGCGCAGTTGAAATATTTGAGAACTGAAAGAGGCATGTGTGACAATAGCATAGAGCTCTGGATTGTGTTGTCAGCACTTGGTCTCTAAATACAATTCAAATCCACAATGAAAGATATTAATCTCTCTGAAATTAAATTAGGCTAAAACCACAAAGTCAGGGGTCAGCATAGCCAGCTTTGCAGTGAAAACTGATTTCATAACTCCTGTAATGGTTTATTTATTTATTTATTCATTCATTTTCTTTTTCAGTGGCTTGGCAGCCATGCCAAGCACACTCCTCTGTGGGCAGCTTTACCAGTTTGTCAGTTGTGATTTGACCACAATACAATGGGCGTCTGTTTGGGTTTTTGTCTTTTTATCAAACATTTGGGAGATTAAGCTAGGTTATGAACAAACAGAGCAATGCTTTTGATTATTTGATATCACTGTTGGCAAAGTTACATTACTCTATTTTCTTGTGCTGTTATTCTTGTAGTGATAATAAAGAGATTCAATTCTAATTGCATTCTCATGTCTTACTTGTCCTTTTTCAGAGCGTGGTTTCTCACTGAGCAATGCTCAGGGAGTTGACAGTTTTGTTACTTTTCACTCTTGGTCCTGCACATGGAGTTATACCTACAAATTAATCCCTTTAAAGTGGTGAGCCTAGAGTTGTCTCTGTGTCAGTAAAAGACCGATTTAGACCAAGACCAAGTATGATCTTCTCCCAAGCACTAGACAGGAGTCAGCCTCCTTTCTCCCAGGACAAGTGTACAAGTATACCAACAGTTCCTGTAGGACAGCGGCTGAATGGGGCTGCTGTTTCTACTGCATTACAGTAGTAGCAGTTTTGACAGTAGCAGCACTATGTTGGCTAAAATCACAGGCTCCATCCCTCAGCCTTGCAAGAGTATATACCGACCAGGGTGAAAAACCACATTATTTCTCCAGAATCTGAGGTTTAACGGCTAGACTCAAATACACCATGTCTGGACGCCTTTAACTCTACTCTCCCAGCAGATGGCAGCATATCCTAACTCATACGTTATTGGTTGCAATAGCATGTGGTTGAGATATGATGCTCCCCAATCAAGGCAGACAGCAGACTATGAAATTGGCTGGCAACTGACTGTTAAAAGTAAGACTGTCTGGCTGGAGGCTGGAAGCTGTAAATTGCTCTCAGACATTTAAGACATTTAATCTGCAGCTCATCAGTAGTCAGTGGGACAAATCTGGGGGCAGGATGGGTGGGAGAGTCTGCTTCTCGCTTCCTGTTGCTGTCACATTGCTACAATCCAACTGAGGCCAGCTTGACTTCTATCTAAGACAGGCGCAGCAGGAAGTATTTCATGCAAATTGATCAGGCTGTGCTGTCTTTGTATTTTGAAATGATTAAGTACATGCTTGAGTGCTTGGTGCTTAAATGTTGTTGGAATGCTCCTCGGGATTGGTCCCAGACTATATGATGAGTAAAACGATGCGCAGAATGTGCTGAAAGTATCAAAAATAAGGTGTTTACTCAGCAGAATTGTTGCTGCAGGGAGTACTCTTGATATGCACCAGGGCCAACTACGGTTTAAAGATGCATAATGAATTTCAATATCCTTCATATACTGTAGATGCTGTGTTATTAGTCATTGTTACTTTTACTCATATAGTCACCTTTTTTACTTACTAGTTCTATTTCTAGTTCTATTTTACCTTTATTGCCTTTATTTTATCTGCATACCTGTGTAGGAACATAGAGGATAATCTCAAACTGGAGTCAGACTTCTTGTATTTCTTGCATGTGTGGATATTAAAGAACCACTGCATTTGAACTCTGAAATGTGTTATGCAGAGTACTGTGAAGTCAAAACTATTTTTAAAATTAATTACATTGATCTGATTCATTCTAATTCATACTGATGTCAGGCAGCAGCCCAAAATTATAACTAAAAATCCAGATTATGATTATCAGATTAATAGTGTTATTCTAGATTGGTATGAGTTCATCATTGACATCGGTGACTACTTCAACATAGAAGTAGTCAGTCAAGAATTACAATCTAATAATTTCTAAGTTACCCTGACATAAGGCCATGAGTCTGCATTATAGTGTAAATACCGGTACTTTATGTTTGGGGTACTTTGGCTTGTAACAGGGTATGTGTGTGTATCTGTGTGTGTGCTTGTCCCGGCGTGCATGTGTGTGTGTGCATGTGGAGGGGTTGGACCTGGTGGGGATGCGTCTCTGGCGACTCCCACAAACAAACTGTAAGTGACGCTCTGCAGGAGGAAGCCGAAACCATCGTTCGTGTGGAAACGAGAGGAGTGAGAATAAAGAGTCGGTGGAAACAGATATAGCAACTTTTTCCCTGCTTTTTCTCTTCTTTGCTTTTTTGTTTTTTTAATCAAAATCGCGCGATTTGAGCGCTCGACTCGCCCGGAGCAGGAAGGGGGACGACCTGCAGGTAAAGGCGAGCTGATTCATTTTGTTGCTGGAAAAGTTTTTTTATTGAGAACTTGACAAATGCAATCTTGCAGGAAGGTCAGGGAAGACACTGAGCCTGAGCAGAGCTTATACTTTGTACTTCCTTTCTTATCTGTAGGCGATGAGACGAGAGGGCGCGTTCACAGGTGAAAGGTGCAAAACGTGGCTTCAGCTGCCTTTGTAATCACTAGGATGCATTCACCGAGGGCATGGTTATGCAGGAGTTGCCTCCATCTTAAATGTCTGACTTGTCTATACAATCAGATCCTTTTGATCCATGTTTTCACTTCTTTTTGTGAGAGTCTATGGAGTTCATGTTGGCACACAGTGAGTCACTGTCATGAATCATGTTTCTATCTATACACATTTGTATTGGAGTCCATACAAAAAAGCATATAAAAAAGTTTTACACTTTTCTTTATCACATGATGCTACAGAGCCATGAGTGACACCAGCCTCGCATTAGTTCCCATGTAACAAATAATAGCATTCATTTGTAATAACAGCCATTGCATCTTGTCATGTGAGAGCAATTGGATTATTCAATCATGCATCAACAGGAAAGAAATGTTCAGGACAACAGGATCAACTTGCTTACATCTGAAGACATTTGCATCACTCATGTAGATGTCAGAGCCAGGTTGCCAAATGCTTTTTGACAGCGTGCGTTCTCTTGTTAGGTGTAATCTCTTTTCTCACGCTCTGTGCTGGCGTGTGTGGCCACCGGCCAGGTCAGGTTTCTTACTCACACTGAACAATTTCACTGGCTGAGGACAATGACTGACACAAAGTCTAATGTGGACCAGAAAAACTGGACTCCTGCATCCTTACAAGCAGCTACTGGTTCTAACTTAGGGCATTGTGGTTTGGTCTTTGATTATTCAGATATTGTTTGTAGCACCTAGAAGTGACCTAACATGATTGAATGGAGTATTTTCCTTGGCCTCACCAACATCAGCATTGATTTCTTTAGAAATGCCCCTCTTTCTTTGTTATGAGCCCTTTTACAATCCCTATCACAGTCCATTTTTGCGGAGTGGCCTTTCATGCTTATCTGGCAACCACACAGGCTTTACTTTTGGATTGGATGTCTGCTGCTCACTGATCACATGCAGTGGCTTGCTTAACAGTGGAGCTTTTACTTTTGGAGTGATACAGCTTTGGAGAAAGAACACATGCAACCTTAAGCGTTTGAGACAGAATCAGAGGAGGAATGAGGTAATGAGGAAGAACCAGGAACAATCGTGTTCTTTCATTTACTTGCGTACCCGAACTTCGGGAGTACATGTGGACTGATCCGTCACACTCCGATTCTATACCACATCCAATCTCTGTCGATTAGCTGCTATTGCAATATCTGAAATTAATAGATGAGTAAGGACATTATGACGTGGGGATTTCCATAGATGTTGGGACAGGAATAGACTGTCAATATTTACAAGGCCACCTTTTCATTCTAGGTCAAGAAGATCAATCAAGATCAACCCTGATCCTTCCTTTGTGTGGATTCAGATTGTTTCTTTAAACATTCAGTAAACCCAAGGGCTCCAGCATATTCACCTTTGTTGACGCAATGGGCTGCAACCTGGGACATTGTTTATTCTCCAGCGTGAGACTCGAACCTTCTCCAGTTCCACTGTATAATAGTGTGACACCAGTGAAACCAGTAGGATTAAAGACTCAGCTAGACACCCAGGCCTGTGGCAGTGTGTTCCTCTTTTGATAAGATGTCCTCTGGACACAGTGTTAAGCACGCAAACGTGATAGTGATATTACTGTTAGATAAACACAAAGGACGTCGTCAGCACTGAGGGTGATATCAATGTGACCGGACTTGCTGTTATGGCACTTGGTCCTGGTGTTGGCCTTCTGTATCCGTTTGCCATAAAAGTATAAAACTGCACAACATCATCATATATTAACCTATTTATAACTCAGGCGGGCTGCTGTTTTTGTATGCATCTTTGTGTATATTACATATACAACAGTAACAACCTAGCTGGTTGTTAAGAAAAAGCAGCATTTGTCTCTGTGTGATGAACACCACCTCACTCAATCAGTCAGTCAAATCACTCTATTCATCCCCTCTGGAAAAGTGTCCCCAGATTAACTGACTGTGAAAATAATTCCCTGCGCTCCTGTTGGAGACAGCAAGGAGACCATGATTTGGCAGAAGGTCATAACACTCGCAGCCTCCCTCTGAGCCAAAGCATTAAATTGGCCTGTCCATGTGGCACCAGCTCATGCAAATGAGTGTCTAGACCAGAGTCCAGACCGTGGAGCTGACACCACTGTGCAGCTTTGAAGTCATGCACTATTCACAGCTGAGAGTGAAGTCACTGTGGATCAGGTGTGTGAAGATGATACAGTTACGCTCACCTGCACCGCTGCATCCTCCCCAATGAGTGGGACACTGCCTGCACTGTATTTCCTGCAGCTTCCTCTGTGGATGTCTGCTCAGCTGCTTAAAAGCTGCTAGTGGAGCCACAGTTGTATTTTATGTAATGTAAAAATGGTTTTGCTGTGATCAATCATTTCAATTTAACACTTTCCTTCCATTTTAAGTTAAGCTGGAAAGTATGCATGAAGGAAAATTTTGACTGTAGCTATACTGACACTAGTAACGTGACTGTTTTTTTTACAGGCCTCTGGTGGATGGAGAGAAAATGGAGGTGAACAGGAGAGAGGTGCCTCTATATGTAAGTGCTTTTCTCTGAGTCTATTGATGCGTCAATCTCTGGTTTTTGGATGCACTGATTCCACACTCCCTGAGAAATCCACCCTCTCTTTTTTCGATCCAGATCCTGTTTTTCCTAATCACCAGAATTGTAGCCATCACGCTTTCGCTCCAGTCACTTTGCTCTCCCTCTCTTTGCGGTGGTTGACTGGTAAACCTTATGTCGCAGGTGAAACCCAAGCCAGTTGGGTTGGAGTCCCTGGGGAAACCAGGGAAGCCTTATACAGCTTTCTCACCAAATGACACAGGCCTCTGAAAGCACAGCACGCATGGAGGCAGGGATGGAAGAATATGCCCCTTTGTTTCTTGGTGCTGAAGGAGCACAACAGAAGCTGCAGCAACAAATTGGTTGATTGACTGATAAATGACAACTTTAGTGATGGATTAATCATTTTGAGTGTTCAAAAAATGTCTGTGAATAGATTTTAAAGAAGGTCTATAATGAAAAAAACACCACATTTACTCCATACCTGTATCATTTAAGCGACGACTTAGTGGGTGGCAGGTGAGTGGCAGGCAAGACAACCAATCAGGGGTAAAGCATACATGTGTTTGCCAGATAAGCACGCAAGGGTGCCAGATCTGTGCAGAAATGGACTGTAATATCCCCACACCATAAATGTGGGGGATTGTGAAAGAACTTGTTTAAAAAAGAAACTATTTGAAGACTTGACTGGACTTTGTGAAACACAATCATTTTATAGACTAAACAACTAGTCATTCAATCAAGTTAATAATCAACAGATGAATGGACTACAAAAAATAGTTTGTTGCAGCCATGCACACAAGTAAGAGTTGAGCGATTTCCTGGAAGCATATTAGACAATTTGCAGGTGTGTTTGAATCATTGTTTTTTCAACTCGGCAGAGCTTTCTGTTTCCATCATCCACTTTCATTTCTTCCATCTGTCTTCCTTTTCCCCTTCAATCTGCCATATCCGCCATCTGCCTCGTTCTCTTCTAACCTCCATTCTCCCAAATGTGTATATGTGTGAAAGTGTGTGTCTGTGTGTGTGTGTGTGTGTGGAAGCCTGGGTGGGCCAATGACTGAAGCGCTGCCAGATTTCTGGTAAGCAGAGTGTGTGCTTGCTGTGTCACCCATTTCAGAGTAGAGGGGTGGGGAGTGTGGGGGGGTGGTAGCTCCACTCACTGAGGACCTGTCTGTACCTAGGCATGTGAATCGTTACAGCCTCTACACACGCTTACACACGCACCTCTCCAGTGAGAGGAAGTTGCGTCTCCACCCTGGAAGGTGGCAGCTCAACAGGAGCGACTCCCGCTGCTGAATGGAATCCAGGTTTCAATGCGGGGCTTTGTGTGTGCAGGCCACCGCACACCGCTGTCACATAAAGGCTGTCATTGTGACCGTTACTGCGGGTTAAAAGCGTTACGCCGCACGTCCACACACGCAATGCGATGTCAGGCTAGTGAGCAGGTACCGTCAGGCCGATAAGCGGTTGCATTGATTTGCGGGCAAAAAGTGTGGGAGTTTCTGCGCTCACTGAGCTTTAATTGAGCTCAAGTGCAGGACTTCACGTCTCAGGGATTTTCTTCATCAAGGTACAAGCAAAATTGATCCCTCTGTAAGAACACTGTGTGCTCACCCTGGTCCAAATCTGCTGTGAGAGAAAGGTACAGAAACTACATCCGCAGTTTTTAAATTTGTAACAAACCTTAGTCGTTTTACTCCGGCCATGGCAAATCATCCTGAGGCATGTCAGACTGACCTGCGTGGAAGTGTTGACAGGCATTTATGATCCATGGATTATCAATCAGAGCTGGGAGATTAATAATGAGTGGATTAATCTGTCAGTTTTTTTTCCATATTAATGGCTCCGTAAATTGTTGGAAAAACTGGGAAAATGGTGCTCCATTTCTACCAAAGGACAATATATAGTCCTCAAATACCTTACTTTGTCAATGACTGTATCAATGTGCTGTCACAGAGGACAAAAGAAACAACAAAATATTCACATTTAGGAATCTTAGATTTTCTTAAACACATACTGAGAAGTATCTTTAACTGTTCAAATAGACTAATGATTATAGAATAAAATATATTTTTTTCATTGATTATCTGTTGATGACTGTTGTTTTAGCCTACATTTAGCCTATCCTTTGTTAGCATTTAATATCGTTGCCATACTGTTTGTTTTTAAAGATTTGACATTTATTCTCCCTTCTGTCTGCCACCTAAAGCCACCCTAGTAATTCAGCTGCTGCTGGTGCTAATTAGCAGAAACAACTAAACACAGAAACAACATTGGCACTGTTAGCATGCACATTAGCATTTATTGCTGTGTTCAAACACAGGCACATAGAGCTTTGCTGTAGACTCAGGGCTTTATGGCAGCTGTTACCTACCACAGTACACCTACATGGTGTTCGCTAAGATAGAGATGCAAATGATAGATTGGCTATATCCTTGTTCATTGTTTGTTCGTCTGCCATCATGGTATGGTATCAAAGTGCTATTGGAGCTTGTGGGTACCAATGGGACATAGTTTATGATTTGTTTCCCCTTTCAGTGCTGATTGTGTTTGCTGTGCCGTTCACACGTCAGACCAACTGGAAACCTCACCCGGTGAGGTGTTTATTGACGTTTCATAAGTCAATCACAAAAGAGCCTTTTACTTGAACAAATAGTCACAGGTTCTTACTGTAACAGCTCCGTCCAACACAGCAGACCTGGAATATAAATAAGAGCCCGAATCAATACTGTCAGGCAGCGCTCTTACACAAAATTCAGAGGCTTTCCTGGTATTATTACATAAGAAGGAATGTAAACTTTGCAGTCCCCAGTCTTTGAAAAGAAATGTGTGGCACCACTCCAGCTTTACTGACAAAATTTTTTGACACAGAGACTAGTTATTAGTATCTCATTTGCACAGCAGATTAAATCAGAGGTATGTGTCTCTGCCCAGAGTATGAGAAAAGGCCTGCAGCCATCACCCTCAAGACTCCAATGAGATTCTGGTCCACTGATTTTCCCTGAGCCCTTGGGATATGATCCCAACATGACTTTTGAACCATCATCCTCATCATTCCTGCAAGTTTTAAAATGATTTTTCTTGACATAAAATCTTGCTTGAATGTTGATTTCATGCAGGAGGAGGTAGATGGATACTTCCAGTGGGCCATAGCTTCTATATTAGCATCAGAAAACAAGGATAACTACTCAATTCAGCCATTGTAGGCCCACTTTGGATTGCAATGATTTAGTGTAACAGAGTTCTGCCTTTGCCCTTTCATATGAGGATCTGAACAGGCTTTGGGATTCCATAATGTTCCTTAATGAGACAACATGTTATTTGTCTTGGTGTCTTTAGTTGTTAATATTTAAAACAGAAAATATACCATCTCTGCTGGCGTCAGGCCGTCTTCTCACCGAGGGAGCTGGCTGTTATTGGAGCTGTTTTTGTTGTTGTGCTGGCAGTGATCTTGCTCCTCTGACGTCACCTGTGTGTCGCACTCAGGAGATCACAGCAAAGAGCTCTAAAGCTGATGACTGCTGGTTTCCCGGAGACCACGAGCAGCAGCAGATCTCATGTTGTTTTTCCACCCAAAACCAACAATAACACGATGCATCCTCGGATTTGGTGTTCCTATCAAAACAAATTGATAACCACTCATTATTATGTTATATTAAGGTAATCCACACTGCACCACTTTAGATTTGTTCCAGGCTCCTGTTGCATGTGTGACCTTCTCTTGTTTTTGCTCCGCATTGACCTGAGCGTGGCCCGTGCGGGAGGCTTGAAGTGCAACTGCAAGGTGTTGAATATTTCATTGTTACTGGATCAGGAGGTGTCATGATAGAGTTCCGGGAAAAAAAAGGCCCGGTTATCTCATCCACCTTACGTGTTATCATCCTCATACCATTTCCCCCAGGGCGTGGGAGATACAGTTAGGATCAGACAAATTCAGTGTAATTCGATTGTGCCCATGTAAACCAATATTATCTTCGGGAGCAGGAGCGGAAGCAATATCACAAGATATTAAAACAGAGTTTTCACATGTTTCAGTGTCTGTTAAAGACATCTAAACCTAATTGTTGAAGGACAAGTTGAAGGAATACAAAAGTCAAGCAATAGATAACGCTCCATTGTGTTGATATAGCGGATTACCATTTGTGCGATAAGATCAGGAATTTAATAAGATGATGAGAATGGATGTGATCCAGGGATTGAAAGTCTCTGGACTGCAAGAGATAAGTCAAACTTCAAGGTTATTTGTTGATAACGATTCAAATTCTCCTACTTTCCAGATGTGGAATAACTCCCGGTGCCCTGTCATCCTTTAAGAAAACAGGAAGGCTGAACCGACCGCAGGCTCTTATCTCTTTGTTAGGTGGAAAAACAAACAATGATAACATTAACTGTGATAAGTGTTGCACTAAGTAGCTGTGCAGCTCACCACTTAGAGAGCTGAGAAACAGCAGCCAGACCTCGATTATCAGCCCCGAGCCAACAGGCATGGGAGATCACCTGCATTTCAACATGGGGACTATTATGGAGTGGACTCAAGTAGCAACTCTGAGAAACTCCAAGATGCTCCAGAAGCAAAGCAAATGAAAGGGAGATGAGAGTCCCAGACTTCAGTCTTGCAGACTTTTTGCAAGTGGCGTTATTGATTTTTCAGCCAAGGTCATGGTGGTCTTTTCCAGTGAGCCCGTGCTGAGTAATCTATCTAATATAATTACATTAACAAGATGTATTTTGGAAAATGAAATTGTGCAGTCCTTATCTCTGTCCTTTTGCTGCCTGCCTGATATCCCAATGTACATTTTTCATTCAGTAAATCTCATATTTGCTTGTAGTTAACCCCCATTTGGTCCACTTATTCATTCCAGACTACGACATCTCAGCAACAGCCTGCATTGCCATCGCTTTATTTCATTCATGGTTCACAGAACATGCACAGTGCCCCAGATTTTTCCATTTGCCGCAAGCTTTCTCATGCATTCCTCTTAATTGTATTGTATGTATTTGTGTCGTAATGGTATAGGCCGATGACCTGATCAGGGTGTATTTTCAGTACAGTGACATAAAAATTCAGATTCTTCTGATTTCTTTAATTATATGCCAGTCAAACTTTTGGTTTATGCAGCGAAATATCTTAACATACTTCAATAAAAAAAAACAGATTCAGCGAAATTCATTCATGGTTTTCCATGATAATGTTTCCCATGACTTATTATTTAACATCACTGTGAGGTTTTAAGAGTATGATTTTGAGTGAGATATTTCATTCACTTCTAATGAAATTGTTTTAAAATTTGTCACAAACGTTCCTGCGTCACCATCTGCTAGTATTTGGTTGCTCAAGGACACACAACAACGCGTTCATCTGATGTATCGCTAATCTGACCGAGGCCCTATAAATACATTTGAACATGACGGATGCCTTTTCCCAAACTATCAACAACAAGGATAAATCAAGGATAACCCCATATATCACATGATAAAACCATGAGCTGAGCTCAAATAAACAGGAGATAAGGATGTTGCACAAGTGTGGAACTTAAAGTATGTGATCCCTCTTGAAGTTGAAAGATCCACTCTGAGCTCACCCTCTTGTAAAGGTCACTGTGTGAGGGAAACTGAGGAGGAGGAGAAAATCTGATTGAATCTATAATTATACAGAGAAGGAAAAAAAAAATTCTTTACTTTGGCAGCAGCTAAGAGGCTTTTATTTTGCACTTACTCTTTGCTTTACTAACATCACTGCATCATGGGCTGGAGTGACACAACAAATGTGGAAATGAACGTTTGAGTCTGTGGTAGCGCAGATGGCAGAGCCTTGCTGAGATTTCTTGTCTTTTGTGGTGATGCAGGAGAGAGAGATGAGTTTAGATGAGGTCAATAAAAACAAGGTCAGTGATGTAACAGAAATAATGAATCTCATTATGGAGGTGGATCATGAAGTGGACGCTCAGTAGGGTGCAGCTCGCCCCCACTGGGAGTAAAGAACAGGGGTTCTCTTTCTTCTTTTGCCTTTTGTCTTCTTTTTGTTATTCCGCCCATTCAGTGCAATGAGTGCACTGACTCCAGTATGGCTGCAGGGCAATATGAAGAAACATTTTCCTTCTAAACAAAGCTGCACATTCAAGGCCGCTCCACTTTCATATAGTTAATCAACTTGTAAACTGATATACATTTCAAAATATTTTGCATATGCTTTCAAGGTATTGCCTTGTTAAATGTATTAATGTTTTTCTTTATTGCAAGAAGTTTCTGGTTAGACTCTGGGGTCAGGGTTAAGTTAGCGTTCAGGGTTTAAGAGGCGAGGGTTGAAGGTTGAGGTTAAGTTTAGGGTTAAGAACTTGAAAATGTTCTCCCCACATCCGGTTTCCTCCCACAGTACAAAAACGTGAATTATTAGTCTAAAGACTCTGCATTGACCCTAGATCTGAACAGAAGAATGGATGAGTTTTTTCCAAAAACACTTGCTTTTCCAATTTTACTTTTTCGGGTGAATGAATGAAAGGATAACAGTTATTTTACAGCCTGATGTGAGTGATCACTTTGAGTGAGGTCTATCGTAACGTGACTGTTTGTCTCTCTCTGCTCTCAGGGACAGGTGGAGGCCCATCTGAGGTTGGAAGCCAGTGTTTCGGGAGATGCTGAAGTTTATGTTGTCGTGCATGGGTCTACAATTACACATGTGACTGCGGCAGAAAGAGCGGATGATGGCTTAATCCTCTGCTTCACAGTTCCTGGTATGTCCCTCGGTCGACCTCAAGCAGATGTTCATATGTCTCTGTCTCTGGCTGTCATTCCTCACTCTCTGCAAAATGCTTCATCACCCTCAGGCCACACGATCGCAGAAGTCGTTACTGTCACGGCTTACGTCTGCAGAGACGGCCAGGTTCAGCCATGCGGGGGTGAGACATCTCTGGAATACCTCTGGGACGTCGCCCAGGAGGCTGCGGAGCACCTGAGTGCAAACAGGGAGCTGCTGGGCCCCCATAGCTACCTCCAAGTCCTCCAGAGGTTTTCCACGTGGGTGCGGCCAGCTGCAGAGGAGGCGTCAGGCTGCAGTGAGGAAGAGGAGGAGGAGGAAGAGAAAGAGCAGCCAGGACAAAGTCCAGGTGATGCAGCTGGCCTCAGGCGGCTGGATGAGGAGATCACGCTGGCTGTGGCCAACATGGATTATCCACCGCAGTGGAAAAACACTGACAGCCAGCCTAGAGAAGGTAAATGAGGGGAAGTCACAAACTGTGGCCTATTTTGTGCTCTGCTACTTCCTGGATCAGAAAAGATCAAATCCCAAAATATCAAATATCAGGTATCAGGATTCCCTTCCTGATTACCCACAATACATGATATTCGCAGTAGGTGAGATCTGTTTTGGATTTTTTTGAAATGCATGCACTTTTTTTTTGTTTCATAATTTCTCTATAATCGAACACTTGTTACTTGTAAGAGGTTGTTACTGTACCTAAACCTTTAAGACAGGATCCCGGTACTTCAACACAGTGCTTTGTTATATTTGTTGTATAATCAAAGTACAAGCTATACTTTACCAAACTATACGCCAGTCAATGAGATAAAAAAGTGTCATCTGCATAACACATGCACAATGTTTAAAATTGACTTGATTTAATATCTGAATAGTCAGACTAGTCAAGCTGTCAGTCAAGCTGAGCTAATATATCTATATATATCTAATACTTTTATATAGTTGGATAGATGTCTAGACAGACAAATTAAGAGATCTAGTTATCTGAAAAAAAAATCTAGTGATACATATCTACTGACTATGTAGCTGTGTTTTTTTCTCCCTCTGTGATTCGTGTGAAATGACCCTTCACTGAACAAACAGTGCCAGTGTGTCAGGTTAACATCTCCGTGGTGGTGTTCAGCCAGTCTCAGCCCAGACATCTGACTGCGCAGCCCAAAACTCCTCCATCACATGATGAGCAGGACCAGCCAGCCAGAGAGGCCAGTGTGCTCCAAAGACGGAGCAATTACTGCCATTATTCCTTCGCGGGCAGATTAGAGTTGTCTCGCAGACCTCGGTGTCCATTAAATCAACTCCCACAGCTCCCTCCTCTGCACAGCACTCCTACCTTTTGGTGTCTTCTTATTTATGACACTCACCTTTTTTAAAACCAGAAAAGTCACTCTTCTTTATTAAGATAGACCTAGAATGAAAAACCATCTTTGCCATGGTGTTGTTGAACGATTACAGGTCCTAAAACATCCTCAAAGTGCTAAAAATGGGTGAATCTGATGTAAAATATGACTGTGATCATCATGCTCCATTGTTGTATCGCTCGTGGTACCACTTCATATGGGGATTTCTGTCTGTTTAGCAAGGAACATAAAGTCAGATGTGTGCAGAAACTGACCTAAACATTGGAGTGTAAAAGGAATATTGGCTCTGAGGCATTTTTAGTGAAAACAAAGCTCCACAGCCTCTATGTTACACACAAAGGTAAAGGAGAACAAAGGTACATGCTTCATTCAATCATTCTAGGCCTCCTTTAAGAAAGTGGTGCAGCATGCATAGAATGACTGTGTATTCCTTTTAATTGAACTTAATGTGCATGTATGATTTAAAGGAATTCAGAATATCACAGGCCCCAGCATGGATAGTTTACTGCCTCCTTGGAGTTTTATATTTTGCCAGGAAAATAGAATGAAACCAGACAAGAGACAGACTGGATCCTGCAACAATTGCACACATCCTGTTCAGCCCCCTGTGCTGAGGTCCGCATACCGTCTTAGTGGGTGTCCTCTCATTAGGCTGCAGCGCAGCGCATGTACGGTGGATGTTTAGAAAGAGGCAAATGTACATGCAAAACATGGGCAAGGTTCTCGAATGCAAAGCATCTGAGCATCTGTCAGCCTCCTCTCCCTCGGCGCACTATTTACTGGTCTGGCGGACAATGGCATTCTTGTTTGTTTTGAACTTTGCCTGAAGAGCGTGCTCAGCATTTGCTCCCCTCCGCCGGTCGAAACTGGGTCACAATTAACGGCGCCTTTTGTGGAGGTGACGGGGCGTTTCAGTTCATCTCAGGGCTTCGGGAACAAATTGGAGGGAGAAATTGGAGAGAAAATAGGAGGTGAATTCTTCTGCACATTGTCCGTGGGTTTGAACAGGGGCACCATGGCAACCGTCAGCACTCACACACGCGTATTACAAGTCAGAGATGAAGCGCCTTGAGTTTTATATTTTTATAAATGTGTGTACAAAACAAAAAAGAAGCTGGGGTTTTCAAGCTCCAGAAAAAAAGAGATATTTATTTATAAACACGATAGGAAAAAACATCAAATACGCATCCGCAACCTTAACCTTAAACCACAGCAGATGTTCAGTGTTTACGTGCCCTCATGCCGACTGTTTATGCTCGTACATGATACAGTCAAAGGCAGGAACCGTTTTACAGCAGGTGCTTTCACCTGTGACCGATCTAGTTTTTCTAGCCAGTAATATTTTCTTATAAGCTGCCACGTGTGCTGAAACCCGGAGCCCTGCATTCCTTGGAGTACACGTTTCCCTCTTGACTTACATTCCATACATATGCAGCGAGCGACCTGCACATCTGCACTGTGCTGAGCGAGCGTGCGGAGAACGATCCATATAAAAGGTGATGTGCAGGTTATCGTAGATTAGATTACATAAGCAAGGAGTAAGTCTACATTGTTCCCTGACTGATACTGGAGAGTGATACCGAGAGGTTTTGATAAGTATCAGTGAAAGGATCTATCAAATCTATCTATTGTTTTCTTCTGCCACTCTGGGCTGTTGTACCTACTGTATGGCAGGACACTAAAACCTACCTACTTACCTACCTACTAGTTTTGATATATGCGATTCTAAAATGATCCTGTATACTCAATGCACTACAATATTGCAATTGTTCATACTTCAATTTATTGTCCATTTTCACAGATGATAATTTATTGCCATTTGTTGACATTCTGAGCATTACGATGCTGCCCCATTCAAATATTTCGAAATATACTGCCAAAAAATTGTATTGTTCTTAGAAAAGTAATTGAGCCACAGTCCAGTCGAGCCACACATTTTCACGTATCTCCTCCTTCCTGTACCTCCCTTTGTGTGTTTCTCCAGCTGCCGAGCTTCAGCCTAAAGAGACTCTCCTTCACCTGGCGGTGCGCCTGGGTTTGGTCCACCTCTGCCGTTTCCTAATTCGCCAGCCGAGAGGTCAAAGGGCGTTGACCCTACCCAATCAGGATGGAGAGACGCCGCTCCTGCTGGCTCAGAGGGACGGCCAGCACGACATGTTCCGGGTGCTGGCAGCGTAAGGCTCCTATCTGTCGTCGTATTTGTGAGGCCGCTTCACACACAATTACACAATGGAGGGATGTGTTCTCAGTCAGTCATCAGAAGACATCCTCTGGAGGTAGCCTCAGGCGTATTTCAAAATGTGACAGCTGTCACACCCTGATGGGAACAGGAGTGCTCATCTGAGTGCTCGTTGGGACACAGAGAACGTGTTTAATTGCTCACTGTTTCCTCCTGCTGTGATTTTACTGGTTCAGGTATAGCTTGGGACAGTGATTAATTCAGTGATTAATTCGTGATTAATTCAAATCAAATTCCCTGTGTAATTAAATTCCCTCCATTTTAACCTCTCTTCTGTGGTTGACTTTACTCAATTTCTGTCTTGCACTCTGCTACTTCCTCAATTATAGAAAAACCAAAGAGGATGACAGGCCAATTAGTTGTATGATATTTGAAAATGAGTAAATGAGAAACATATTCTTGAAACGTACCATGGTGCCTACGTTTTTTGTTTCTGCCCTTAAATGCAGGCACTCTTAGCAAAGAATCAGCTCCTGTGGCTTAGTTGGTTAGCGCCCAATACATATTTGGCACTGCGTGTAGAGCAACGCTGAGGTTGTGAGTTTGAAGCTCACTTTGAGCAGTCTCTCTCAAGGTTGTGGGAGGATTAAGGTGACTCTTTCTCTTTTTGAATTTAAGTGTCTCTGTGTAATTGGTATTTTTTTGCTTATATGTGTAGAAAGATGATCATATAAAGCATGTAACATGGTGTAACTTCCCTGATATATTAGGTTATCTGCCGTGTCAGGGATTATTCAGATATCACTGTAACTTCAGAATATAATACACACAAAGAAAATGTTGAATTAGTGTTTTTTTTTCTCTGTCATACAAGAACTGATTCAAAGTTTAAGTTGAACTTAAGCAGGGCTTTAAAAGTGATTTCCTGTCCATCTCCAGTCCTCCTGGTCCTGGCCTGGGCCCTGTCCCGGGCGTGTGGTGCGTCTGGTCGGACAGCTCCAGCATGCTGAGGTTCTGTCCCAGTACCAACTCCCTGAGCCTGACTGTGCAGCAGACAGCCAGCTGCCCCGAGGACGCCATCACTCTCCTGCGGGAGAGACTGAAAGACCACAGCGTCCTCCAACTGGTGAGAAGAGAGAAAACCCCAGTAAATAGAAAAAAAAACATGACCGCTATCAAATGTATGATATCAAACAGGACTGATAAATATTCCCATGCGTCTTTTGTGCATGATGTAATGTGTGTTGCTGGCCAGATATCAGCATTTGAGCCGCTTTTGTTAGGGGCTTGAGTAAACAGTGGAGGCCTTTGAGTCACTCTCTTAAACAAGCAATCAGGCCTTTTGATAAAATAAATAGAAGCACCGGTGGCTGGGAACAATACAATGCAATTATTGCACATAGTAAATCAGACGGCATGAACTGATAACGTGAAAGAAGACAAACCGGTCAGGTTGCAGTGACTGTGTTTCAGTTGCAGTCTTTTTGGGTTTCAGATCGGCGGGCTGAGGGCGGACAGCGAGGGCCAAGATGAAACCCCTCCCAGTGATGAAGGTGAGGTCACCTTCCCCTTCGATCGAGTTACTGTTTTTTTCGGGGAGGTTTGTTAATCCAAGTGAGCAGTGAAGTTAGACACGGGAAATTAGAGTTTCTGGAACCGGAGATAACCTTTTCGCGGTATTGGGTATTACCTCACCTGTAAGTAATTGCCACTGAGCTGTAATGGAGTGTGTGTTGTTTACCCATGACAGTCCTGCACGAGACGTTACGTCCTCCTCCCTCATGTGCTGCATGCTGGGTGTCACATGGATGTGCCAGCGGTGTAACAGGAGCTGCGCAAAAACAGACATCTCTCTCTCTCAGACACACACACACACACTCGCGCACACACAGAACAAAGATGATACAATTCCGCCTTGTTCAGAAATTATGACTCCATCCAGAAAACAAATGGTTTGATTGTTTAATTAACTTGTAAAGCCGCATATCTGCTCCCACGTTTCCCGTCTTACTTTTTTAAAGATGTCACCTCAGGTTCTGGGAAAGGGATCAATTTCTCTTTTAAGCTTTTTTGTGACACTCACTGGTCTTTTTACCACTCGATGATAAAACTAATCGCTAGTTGCAGGCCTAGCATTAGCGTCTGCACGTGCAAATTTGCAGCCTCCGTGTCAGCAGTATGCCGAGCGCGCAGTCCTCAGTGGAAAAAGCGAGCGGCCGCAGAGCCACTTGAGCAAACATTCGTATGGTCCGACATCCATCACTCACTGGGCCTGAAGACGCAAAGAAAACACTCGTAGCAGATGCCGTGAAATGCACGCTCTCCTCCGCACGTGCTGCCTCTCCCTCTCGGAATACAGAGAAAAACCTGAGGGGGGTAGATGGGCGACATAGCCTCGGGCTGGCATGAAACCCCCCACACACACACACACAGAGTCATCCTTCAATGCTGCTGCTCTCTCTCTCTGTCATACACACGCACACACATCTGTTAGCTCAGTCAACCTGTGGCCCCTGTTTTTGGTAACCATGGCGATGGCAGATGGCAGTATCGACTCGTAAAAGCCAGGCAGGAAGCGTACCTTGGTATTGACCTCATCCCTGTCCCGACTTCGGCAGCCGTTTCCATTAATCCTCTCGAAATAAACAAGCCGCTCGGTCGGGAGTTTGTGCTCTTCCCCTGGACCTGTTGCTCTGCGCGAGCACAACATCTCGCCGGCCAGCTCTCCATTCCAGGATAGTGCAGTCACTACCCAGACAACCTGAGGAAGAGGAGGAGGAGAGTGTGTCATGCGTCGACCTCTGGTGAAATATTTTTATTTTGCACAGGCGTTTGCAGGGAGACCCGACTGGAAGAACAGGCACTGGTGGACAGTGTGAGTATGAACGCACATACACACTGTTTGTGTATGCAAATATGTGGGTAGAGTTTATTTTGTCTTACTTTCAACTTAAAATGTGATTTTTTTCAAGCAAACAAATTGATTATTTTTTGTTTGTTCTTGAAGGTTTTTGAAGAACAGCTTGTTCTGTCCTTGGATGATGAGGATGATGAGGACGATGCAGAAGAATCCTCATCTTCATTATCTGGTGAGCCTCCTCTCCCTCTTTCTGTGGCTACGGTTTATATTTAGTCATTTAGCAGCCACTTAACCCTAACCCCTACCAAATGATTTATTCACTCAGCACAAACTCCTGAATGTTTTTATTTTGTACAAGCCCCATGTGGTTTCAATGATGAAGTGGTAATCTGTGAAGAACACAACGACATATTTGTGGCTGTGCTGAACATTTGGGTGTGGGAACAACACATAATAAGCTGGTTGAGAAGCAGCAACAGGAATTCGTTGGCGCTGGCCTGGCACAGTGTTCTCCGGCGCTCCTCTCCGCTCACATCGATGGAAATCAATAACCAGAGTGCGTCCAGGACACAGGGGATGAGAGGATTGTCTTTGATTTAAAAGAAAAAAAAAAACAAGATGCAGTATTGGCACAGGTTAGGGTCTTCATCCTCTGTGTCCCGGAGTCCAGGAATCTGGACCCATCACTAGGACAAAAACAGGAATGGCTCCCCCTCCCCCGCCACCCTCTCACCCTCTTGGACAGTGGTGCTCTGTACTTGAATAGGGAGAGGGAGACAGAGAAAAAGGGGAGGGAGGGTCCTAACAAGCTCAGATGTCGGTGGTTTACAAAAGCTGACATTTTGAGTGAGCCATGTACATTAACCTTGAGAATCTCTTAAAACCACACGTGTGCCCAGGGGACTATATGAGAGTTTAGCTTGGCTGTTAAAAAAAAAAGAAAAAAAACTTTTAGGAGGATGTTCAGATGTTTGAGGCGTCGCCATGGTTACTGCGAATGCTAATTTCCTGTGTTTTGTCGAGGAAGAATGAAGAGTTTGTTGTAAACTGTTGGGGACTCGAGTGGAGCTTTTAAACTTAAACTTTGTGTGTGTGCGTGTGGAGCAGTGAGGGCATTGATCCCGATGTCTTCTCCCCTCGTCTTCTAAGCGGACTAGAGATTCTTCTGCTGAATATTTCCATCCTGATGAGAGGCCCTCGAGGACGCTGTGGCACTAAGCTGTCATCTCAGAGTTATTGTTTTCTTTATTTTCTTTCTCCAGACCTGCTGAAACGATGATTTCAAAATGTTCCTCTTGGCTTCACGGCCGTAACTCAGCGTGTGTCAGTTATTGTTGGAGTTCGCTGTCGTGACAATTTCAGTCTACCAACTGAAACTGAGCTCTAAAGTGGACTCAGTGGGTGATTGGTTTGTTTTTTATGAATCTGTGTTGCTAACATTAGAAATGCCTCGTTTTAATATTTTGACAATCATTTACCTTTAAATTCCTTGAATCACTTTTTTCCAAACTTTCCTGATGCGGATATGCAGCACTTCCAGCTTCATGTGTTTGAATAAGACATTGAGTAAAGACCAGGAGCATCTAAACTCAGATTCACAGGGGAACTTAACCGAATATCCTTCACCTGTTTAACGAGAAGAGAAGAGTCCTCTTGATGACATTCATAAATGCTATCTGTGGCATCACGGGATGAACTGGATCGAAACTGGGGAGAGGAGAGGGACAGAGACAAGAACAAACAGTGACAACCAAGAAGAATGAAATCAATGGAATTAACAACATCTCAGGGACAGTGACAACAGCAACAAACAGTGACAGCTTAAACAACAGTAATGATAGCAGCAGGTACATGCAAGCTGTTTTGGGAGTCGGGGAGGGGTATTCTGTCTCTGTTCCCAAATGAGGACACGATGACTTTTGTGGATCTGCTGTATATTTTTGGCCTGTCAGTATTCAAAAAGGCCAAAAAGGTCAAAATTGCTTTTCACTCCCACGTCCTGTTCAAATCAAACACAGGGCAGTTGTGTACACACTGGTGAAATGAAAACAAAACGAACTCGTCTACTGCCCCTACTGTATGTGGGCGCTAATGGCCAGGCTGTGCGGGAGCTGCAGGGGAGGAAATGCCTCTGTGATGCCCAGGATTTCCCTTACATTAGGCGCTGGCACGACTTCCAGCAGACATCAAAGTGTGGGTGGAAAGTGCTCCGAGAGCTATGAAAATGGCTTCTCATCAGCGGAGGTCATTTTCCACAATGTTTTTGTGAAGAAATGCCATCCACCAGCAGGTTTAATGTGCAGTCGTGACAGTGGCGATGCCTAGAACTTTTTATGAACCGTAGGCTTTTTATAGTATAGTTTATAGTTGTATAGTTACCTTACAGATTGAGAATTTGGATCAAAATAGATAACAGTGACTTTGCTCCAATGTGAAAATGTTACTGCTATAAATCAGTAGCCAACTTTGCTTTTGTCTTTTTGCCATTTTTAAAATCCTTGTGTTTTTCTGTTGATGAATGCATACAACCCGGCTGCTTGGTCTGGACTGATGCTGTTAAGCAAATCAAAGCCTGCCGTGACTCAACACGAGTCAATAAGCAAAACCTTTTTTTTTTTTCAGCCTGCTGCTAATGTTGCTTCGCTGAGTGGTCTATGAAAACAACCTTTAAATGTCAAACAGGGCGTAGGCAGAAAGACCAGAACTGAAAGAGAAGAGAGGCACCAAAATAAATTTGATTAAAACTGTTTGATGTCAGTATTTTTTTCTCTTTTCCAACATCGCTGCTGAGAGTCCTCTTGTTTCGGCTGTTTTTTTTTTTTGATGTGTATGTAGACAGTCTTGTTCAGATCATTATCTCAAAAATTCTCTGAGCATCTGACCCTGGGATAAAAATACTGACAAGTGGGTTCGTGTTGTTCTTGCGCTGTTGTACTTCTCTTAGTGTTCGTGGGTTTTACAGGTCAAGTCACATTCACACCCGTTCACACCGAGGTGGAGGCTCCCCCTCGCACGGTCCATCTGCCTTAACCAGGAATTCTAACCATTCCAACACTGATGACGCAGCAGATCCTCGGGGGCTTCGGTAGCTTGTTGCTTGGCGCTTCAGTAGCGTGCGCCGCGCCTGACTGACAGTCACTTGTGGCAGTGAGCATGTGGTTCCATGGTGTAATGGTTAGCACTCTGGACTCTGAATCCAGCGATCCGAGTTCAAATCTCGGTGGGACCTGGCTTTTCAGTCCAAAGGTTAAAAGAGTCAGTCTAAACACCTATAAAGGTACTGAAATGAAGCCATTAACAAGAATAATTCTCCACAGCTTTCTACAACAAAGACTGCTTAAGAAAACGGAAAGACTGAGGTTCTTCTGTTTCTAATGCTGATCCTCATATGTTTGTTGCAGTAAATGGGCATTCGGTGCAGTTCAGTGGAGTCCAGGTCGAGACCCAGAACGCCATAGTGCCTCCTCTGTCCATGCTCAGCAGCAGCTCTCAGACCATCACACAGGTCTGTATCTGTATCCAATCTGTATAACAGGGCTGTGCAAGGTTCAGAATCTTACATTGGAAAATTACGTTTTGCTTCAAAGAAGTATTTTGGAGAATCCTGGCTAGCAAAATGAAAGTCCTGAGGACTCCTTGGGCCCTGAGCACTCCTTCACCCAAATGACCCTTGACCCCATCAGTGTCACAGTTAGTAGTTTCTATCATTTGCTTCTGGCATTTGTCCCTCAGACGGAGGATGCAGACATCACGTACAGCATTGATGGCGTGACTGGCGACAGCACGGCCACGGACTGCGGCCTGTGGGAGGCGGAGGACTCAGTGGGAGACCTGCTACAGGCCACCGACACCCCTCCACCCTTCCACTCAGAGGACCCCCACCCTCCCTCTGCCCCCCTCTCTCCTGCCGACCAGGCCCTTGCCCGGCTGCAACGTCACAGAGAAACTCCAGTCATGGACTCTTGCGACCTCAGGTAACGGACCAGTGTTTCTTTGTTGAAATAGGTCACAGAGAAGTGAATCGTTTTCCACTTGTTGTGGGGCTTTTGGGCCATTGGTAAATATCCTCTGGCATAAGATTTATGACTCATTTTTTATTTAATTTTTTTATTTTATTCCTTCATTTTATTTAATCGTATTCATATTTTTTCCTTTTTCTTTTTTAATAAAAGTAGGATGACTGATTCTATTTGTGACTGAAATTGGACCAAAAAAACTATATATCATATAGTTGTGATGGAAAGAATAGCTTTCTCTGTGGAAACAAAGGGAGCACCTCACTTTCCTGCTGTATTTACAGTCATCTGTGGATGTTGTTTTTGTTTTCACAAGTGCAAAAATGGCTCACGCTGTAAAGATATGCATAACATGACATAGTGAAGGTGACTGGACAGTTCTAATGAACTGGGTTTTCCTCGCTCCAGTCCCAGCCTGGTGGCTCTGGAGCTGGACAGCGAAGAGGACGGTGGCGAGTCCAAGTCGCCGCACTCGTCAGACGTGGAGAAAAGCGAAGGGAGAACCGGCGGCGACCGTCCCTCTGCCGACCTCGCCTGCACCCGCAGCCAATCAGCATCCGCTTGTGAACCCGTCCCAAAAGTGAGAAACAGCACTAGCCTCTCCCAGACTTCTTCTGTTTGTAGAATTGTTTGGAGCCTTATTTTTATTAGCATTTTTGTCCTCCATCCAGGAATTGAGTGACTCGGGTATCCGCCTGCGTTCCTACTCCTACTCTTCCCCTAAAATCAGTCTGCGTCCTTCTCGTCCTGCCCGGGACGCCCACGCCTCAGAGATCAACCCTGGTCAGTAACCCTGGGATGCTTCGCTCTACCTCACACTGTTAGAATTGTTTTGTCGCATAACGCATAACTAACAATGTTTTCTCAGACTAACTCCCCTTGTCCGGTGTGTCACTAATGTCACTAATGGGGCAGTTTCACAATAGTTTGTTGGTTTAAATAAACTTTCAGTGCAGTCAACGTGCCATTTTGGGAAATAGGGTCCCAGTTAAAGAGAAGGTTGATACCGCCAATGAGACCAAAAAAAAAGAAGCTTATCATGATGAAATTTCAAAATAGCTTTGTATGTAAGTTTCAGATTTGCACAGGAAATATATAGTATTATAGTATAGATATGGTTTTGGGTAATAGTATATAGTATTGCATGAGAAGTCTGATGTTATAAATTCCTTTAAAAGTGGTATCTCAAACTCATTTCCATTTCCCAAAATGGACCTCCTTATTACCACCTCATTAAAAAACCATCAAAGAGCTCCGATGGCTGAAGTTGACTGCACGTGGTGATAGTAGTTTGCACCCTCTTGCACTCTCGGTGACGTGTGTGTGTGTCTGTGTGTGTGAGCAGCCACTGTGTGTCCACTTTGCCCCGTAGATGCCGTGCTCCACAGTGTCAGCCACAGCCGATCTCTCCTTCAGGCCCTCTCTCTGTCTAAATCTCTGTCTCTACTCCACCCTGCTAGTAGTAAGTACCTGCCGTACACCAGCAGAGCCACCATGTCCCTGTCACCGCTGCTTGTCTGTGTCTGGCTCTGACGGTGCCGCCGTCAACCTTGAAGATCCGTTGCGTTCTGAGAAAGTCGTAACCCGGTTGTGTGTGTGTTTTGCATGGCTTTCTCGTGGTCCTCTAAGGGGTCGACCGCTGTCTGTGTGCCCGTCTACGCTTTTGTGCCATCGCATCATCTTTGCTGCTTTGCATTTCTTTTCAGGTTGTTTTGTAATGGGATGCTTTCAGGGAGGGGACCTGTTCAGACAGCGAGTAAGCTCCTCTGGCATGTAAATGAGACCTGTTTCCAGCACGACGTGGATTATGAAACACACATAATATGAAGTAAATGGTCTGAAATGAAGGATGAAGTTTTACCAATTTGTCCCCTAATCAAATTGTCCTAAAGAATGAGAGCATTTCTTCTGCTGTCTGACTCAACCTTTGTTAATGAAAATGTACTGCAACTTGTGCTTGTCTTTGTCCACGTTTGTAGGTGTTTCCAGGTTCTTGAACGGTAATTTGAACAACTTCTCCTCTTTTCCTTTGTGTTCACAGAGCAAAGAGCCTCCAGCATATCAGAACAGTCGCATGAAAAAAGGTAGATATGCTTTGTTTTTCACACTCTGACATCTCAGCCCGGCCTGCTGAGACCTCTGCTCTTAATTCTGACCCAGTATGTTTCATTAGATATGTAATCCTGGGCGGCAGCATCGACATATGTTGGTAACCATGACGGCAGCAGGTTGCTTAGTGACAGCGGGAACTCTGAAGTTGGCTGCGTCTTTTATGAAGCCCTTTTGTCCGCTGTGAAACAGAGCTGGGGTTTATGTGCATTACGAGTCCTTTTGATCCTCTCTCCTCTCTCTTTTCCCCTTTTTTTTCCAGCAACAACAGATTTAGTGACGTACAGATATCAGTGTGACCCTGAGCCACTTACAGCTCTGTATTCCTGCTGCACAATGCGTTCCCTTCTGTTTCTCATCTGTGGCTTTTGTGTCATCTCAACCCTGTGGGACTTATTTACTTACTTTTTCAGATAGGACCGGCTGAGTCATGGATACAGGACCGAATACAGAGTCATTGCACTGTGTGGTCACAAAGCACAGGCTAATTACGGTGCCAGATTTAAGATGAAATAACCTCAAAAACAGACTTTGTGTGGCTCTAAGAGGGTCCGACCAAAATTCAATTTCTTTTTATTAACTGACTCAGCTTGATTCAGAGCAGAACGATGCCAGCTAATACAGTATTTCCTCTGACATACCATATAAAAATACCCCAAACTGCAGACCAATCTGATGGTTAGCAATAAAAGGCACAGTGGGCACATTTCCGCATATTTCTGTACTCGTTTTGATTGTTATTTCTTTGTGTTAGCAGAAGAGGAGGAACAGGGTTTCTGACTAAAAAACTAATCACATTTCATATTCCTGACAGACTGAGTCTTCATTTCAGACTGATGCGATGATGAAAATAGATGTTTCCTCTTCCACTCTTCCTTGTTGAGATACTTCAATCTCAGCCTCCACACCTCGGTAGCGCCCCCTAGTGGATGATATCAGATAGACTCAAGATAAAAACAGCAAGAGGAACTATGAGTTGATCTGAGCACTCTCTGGTTGCTTGGCTGCGTGTGTGGTGTCCTCATGGCGTTGCAACATCCTTTAAACATCAGTATGTGTGTGTGTGTATGTGTGTGTGTGTGTGCGTGCTGCTCTCTACAGGGAGATTAGGTTCCGTAAGCGAGCCCAGTCTGCCGATGACGAGGGCAGCATGGAGCTGGCTGAGTCGCTCCAACATCTCACCCTGTCTGAGTTCCTCAAAGAGTACGTGGGAGGGGGTTAGAGCCCCGATTTTGACTGTCCTAATCCCACATCCTAATCCTAACCAAGACGCAGCACGTTGCCCACCTGACAAGCCCTCCTCTCCTTAATTTCTTTCCCCTGTTTATATCTCTGTTTTATCTCATCTGCTTTCTCTCCTTCTCTCCTCCTTTAACTCTCTCCTCATTGCTCTCTCCTCCTGTCTATGCGCAGCAGAACAATTATTAACTTGTCTATTAACAAAATGCAGTCCTCATTGTTTTGCATGTATCCAGCCTCTAACAATTCCAATTTTAACTTTAATTTGCTTTCACAGCACTGAGCTGCAGGGTTTGATCATTCCTGCCACATTTTAGTGACTAACAAAGGATTGCTCCATTATAGAAATGCAATAAATAGCAATATTAGATGCTGTCAGTATCGCCGGATACATCCGGTTACATGTTTATACACAGATGTTCTGTCAGCCTGCATCAACATGAGTCTGCTGCATTTGCTATATTGCTTTTTGTTGCCCCATAGATTCAGCAAGAGGACAAAGTCATGCTGGCTGGATTTTTATATCTGACTAACATGTGGTTTCAGTCCAAAAAACTCAGCTATGGGTTTAGAGGTTGCACTGATGTTGTCTTAATTTGGCTTCAGGATTGAAGAAGAAGAGCTGGATAAGTACAACATTCCAACAAAGGTGGAGTCGGAGAAGTACAAGGTCATCCGAACCTTCAGTTTTCTCAAGAGCCGGATGTCCAGCACGCGCAACAAGACCAAGGTAAACTAGAAACGAAAGCAAAAGGAATAGCCGAACAAACTAAACTGTCTGAAACGCCTATCAAAGCATTTTTGGTGGCACTTTTTATGAGGGTCAGTCACCAGGTCTGAACTCTGAAAAATGTGATTGTTTTTTTCCCTCCCTGGGAGACTAAACCAGGAAACGTTTGCGGGAATAATTCAGGGTCAGGGTGACAGACCAAACACGGTGTCAGCGTCTTTCCTCTCAATGATTAATCCTCTGTAGGGTCAGAGCAGAGACTGGCAGCACTCTGCGACCTGCATCTGCTGCTCCTGCTACGCTCCGTTTCCCCTTGGCTGGATTTTCTGATCGGTTCGGGAACAGGCGGGGATTCCAGCCGGGCTCATCGCAAACAGAAACCTGACACAGCGCTCTGGATGAATTAAAAGCCCCGCTTTTGCCCAGGGCTCCGAGTTGTACCTGTCGATCAGGTTATGGCCTCTTTGTTCACGCCTGTGTCTCTCTCCTGGTTTTACAAGGGGAAGGGAAAGGAGCGAGAGGCTAAAGACAGGCAGCTGAACGGACATCGCTTTAACACGGGCTCCTGTTTGGGCGCCACGATGTGTGTGGTGTGTGAGAAAGCAGCATCTGGGAAGGACCTGCTGCACTGCTCCAGTAAGTAATCACCTGTAACTGTGTATGCACTCATACTGCACAAATCGGAAATTCTGGCACTTTCTTACTTGTTTTTATCATACTTTATTGCACTTTTACTCATTTGCTTGACATCATGAATTAAGATTGTACAAATACGCTTTTCTCATATACTGTATATTGTTTGAAGCAGTAGATTGAGTGGCAAACTTATTTTTAGCCGTACTAGCTCCATACAAGCCTAATTTAATGAACATAACTTAAAATGTTTTTTTTGCACCCAGGTTGCCCTGTTATCGTACATAAGGGATGTAAGGAATCCGTCCCCCCCTGCTTGAAGGTGAGAGCCGTCTTAAAAATGTTGGCACAACACATCATTTGCTTCTGTCAGCTGGTTGCATGCTCTGACCCTCCTCATCTTTATGACTTAGAAACTTCAGGACAAGTATGCCGTCGTCATGGTGAAGAACAGGACAGCCTCCCTCCCTCAGAGTGAGTTTTTATAGGGTCGACGGTCACCCAGCGTTTTACACCTGGTATTTCCCGTTTTACTGTGGGTCACGTATTCTCTTCGCTTCCTTTCCAGATTTCACAGTGAGGGACAGCCCTCCACAGTGCGTCATCCCTGTCTCTACCTCTCTGCCTGTCGTGACCCCCAAAGACCGAAGGGAGCCCGCAGCACAGTCCAGCCCTCTCTCTGTCACAGGCAGTGACAGGTAATAAAACGTCTAGACCGTAGAAATCACAATATGAAGTGTGAAGTATATATTTTACGCTGCGTTTTTCTCTGTGTAACAGTCAACTCAGTGAGAGTCCAGAGACTGAGTCTGACTCCTTGAAGGTGTGCAGTCAATCAGAAGATCTCCTGACGACACCCCTGTCGTCCACTTCCACAGATTCTTCATTCGGCGAAGGTATGAGATCAATACTTTATGTACTATATGTACTGAAGATTCCCATGGAAGAACATCTTGCAGTTCTTAAAATCAACATGAAACCATAACAGAGGAAATCAGTGGGGAGAGAATGTTTCTCTTGGTTATTCATCGCAGTTCCTTTTTAAGTTATGATGTTAGTAAGGGTCTTAAAAATACTACTTTTCTTATTTACATGTATATGAGAATCTGAGTTAAATGAAAAGACAAAAATATGGCCTCTTAGTTTAGTTTTTTTCCACTGCACTTTAACAAAACATGTTGTGACACATGTATGGACAGATTGTGAAACGAATTCCAAAAGTTGACAAAGGTAACCCAGCCCACTTTTCAGGTGATGAAACAGAGGAAAAGTCAGCAGTGAGAGCATAACCGCAACACAAAAAATAGATTCATTGTTACCCAGTTTGCATCACAGGGAGCTCAGAAAGTAAATAAATGTGGATTTAAAGTGATTTTCTCTGCTTTTCTACCCTCACAGAGTGCGTGGATGCCTTCCTCCACAGCGACATGTCTGTTGATGCTGTGGACTATGAGGCAGAGTCGTGGAGCCTGACGGTCGAGCACAAGTTCTGCAAGAAGCAGGACAAGCGAGCTGTCAAGCGGCAGGATGTCATCTACGGTAAGCAGAGCACCTAGACAGCATGCTTCAACTCTGCCGATGACATCACCTGACAGTTTTTTTTTGTTTGTTTTTTTTGCAGAGCTGATGCAGACAGAGCTCCACCACCTGCAGACGCTGCACATCATGGCCGAGGTGTTCCGCAGAGGGATGAGGGAAGAGGTGCAGCTGGACACTGAGGCGGTGGAGCGGGTCTTCCCCTGCCTGGACCAGCTGCTCCTCTTCCACCACGCCTTCTTCTCCGCCATGAAGGAGCGCAGGCACAGCTCGGCCTGGCCTCAGGGTCACCGCAACTACCTGATCCAGAGGATCGGAGACGTCCTGCTCCAGCAGGTCAGCTGGACTTCTGGGACTGCTGTTCTCCATGTACATAGATACATATATGAGTAGATAGAGAGCTAGACTGGCAGGTAACTGGGCAGACAGGCAAACTAGTGTATTAGAGTGAAAATGCATATATCACAGCATAGTATCACTATTGTAGAAAAACTAGAAGAAAACTAGAAATGGATAGACACCTAAACAATTAAGACAGACATTTAGCTGGCTAGCTTGCCAATAAATATTCTTATTGGTTTGACTAGATACCTGACTCGCTAGTCAGCCAGATAGATAGATAGATAGAAAGATGTAGCACGGTTCAGTGTGTGTGCTTTTCCAGTTTTCAGATGAGAACAATGAGAAAATGAAGCAGGTGTACGGAGACTTCTGCAGCCGTCACAATGAAGCCGTCAGCTTCTTCAAAGAGCTCCAGCAGCACAACAAGAGATTCCAGAGCTTCATCAAGGTACCGAACCCGACAACCTTGTTTGATGTTGGACTGAAAGAAAGAGACGATGCATCCTCCGCTTCAGAGGTGTTGATTATAGCTTCATTTTGCATGTTTTTTAGCAACAAGGTAACAATTCTCTGGTGAGGAGGAGGGAGATCCCAGAGTGCATCCTGCTGGTCACCCAAAGGCTCACCAAGTACCCGGTGCTGCTGGAGAGGATCCTTCAGTACACACAAGGTCTGTGAGACGCTGCCCTCTGTTGGGCGTGTTCTGGCATGGTCACTATGGGGCAGGATGCGGCCACTCATTAACTCGTTCAGTGATTTTATAACCTTTACTTCAGTCCAGTTTAGATAATTTACCTTTGCCAGCACTATCTCATCAAAAACATGGTGCGTGCTGCATAAAAAACACTATGTAGTAACTCATAACCTGTAGATCAAACAGTAATTTCCATAACATATGGTGGAAGATTGTGTTTTTGGGGTATTGGTTAAAAGATGTCAGTACAGCTCTAGTTTTAGCTCCCCAGTTGGTAAAACTGGTTGTCACACCATGTTTACTTAATTTCAGCATTTTTATACTAATGAACAAATTGTACGGACAGCAAATTGCAGAGATTAGGGGTATGATGCTCAGCAGAGGGATCAACAGTGAACTTTAGAGGCTAATCGTAACCCTCAATTTCAGTACTGACATGACAGCGTTTCCCTCCCAGTCATCTGATGCGTATGTCCCTCCTGACCTCTCAGAGGAGACCGAGGAGCATGCTGAACTCTCCAAATCTCTGACTCGGATCCGGGAGGTGATCGCCACCGTGGACCTGAGCGTCAGCCAGTACGAGCGTCACCAGAGACTGCAGGAAGTGTGGAGCCGCATGGAGAACCGCAGCGCCGCCAAGCTGAAGAATGGCAACACCTTCCGCAAGCAGGACATGATGGCCGCGGGGCAGACGCTCAAACACGAGGGGGTGCTGCTGTGGAAGACGGCCACGGGGCGGCTGAAAGGTGCCACGTGTCCGCTCTCCGTCTGCAGCCTGTGTGTCGTCTTCGCCGTCATCGTCCCAAGTGTTTTTAACTTCTCGTCCCAATTTCCACAGATGTGCTGGCGCTCCTGCTCACAGACGCACTCATCTTCTTGCAAGAGAAAGACCAGAAGTACGCGTTCGCGGCTGTGGTACGCATCAATCATGTCAGCTGGATCCCAGCTGGAACAGCCGTCAGCTCTGTCCCTGTTATGATTTTCACACACGATTTGATTTCACCACCTGAACGTTGTCCCTGGATGGAATACTAACGTGTTTGTCCAGGATCAACATCACAGCCAGCTAATGAGCAGCACTTGCAGATCGAGAGTATGTCTGCAGGGGAATCATCTGCCTGTCCTTTTATCCTCATTTTCAAATGTTTTTTTGGTCATCGATAGACAAAAGAGCTGTTTGGCTGTGCCTCCTTTATCTTATCATCCAAGAGATATATTTCTTCACACTCGTTGAAAACTGTCAATCTGGAGCCTGCTTATTGCTGGGGTCCCATTGCAGTGCATTTATTCCGAAATAGACAATTCTTTACGTATTCATTCAGAACAAATATTGCTCCTCTGCAATTTCAGGATCAGAAGCCTCCAGTCATCGGCCTGCAGAAGCTAATAGTGCGAGAAGTGGCCAATGAAGAGAGAGGGATGTTTCTGATCAGTGCGTCGGCTGCCGGCCCAGAAATGTACGAGGTCCACACGTCGTCCAAAGAGGAGAGAAACACCTGGATGAGGCTCATCAGGGAGGCTGTGGAGAGGTGTGTGCGCATCTGATTTTATGTGTGAGTGTGTAGACTATGGAAGAGAAGGAGGAAGAGGATCAGTGCTTTTATTTTTTTCTCTGCTCAGTTGTCCGGAGGAAGAAGAGGAAGACATGAGCGAGTCGGAGGAGGAGAGGCGAGCTGCCGAGGCTCGGATTCAGAAGATCCACAAGTTGCAAGGTATGTGTTCATGAAGGAATATTGAATTTTTTTTAATACAGCTTTTTTTTTTAAAAATCAAACCACTGATCCATAGCATCTGTGGTAATGCCATAGCACAAAAATGAAAACTCTCAATCATTCTAGATCCAGTTTAAATGCCTGTGAGTGAGTTAGTCAGTTTAACCCCTACGATCCTGTGTCTCAGAGCACCTGCTCAGCCGGGACCAGCAGATCTGCTGCGGTCTGGAGGAGAAGCTGCAGATCTACGCTGAACTCAACACCCTGAGCAGGAGGACCGCGGTTTCGCCGGCCGAAGCCCGACTGCTCATCCAGCCCAACGCCGAGGAGCCTCCCCAGGCGGCCGCACTGCTGGCTGCAGCTCTGCAAGAGGGTGAGATATTTCCCAAACACTGCAGGATGGTGAGCTGCAGGGACAAACAGTGGCACAAACAATTCTGTTTGTTGTCTGAAAACTGCACAAATGTGAGGAGGAATATTCAATTGAAATGTGGTTTTGCAAACTGAATATATAATGCAGGCTCTTTATTTAAAGCTTCCATTTAGCAGCAATAAGAACTGCACCTTTAACATGACTGTTACAGCTGTGTTTTACTTCATTGTCATTCATCACGTATTGAATACACCTGCCTCCTCTAATTGATGCACACAGGAAGAGTAGAGTTATAAATGTACTAATAAACACATACATTTTACAACCGTACAACCATGATCTAGTGCATTATCAATGTTAATGTAGCACTGTTAAAGTTCAGTGTAGTAATAAACTGTTAATATCTGTTAATCTTTTACGTTCTTAGTTTTAATAACCTTTTAACTGGTTGGCCGCATAACAGATGATGTTTACACACATAGACACACACATCACACACATTATGCCTGTGCGATACTGTACAAGTAGTTTAGTTAAAGGTCAGATTCTCCATGAACTTTATTTCGCTGACATTTGCAGCCCAGTGGTTTTTAAAAGGAATTATGAATTTAGACAGGCTAAAGGAGCAGTCAACTCACATATTTTGCCCCTTGGGTGCGAGTGGTGCCGGAGTGACGTGCGGGTCCAGTAAATTAATGGATGAAGCATCACTCTTAACTTCATATCCTTTTTTTCACCTTTTTTCTGTTTTCCCAGCCGAGAACCTGAAAGCCACCCTGTCATCCAAGAGCTGTTCTCCACTGAGTGGTAGCTCGGACTCGGACACGGACTCAGTGTTTCCGGCCAGCCCTGCCCCACCGGCGCGGGCTCCCTCAGACTCCGAGGCCTTGTCGGGAAGCCCCGGGGCCGGTGAGAGCAGCTGGCCTGAAGTCTTCCTGCTCAACCCCCAAAACTCCAACAACTCCAGTGACATTGACGTCAAGGTAGAGAACACTTCATTTATTTATTTATTTTAACGATTTCTGTGACCCCTGCAACATAGATAAAGACTGTGGATTAAATGGGTGTTTTTGACTTAAATATTGATGCGGCGGCGCGGCGTAATGTTTTTCCATTACTGCGGCGGTGATGGCGTGTGATGGCGGTGTTGGTGGTAGTGCAGGGGTATTATGGGTCGTTATCGCCTCGTCGCACTCGCATCCGCACCACGTCACTTCTTTCCATTTCTTCACAGACGTGTGGCTGCGGATTGCCAACAGTTGTTTCAATAATTCAGCGCAGCCTATTAGAATTACATTTCGGTCTTAATGTGATGAATCATTGATAAGCTCGTAATAAAGGAAGAGGTCCATTTAGCTCCCAGTGGTATTGCGGCATTAAAAATGGATATGGAGACTTATTCCAATTACCCTGCCACCGTTGTGATGCAGCCTTTTGTGGCCTGTGAGGTAAATGACTGCGATAAGAGAGAATTATTTTCTTATTGACTGCAATGCGATAATTTAACTCTAAACAGACTGCAGAGCACAGTGATGCCAGTAGGGGGCGCACATGCCGCATGAATGCAAACTCAAATTTAGACTCTCTAAGTTTGTCACAAGTCAAGAGTATTTTAACTTTTCTGTGGTTCGATTTTAAAATGTATCTCATTGAAGCAGAGTGAAAAGTGCACCTGTTCATTATATGAGATTCTGTATTAGATTAACTCGCATGTTGTGTGAGTTTAACCTGAATATTTTGCAATATTACCCTGCAAATTATGTGTGGTTCTGTCTGTTAACAGGTTGCTCAAAGTGTCCAGAGCCTAACTCAGTTACTCTACAGTCTGCGGGTGAGTTCTCTGCTCTGATCTGCTCTGCTCTGCGTCTACAGTCGTTTTTCCTTTACTGTGATCTGATCTGCAAGTCAGCAAACAGGCAGCGCTCCTCCACTCTCCCTGGGAACAACGCACTGTGTTAGTGTCGCACTCAGTCAGAGATAAAGGCTTTAATATGCAGCTGCACTCCGGCTTCAGTAAACACCACCACCTCTGCACTGGGCTGTTTGAAGCCAGAGGTAGAAAGCAACAACAAGGGCGAAAAAAGAAGAGTGAAAAGTCCCACTGATCTTTTTTTTTTGCTGAGAGACATATACAGGGTGTTTTGTTTCTTCATTCATGCACACACACACATAGGCACACACACATGCACGCCACACACATATTCTCAACTTTTGGTATAAAATGCAAATTTGTGCCAGGGGAACCTGTGTGTGCATTTGCATGAGGGCATGTGTGTGCGCACTTTTGCCTGTGTAAGCTTAATGTTTTAATCTCAATAGGATTTTCATATTCAAACTCGACGTACATGAGCTTGAAAACCGCAGTTCTACCAGTGCTTGTGATGGTGGTGGTGGTGTCCCTTGACCTGGTTTTCTCAGGACATGAAACTCAGGCACCCACTGGAGCCTGATCATGATTTCCGTCACATTTTGCCATTCAAATCAGCTCCTGTTGCAGCCTCCTGTCGGGATGTTTGTGTGGTTTGATGGTGACCTAGAATGAAAAACCACTTTAACAACCGTCTCTTCGTGGCCAAAGATGTACAGCGAATCCAAAAACACCATCACTTTGTCGTCAGTGTTGGAAGAAATGGTTGAATCTGAACAGACAGAATGTGATGCGATGTGCAATGGGATGTACACACTCCATAGCTAATATATATATATGTGTGTGTGTGTGTGTGTGTGTGTGTATATATATATATATATAAATTTCCAGATCCGTGCAGAAACTGATAGATATATATAACAACTTATATAGTTTATATTCCCACTCTGAAAAACAGGATTGAAAAGCAGTGTTTCATAGCTTCTGTGAACAACAAGGGATTAAGAGTAATGGCTGAACCTGTGGACTTCTAGTAACCCCATGTCTTTTGCTGTCCTGCACCAGGCCGCTGTGTCCATGCAGGACAGCTGGTACGAGGTTCAGAGGCTGCTCCTCCAAGAGAGCGGCCGCCCATCGCCACGCGCCCAGCGAACGCACTTTCCGAACCTGCGGAGCAGCACGCTGCAGGAGCAGGAGAAGCAGCGCAACCTGGAGAAGCAGAAGGAGGAGGTGGCGGCGGCCCAGCGGCTCCAGGAGCGGCTGCGCCAGGACAAGGAGCGCTGGGAGAGGGAGTGCCAGGCCAGGGAGAGCCTGCAGGGTGAGCAGGAGAGCAGACTGGAGGAGCGGGAGCGCCAGTGCCACCTGGAGGCAGAGAAGCTGCGGCGTGACAGAGAGGAGCTGGAGGAGCAGCTGGAGGAGTACCAGCAGAGCCTGGAGCGGCTGCGGGAGGGCCAGAGGAGCGTGGAGAGGGAGCGCGAACGGCTGGACAACCAGCAGAGGCTGCTCCAGACCTGGAAGCATGGGAGGCAGAAGAGCTTGCCCACCGCTATCCCTCACATGGTCATACCTCTGGATGGACAGCAGGTAGGGAGGGACACAACTGTGTCCTCTGTCAGGAGAGTTCAGAGGAACTCAGTCTGAACTCAAGAAACAGCTCTTGACCTCTTGACCCCCCTTGGTCCATCCAACCTTTTTCATGAGAGAATAGAGTAGGAAACCTTTAAGGTCATTGTACAGGAACAAACAATTCTATAAGTACAAGGAAATCCTGCCCATCCATTGCAGGGCACACACATTCATGCAGTAGTCTGATTGTAGTGGATCAATCAGCTCTAATCTCCAGTTCACACAAGGCAAAAGGCAGCCGATACACCCTGGATAGGTTGCCAGTCCATCGTAGTGCCAGTTATTTGATTTATTCATAGATTAGTTGTGGTCCAGAAAATGTTATGGAAAGAGCTGAAAATCTCCATCCATGTTTCACAAAGGCCAAAACAAAGACCTCAGTTGCCCTATTTTGTCCATACCTTAACAACAGATGTATGGATAAAGGAGTTTTAACCTTTTTCTTATGAGTACCTTCAAAAACATTTTTAATGCTCAAATTGACTAATAAATTAGTAAATCAGTTGACGATGAGTTGTCTCAGCTCAACCTACTTTGGGAGGAAGCTGAAGGAACTCATGCAGACAACGTGTTAACTCTGAGATGTACCTGAGCCCTGGGTCCAAACCCTTCCTACTGTGAGGCGACAGTGCTGCCGACTGATCAGCCCGTATTTCTTGGTTTAAGTCATTATTGAGAAGCTTCCCTCAGACAGCTCTCAGCCTGAGTTGCGTTGGTCTTCTCATTTACACAGAGCTGCTCAATCCCCTCTTGATGTACGACCTTCGATAATGAGAGCAATTTCGGCATCATTTGTCTGAGCGCCACTGCAGTTCTCACTCACCAATAAACATCGTAATGATTGATGATAATTAAACCGTTGAAAATAAAAGCTCCGACAAAATAATTAAAACCAGAGGCACGCGGCCCGAGAAGCCAATCAATCGTGTCTGAAAGGACTTAAATTATCGACACTTTCTGCTTAAAAAAAGCACTACAGTGAAATGTTTTCCCTTCCCTGCAGCTTGGAGGCACAGGGAGGATAAAGGGTGCACTGTTCTCTGCGCCCTTTAAGTCTCAATGCAGCAGCGTGCTAGCAGAGGTGAAACTAATACAGCACATACATCTCTGCGAGCGGCAGTTCAGCAGGTGCCATGGTTCAAAAGACGCACACAGAGGAGCGCCAGAATGGGCAGATAAATGAGCACGCTCACATTACAATATTCCCTCTCTCCCTCATTAATTTACACACCACCCTGGGCCTTTACTGGCTAGACGAGATGAGGCCCTCCTGCCTATTTTTTCTTTATATTTATTTATTTCAGTCCGTTCTTTCTCTACTGGTGCGGAGGCTGCACAGGCGGACAAAGACGTGCGGAGGCAGCCGAGGTCCTAATGTTCCCCTACTAATGTTTTAGCCAGAGGCTGCAGTTCACGGGGTCAGAGACGGATTGAATGACGCACGTACACACATTCATAGGCACGCACACATACACACATGTGGCTGCTCTCAGGTTGGTTCTAATTAGCTGTGTTGCCTCCGCTCAGCAGCTAAAGAGGCCATGTTGATGTGAAGATGGGACGGGGGAGAGAGGGTGTGAATGGAGGACAGGACGAGCCTGCAGCAGCATACACCTTTCTCTCCATTACATTAGAGGCTGAGACCACCCAAATGGCTTCACAGCTTCTCCCTCTGACCTCTAGCTGCATGTGGCCATTTGTTTTCACTTTCATTTGTGCCGGCTTTGGGAGCTTCTGTCTCTGCTCTAATACAATGGGGATTTGTTAGCTGGCTCAAAGCATTTGTATGTTTGCACAAACTGTTTGTCGAGACAGCAGTTCTGCTAATTACTGTGATGTTTATCATAGTTATCATAGTAATATTTTTAATACGCCAGGCATCACAAGGGAAATCCACTTGTGTCGCACTTGGGTAGAGTCTGAAATCCAAATTAGGTCTCAGACAAATATCTCAAAACAAAGTCAAATTAAACTACTTTGATCTATATCTAGACAGCTAATGCAGTATCGATCTGGCTGGTTACCTATGTAGCTAGCTAGCTAGCTAATTAGCTGTCTTGCAAGCTGTCTCTCTCTCTATCTATCTATATCTATCTAGCTATCTAGCTATGTAGGGGGCAGTATGTCTGTTTGGCTAGCTAGCTAGCCTCTTGATGTTTTCATATATGCATTGTTGAGTGGTTTGTTTTGTGTAAAAGCCGCTCCTAACATTGTGATAACCATGGTACATTTGCCCTCCTCCTCAGGACTCGGCTCCAGGTGGGCCCAGCAACCATGCCGGCAACGGCTCCGTGTTTGTGAACGAGGCTGCATTCACCGGCACCAGTGTAAACAACCGCCACGGCCACCACAAAACAAATGACCCCAGTGCCCACAACTGCCTCAACACGCTGCTGGCCAGATCCAACAGTAGGCAGACGCCCACAGCCAAGAGTCTACAACCAGAGTCCCAGGGATGGGTGGTGGGGACTGGGTTCCTCTACGGCCCCACAGGACAGCTGGGGCTGCAGCACTCACCCAGAGGTAAACCAGCTTAATGTGTTACCATCTGTTACTGAGGGGAAGTTAACAGCCAAAGTCAAATCAAATGGCAACTAGGCCCTCAGGAGGATATCTTATGTGATCTGTTGCTGTAGCAGATGATGTGTGAGTTGGTTTCTTCTGTTATTGCTGGATTTGGTCCCAGGTGACATCTTTAAATACATTTACTTTGTCTGAGAAATGGACCTAAACCCCTAGAGATAACCAGTTCACTCTATTAAAGTACCTGTCTCAAGTGTCAAAGTTGCAGTTTTGGAAAAAAGCTTTTTGAAAAAAGGCACTGATTAGAAAAACATTCATTTAAAACAATGCAGCAGAGCTTACATTAATTAACTTAAAGACAGTGATGGAGATGGAAAGAGATAAAATCGTTTTTGACAAATTGTTGCGACTTTAGTAAAGACCCACTATTGGAAATGTAGTACCTGTAGAAAGGTAAAAACCACAGCTGCAGAGAGACGTACGTGCATTTGCATTTTAATGAGGGAAAAGCCTTGGCATCAGATACCATCTGTGACGGGAAGCAAGAAGGCTGAGAAAAATCTGCGAATGAATGCATCAAGTAGCTCAATTACTAATTTTCACAACTGGTTCATGTTCTATATCACAGCCTGCAAGCACGTTTTTATCTCCCCTCTGTACTTTAACGTATATCTGCTACCTGTGAGAATGTAAACAAGTGATCTGCCTGCACTACTTTCACTAATGCATGTGACAGCACAACACACACACACACTTTACACACAGACCCAGCTCCCAAGGCTGTATCCCCTGCAAGGCCTTGTCTGTCCTCCATCTCTGTTAATCAGTGTCTCATGACAAAGAGAGCCACCCTCCCCTCCCCTACCCCACCTCAACCTCCACCTGCGGTAGCAGCAGGCGGCCGAGGCGCCCGCCTGCCAGAGGAAAAGAAAATCAATGGCTCCTCTATCTATCGACTGGCAGGGTAGACAACAGCATGTGATTCACAGTTCACAGCCGATGGCTGACTGATTGGGACATTGATCTGAAAAAATCTTTATGGAACTCATTACAACATGACTTGTCATAGCATCAGGGAAGAGAAGGGTGGGGTGGGGGTGGGGAGACTCACACATGTATTAATCTACGTTTGGAGCTTGCAAGACATCTCCAGCTCATCCTTGTATTTACAACAGGTGGGGAAAATTACAGGTTACATGTGTCACCTCTGAGCTGCAACGTCTGCTGTCGTTTACCAGGGGCTCAAAATCTCTTCCTCATTGATCAGCTTATTAACCTTTTCTCGTTATCAAGCCCCGGTGAAACCTGAGCCACTTGTTAACGAGCCCACGGTGCACACTCGGCTGCTGTCTGCAACACGAGGCGTGTTCCAGCTGACATCTAGCCGCAGTACAATCTTCACTGGGTCCCATGAGAGTTTTAGATGACAGCGAACAGCGTTCCCCATCCATCGCATTACTTCTTGTTAAAGATAAATGTTGAATATTATGTCTCCTATGTAAATTGTCTGTATAGAGGCTACATATAATGTAGGTAGCTAGCTACCTATAGCTGGTAGTTTGCTAGCTAGCTACCTTAGCTAGCTATAGCTAGCTATGCTTCCTTAACTTTATACATAGCTGACTATATACATATTAAGAGGATGGTGTTTAGATAATTAGTGTGTAGGTGTAGTTTAAGTAGGTGTTTGTTGTCAGATATTTAGGTTCATAGCGATCTGATTATTTGTCTTTATAGAAAGGAAAGTAGGTGGGTACGTAGGTAGGGAGGTAGGTATAGATCTAGCTTGCTATAGATATCTACCTTTCTTGATGGATGGATGGATGGGTGGATGGATGGATGGATGGATAGATAAAAACTTTGCAAGGCAGGAAAATTATCAGTTTTTAAATTATCAGCAAAAATCTTAAGAGGATTTTTTAGAATAAGCAGTGTTGTAAAGAGCAGCAGCTGCAGTGTTGGAGTCCTTGAGTGATTTTTTTTTTTGAAGAGGTAATGAATTATGAGTAGTCAGTTTGTACTCTAGTTGTGTGGACCATCAAGCCTTGCTTCACTTCATCTGCCCTGTGTCCTCCCCCTCATCTGACTGACTTTTACAATTTGATGCCATGAGGGACAATAGAATCGTTAAGTCTGTTATTAAGCCTTCATGTGGAGTCATCACTGTATTGTATGCACAGTTTCAGATTTTAAGACCTCCTTTGTGACCTTGTAATTATATGAGTTGCGAGGTATGCGGTTGAACCCGCTATCATTTTTTTCCTTTAGTGTGAAAAGGAAGGTAATGTCTTTGAAATGCAAATCCTCCATTGTGTCATTGGTCGCATGGATCAAAACATGATCTCATTTCTCATCGTCACCTGAGCATGTGAATTTTTTTTCACACAGACACACACACACACACACACACACCCCTTTTCATGGCGTGGTTCTCCATAATTTGCTGTGGTATAATGTAATCTTGCGGAACCAGTTGGATGGAATTTCCAGAAACGGCAAAGTCATCCGATGAGTCGTGTCAGGTTCTTGTTGCTTGCCTTTTCATACAAAGGATGAGAGCATTGTGAATAGATGAGGGGAGAAAGGAGAGATGAAACCATCGCATTGTGTAGATGAATTCACACCTAATATGAATTGTTGTAAGGACTGAGATCAGGAATTGAGGAGATAAAACATTTTTTAGCTAAACTTTTTCATCCATCAGGCCTGGAAATCTATCATTCAAGTGTAGACATTAAACATGGTAAAGACTACAGCCGATGTGAATATAACTCAGTTGTAGTGGAAACTAATTTTGTCTTAGACTATCATGGGCTTTGTACTTGCTCCACAATTTAATAGGTTCCATCAGTCGAGTAGTTTTTGGCTAATCCCTCCAAAACAGAAAGAAGCAAATAGCAAAAAAATAAAATAAATACAAAATAACAAAATATGCTGATGAAAAAGCATGCACTCTAGCAGGCTGAGGGGTTGTGGGACAAATAGGATTCGGGTTGTGATAAGTAAAGAAGAATATATATACTAGATAGATAAGTACCGCTGCCACTTTGTTTCTTCTTTGCACACACACACACAAACACACAACTTCCTGACCTCGGATCTGTCGGGGCCGTGCCCATCTATGTCTGTAATGCTCCAAAACTGATGACTCCACTTTCACACCCTCTTCACGCCTCTATTGGCCAGCTTTGAGGTGAGAAAGTAAACTGCGTTTGAACTTTTTTTTTTTTACCCCATTTGTTACACAAATATTTTTGGCGCTTTTCACACAAGAATTCACTGGGATACCGAGCTCCCCGGTGCTCAGAAGCTGTCTGTCAATGAGCAGCAAGTCCCCAAACAAAACAAGAATATTTTCACATCCAACTTATTTTTCCAACATCTAAATGAGTTCAACAAATACAGGGACCAAAACAAAACTCAACTGCCTCTCTGACAAAACAGACATGACCTCAGCATCTTTTGGACAGTTTAACATTGCAATCCTGCTGTTTTATACCATGTGTGCAGATGGAATTTCACCCAGTATCAGCACCAGTGTCTAGGACCAAACATTTTCCTAGTTTTCAGTTGTTCCACGGTCTAAACAAAAGCATATTTTTCTTGCTTTGCTCAGATAGCTCCCATCTGCTGTCCGTGCTGTAACGTATTAATAATGCTAAAAGTCTTATTACTTCTCTGAGACAGAGATGGAGTGCTTGTATCATCCGAGTGCACACTGATGTCTCATCTATCAGACGCCCGGCCTATACGGTGGCTAACAGAGCTACTCTCACACTCTCTTATATAATTAATCAAACGGAGACGCTTTCCTACAGGGACACAATGAGGCAATTTATAGTTCACGCCATCTGTTACCATGACAGCACACCTGCCTAATGGTAGACAGCAGTCGCCGCACAGACAAATATAAGAGGGTGAGAACACACGCTGTGGAGCAGGTACCATGGACAGAACAGTCCTTTTCAGATTGGCTTTAATTCTGTAATTATGTAACTGACCCGAGAAGGAAACTTTCCTTCAGCAGGCCCAGTCTTTGTCCTCCATCTGATCGCTCCCATCTTCATCTTTCCTTGTTAGAAGTAAAGTGAGTGGGGCACCCAGGAGATAAGTGGTCTTGGGCAGACTGTGGTTCGATTCCCACCTCGCCCCTTTTGCTTCAATTCATCCCTCATTCTCTCAGCCCAGTTTCCTGTTTCTCTTCATTGTATCTATTAGGGATAAAGCCTTTGGGGCACTACAGCAGGGGCACATATGCCTGATCTACCAATTGGTCTATCCTGTGTGCAGACTTAGTCCTTCTGCTGAGACCCAGGTTCAGGTCCTCTTACTCCCTCCATCCTCTCTCTCTACAACTGTGCTGTCTAAATGTACTTTATATAATGTAGTAATATACTTAAAACGTCACCTGTCACCTTCTTCTCTGCAATAAATCTGTTAATTGTGTATAGATGTGCACTTCATAAATCTACACAATATGTTGTATATGTAATGTTTTTGTTGAAGTCATTGGTTATAACCCTGTTTATGATATTACTCCTGTTTGCCATGCAAATGCAATGGGTTCAGGGGGTTGGTGATGGCTCACGTGATCATCATTTTGTTTTGGTTTGCTCTGGATCTGTTGCAGCAGCTGCGGTTGATCTATAAGCAGTTAGTGATTAGACGAGAGGGCTTAACAATTAGCCTGAGCTCATTAAACAACTGGCTGCACGTCCCATCCAGGCCATTATTTATCAGCGCTTTGTGAGTGATGAAGTCTCTTTAGTCGTAATTTGGTCAGTGTATTATCAGTATCAGTAGCTGCACTGCTTCCACTTGTACACTGGGATAATTATGTCTAAATGTGTGTGTGTGTGTGCGTGTGTGTGTGTGTGCCCACTCAGATGACAACAGCCACAGCTTCATCGGGGAGAGCTGGTCTTCGACAGCGAGCGGATCAGAACCGTACCCAGTGCTGCCACATCCAGGTGACCCCCAGGTGGACCTCAGCAGCCTGGTTTCCGTGGAAGCGCACAGCGGCGATGAGGAGGGCGCCGAGGAGACAATAGTTTACCTTTGAGTGTTTCGTTTTTGTTTTTGTTTTTTCAATGTTCAAGCAGTTGGACTCTTAATAAGCCCCAGCCAGCACTCAGAAAGATTGTAATATGGTCCCAGTTGTTACAGAAAGTTTCTCTTCTTTTTTTTCTATTTTTGTAAAATTACTGGAAACGCGAAAACATAAAGAAGCTGATGTTACAGACTCACGTGTGTCGTGCATCTTTGCTCTAGGCAGGGCACAGCGCGGGTGTTTGGTGTCTCTTTATTTTCTGTGTGTGTGTGTGTGTGTGTGTGTGTGTGTGTGTGTGTGTGTGTGGTATTTATTGACTGGCTCCCTGCAGCAACACTTTCTCTCTTTTTCTTACCGCCCCTCCCTCCCTTTCTCAAGTCCCACACACTGTATCTTGTCCCTCGAGCACACTATTTATTAAATTTACCTCAAACTGCGAAAAAGCGCACGCTCAATATCAGAAAAACATCAGCCGGCATCTCTCCAGTGGGTGATTGTGCTGGAGTAAACTGCCCCTCTTTCATTTATCAGACAGGCTCTGTTTACGCACAAGGCGAGCGGAACGTGAAGCACAAAACATTAGCGGGTTGAGGGATGGGGTGCGACAGCGTCGGTCCCCACATTTTTTCCCCCCATACTTGCAGCCTGTCGCCATCTTTTATTTCACTTTTATCTGTCGCACGTTTTTCTTGTTAAAGAGGAGTGCGCTCAGATGTGCTTTGAAGAGAGACGTCGCAGCTCCGTGAAGATGTCAAGTTTTATCAGAGCGTGAAAGAAATCATGATTTGAGAGTGCGGCTCTTCAAATAAATTAAAAGTGAAAGGAAGCCACGTTGCAGGAAGATGGAAGGTATGAAAACGTGTGTCTGTTCAACCATTTTAAGTTTAATAACTATTCTAGCCACTGAATCTTAACCTGCAAGATCTCAATCTTTAATTATTTAATGTGTTATCGTGCGATTTAAAAAAGTTTATGACGTTTTATTTATGACCTTTTCTGCAGCACCATCACCTGCTTTGGTTTGTGACCAACTAATTTCAAACCACATTCCCATTAGCCTTCAGCTGTACTTCATGATAGGTATGACATTATGCATGTTAGCTTTGCCAGGATAGCACGCTGACAACAGTATGGAAGCAACCCGGTGCCTTATCACAACCTCACAGGACTTTTGATGCCTTCTTGATCTTGACAAGTGTGTGAAGAGGTCCAGTGGAGACATTTCCTCACACGTTCTCAAAAGCACCCAGAACAATCTGAGTTTGACTTGTCAATGCTTATCTAAAAAAAAACAACAACACTTGAATATCCGTGTATTATATTTAAAAATGATCTCTCATGGGCATTTTTTATGTGTGTAAAAAGCTTCCTGTGCCTGTGCCAACGCTTTTGTTGTCTCTTTTTATGTCTTTTTTCTCTCTTTTTGAATTCTGGTTGTAGATTCGTAATTAGCCAACAAGGCGGTGGCAGTATTTTGATATGATTCCACTATGTATATATACTGTATGTTCTTTTATTTATTTATTACAGTACAAAACGTTTTTACAATGCTTTGTGAACGGTTGAGCGTCTGTTTTTTTTTGTTTGCTTGTTCGTCCCTCTTGTGTGCTCAGATATCTTGATAAAAAAAAATAATTTACTATCAACACCTCAACGCTCCTTTGTTTTTTCTGTTGGCCGTTGAAACAGGACTTTGAAGGCATCAGCGTCATAAAACTGGCTGAAATACAAGCGTTCAGCTCGGACGGAGGTACAGCCTCAGGTTTATGGTCTGAATGTCACGCCTTTTTCCAGCAGTGCAAGCAGATGTGTGAAGCGAGCTGCCCTGTGCGGTTGCCAGCAGTGACAGGTGCTCGACCAGGTGCATGAATGCCAATGATTTCCTGTCTGGCTACAAGCACTAAATCAGCGGCAGCGCTGGGTGAAGCCGCCGTGTTGTCCGGCCACTCGCACGGTTCGCCACCAAGCGAACACGCGCTGTTCAAAACGTCTGAACGCGCTGAGGACTTTTACGGGAGTCACAGCGCATCTCTTGAAATCAGAGGCTAAAAATAAAAGCGGAGACACCTCAGACGGAGCTCCCAGGCTTTCCCTGACAGCGGTAATGTGTTTGGTATGCTACACCTGAGTCTCTGTTGCTCTTTCTGTTTCAGACACAGGAGCAGATGTCTGGGATCAATAAACCCCCACCCCTCACAACGCCCCCCCTCCAGTATGCACCTTATTATTATTTCACTGATGCGTTGCATACAAACTCCCACTCTGTTTCCTTTTGGTCTTTTTTTGGTATTGCATCTTGCTTTGTTTCATTTGATGTCATTTTTCAGGGAAATGGAGCCTAATTAGATGACGCAGACAGATGTAAGTGCCCTTCAAATGGGAGCAAAAGTAGCTGAACTTTTCCTTATACATGATAACAACAATGACAATGATGCACTAGAATGAAAAGTACTGTGAGCTCCTGCTTAGTGGGAGATATGCTATACTACTCAAGCACGAAAATGTAGAGGCTGGGAACTAAACCTTCTCATATTCTTAGATATTTAAGAGGAAAAGTGATGTTACCACAGTTAGAAAATCACCAGTTCCATTCATATTCAGACCGAGAGCATTTCTGTACTTCGGTTTTCTCCCAGAAAACATGCATTTAGGTCCATTTGGAGAATCTTCCCTGTATCCCCTGTATGCCACATGCTCCTGAGACACAAGAGGGTAGTTGGACGGATGGATATTACTGAGAAATTGTATCCAATTTCAGCCTAGTTGCCTGATTTGAATGAGGCCATGTTTACATGGCTATGGTATGGCTAAGGACCCTGGAGCATTCACACCGATTCGGCCTTTAATGTAGATGCATTCTGAGTATTGGGAAGGTGGAGTGGAAGCTTTTCAGATACGGTTCTCAGAGTGGAAAAGTTTGAAAACTCAGCCTCTGCCTCTCTGTGTAAACACCCTGATCCAGAGCAACGATGGGGTCAGACCCACCCCTCTGTAGCCTCAGTGACCCTTGCTCAAGGTCACACAGTAACAAAAATGGTAGACAGCAGGCTTCATCTGCTCGGGCTAGAGAGGCTAATTCCGCTAATGGGTCTGCTACAGCAAATTATTACACTTTTGCACTCAGCTTATCTGATTAAACGCTGGCTTTTCTTTTGTCATGTTCATATAAACAGGACAAGATCGCCCAGTACACAGAGGCTTCGTATCATTACCATGTAAACATGGCCCTAGGTACACATCTCCTGGTGGATGTCTCTTAGCTAAACAGCAGGTGGGTGGCTCTGGGCGCAGCCAACATTGTCCGTTACATACAACCCACATTGTATCAATACAAAGTGCTCGGTTTAATGTTTGGCTGCCTACTGTAGCAAACGGCGTTAACAAGCCGGAGTTGTGATAGAGACAGTGTAACACAGATAGATCTCATGCAGAGCGAGCTAATAGCCAAGAAGGTGCAGAGGGAGAGTTTATGAAGCGGAGCTGTGTAAGAGCTGTTAGAAAAGGACAAAGTCAAATTGTTCCAATGCGTCAGTTTGTTCCTAAGAGTTAACAGTAAGTAAATTAGAAGTAAAGTAAAGTAAAGTAAAAGTAAGTAAAACCTGGGATGGAAGCCTAGTGATAACAGGGGGCTGTGTGATTTGGTCTTCATCATGGACATCTGAGTTCCTCAGAGCTGAAATCATTTGAAGCAAGATCAAAACTATGAGTCAAACTGGATTTTCCTGCTCTGAGATAAGAAAAGTCTCTGAAATCCTGCAAAAGAGATTCTTGCAAAGATTTGGCACTATACTGGCCAGGCAGCTGCAGGTATCTTCATCATCTTCATTACTGATATCGGACAAGAAATGCAGTGTCCACCATCGCTCAGGTTGATGTTTAATAATTTAGTCTGGCTGTCAAGGGACACTGTGTTGTTTCCACTCGTCCATTTTTCTTCCTCTTGCACGTCTCCTCATCCTTCTTTTTCATCTTCTTCTTCCCTTCCTCATCCCCCTCCTTTTCTTCTTCCTTTCTCTCCCCCTTTATCTTTTCCTATCCACTTCTTTTCCCTCCTTTTCTCCTCTATGCCCTTCTCTTCCTTCTGCAACTGCTACCCTTCTTCTTTTCTTCTTTTCTCCGTCTTTGTTCTCTGTCATATAATCGCTTTTAATATCCCTCCTTGTGCCGCTCTGAACAGCCTCGGTGTTGTGAGCCTCACAGGCCTCTGGTGTCATCTGGGACTGCTTTGCTTCCCAGGGTTAAGACAAAATGAAGTGAAGCCGTCGTTGGGTCGACTCCCCGCACCACAGATCTGGAGCAAACTGCCTGATCTGAGGGCTCTGCTCTTCATCAAAACCTCCTCTAAGTCAATGTTTACCACCACTTTATTAAGTTTGCAGCTATATTTGCACTGTAACCACACAATAAATCCTGCCGCTAATATTCCATTTTCATTTCACATTTTCTCATTGACTTAATTGATTTTCATCATCTTTTTAAAAGTTGAATGTGTTTTGGTTCCTTTCATGAGCGGTTTGTGTTGCTTTGCTGTGACTGGAGATGTGGTCCGATCTCCGTTTGATTCTCTTTGTTCCTCCGGTTGCCCTTGAAGGATCAATTATGCTTATCATTAAAAGTCAAGACCACGCTGTCTTTTATCATCTCTCCCTCTCTATGGCCTAAACAGCTGTTAGACCCAACGTATTCTCCTGTGAATCCTTGGTTTTGCTTCAAGTACATACACCTTATAGTTAGATATAAAGTCTGATGAAAATGAGATTGAGGCAAAAAGGAAACATGTCAAGCGCACCAAACAGCAGTGGGGGTCGGGGGGGGTGGGCGGTGGTGTGGACAGAGGGGTACATTTCACTGTTAAACAGGCCCTTTGTTTGCTCGTCAGAGATGTCTTTGTGTACATGACGGTTTTGCGCTTGACAGGTGTTTTTGCACATGCGTTTGCACTGCGATACGAGCACCAGCCATCAGCCATCTGCCCATTTCCAGGTCAGCTGGCAGCGCGAACGCCACAAAGGCTTTTCATTTCCTGATAACGTGATGAAGTTAGAACAAGTCATCGATTACAGTCTCTGATGCTCTGTTAACGGGGGCAGCTGAAAGTTTAAGAATTATTGAAATGGTCTTAAATACTTAATAGCACCCCCGTAGCTTCAGTTGCTGCAGATCCAATAATGTGAAGTCGTCCATTCCTCATTACACAGGAAAGAAACCCTCAGTATAGTCACACTCCTGTAGTGGTTTTTTAATGACCCCTGTGGAAGGTGACCAATAACACCAAAGGAAAAACCGATAAAGGGGAAACATATTATCGCTGAGTCATCTGCCAGGGTGAAACATGCCTCGCTGAAGCCTTTTCCCAAGGGGAAGTGTAATGATTTCTGTAGCCGCGCAGAATAAACCTGCCCGGCCCAAATATAAATAACAGCCATTAAAGCTTATCCCAGTGAGGAATACTTTTATGAGAAACCTGAACAATATACAGCATATATACAGGTTATTAGATTTCTCTTGGGGTGAAATACGGTGACAGGCGAGGCTCAATATATACAGACCGTTCACAGAGGCAGCTAGAGGACAGAGTCTACGAGGGCTCCAACAACTAACTGTATATCTGCTCGACTTTCAGGACTTTTTTTCCATTCAGAGTCTCCATTTGTTTGTTGACGAAATACGCAGATTACAACACCTTCGTCATACATCTTGTGCTCTTTGCAAAGAATGCACCACTATTTTGGAGGTGGCATTTTAAATGACACATCCTCTGATCTTCACTTTTGACCCCGGATTTAATTGGTCTCACTCATCACATCCCCCGCGGCTGTGTCAAAGCAGAGTGCACCGCAGTTTACCCCAAAATAAATGCTAATTACAGTGCTCACACATTAGGCAGCCACAATGTCAAAGCCTGAAGTCGGAGCCTGAGAGCAATGGCACGCAGCTCAGACATGTTTCATAATGCCACTGTAGGCTACAGTGGTGAAGGTTACATCGTCTCTCTAGATATCCTTCACTTTGCCTTGGGGAATAAATAAAGCTGTCATTTCTTTACTGATTAGTTGGTGAAAGATTTTTTTTTTTTTACAGTGCAAATGCAATAAAATGCCAACAGTTTGGATTCCTATTCCACTCCATCTCAACATCAAAAGACAGAGATGTAATAAGGCCCACAAACACAGATTAAATGTTTATTTAAAACTGGAAAAGGTAGTTTTGAAAGACTAACTTAGGTTGACTCAAGCTGTCTGTGCTTGTTTGCTTTTCCCCCCCATTTCTGTGTTCCTTTAAAAAAACCCAAGTTGAATATATCCGAGCTCTGGGAAAAAAAGACATTTATGAGCCGGTCAGATTATGACTTGGAAGTTGGTTTTATGAGATGGAAAATGGCAAATATGTTCCTTCCGAATGACGTGAATAGCCACGTTAATAGGCCTGCCAACAGTGTTATTGTGAGGCTTTCACTGGACTCGAGCGACTTCACTCATACGCTAAATATCCATCATCCAGCACTGAATGTAATGGTGATAATTATCTCAAGAGATGTGAAGAATTACTGAGAGGGTAGTTGTTCAAAACACCTGAGAAAGCTGGTATCTCCAGTGCATATGGGGTGAAGGCAGGGAATGCAACCCTGCCTTCAGTGCACCACACACACATGATCCTGACGCGCATATTTTTGATCTTGGGGAGGAAACTCGAGCAGACACAGGGCAAACATGCAAACTCCACATAGAATTGTCCTCAGACTGAGATTCGAACTGAGCACCTTTTCTTGCTGTGATTTCTCTCTCAGTAAAAGACACATTTCATGACTCCCGTTCTGTGCAGAGGGTACAAACATTTCGCACATAACACATCTGTACGGTCTGTTTACACATCCAGCCGAGCAACATTTGTATTCATCTTTTGTCCACCTGAAAAGTGAAGCCCGGTATTCACTCCGGCTCAAGCTCTGCTCTGATCTTCTGCTGCTAAATTCTCCTCGGAGGATACAGCGGGCTTTTTCAAGGGAGAATTACAACGGTAAAACTGCAGACCTTCAAACCGCAACAACACAGTGAAAGATGCCTTAAGGCTTCACAGGGCAGAGAGAAAACTGAAGAATCCGGTGCAATACACATGTATTGGTGTTACAATCTAAAACCGTGCAGCAGCCTAGAAGCTTGATTTAGACCCTGCAGAAGAACACATCTATGAATTAAACGCTGGGAATGTGCAACTAAGGTCCTTCCTTGCTAGAACACTGCTTGTTCCCCATGGTGCCCTGATATAAAGCAGCGGCCCGGGTTAATGTTAGGTTACATAGCAGCGCTGTGGATGTCAGCTATTATGACACCATCTTGCTGTAATTGCATTAGAGCCATCACTGAACTCCACCTCAGCGACTTCACACACATGTATAATCCTCATGGTAACATTATCTAACAGAGACACTGACAGGTCACTTTATCTGTCACATCTAAGTTTTTTTTTTTTTCGCAGATCAAGCTCCAAGGCGTCACTACGGTTGGTGTGACACAGTGGAGAGAGATTAAAGCGCAAACACATCTATTCTTCATCACCGTGGAGCACAGTCACATGACTCGGTGTGCACGGACGGAGAAACATTTCATATTAATGCTTTTGGTCAGTACGCGTCAGACTGGGCTGGAACTGCTAATTCATGGACTTGGGAGAGATTCCAGAAACTTCACAGTGCCAGAGGGCGAGAACAAATCAATGCAAACACGATCCATAGCCATCACAATAACACAGTGTGTTTTTCTCTGCCCTCGTGTTGACATGCATTTGCTTAACCGCATAAATCTCAAAACTTGGATTCAGCACACTTCCAGGATCTTTATTCTGTCAGCTTACTGAAGCACGAAGGAAAATTTATTTATAAGTCTGAAGATATTTCTAAAACCAGGGCTGTACAAGATTCAGAACTGACCGGAGAACGTCTCTCAAATGTACTCATGAATTTAAATTCATTCTTTGAATTTGACTTTGACTTAATTAATTCATTTTTATTTTACCTTTCTTAGCCAAAAGTCCTCCATGGTTGCCAAAGCATTTGTTGAAGATCTTCTGAGCTGTTCCATGGTCAGAAATGGACTTTAATTTAGTTAAAAAGAATTACAAATTGCATGATATTAACTGATATATGGATTTCATTAACTCGATTACATGCTGAGGTTGAAATAATGTTTATACGTTGTTTTTGCAGATTTTTTCCCCCGTCATTCCAATTGAGATTCCAGTCATCGTCCTGCGAGTTAGAGCCAGCTCAATTCAATTTACATTTACTGAACTGAATGGAGTCCAATTCTGAGAATTGTAATTTTTTTTCTCCTAGCCCCGGTAAACTCATGCCAGCATCTGTCAAACCACCTGTTGGGAGACTTTGCTGCCACGAGCGCTTTATCATCTTTTGTGACACGCTAGTTCTGCAGAAAGGGTGCTCCTGTCAGCACGGCTCCATCCGCTCTGTCAACACTGTCATCAGTGGTTCCTGTGATCTTGTTGCTACAATAGCATTACAAGATCATGTATGTGTGTGTGTGTGTGTGTGTGTGTGTGTGTGTGTGTGTGTGTGTGTCTGTGTGTGTGTGTCTGTGTGCCTGTGCATGTGGTTTGGGACACAACAACATGGTAACATTAGAGCATCAGCTGTCTTTCAAAGGCCTCACAAAGAGAAGGAAACAGAGAGAATGTGCTTCCAGTGGAGGCCCGCCAGACTGTGGCCACTTTGAAAGCCCTTCCTTTAATTGCTGTCTTTGTGGTTTTGCAGTGTAGGGAGGTAGTGGTGGGTGTACCGCTACACGCCGAGGGCCTGTACCTGTCAGCACTGGTGGATGCTCTGACATGCATGCGGTGGTGTTCGTGAGAGCGCGGGGATGAGGCGTTCACTGGGCTCCTGCACCGTGACGCCGTGCTAATCCCCGACAATGAGCTCACTCATTAGTTCAACCCACCCGCTTCCCTCTCAATAGGACCCTCATTTTCCTGCTTTGTCCTCTCTAAATTACAGAGGACTGTCAGGGGTCCGTGCGTCAAGGCAGTGATAAGTGTTGGGTAATGGATAATGGATGGGTGTTGCGTGGATATCGGTCTGCAGGGCAGTTAATGTAACCTGTGCTTGCTGAATAATACAGCAATCATCATCTCCGCCGGTTTTCCTTAGCTCGCTGGAGTGGATCAAAGTTACCAAGAGCAGTTTGGAATTATTCTTTTCAGCGTTTTGATGAGTTCCCAGATAGAGAACGTAAACATGCAGTTTACATTGAAATGCATTGTCAGAGAGGCTCCAATCTTTGCCAGTGTCAGAATCAGTATAACTTTGTTAATGCTGAGGCAACATTGGAGCATTAGAGATTACTACAGTGTCTAAATAATGTAATAAGCACGTATGAACAATGTCGAGATTTGTAAATATACAGTATTTCTACATAAGCCATGGAAAATATCTATAGATACCAGGAGACATAATGCAGTGTGATTCTTTTATTAGTTGTATTGATACATGTTGGAAATAAATAGAATTTTATCTAATATTGTATTTTTGGTTATTAAAAGGGATTTATTTACACCTTTCTTCTATGTGATGCTCTTGGTACATGTAAACTTTATTGGACTACATTTGGTTTATGAAAGGTTTCATACAAATAACATCAATAACTAAACTAAACAATAACTAAACAACTAAATATGACAAGCTATGTATGCTATAAGGCTCCATTTAGGGGAACTTGACAAAATACTAGCTGACATTACTGCTACAGTTTCTGCATCATTAAGCAGTGGAAACATGAACTGAATTATAATGCAGTTATGAAATGTGCTTGATTAATCACATCATAAATGCATGTATACTGTGTGGGTAGACAGACAGGTCAAGCCATAAACACCAATTTTTCCTTCCTAATTAGTCTTATTAGCGCATCTGAGTTATCGACTTTTGACAGAAAAAAAAGAGGATTTCAACGAATGTGTTAAAAAACAACAGATTTAAATACATTACCCGCAGTAGATCCAAGATAAACAAGGAAGTTTCTCGCATATACTGTGATGGGTGGAAAAAATCCTCCTGCCTGGCTCCATTTGTCTTCTAATTAAGTTGAGCTAATACTGAGTGTGGGCGTGTTTATAACCAGTCACATCATCTGGCTGTTGTTGCTTCTGCTTTTCTCAGGAACTCACCAATTAACTTGCTCGGGTCCAAGACCATTATCACCAAAACCTTTGAAAAATAAAAAAAAGTAAAAAAAAACAGAGCATAAACTAATGCACTAGAGTTAACCTTCATGGCTCATCCGCGTGCATGTGTGTGCATCCAATCTCATTTGTGTCTAATTGAGGATACCTTTCTGTTCGTTGGGCCGTGAACTCACCAGGAGCTCTGCTAATGTCGCTCCACCTTCCCTGCCTCCTTTTGATAATGTCCTTCCCCACATCAGAGGTGGCCACAGTTGAAAGAGAGAGCGTGCTCCCGGCCCTCCTGAATGAACACTTGGTGATTAAAAGAGGTGAAAACCAGGTCAGCCCACACCTCCATCTGCCCATGCACAAAGAGGCACCCACAATTACAGCTTTCAAGGGTCATTTGCTGTTAGTCACGGGCGCAGCAGCTCTGCACTGTGATCTGCCGTCAGTGGCTCTCCTTACAACGGCTATTTAGGCCATAGCAGATTAAACAGGTTAGATGCCCAGTGGCCGAAATGGGTCATCATGCATATCTTCTGACCCAGCTGTCAGATGATGGAACTCTTCCTGGGTTTGATGTCTCTTGGAGGAGACAGAGGGGAAGATGCGTTCTTCTTGTGTCACACACCACTTGTGTCACATTTAGCCGTCAATGACATCAGACAAACAAAAGACTAATAACAGGAGCCAAGAACACAAACTTAATTAAAGGAGACCTAAAATTGTTAGGGTTAGGGTTAGAGTATTTATCCTTGATCTGTGCTGCTAACATAGAGGCTGTGGAGCACCAGCTTCATCTGAAACGCTTCAGATGCTGTTTTATGAACTTTTTTTTTCTTTTAGAAAATATGCATTTATGTTTAGTTCTGTCTAATGAGGAAGTGATGATGTTTTTGAACCTGCTGTTCATCGTTTGCCTCCTATAGACTTGTTATTTGACAAATCCACAGTAAAAACATATTCTGTTTCCCATTCTAGGTCTTCTTTAAATAAAAAGCTGAAGATTGGCAGAGAATCCCTACACCAACATAATGTCATGTAAGGTTAGACTGCATACTGCTTGAATTGCAAAGCAAGTGGAATAATGTAACTCTGTGTCAAAGCAGCTTTCCTTTTCTCACTCTCTCACATGGAACGAGGAAGCATAAGCGCCACATGTAGATTTCTTTGAAAAGGTTCCCAAATGAGGTCTCAACTGCTTTGTGCAACTATAGCAGAGGGGGAAATCCTTACCCAAAGCACAGATCAAACCGTGTGTGTGTGTGTGTGTGTGTGTGTATATATATATGTTTATCTATGTAAATAGATATATGTTTATGTGTATATATATATATACACACATATATTTTACAAGAAACCCTTTCAACCTCACAAGTGCAATGCACAAACAAGTAAAGTTTCAGAACACCTGGGGAATAAACACCAGGAAACTGAGAGGGAGGGGAGAGCACAAGGGCGAGGTTAGAAGGCCAAACGCAACAGCAAAGGATGATGGGAAAAACATCAGAGCTGGGAGTCGTGGACAAAAAACACACAAAGAGAGGTTGCAAAATAAGGTATGAGACATGTGAGGAGTTTCCTTCAAAATAAAGTGGCGATGAAGAAAGTACTGTAAACCTAAGTAAAACATACTCCCTGGATCCATCCCAGTTTGCGTGTGTGTTCGTGTGTGTGTGTGTGTGTGTGTGTGTGTGTGTGTGTGTGCGTGTTGGTGTGTGGTCACATTTAAACAAAGCGATCTCTATTATGTTATTTTCTAGACTTCCTCTGAGGATCAAAATGTGTTTTTTTTAGTTGCTAATTTACAGTTGCGGTAAACTGTGTGTTATTAATGATGACTGCTGGCCTGGAAATACAGGGTTATGAGAGGCAATTTTAAAACTCACCGAGTCGCTTGTAGATTTCCGCCCTGCACATTTGCACAGTTTAAAGCTCAAAGTGTGTCAGGTGCAATTTAGAGGACAGTTTCATTTACAGTTCAGCCGCAGTTCAGCTTTAATAATGGTCTGAAGACTATATTCAGGGTAGGCTGGACGTGGTTCACACACCCCTGATGGTCTTGAGAGATGGTTCTCATTCGGCCTGATGTTGACGCTCTGTGTTTTTGGCCTTTTGATGCCTTTCATGTGATTTCTCCTCCAGAGGAAACCAATGCTTTTCGCTCTCCAGCCCAACAGAAGGAGAAAAATGCTCAGAGACCATATACACACGCTCACACACACACACACACACACACACACACACACACACACACACACACACACACACACACACACACACACACACACACACACACACACACACACACACACACTAACTGACTCTCATACTACACAGTTGTATCCATAACTCTGGCAGTTGGGGCATGAGTTAAAAGGATTTGGTCTCATTAAAAGATTTTGGGGGATATAGAGGAAGAAGGATCAGACTTTATTTGATCGCTCGGGGCTGGGGAGTTCTTCAATCACAGAACAATTGCTTTAAAATCACAGCCTCTCTTTCGCCCTTATTATTCTGTGTTTGTGTGTGTGTGTGTTAGCTCTCCTCTCCTCTCTGCTCATTCACTGAGACTTGCTGTTTGTTTGTTGTTCTCACTTTGCAAGTTATGATTGATGTTGCGGCGTTGCGCTGTGAGGCAATAATCAAATGTTATTTCTCTTAAATGGGAAACACACTTCAGCGAAGCCGCTGTTTTAAATGCATTTATGCATCAGTGTGAGAGCAGCAGTTGCTCTGTAGCGCTCCACAATGCTGGCTGACATCAGGCATTTAGTTGCATTACCTGAGATTACAATCCTGTGTCCCGGAGCTCCACACAGATTCAAGCTTCTATATATGTTAGATTCTCATCAAAGGGATGCTGGAAGTGGTTTGAAAGAGAAAACACTGTTTAAGCCTGAGATACAAACAGTACTGGTAGCCAATCCTCATAAATGGGTTCATTTATTAATGAACTCGGATGTAGTCGTAATACTGCCATCAAATAATCAATCTTGCAAATGTCAATATTTATCATTTGTTTTGGAAATCTAAAGAATCACAATGAACCATTTCTGATCAATCCCTTCCACAATTTATCTCAATCTGTTCAAATATTATTATGATAAGCTAGAGTAATTAAAATACCCACAGAATATTCATGAAGAGGTGAGAGGAAGTAGAGTGGAGTAATGATGGGGGTTAAAAATACACAAGTGCATCATACTCTTTTGCTTTTTGTCTGCATGAGACCAATTGTACTGGAGCCTGTGGAGGCTTGATTGAAAATGTTGTCTTTAATCAAAATAAAAATGTTGCATTATGGGGCCTTGAATCAGACACAAATCTGAAAGCGGAGACAAGGAAAATAAAAGGGAAATTGATGAGAACACAGAATGCACAGAACAATACTTGGCTGTTTTTCCCTCCACGCGGATGCCAAAATTAACATTCAACCTGAGAGTTTGGCTCCAGAAGTGGATGAGCAGCCCGCAGGATATGAGCATCCTTCTCAGGGTCCTCACAGACAGTCTGTGGGAGATTAGCCAGAGCTCTTACAGAGACCCAAAGAAAAAAAATGAGAGAGAAACGACAGAGAGAAAAAAATGTCCTGTCAAAAAGGTGTAAACTCTGATCATGCCATCCTCTGCAGGGCCCTGTCAGATTTCATGTGTGAAGCTGTTTGTACGTTATGCTCTGGAACAAAAAAACCTCTCAGAGGTAAGTGGAAAAGAGAGATCACTCAAACTTGACTCACACAGCCAAAAAAGAAGCCAAGTCCCTGCGCTGCATAACAATTCCAGTTGTTAATTGAAAGCCACGCTCTTTATTGTTTTAACCAGATGAAAGGGGTGGATTGCACATGGAAAACTGAACAACCAAATACATAATTCATTAGTGTGCTTCCAAAAATACACAGCACAAGTGAGGGTGTGCTGATCCACACTTAATAAAGTCAGGGGTTTTTGGCTTCACGCACCAATTCAGTCGCCTCTCTGTTTTTGGCCGAGAGCGAGTCATTTTGATCTGAATGGTCGTGCTCGTGACACCGGCGAATCGATACTGGGGAAACGTTGGTAGTCATCACATCAAAAGCTTCCCAGACAAAGGCACAGACGCTGACTCAATTCTCAAAACAGCCACAGCGAGTTACCTCTATAAATGCAAATCACTCACGTCTGAATGCATGAATGTTATACTTGGCATCAAAGAAAGAGTTTTTTTTACTTGGTGGAAGTTCCCATCGCTCTGACTGTCTAGCAAAATTACCGGTGACATCATGACCACCTTTCAACAGATAAATACCACAGCCAGTACTTTATACACTTGAAATAATTTTGTGTGCGATGGGAGATAAAGAAACCAGCTGCAGTACGTGTCTCACATTAAATGGGAACAGATGCGAGGAGTATTTATCCTTGTACGGTGGTTTTAACATAGAAACACCTAAATTGTTACTTTAGAAGTGTTTTTGGTGCCCTTTCATGCTTATCTGGCAACTACACATAGGCTTTACATTGACTGTCTGTCTTGCCTGCTGCTCATGACTTTACATGCCATGTTATTCCGGGCAGTAAAGTTGTTCTGAACTCAAGTGGTAGATGGGGCGATACACCTATGGAGCTCAAACACATCCAACCTCATATGTTTGAGCCAGAGTCAGAGGAGGAATCTGAGGAAGAAGACTGAGGAAGAACCAGGAGAATGCTGCGATTTCAGCTTCACAGTTATCTATTAACCTATGGCAGGAGAGGAGTAAAAAGAAAAACATTTTCCATGCATATGTAAGCATATGTCAACATGCTTAAAACAGCTTTATAGGTTTTCATCAAACCTCTCTTAAAGACCCTATGGCTTTTGCTTTTTCACCTCCATTAGAGGGCCAACTGCCCAACTGAGAGAGAGTGAAGGATCGCTTGAAATTCTATGAATTATTTCCACGCTGCTCCAAGCCACAACTCATACAGCAGGGCATGATATTTTCTACCATCATAGAGAAATTTGCATTATTTCATGCAATGTTCTCCAAAAAGCTGAGAGGCTGACAGTATTGAAATGACATGCCGCTGACTAACACCTGGGTGTTTCCATCTCTCCACCACGCAATACATTTGTCATATCATACGAACAAATATTGTCTTCTTGATTTTAACTTGTATTATCCTCAGTATATGCAGCAGCCGTGTGCATCAGCATGATCCAGTGGCACAGGAATTTTCCCACAGGAATTTGTTCTTCTTTGTTCTTCTGTATTCTACCCCTGTGAGACATAAATTAAAAGCCCTCTCAAATGTCACATAGTAAAAAGACCAAGTTGGTTAAATTCTTTTAGCTTAGTTTCCTCCATTATTTCAGTCAATGGGCAAGTTCTGTATGTGCTGCAGACATACATTGGTGTACAGACGGACAGTCAAAGGAACATCCCACACACACGCACACGCACACACACACACACACACACACACACACACACACACACACACAAAGAAACACACACTCATGCTTCCCCACACTCACACACACCCATGACATGCTGCTAACCCCTGAGCCCTGTATGCATTTTAATCACCGAGGGCTGAAGCAGTGAAACGCAAATTCAGACACAATGCCACAATTACCAGGCGGGCGGCAGTTTCAGGAGTCCAATTAGCAGCAGAGAGAGCGGCAGAGGAGTCCCCTGTTAGGCCTCGTTTCTACTGACAAGAGGCACGCGGCAAAAGGTTGAAAAGCTCGCAATGCGGCTCCTTTGGTTAATTAATCTCAGTCTTTAAAATGTGTGACACAGTAAAATCTGCTTTTTTTGGGGTTTTTTTGCCCCTCCACTGGTAGCAGTTGCTTTAGTATTCATTGTATAAAAGTGCACATAATGAATTTTAGTGGCAATGAGCTAAGACTCTAAAATGCGTGCCTCAAACTCTTTAACCGCCCCAAGATGGAGACGCTCCCTGCATGACTCATGTCGACGCTTAAACACTGTGATATTTAACGAGGGAATAACATTTTGCGCTCACGGGATGCTCTTGAAATACCACAAAACGAGACGGCGATGTACAAAGTCAAAGGCTATTAAAGGATTCTCGCTTAATAGGAGTGGACGCCCACTCGGTCACGAGTGAGTCACTTCTCAAAAGTCCGGTTTGCTGTTGGCTGGAGCTATATTTAAATAGCCGAGCATAAGGTAGAAATCTTTCTCTTTCTCAGAACCATGAGATGCATTACCGTGAGTCACTCTGTTAAGTGTATAATTTGTGTCAAATGTTGTCTCTCAGCTAACGTCAATGCACGGCACATGGTAATCCTGTGATTGCATGCTGGAAAGCGGAGACGAGCTGTGTTGTCTGCGGCACAAAAGCCCATCTGCATTTCATTATTCCATAAGAAGGTATGGAAATCCAATAGCAAGGCTCTGCCTCTCGGAACGGTGCATGTGTGCATATGTGCATCAACACCTGGCACACTTTCCATATATCTGCTGTTTGCATGTGTTAAGAAAAACAGCAAACACAATTGTTTGCCGGTGCAGGGACCATGTTATTTCTGTGTATGTGTATACTCTGAATTCTCATCTCTCTATTAATGGAAGCTTTTTTTTGTCTTTATCCATAGCAAGGACAGACGGATGGTGCTGCACAGCGGTGCAGTGGAAACTAGATTTATTCATGAGGAACATAATAATCATACAATACAAGGGGGAAAAAAAAGGGAGAAGAGGAGCTGGGAATTGAGAGCTATTCCTGAATGGTGATGTGGCCGCCGCATGGTCCTCGGAGGATCCGAGGAGGAGACGCAGATGGATGCACTCGGTGTGAACGCAGTGACTGACAGCTCCCGCATATGTCTGTGTGGGGAGGAGTGTTTAATTGTGATTCATTCAGGGTGCACTCATCAACAGAGCAGCTATGAGAGAGCAGGGCCGAGCTGATGATATAGATCACGGGGTAATGAGAGAGTGAGAAGTTCATGTGTCATACAAGTCATCAGGGGCTGTTCCACCTCCCCTGGGGTAGTGAATCACCTCCTCTCGAGTGCAAGGAGAAGCAGAAAGGAAGACCCTCAAGTTCCAGAGAGAGAGAGAGAAAGATAAAGAGAGAGAGAGGGAGAGAGACGGAGAGAGAGAGAGAGAGAGAGGCAGACAGAAAGGGAGAGAGAGCATCGCCTGTAATCTATCAGCTGCTCCAAATGTGTTTCTAAGAGTCAAGTCATAATGTCACACAGTGGAGTGACTCAGTGTGATGGAGGCATCATGTCTGGGGGGGTCCTCAGTCGTGATCTTGTTCTTTAACTTTAAAGTTAGAGCAGCATTACTTGGGCTTGATTGAGCAACATCTTTTCCTGACCAAATAAGCTTGAAAGGTTTGAAGAACAACCCTTAAGAAAATTTCGTACCCATTCTTCATGGTTTTCATGTTTTTTTGGGAGGTAACCATGAAAACCATGACGATATAGCTGTAGTGCTACATGTAAACTGCAGTAGTACGACAGCTACCAGTGCTATGGATAAACCATGGTCGTACTATGGGTAGTACCATACGCTACCATAATAAAACCATGCTTACTGCATACAAACCTTCAGAAACCATAGTGAATTTTCGTAAGGGGTCATCACATCCTCATTTGTAAATTTATGATATTGAAATGGAAGCCAGAAAATAGGAATGAAGTTTCAGGTGAAAATGTAATTGCAAGGTCAATATTGGATTCCAGCTCAAACATTTAAGGCTGGATGTGTTCACGCTCCATAACTGCATCACTCAAGTTACCACTTAATTCTGTAGCTCTGTTGTTAAACGAGAGGCATAAAGTCATGCGACCACTCCTGTAAAGTAGAAAGCGACACAGTGAATCAGAGTACAGCCTACGTGTCGCTGCCAGATAAGAAGGGAAAAGTGCCAGATCTGTGCAGAAACAGATTGTGATATTCCCAGACCTAAAAATATGATTCCAAAACCCCCTAAAATCTGAAGATGAAATCAGTGTCCTATAACTTCTATGTTAACACCGGAGACCAAAGAGAATTACTCCATTTAACTATTCCACGTTAACGTCTTAAAAACACAATTTCACAGCGTGGATTTGTTTTTTCTTTTCCATGTGCAGCTGCACACATCTGATTCCAACCTGGAAGATGGTCGTGTTGTGGAGGAGATGGGAGATGGGGGAAGGGCGCATGATAAATCACGTCAGGAGAGCATGAGGATGAGGGAGCGCTGCCATCGATCACCTCTGCTGTGTCATAGCCGCGCATTTAATGAGAAAATCTGGGCAGACAAGGGGCGGAGACAGCAGTCTGTCACTGTGGGCGGCTGTCAGTCTCCCTCACGCTCCGGAGCTCAGCAGATGCTCTTGCCCAGAGAAAATTGAGTACGATTCAAAAAGAAAGTGGTATGGATTTGCCAAACGTTTTAGTTTGTCGAGTCCATGCAGATGCAGTTACAGTGTCCTCATGTACCCGGACCTCTGCCTCCTAAATGAGACATGACGGATATTATAGTCACTTTTCATTAGAATTCAGAAGCTATTTCTCTGAGCTTTGGCTGAAATTTGATTTCATAAACACTGTTGTACAGGGGAGTCTGACAGCAGGAAACAGTCAGGTAACTGTTTGTGTTGGAGGTTAAACAAATAAAAGGGTCTGTAAATGGTTCTAGGCATTCAGGAACACTTTTCTTAAAAGGCAGTCAAGTAACAGACCGAGGCATTTCGGCTATGTTCACATGGCAGGTCTCAATGCTCAGTTTTACAGGGATCTGATTCTTTTTGTTTGGCTGTTCATATTACTTTTCAACTCCTGTGCGAACTGTTTACAGCCCAGACCAGACCTGCATGCACAGAAGAACAATAACAGGCAGAGTTTTTTGGAAGCAGCCCCAGAGGATTTCCATGATATTGTAAGCAAAGTCACTTTTGTGGTAGTGAAAGTCTGCGTGAGAAACCAGGGGAAAGCTAGAAATCATGCAGGAGGTCGACAGGAGGTGAGTGACAAGACAGGACAATAAAGCAGGGAGTGGGAAAGGATCGTGACACAGTCAGTGTCTGGGTGAAGTCTTTTATGTCCATTGTTGTTTAGCTGATTTGCAAAGATGAACTTTACAGTACAGTAATGACTCACATTATTAATTTACATAAATACTAAGAATAACTGGATCTGCAATCCAACTCTGTGTTGTTACTACGTATTTTAATTACGTATTTTAATAAGGAAGTCAGATTCTTTTGCCTTTGTCGGACTCGTTTTAAGCCACTATTACTATCAGAGGGAAAATACAAAAGACCTTGGGAGCCATGGACAAACGGACGTGATGTAATTCAAGCTCTGTGGCCTCGGGGCAGTCAGCGCACCGAAGAGGTTTTTTAATAAAACGCAGGGAGAATAAAGAATAATAGCATATAATGTAGGGCGCTTTTGACAATGTCATGTGGCCCAGGTAATAGGATCCTGCACACCTGTGTCTGTTGTGAAAGTGGAAAATTAGTTTTTTGGGGGGAGTCATTACAACAAGAGCTGCTCTGTGTTTTTGCCTTCATACATGACAGAGATGACATACGAAAAAGGGAGCGGTAATTGCATTTTTTTTCTCTCCTCTTCCCCCCCCACCCTCGTTTCTCCCCCAGTTCATATTACCGGAGAAATATGAGAGGGCTGCCGCTTGTGTGAAGGGTCGTCTGTGGCAGCTTTGACAGCCAATTTAGTCCTGCAGAAACAGAGCTCTGCCTGCAGCAAGTGGGGGGTTAGAGCTGTCACACACACACACACACACACACACACACACACACACACACACACACACAGCCTTCATCCAAAGGACCCCGCTCCTCATTTTTAACCCCATCACCCATCCTCTCCCATCTGCCCAGGATTCGTCTTGATTAGGGGGATTTTAGATTTGTGGCTCTAAACCTGCCATGTGTTAATAAAGGGGGGCTTTGTTTTTGTCTTCTGTACCACAGCTGCATAGGAATTACGCTCGTCTCTCCACTGGAGTGTTTTATTGTTGGAAAAAATAATTATATAATGGATTTATAAAATATATATATATGTATATGTAGAACAAATCCCAGGACGGGTCTCTGCAGACGAAGGTGAATGATTTTATGTTTTGGATTTTACTTGTTTTTTTGGCTCACAGAGCTGCTGGAAACTGCTGAAGGGCATCACAATATGGGAAAGGTCTAAAACTTTTCCCAGTTAGAGCACAGTTTGGCTGTCTGCCTTGTTTTGAGGAGAAAAGGGCAATAAAAAAAAGGTTCTGCTCTGACTGATTTACTTTCTCTTTGCACCCTTCGTGTATAGGTTTTCAATTAGCCCTGGGACCAGTTTTGCATTCCAGTTATAATGCTTGTGTTGCCGAGAATTAGGCAAGAAGATTGATCGCACTCTTTTACCTGCGCATTCACTGTTTGAGAAGAATCAATTACCTTAGCTTAGCATATAGAATGAAACTGGGTAAAGGAGATCATTTTCTAATAGTTTCTTTAGTCCTTTATGACAGCATACTGAATGTGTGCTCGACTGTATATTAGTGAGGATACAACAAAGGGTTTGAGGACTTGAGAAATTGAGAGATTGAGAGAGGACTCACCAAATGATGAGTCATCTACAAAATAAATTGCAGCCATAGTGTTTTATATTTCATACTGTATGCGGGGTTTCCCCAAAAACACTTGCTCAGACTGGTGGTAAGGCTGACTACTGATTCGGAAACCCTGTGAATGTGTACTTCAGACATGCAGCTAGGCTATGTTTTTTGCTTTCAAGTTACCCAGGCAAGTTGTTTTTCCCCGAGTCCATTCTCATTGCTATGCTTCACAGTTCTAATCAAGCCCAGCTGTGTTCCAGGGACACCAGAGTGACTCAATCTTCACATCAAACAACAGAGAAAAAGAGAGCGAGAGCACATTTTCCTAAGCTTGTCCAATAACTTCTTTAAAAAAAAAAAAACAAAAAAACAAACTCACGACCAAAGAGGTTCATCTGGCTGCTGTTGTTATCCTGCGTGGCCTTCCTCTCACAGCATTGCCCTTCTGGAAAGGTTGCATAAATGCATGAGGGATTAGATGGAGATACTCTGACCTGCGCCGGATACAATGATGCATTAGAAGTTGAAGTCACTGATTTAGAGATAAATCCATTTCATTTGCCGAGGACCCGGCGACGGCATGAGATATGGTCATAAGTTTATCGCGCTGCTTCGTGGTGGAGTGTTTGCGACCACTTCAGCTGCTGTAAATCAGCAAGGAGGTGAGGGAAAGCACAGCATCAGATAGCACCCAGTCCTTGGCTAACCTTCACTATTTGTGTCTGTGTGTACATGTGTGATCATTGTAGCCCCAAAAGCATCTGCCACCAAATCCTGTATTTGTTCTTCCTTATTTAGCTATTAAAAGAGCAAATTTCTTTAATTAGGAATAAAGTGTTGTATCTAAGCAACATATGTATGTATATGTATGTATGTGTATATATATATATAAATTTCCTTCTCACTCTCTTTGGGGTGGTATCATCCTCCAGCTGGGGTCCTCTAGCAGAAGCCTGGGAGCTTTAGGGTTCTGCGCAGTATCTTAGCTGTTTCTAGGACTGCACTCTTCTGGATTGAGGCTTCAGATGTTGCTCCTGGGATCTGTTGGAGCCACTTGCCCAGTTTGGGGGGCACTGCCCCCAGCGTTCCTATTACCACCACAGGGACCACGGTAGCCCTGACCTTCCACATCTGTTCCAGCTGTTCTTTCAATCTTTGGTACTTTTCAACCTTTTTGTGTGTATGTATATATATATATATATATATATATATATATAAAGCAAAAACGTATATAGTATATATATATATATATATATATAAAGCAGAAAAAATCTATTAAAAGAGCTCTGGGGGAAAAGAGCATTGCATTATCATGTGTGTGTGAGTGTGTGTGTGTGTTTGTGTGCTGGGTGATGCATTAATTAAATGGCAAGACACACTCTGGGGTCAAAGGTCAATGAAAGCACATGCTACCTTGCTCTGAGAGGCTCCACTCGCTCGTTTAGCCTTTTCAAAGCCGCATCACGTGACAGCAGCTGCATACCTATGTGCACATTACCTACACACATACATCCACACACTGTATGACACACACGCACGCACACACACATACACTAACTCACACAATATACCTGGGTTAGGCTTATCTTTTAAAGGCTTTGTATTTTTTGCTGAAATGAAACATAAATCCATGCCGCACATGAACAATAGCTGTGCCGACGCTTTGTGCGACCTTAACAAAGACACAGCACAATACACGGGCTGCATTTAATTCCACACTGAAACAAGTTTGGGGTCAGGAGTCAGCACACAGTGAGAAGAATTGGGTGTGTATAACGCCGCGGCACTAGTTCACTAAGCTCACCGGAGCTGCGCTGAGCTGCAACCGATCATATAAACCTGTGCCTGAGAACGGAGCTCCAGAGCTTTACTCCATAGCAAACGGCTCTCAGTGGTTTTCTGCAGTGCTGCTCCTGTATGTTTGGAAACAATGCGCCCAACTATCCCCTCACACAAAAAGCAGGCTTTCTTATTAATCCTGCAGGCAGATGGATCTCAAGAGAAGCTACAGTGCGAGCTGGACTGCAGCCCAGGGCTCGCTCTGCCCTGAACAGGAATGTACCTGACCTGTAACTGAATAGCTCAAATTTTAATGGGCTGCTGCTGATATCTATCGATATCCAACAGATGTACCAGCAGAGGCATCACATTTCTGTTTTCTAAAAGTTTTGCTTACTTCTACAGTTAAGTTTACTTTATCAGGCAAGTGTTTTTCAGTCAGTTAAGAGCGCTCATTAGCGTAGCCAGAATGAACCAGTGCTTTGCACCAGCTGTGTGTAATATTTCACTTCATGAAAGCAACATTTATGTAAATAAGAATATTTTCTGTCATACTCTGTGAACTAACTCTGTGTTTTTTTGTTCAGAAAAACTACTCCACAGATTTCCACACACAATGGCAGGTGGATGGAGCATGGGGCAAACAGGAATACATAAAAATCTGGGGTGGCTCTGAAACAAGGCACAGATCCCAGACGTTTTTTTTTTTTCCCTTCACTGATCATAAGCGGAGGTATCTGCAGCTGTAGCTTAGAATAGTTTCTCAGCAGTCTCTGACAAAAAACTGAAAAAGCCAAAAATAAATAAATAAATAAACCCAACAACAGACGTTCAACAGAATTTGAATAAACACGCGGCGAGTGGTTAAATTCCTCACATGTATTAAACCAGTATGGGACAATAGCGAACACGGCTGCACCCTGCACCAGATCTGCAGCCTCTTAAGCGGCACACAAAGGAGAGATGCGATTACAAAAGGCAACGTAGAGTATATAATTAGCAGGCATTCAGCAGAAACAGGTTCCATTATTGTCGGAGCCTGAATGTTTATTATCTGTCGAGTAGAAAGTAACCCGTCAATGTGATTGCTCAAAGTCACTCTCTGCCAGCCAAATTGTTTGGAGACAAAGAAATAAAAAGAAGCACAAGCAGGAGCCACAGATTGAGATTTAGTCCCATCAAACAACAATAACCACCTACACACGTCTGCACAGTGGCTGCAAGTAAGGACAGAGAGGGAGAGAGAGAGAGGATAACCGTTTGCTTTGGGAATTTGCACAATCCTTTCCTCGAGTTTGTAATTGCTTCTGAGAACGTGGTGCACATTGTGTTACACTGATGGGACATTATCGACCAGAGGCTGACTAAATAGGTAGGAAGACACTGTAACAATCGTCACAGGATCCAGAAAAGCTGCGGCAGCTTTTTATCGAGCTCCAGGGAGCAGCACATAGCATCTGAGAGTGTCTGCAATGTCAGTTAAAAATATTTATTTAATTCTGCATTTGTGTTGGCTCCCGACACCTCTGTTCTGCCATCTCGCCAAAGGTCTCACGTGGTTAAGGAACGGTTCCTTCATTTCCATTTTCTGAAGGTTAGAACAGGCAGCGGTCGGTCAGGCTTATTTTATTTATCAGGGCTGTCACTGTGGCTCGCTAATAAAACGGCTCGTGTGCAGTTCACGCAAGGAGTCGATTTCAAAACGAGTGCAATGAAACTGCCTGAATTAAGCTCCTCTGGAGCAACATATATAAATCCTCACAGCCGCTGCGTTTACAGCTTTAAGAAATCCAGTTTTCATGCTTTTTCACATGGGTACTTATTAGAAATTCAGTTGCATCAAACAAGTTTGACGTGAATTGATACAGCAGTCGTGTTTACTCTATATGCCAGGAGCTATTCAAACACATTTATATGGGAAAATGTGTATAACGGGAACCACAAGCCTTTTAATTGGTGATGTAATGTTTTTTTTAAAACAGTCACGCTCTGTAAAGATGATCTAACCCGTGACTTCATTATCAGGGTTCCAGAAACAAGGGCGGACGGTGCAGTGAGGTAATTTGCTGCAATCTGGCTTTTATTTGCTGCTGAATTCTGAGCAGCGCGGCGTCAGCTGCTCCCAATGAGACTGTCGCACTGGAACAAGAGAGACAGAAGAGAGCATACAGTGGAGTTGAAAATGACAAGAGGGCTTCGTGATGTCACTGGATCTGTCATTTGGCATGTGGTGACTCACTTGAGGCAGCATCGATCACTGAATCACACTTCTGAGCTCCACTTGTGCTTTCAGAATTACAGAAATTCTTATGAAATATGCATGGGTGACGGCATTTCCCACTAAAGTGGCCTCTGCTTTCGGTGTCGAGGGAATGGGTTACTCTCCAGGGTCAGAGGTTGAGCTGGTTATGATAAGAAAGCAGAGAGAAAGACACATGGATTAGACAAGATAGGATCAATAGGATAGATTAGACAGACTAGTACTAGTATACTGCAGAGTAGTATCACAAAACAGAAAGGTCTAAGTTGGGATAGACGTGCACACACCAGCCTTTTTCCACAAATTCAACACGTGAAATTTCCCACAGATTTCCCCTTTCAAAATTATCTGAGTGCTCTGTCTCTGTATAACACGTCTCTGTTGTTGCCCTCTGGAGTCAAGCACATCATCTGTGATGAATACAGTCTTATGAAACAAAATATAGGGAGAGTTGATAGACTCTGCAGCTCAGCAACGCATGTTAGCGAGTTAGCATTGAGAGTTAGCGTCAGCGTCTTCCGGTCTCTTTCTTCATCTCTCCTTTGTTACTGTCTGTTCTTTTTGTCCTTTTGTCTCTTTGCATTTACGTTGCCATGGTTTGGACACAGTAGCAGGCCCAGGTCACCTTCTTCTTGCCTTTGACAGGTACAATGAATAAACACATGCACTGGAGAAACCTTGAGGAGGCAGCGCTTCAGGGACCTGGAGCTGTTGTTGTGAAAGAACTCGCGCACAAAGAGACCTTGAAGAAGGCATCGTTTTTTTTTTGTTTTTTTTTTAAGTTGAAATCAAAGGTCCAATCCATGATTTTAACTTTGAGGCATTGCCTCAATTTTCAGTCAAGGATTCCTGTAATTGTAGATGCCAAGACACCCTTTGTATAAAGAAAAAACATGTTATTTATACTTACTCTCCAGATCATTCCCTCAGTACAGAACTATATAGAGCCATTATATATGTATCTATAATAAGCCATTTAAAACCTCAAAACATACCTGCTGTTGTTTTGTGCCTATGGTGCATATCTTGAATATCTCCTGTTGCACAGTTTCCATTTCATGGTGCTGACCAAGCTGCTGGAAACTTCAGTATATTAATTACATTTCTGTCTTTTTTCCTTGAATGAGCCATGTTTTCCGATCTGCTCACACTACAGGCAGGACAGTAACGCTTGCATTGTACAGGACAGCATTACTGCATTTTGGCTAACTCCCTCTGCCCTCACAGAGTTGTTTTTGGCTGTAGCAGGCAGCTGTTTTTTCGAGAAAAAGCTCCAAAAACTCTCTGCCACCTGCTCAGCACCAAACAGCAGATGGAGAAAGTTAGTAACCAGCCCCTGAATATAGTGAAGCAATTAGAAGTTAAGGAGCCAGATATTCCCCACAGGAGTTAGTGAAAAAAAAAAATATATAAAAAAACAGATTTAAAATATATTAAACTTATATTCACCATGTGGCCAGGAACACAACTCTCAGTGAATGATAATGAAGCTGAATGTTAGTTATAGCAAACAAGACTCCTGAATAAACTAACAATATTGTATTCACAGCTTCTCTCTGGTGCCTGCAAAAGGCCATGCTATTGTAACTTATTGCAATTATTATTTCGCGCCAAATTAGGTTTTTCAGTTTCCAGGTCGTGATTACAACTTGGGTAAATGTGTTAACTCCCACAAGATGTGAAGGCAGCGTTAATACAATGAGCTCCACTGATTTCAGCCCTTCCCAGACTGAATTTTAAATATCCAATCTGTATTTTCAATTTCAATCAGCCGTCTACATCCACTTCATTCCCCTGAAACAGAGAGAGCGAGGAAGGCACCCCGTGCTGTTCCACAACCAAATACAGGCAGTGTTAACCGAGGTCTCAACCTCGTGACCCCGGGGTCACAGAGAGGTGGTCGTACGTGCAACAGCTATTTATCAGTCTCCCCTCTTGCCCTGTTGCTTAGCAGTCGGTGGCTGTTTCCATTCACCACATAGGGACTCTTTGTTTATCAGGAAATTTAATTCATTTCAGGAGGCAGATGCTGGTACACTGTGCAGAATGTGTGTGTGTGTGTGTCTGTGTGTGTGTGTGTGTGTGTAGGTGGTGGTGGTTGGCGGGGGGTTTATTGGGCCTGATGGATGGTAGACCACAGGGATGCTGACAGGGCACCAGTCTCGGCATATACATTAAAGAAGAGAGGAGCCTCAAAGGTCTTACGCTGACGCGCTATCAATAATTATTCCCTAATTTACAAGTACACCAGTGGGAGATTTTAACATTTAAAGGTCCAATACTGCATGCAAAATTTACAATATTGATTTTTGGTCTGATAAAAACAGTCAAGACCCTAGGAGAAAAGGTATGGATGTGATGAAAGATGAGCTTAACAAGTTAGAGAAAGGCCAGAGGGTCAAAAAAGGGGTGTTCACTGGGAGGTTGCTGGACATAGTTAGTAGCTAGTTAGCTAAATAGCTAACAAACACATAAACAAATAAAAATAGAATAACTCACTAACTGACAAACCAATTAGCTAGCTAGCTAGTTACTAACTATGCAACCTGTAGACAAGAGACAATCGGCACTCTGGTGCTACACTCCCAAAGGAACTCCTTTGTTTTTTGGCTCTTAGCTTTCAATGAGAAAAACATTCAAATATGGTTTATATTGAATTTATGAGACTGCCCACGAGGAGTGTAAAATCAATACATTGACAAAAAAACACAAATTACAGTGGTGGTAGCTGTTCAGCTCTGCTGCTCAGTAGTCGCACCGTGTTCAGAGCAGACCATCCACTTAACTGGCTCTTTGCTCACATTAGGAGAAATGTTTTGGCGTGATGAATGAGCCCAGTGCAAAAACACAGGGATGATGAAGGAGGCGCATTGAACGCTGGACACTCAGTATTGGCAGTGTTAATGTTTACGACGGCCCATCGTTGGTCAGGACATTAAGCATCGTCTCTGTGATCATCAGCATAAAACAGATGACTGATTGTTGAAAACGTGAGTCAAACATATTCCATTAATACATGAACAAACGTGCACAGAGCAATCAAGATAAAAGTAACGCTTTGAATCCACTGACAGTCGCTGGGTCAATTTATCGTTTACATCTGACACCTATACAGTCTGGATGAAACAGATGAGGACAGTCAAGTAAAATCAAAACTATGTACAAATGTTGTTATTCACAATTTCACTTGACATTATCTGGAAAAAGTTAAAATACAGTTTTTGTGACTCTTTGCCTTCATATTTACTCCTGTGAAAAGTGTCTCCCATTTGTTGTCCGTCTTTATAACAGCATGGGGCAACAAAGAGTTACTGTGTGAGGCAATTTTTATCCGAAAAGTAGAAGCAAAGTTTTTGCACTTTTTTTGTCTATGTTTCCATCTGTTTGTGGAAAAGTACCTGCCATTTAAATGGCAAATAGGCTGTTGACTATACTCTCAAAGGTTACAGCATGGAGGAACGTCAAGCTGGGAAATGCAGCTTCATGCTACACCCTCACAAACACACCAGGGACAGGAAATTGTCAGTGATATCGCAGTTATATCTGCTTCATCTCTTTATCTCTGTGGTGTTGTCCTGACTTTGTAATGCGGAGTTAATGCTTCTCTGTGGGTGTGAGGATCCACCGTACAGGGCTAATTACAGTACTCAGGAAGCTTTGTTGTTTTTCCTGTCTCTTTATAAGATTACAGTCTTTCAGATTGAACAGAGATACAGATCTGCTGTCAAACCACATTATGAAGTGTATAACCCAGCCTTAATCTCAATCAACCAGATTCAGGCTTTAATCTTATCATCAACTTCAGAAAAGTTGTTTTCGTCCCGGCATCTGTTTGTGTGAAATCTGAAAATTAAATTTGGAGAGGTGCTGCTGTGTTTTTGGCATTTCTAACCAAAGCTGTACGGTTCATTATAAAGAGGACGGATTGATGAAGACTTTCAAGTTGAGGTAATTACATTTTTCCACAAACACACCGTCCTCTTGCTGAGCATGAACGATGGAGGAAGTCACTGATGTGTCTGCTGATTGGGTTCCTATCAAACAGTCTCGAAGCCTCTAGCTCTGTTTGGGTTTGCTGCTTGTGTCTCTGTGTGTAAAACTAAAGTGGAATTCTCCACAAATGCTTACTTTGAAGACAACATCCTTATTATTAAAAGAAGTGCTTCTCTCTATCTCTATGCTGTGTTTTCTTGGCATATGCCAAAATGAAAGACAATTTTTGCCATCTATTACTTGCTTGTGTGGGGAGCATGAGGGCTTTGTGCATGTTTTCTGTTAAAAATAAGGCAATGAAAACAAGTGCACTCTGTCAGCACTGCATACTACGACAAGTACAAAAGCTATTGATTTAGTTCCAGCGTGGCGCATAAAATTTGCATGCAAAGTAAAGGTGTGCTGTTAGGAATGCAGGAAACTGGAGAGCTGTTTGTTTTTTTTTGCTTTTTTCTTTTTTTCAAATGATTAATCTCCATACCACTAATCATATTTTTCTCTGTATTTATTTTTAGGAGGAAATTAAAAGCTTTCCTCATATAGACTGGCAACTTGCTAACACTGGCAACTAAATCCATTCATCTATTATCTTACCTGTTTTATACCTTCATTCTCACCTAGGGGCAATTTTAGTCTCCAGTCGACCTAACTTTTTGGACTGTGGGAGGAATACCTTGACAAAACACGTATGTACAAGAGGAGACCCTGCAAACTACTCACAGAAATATCCCTCACAGAGTCAAACCCAAAGCCTTAGTTGCAGTGAGGCAACGGCGCTAACCTCTCCCTCCAAATGTTACATCTTACTTAATCCACACAAAGGAGGAAGAGTAAAATCAATTTTAAGGTGAGTTATATGGCAGATTATTTCTTGGCATTGTGCAGAAGTTTCCTGGAGGCTGATTTGTTCTCAGGCTGCTCAGAACCCGAGAAAAAGTTTGGAAGGCAACCTGCACTAAAACTGCACGGTGCTACTCCGTGGGATTGCAGCATCACTGTGCGGTCATACGACTTTGCATGTGCATGCAGCCATGTGCCTGTGTGCCTGTGAGTGTTTATGTGTATGTGTGTGTGTGTGTGTGTGTGTGTTTGCCCTTGAGCGTGGCCGTAAAGTGCTTCTCCCTGACTATAACAGCTTATCGTGACCTTGCAGACTCCTGGCAGCAGGTTGAGTAAGTGCTTCATTATGAAAACCCGCAGCAGCAGGTCCTTCAGTGTCACGCCCGCTGTCCACCCAGGAGTCTAAATCACCTGGGCATATAGGGAAAACATTTAAGCCGTCTTTAATAATGATTAATGCACTTCCACCTCAACACAAAATAGGGCTCCAAACACCATCATCCATCACCAATATGAAACCCCATCCTCTATAACAGTTAAATTACATTCATTAGCGGAGCCTGTGGCGGAGCTCGGGAGGTAGCCTAGGCAGTGGGAATTGTTGTTATATTAATCAGTTATGTGATTGGAAAATAAAGCTAAGATAAATTAAGAAAAATGAGGGCGGGTGCTAGTTTCACAACAAACCTGGAGAACAACAGGAGAGAAGACGTAATAACCTTTGCTCCACTAAACACCCGTATTTCCCAACACATAGCCCCCTCATTAGGGACACAGTTACATCACATTTTAAGTCCTGTGATATTGATGTCGTGTCAAGTGGATCACATATTTAATCGTGTTGCTTAATCTGTATGATCCTCATCTATGCTTGATGTAATGTAATATTTCTCACATGATCTTGCACACGCCCCCGAAATATACACATACACCCACAAACTGGGCCATCGCTGATCACTCAAAATTATGCTTATGGCAATAGTTTCCCTTGAAATAGTCATCTTAATGAATACTTAACTTAAAGCAGGAACATCCATTGAGGATTTCTAATCATTGTATCAGAACTACGCACACGCACACACACACACACACACACACACACACACACACACACACACACACACACACACACACACACATTCTCCCATCTATCCACACATGTTTTATTAGTGGGATACACTGGCTTAGTGTGAGTCTGGGATTTGTAACACCTGGTATAAGATGTGACCTTGTCTCGAAAAATCTGAGTCGATGTGATACGCTGCTGAGCCCGCTAAAACCGCAACAAAAACGACGAGAAAATCCCAGATATTGGTCCTTGTTTTGCAGATGGTAAAAAGCCAGGAGAGCACTTTAAAAGTGGAGTATTTGACTCTTATGACATACATCTTTTTCATTTTGTGGCAAGGATAGCTGATACTGAGGAAAGAGCCAGTTCACTGGCCAGAGAACAGATAAACAATTAAGAAGCAGGTAGAGTCACTTCCTTCCTGCAGGCTTGTCATCGCTCTGTTTTGTTCTTGGCAAGGATATCTCTACAGTGCATAACCTCCCCGCAGTTAATTCATATAAATTAGATTAATAAATTAAATTTCTATCTGGATTAAACAAACAGGATACAGCTTGCCCTGGGAGGCATTGCTGGATGTTAAACTTTGATAAAACTTCTTTTGCTTTGTTGCTCATCCATAGGACGTTGTGTTTTTTTTAATTTTATTAATTTATATTTTGTCTGATATATGTATGTGTGCCTGTTGACATGGATGTTGATATGGATCATTTCTTGTCAGTAGCATATTCCTCAAAGCTTTGCATTTTAATTTTAAGCATTTCACAGAGTATCCTGACATACCAGCACACCGGTTGAAGCACCTAGACCCATCACGCTGGTGTTAGTGGAATCACCCTGCCTTGGTTTTGCACAACAGAGCTGAATGTCACACCCAGGCTCTGAATTCCTTAACTCCTTCCTGGAACGACTTGGAGGCACATGATAATGATCCAGCGCACACACTGGTACCAACACCGCAGCCTCGCAGGGCGCCTTAAAATGATGTTAACAAAAAGCCAGCACTTTTTTTCCTCTTCCTCTTAGGGAGGCCAGGAATATCTCCTCAGCAGCTTTCGATGGTGTTATTCCCTTTCTTCTTTCATCCTAACTCGTAATATTCCTGAGAGGTGTTTGGGTAGATTGGCACAGCTGTGTCGACGTTTGCCCCGGGTGGTTCCACACCTCCATTGGACCAACAAACAATGGCTTCAGCATGCTCAAACACAACGCAACACACTCCGCTCCCCTCCGCCGACTCCTTTTCCCGAGACACATGCAGACAAATACAAACTGAGATGCCACTACACAGAGGCAAACTCAATAAAGGAGCTTCACTCACACAAACACTCGACAACACTCGTAAGACATCAACACACGACACACACCCTCTCACAGCATAGTCCCCAGGAATGTCTCGCACATGTGAGGTTTGACACTTCCCCCTGACTTCTCGCTTCAATTTCAAACACCCATTCATCCACATACACATCTCATCAAGTAAATGTTGGTCCTGGATCCACACAAGATGCGTTTCATTCAAACACCACCTTTCAAAAGGTATGGGCATTTGTTTAGGTGGTTTGGGATTACCAGATCTATATTTAACCTCTACTGGGTCTTTTTGATATATGTGTGGGAGTGAAATATGTGAAAAATGAAGGTATCGGATGTGTACTGAATAGTTTCTACCAACTATACCTGCACCGCAACAGTGTGTGCTTTAATCCCTCTATACAAAATATTTTGGCTGCAAGCAGCAACCCTATTTTTCACAGGTATTTTGAGGTTGGATTGAGACAACATATGCTAAGAACGTACAATGATTCAACAAAACCAGATGTAAAAGATGCTGCCTTAGTTTTACTTTGCTTGGTTTCACCATGATATTGACATCTCACTCTTGAATAAAAGTATATTAAAAGTGTATTACTTATTCCTTTCGGCACCTAGAAAATGTTCTTGATATCCAAGCCAGGTCCGCTACAGTATGAGTGGCTTGCTGAGGCTCTGTTTGGCTGAAATATGTTTTTTTTAATGGCATATAAGATGTACAGCTGATTATTTGGTCCATATTATCTGCAGAACTGTCTGTTGTGTCATAGTTTTGTTGTTGTCAAGCACTGCTATGCCATTTTGAAACGCCCCAAAAAATGCATACGAGGCTGGCATTTAGGGACTCTCCCCTATGTTTCCTGCGCTCCGTAACTCATTCAAGCTGCGATGCGGTCGCCCCAACTAGTCAGGCATTTTCTGCTTCATGCCAGGAAACCATAAAAAAGTATTTCCATGTACCATTTAACACAGTTCTCCGTAAGAGGCCTGTCACTTTGGCCCATAAAGCGAGCAAACCGGCCTCCCTGTCATTACCACGGACGTGTGATGTGACGTCTCCCCGACGTAAACACGGGAGTTTCTCCGCGCCCGCGATGAAAACTCTCATCATCTGACCGCCAAGAGGGCCTGATGTTTAAGCTGCTGTTGCCATGTGAACAAACACTTGTTGTTGGGCAGAGGCGGCACTGTCTCCTCTAGTTACCGCAGGAGAACGCTTCCAGGGGCGAATGCTGTCAGTCTGGGGAGAGACACACATTTGCATCAGTCACTTTATTCATCATCGTATGACACCGTGGTCAAGCATCTCCTTCTACCGCTTGTCTCGCTCTCTGATTTGTCAGAAATAAAATGCGGCTCAGAGGAAATATCGATTTAGAAGTAAACAGGGGGACGCATCACTGTGTTTGAATTGCAAATGGCTACATTTCATTACTCAGTGTGCAACACCATTTTTGCATCTAGAAATATGTATATATTTTTATAACAAAACCTGGCAATAAGAATTAAACTCAATCTATCATATCAACAGTTAAAATAATAACTTGTCATTTGTGACAACACAGTTGTTGGTGGATAGCACTCATAGCAAGACGGTCCCCTGGTTGAATCCCGGTCAGACTGGGAGCCTTTTATGTTCTCCACATGTGGTTTTAATTGGGCACCCTTGTTTCCTCCCACAGTCTAAAAACATGCACGTTTAGGTCAGTTGGAGACTCCAAATTGTCCTGAGATGTGAGTGTGAGAGTGTGTCTATGCAATGGACTGACGACCTGTCCAGGGTGCATTTCCTGCTTTCAGGAGCTGACATAGTGAAAACTACAGTAAAGTTTGTATTAAAATGTTTGGTTCACTTCTGATGATTTTTTTTTGGCACACAAATTTGTGTGCCAATTGTCTGTGGAGATGGAGATGTATTTGAAAGTTTATCAGCTTCGCCTCGCTTCATTTCCATCTTTCAATGCAATGCGTTTTGCATCCCTGCCGAGGAAGCTTTCAGTGAAAAAACTAAAACATTCATCTCACTGTGACGCATTTTGAAAACACTGACTCGTGATTGCCAATCTTCACAGACGCCACAACATTAAAAAGCCAATTTTCTGTCTTATCTTCATGTTGGTGCGTGTCAGACCCTCGCACATTTATTGATCGAGGGTCTCGCTTTGAGCTTTGAGCCCTGCTTTGTAGGAAGCATTTATGACCCTCATTCCAATGATTATTTAGAGCTTCTGCGGCCATTTGACAACAAAGATGCTTCAGTGACGACATTTATGGTATTTTCTGCTTTGCTAAAACAAAAAATGTGTGACCGTATAGAAAGTGTGAGGTCAGTCTTGATCTTTTAGTTTGACATTTTAGTCTTGAGCTTCCTTCAAAAGGAAGACCATGTGGTGTAGAGGCCAATTTCAAAAATACCCGCATTAGTGTGGACTTGGCTTATGGGTTTCCGCTGCACAGTTTGAAAAACAACATCCGCAGACCAAGGTAATCCCTCATAATAAACACAAAGCTATAATTGGGTTTTCCATTCCTGTTCTGTTGGTATTTTATTGTGCCTGAACTGTTTTTCATGTTGCTGCCTGCTCCGTTCCCTGTCAATCAACTGATGCTCGCAGTGAGAGTGGAAAATAATCCCTCACAACACCTGGCAAACAAACATGTAGCATTAGGAAACGCTATTAATATGAAACGCACAAATTGATGGTGCCATTTTATCTGAATGTTTCGTTGTCTCCAGGTATTCTAGTTGCCTGCCACAATCTGAAAATGTGAGAAGCCTTTGGGTGCTACACTAAGTGGGTCAGATAACAGATGGATGGATCCAGTCAAACCTATATTATCGTCTGCTTTTTCCCGGTATATTCTTTGCAGGAGGTGCATGTAAGAAGAACACTGTTCTCTCACAGAAACACACACATATGCACAAGGACTCCTTGCTCTTCGCTGGGTGGGATCTGCAAGTGGAAAAGACAACAAAATCATGGATCCTGCTCTGACCTCCCAAGCAGAGCAGGTCACCACCACCAGCAGCTGTTTATTGGGATGAGATTACTGCTGGAGAAATTTGAGCCCATTTTCTCCCACCGTAACTTAAAAGCATAACGGGCAACCCATATGGAAGCAGTATGTGCTAACAGAAACAAACACTGGCTTTGCCTTTATCCCACGGTAACCATACACTCTAATCCTGTCCAGACATACAAGTGTTTGTACTTTTTTTTTTTCACTGGAGGAAATAAATATGAGTAACATCCTTCCAAAGAAAGATCCTGAGGACCTGGGAAAAAAAATCTGCCTGTGACTTGACTTTCACCGTTGATTGACACTTTTCATATAACTTTTGGAAAAATCGGAGTGTGTTCCCTTCAGCCGAGTGTCGTGCTGTGCCAGAAAAGTCTCTGCAAGTGTTTTCAAAGGATCAGTCAGAAAATCTGTCCGTCTCAGTACATAATCTTCCTGCAAAGCACCGTGGAAATGAGTGGAGGACCTGTCACTTCCCCCTTTCATGTTTCCGTGAATGTGGCGTGACAGCGGACAAATTATCTCACCAAACACACGTCCACGAAGCACTTCTCCGCAGTCTTTCTGAAAAAATTCCTCTCCCTTGACACATCTTGATTAACCGCTGGGTAGGTGATTGAGACGGCTGATTACGGGGCGAGCAGGAATGAGGTTTGAACTCTCAAGCAAAACACTTACCTCCTGGTATTGCAAACGTTCCCGGTATGAAATGTCCAGCAGCAACATAGCTCAACATTTAATAACGTTCAGAGGCAAAAAAAAAAAAAATCCATCAGTGCAAATCATTCAGGAGCATTACTTTATTAAAACAAAGAGCTCGTTCTCCCTTGGGCCAATAACTTTTAGGGCTGGTGTTTTGTTAATGTCTTTCACTTCCTGTGCCTCCTATTTACCTAAACGTGCAAAATTTGGGGCTGTGGGAAGAAAATGGAGAGGACCCAGATAGTTCTGGAGAACCCAGAAAACCCCATGCAGACATAGGAAAAGCATACAAACTCCACAGAGAAAGTCCCTCGGTCTGACTGGGATTTGTGCCAGGGACCCTCCCGGCTATTCAGAGTCACCATGTCACCTTCATTTATTAAAACGTAGATGGTTGTTATTTTATATGAGATCTCCACAAATTATGACACCCAGAGAAAGGTTATTTAATTTAATGGAATAATACATCAGCCTGGTCTTGGTATTGGGCACTACTAGAATAAGTTGCCAAGGTTGTTACGTAAATCATTACAAGCAGACTCCCATGTGCCTTTCTCTTTCACAGCTCTCCGTCAAAGAAAATACGCAAGCAAGGCTTTTATTTGAAATAGGCACGTTAGAGTTTTGAAGAGATGCCATCGTTGCCCCTGTTTCTGCTTTCATTTGTCATTTAGGAGCCACCCTCAGAGTTTTCACATGCATAGCTCATCCGCTTGTCTTTCCCATTAAAGGCCATAAATTGGTGTGATCTTGACCAACATCCACTTGATGTCTTCGGTATCTGGCGATGGTCGAGTTTCTTCAGACAAGTGCAGTACGTGATGCTCTGCTCTGATTTGCGAGACTATAAATCTCTGGGGTTGTGTAGCACTCAAATTCTTACCATAAATAACTGAATAAATAGAGTTGATAGGACCACATTATCTAGATCTGAACAGATAATATGCTCCAAACGCACTCCTTAAAGAGCTTGCAACTACTCCAATTTGATAGCTTTTTAAACAATATTTTCAACTCCATCCCCTCCTTCCAAAACTCCACTTTTAAAATATAAATTGAGAAAATGGTTTGCTAGGACCTTAATAACCCTATTTTATTTCCCTTGAACATTCATTGTTCTAATCGGGGCTTCGTCCAATTACATAGAGAAATAATTTATGGCATTATTCATCTTTGATATATATTTCACATTAACCCCTGTTTTAACCCCAGAACTGGTGTTTAATTCCTGTTCTGGGCAGAGAAATAACATCTAAATACTTCAATTATTTTCAATCATTTTTCAAAACATTTTCTGACAACTTCCATTAATAATTTCATTGTCAAATACTTTGTGACATCAATTCACAGCTATTCGAGGCTTCAAAGACTCATATCTTATATGTAGTGAAAATTATGCAGCATATTAATTCAGTTGGTGTAATTACTGAAATCTGTCTTTTACAGTATGAAATATTAAAGGAGGCTGAAAGAGAAATTTCCATCCGTATCCCGAATAAAGTATATTAGAATGAGATCAATAGACCAATAAGTGATCTCTGGGTTTACTGGGGTCACTGGGTCGGCCCTTCTGGAGGACTCTGGGGCCCAATAGAACAGTTTGGTGTTGTTTACTCCGTGCTCGGTGACCTTGGTTAACATTTGTGCTGGAGCTGGGTACATGAACTGAAACTGCAGGTCAAGACGCTCCATTGCGGCAAGTACAAGGAGACAGGTCCAATTTCATGCTGGAGAAAATTAAATCCTCCGAGCAGAACGGCTCCCAACCCCTGAGAGTCGGGATGAGACAGAGGAAAGATCCCGACTGTAATAAAAACCCAGTCCTCATTTAGTTCCTCATGGGTACATGCGCTTCATTATTCATAATTAACAACACGCCAGCCATTTATGAGAATTTTACACTCTGCTCATAATTTTTAGGAGCTGTTTAGTGCTTATAATGCAGATTTTTACCTTCACTTGGCTGAATAGATTTGCTCATTTTTGACCATTTCCAGACTCTTATTTACATAAATTCAAATTTAGAAGCTGCTCAGTGGCGTAATGAGCTTTCCAGTGCACAGAGAGCTGCTATTATTGATGAGGAAGTAAAGTGAGGGAAGTGTTTCCTGTTCACAGACAACCTGGGAAACAAACTAATAAGCACATTGGGTTGGGTCTCAGGACACCCGAAACCGTTTTATTTACAACAACAGTTCCTGCTCCCTCGTGAAAGCAGTTTTACTAAGACTGCCGAGGCACTATTTCATTTTTAATGGCCACCTTTGGGGTCAGGATTGAGTAGTCTTCACATAATCATTCATAGGCATATTTGTATTGTTTATAGATTTTTTTTTCTTGCCTCATGTTGGGAATCCGATCATACAGTGGCTGGGAGTCCTCAAAGATCATCTGCATATATACAGCCTCTACCTAATGCCTTTTTGAGAACTATTGATTGGTGAGGGCAAAACGGTTGCATCACTGGATCAATGCTGACTCTGAACTGTACAAATGAGGCTCTGAGATGGTTTAAGAAAAACTAATAAAACATAAGACACATAAACTCGATGTATAAAGACAGTCAGGCAGAAAGTAGATTGAGTATACTATTAGTTTTTATATAGTTGCTTTTCATTTCCATCACTGGAAATGCTTCAATTACAGCAGAAACAGACTTTGCTTTGTTTGCACAAGTGAAAGAGAATGCTGGTTTGCAAATGAGAACAGGCACCCGATTTTTAGTCGCATCTATGTGCATCTGTGCATCAACATAAAACACATTTAGAGTGATATTTATATTAATAATGATAATTGTACTTACATAGTGCTTTTCAAAGTATGCAGAGATGCTTCTCAAAGACAACAAAAACAGATCTATTAATCCACTAGACAGTTTCATTAGATGATTACAATTGGGAGACATGATTGGCCGTGAAGATACTAAGCATTCAATCAGATATCGAAAATGTATAGTATGTCTTCATGAACTTCATGACCTTGTGCATTGATGCCTTCATTTTAACTTCATTTAATTTAGGAGCTGTGGGGCTGCATGGCTTGCACCACACTGTGTTTTCAGCTGCATCTGAAAATTCAAAAACTATACATGAATAAGGATGTGTTGATGTCTTTGGACTTCCCGGACGTCACCGACCAGATATAGTCATTATTCTTGAAAGCCAAGGTAAGAGGTTTTTCTTTCTAAGTCCTCTTTAAGGACAAAAGAAGCTTTCCTCTGCTGTTACAATGAGACATTATGGTACTGACTCACAGCAGCTCATATTGTATTCAGTTACAGAACCAGTCCAACTCCAACAACTATTCTGCTGCCACCTCTGGAGAACATTTTCATTTGAGTATTAAATAAATGAGTTAAACCTTATAAAAACTGTAAAAGTGAGCCACATAATGGGTATTTCAACAGAAAAATGAAATAACTCTTTGAATAATGTTTTTTCCACACACAGCCGCCGTGCATGATAGAAATGGGTGGTCAGAGGGTTCAGTTATACAACACAGCAGCTATATCTTGCTCCGGTGTTTGCTTTTCTCTCTCAGCGTTTGAAGTGGGTAATGTGCTTTTGGTTGAGGCCCAAAGTCTTGATGGTAATTACCTTGCTCTCTCTGACTCTCATAATTTCATGCCTCCGGGGGGCCATTACAGAAGCCTCTACATCTAATTCTGCTGAATTAAAGAAAGAAAAAAAAAAGACAGAAATATGCTGCAAGCACTACAGCTCATAGTTAATGTCAAGAGAGAGAAGAAATGAAATATTTGCTTTTGATTGCTCTAGAGGAAGACAAATTATGTGGACTATTTTTTACGACCAGTATCTTTTCTGGTTGCCACTTGGAGCAAAGAAATTGTTTGACACCTCATATCCCATAAAACAAGACTGCCATATGCAGTTGCCATTACACTGTGTGAGGCAAGTTTTTTTTCTTTTGGTACCAGTCCTTGCAGACACCTGCTGGCTTTAAATTTCAATTAGACATGAGATGTGCATCAATCTTCCGGTTCAACTCTCTGCCAGAAAGAAATTAAGCGTTGGGAGAACATGTTTCTGTGTGTCGGGGCTTGTGCTAAGTAATGTTTGTTGTTTTGTGTTGTTTTTGGCTTCTTTTCCCCTCAAATTCTCAACTTGACTTTGTCTGGATTCATTCCAGCGGTTTCTTTGGAGCCCTCATTCGCCCCACTCCACCCTCCCAATCAACCAATCAACTCCTTTTGTTTAGACTCCTGAAGTATGTTCGTTGGCTCCTCTGGTTACCCACAAAACCCTTCTTTGTTTGGATCCGTGCAGAGGTTTGTGAAAGAGTCATTCCTGCATCACCAGTGTTGGCCCAGATTCTTCAGAAATGCAATACATATACCAGTCACTGTGATTCAAAGCAATTAGTTAGACAACAATAATACTCCCTCAAAATCAACACTTGTTGCACCACATTGGTGTTACTTTTGAGTTACTGTCACTAAAATAATGGCAACAGTATGACTAAGCATGCTAAAATGCTGAATTATAGTGAATTGCAGCTCACTGCGGGCTCATTAGCCTGATGACACTGTTTAAGTTTCAGTTATGCCAGAAGGCATGGCTAAACGTTGCTAAATGCTACATTGCTAAATCTTAGCTTAAACATTTTCATTGAGAGTGTTTATGAGACTGTCAATAACCTATGCTACCAGACGTTTTTCCCACTTCTCCTCATATTTGTTGCTTTGTCTTGTTGCTCTCTCTTCTACAGGCTTTCCCAGCTAGGTGTTAATGTCAGAAGTAGGTAGCTAGGTGTTAATGCAACATCAGTCCTGGTGATCCTTTTTCGTGTATTTTTCAGTCATTAGAACTGATTCTTTTTTTTTTACATTGTAATGTGTGTATTGAAGCAGTAATGGATTTTTTACCAGAACTGCATTTCTAATCTGTGTGTTTATTGGGTTTTAGCTAAAAGTAATGTATTATTATTTGTAATGTTACTCTTAAGGTTACTCTAACTCTCCAACTATTATAGTTTATATCGTAAAGTCCTCGTCATCGTTTTCCCCATTTAGCAACATCAGCTATAATAGAATAATAAGAATAGAATAATAAAATTGTGTGACTATGATGTGGACTGAATTTAATATCTTTCTACGATTTTATTCTGGGTCTCAACACGTGGGTGGCTGTCACCTGAGGCTGATTGCTTTTCCAAGAAGACAGTTTATAAAGATGAGCGACAAGTCGTCAGGTAGAAACACGATCAATCGACGACTTGCTGCGGCAAAAAACCTCATCCAGGCGAGGCCAATTCCAACTTGAAGTTTGCTTTGAAGTTTCCACATCGAAACCACTTTGACGGGCACATTCAATCTCACGCTGTGTCAACACGGCAGGCACAGAGTGAGCGGTTTCACTCCTCCATCTGTGTGTGCTCAGGATCCATTCAGGCACAGGACTAAGCTGAGGTCACCTGTGTCCTGGCAGCACTCAGAGCCCAGCAGGGCAGCAACACATTCTGGTTTGGAATAATTAATTTAATAATTATTTAAGCTGGATGAATCAGCTCTGTCGCTGTCTGCTGAGCACATGAGGTTTTGTTTTTTGCACCAAAGGAGAGATAATTAGTTTTAAAACTAAATAAACCAAAACGAGTCACAAATGCAATGTTTGAATGCACCCTTGTGCTCCTCTCTACTATATGACAAGTATCCACACCTCCATACATCTATCCATCCCTCAACTACCCATCCATTAAGAATGGAGAGATCAATGCAAAGAGCGGTAGATGTGTGTGGATATTATCTATCAATCTCTTCCCATCCATGATAGATGGATGGATTGGTACTAGTGCTCATCTGTCTTTCTTTCTGTCTATATCATGGAAGGATGGACGAATGACAAGGTATCCATCGAGACCTATGTATCCATCCATCCATCCATCTATTGGTCTATCAGCAAATAGATGCAGATAGTTTAGTATATCCACACATCAGTGGATTCAACACCTACACGTCAAACTGTACATTAATATTAACAAAAGACTGCATGTTAAACACTGATAAAGTTATTCGGGTCCAAAAGTAAGTAGCAATGAGAGAGGGCAAAGTTCTGCAGATGACTTTTCATTGTTGACTGAAAAAACCATAGCAATTCTAATTTCTAGTCGATAGAAACACGTTTTTGAATATCATATTCCATTTCTGCAACTTTCTGCCAATACATCCTTTTACCTAAAATAATAATCGCCACTAGTTTAGGCTTAGTATCAATAAAAATAGATTGTTTGTTTTCACTGTAATTCCTGAAGTGACAGTTTAGTCCATGTGAAATGGATGAGGATGCTCAACGCCACATTTCGGCAGCACAGAGAGTCAGCAGGAAAAGTTTGTTCTCTAAATGTTGGAGCCATTTGATACATCTGCATAGAGCATTCATCACCCGGGACAGGGTTATTATCCACCGTATAACAGAAGGCAGTGGGCGAATGCAAATACATAAATTATTTTACAGTGGTGCAGGGACTTGAGACCTCCCAGACATCACCTCTGTGGCCACGTGCTGCATGACTCACAGTGAGTCCAGTTAGCACAGCTTCTCAGTGGTCAGGATGCACTCCGCCTGTTGATTATCATCACGATCACATCTGACTGCTTCCACTGAGGTTCAACCCAGGGCTAAGGGCTCTATAAGCCAGACTGTGCCTACAGTATGTCCTCCTTCAGGAAGATATTCCACAGCATGTCGAGACCCGAGGTGAGCGGCAATCCTGCCTCGTGACACAAGGGGGAATTCTGATTCTGTCATCGCATTTAAGTTATTACAAGACTAAATGCGAGAGGAGGCGTCAGTGCCGACGCACAGCTGTCTCTCTGTCAAATCAGAACCTAGCAATTACTCAGACAAAGGTGTTAATGCGTGATTTAAAGCAATGTGGTATCATGGTCTCTGTTGATGCCGAAGGTCGGCCTAAAAACAGGCTGTATTACCTTGAAAAGTCAGCCTGCTTCATCTCCTCTGGTATAATATATTCGTCATGCATATTCATAGCCCCGGTAATGACAGGCGGGGGAGAGGGTTCACCCTGTGATCAAGGTTGTTCCCAAATGTTGGTAATTTGGTAAACTACAACATAAGGCTCTCCATTAAGACTCCACTTGTGAAGTTAATTTCTTTTTATAATCCCTTCACAATGTAAGTCCCGGGCTACCATACCTGTGTGTGTGCGTGGTTGAATTAATGCAGTTAACCAAACTAATGAGAGCACACTCTGCAGGTATTACTAGGCTCAAAATAGTCATACTCACTGTGGTCACCTTGTGTCACCTTGTGACAGTTTTCCAAAAATGTGATGTGTCTTATAATCCAGGAAGTCTGGCGTCACATACTATCCCTCACATACCAGGAAGCTTGAGGAAGGTGTGGCTTCTATGCTCTTCATCCAGAGGAAAGCATATCGGGATCATTGTTATGAAAATCTTCAATCCTTTATAATGTAATGGCTCCAGGGGTCATTTACCTTAAGCCCCACTAAGAGGTTGACAGACAATCTTTGCTCCTTGGGAAGAATTCATCCTCTCATCCATCATCTTACCTGCTTTGTACCTTAACGGTGTCACAGGGGCCTGAATGTCCCAGCACACATAGAGCAAAACCAGCACAACCTGGACACTTCTGTCGTCCATCACAGGACACCCACACACCTATGGGGCAATTCTAGAGACTCCACTCAACTTTAACTCCTAATCTGTGGACATCTCTAAATAAAAGTAACATCCAACATGAGTCAAGAGGGAATGTCTACGCCAATAATAAACATGAAACTGTCCGGTGGGGATTGGGGCACTCTGACCATAAAGCTCATTTAGCCTAAAATGAACAACCCTTGCAGCAATTGTCTGGTGGACATCAATCGAGGCTCTAATGGTCTCTCTGGCTTCCTCTCTTGTGACAACCCTGACTGCTCTGACAACACTTATTCTCTGAAGACCTAATTAGCGTGACCATTAGGCCCAGAGGATGATGGAAGGAGTCGAGGAAACAGTGCTGCAGCAAATACCCAGCATTTTGTCTCGGGGCGAGGGAAAAGCCAGTAATTTGATGCTTACTTTCGACACAGGGAAACAGTGTACGGGCATGCTATCTGACGAGATATCAATATTCAGATTTCATTCCAGTTTAAAGAATCGTCTCTTCTGCATGTTATCTTGTTGCATGCCCTTTGATTTTCGATGCCAAACACTTTTATTGTAATGCATGAAATGGTCCTAATAACCCCTCATAATCCTCACCACAGGCCAGAATGAGCGTTTCAACAAGCCAATATGTGTGTGTATGTGTGTGTGTGTGTGTGTGTGTGTGTGTACACATCAGGGGGTGGAAGAGAGTTGTTGCTGGATTCCTTTGAGGTGAACGAGGAGGGGAATTCAGGAAAGGAAAAGAAAAGATGTAATCCCTGAAACACGCGAGTGCTTGACATAAACAAACATGCTGGGAGGATTTCAAAGGGACGGCTGCTTGCCGGGAATCCTCTCATGTGCCGATGGAAGATAAGGAAGCAAATGCAGCGCAGAGAGGTATACTGTCTGCCCACACACACATACACACACACACACACACACACACACACACACACACACACACACACACACACACACGCACAGCAGCAGCAGCTGCAGTGCCAGGGCCCTTTCTCTTTCATGTGTTATCAGGCAAAGATTCGGTTGTTTGTTTACCGGCAATTTCCCTTGTCACCATCCTGCAGACTATATCCATGTCGATGCCAAGCCAGGAATGAAGCCGTGTAACTGTGGAATTTCCCCCATGCTTTACTGATAAACGCAGTGAAGCCTGCCTTGTCTTGCATTTGGAAAACATCTGTCGCATTCTTTGGACATAATGCAAACTGTGTACACCCCTGTCAGTGTGAGCTCACAGGTACTCAAGTATGCAGCGAATACCTGCGTACATGTCAGCACAAAAATACAGGCGGTGGACATCATCGTCATCATCATCATATGGGCAGCTTATGCAATGCTTTATGTAAGCAGCCCTCGACAAATGTCAAGCTGCAGTTGAACCGTCATGTTCCAGTGTTTTCTTATTGAATGGAGTTTAAATGGACTTTTCAGTTTGATCCCATGGATGATTTTAGGTGCAAAACTGCTTGAATGGATTTGGTCGCAGTTAGGATCAAAATAACTCATGGTTCAGTTCAGCTCTCATACTGTATGAAAGCAGAATTTTGTTGCAATGGCACTTTCATACAACATACAGAGCTGTCAAAAAAGGTTAAGACAGAAAATCGATCACTCTGTGTAAGGCACAGAAAGTGGATATTATGTGGTTGGCACTGTAAGCATGTTGTGTTGCATGTCTTCATTTATACATGAATATACATATATATATGTATTTATATGTATGTATGTATTCTGTATTTTGTGGTATTTTAACATGTTCCATTGAAAATATTTGAAAAATGAATATTCCCTTTTTAACTTGCAGCAATGCCTGCAGCAACAGCCTCACCTTCTCATAGGGATGGCCACAATGGTATGAACACAATAGTAATGTGGAAGACAATATTTATTATGTTTCACAATAGATGGAATATTGACATCAAAATGGTTGTTAAGCCTTTACATGTAAATTTATTGTTGGTTTGGAAGTAGATGAGACCGTCATTTAACTATATATCACGCTTTCACAGGGGCATGGAGAGGAGGAAGAGCAGGAAACCCTACGGATTTGATAAAGCGAGGCAGATATGATTCAGTTAAGTTGGCAGATAGTTGCTGGGAAGGAAAACTTTGACTTCACTCACATCCCTGTAGTTTTTAGCTCCTCTCTGTACCTTCATGGCTGCTGTTGGGCTGGCTGGAGGCTCTTTATCACAACCACAAAGCAGAATCAGCAGCACTTTAGAGCTGGAATATACAGCGCTCTCTGATTTGAGCCTCCTGCAAGCCTGAGACGTCCTGATGCTGGAAACCAGCCCAGGGCAGTCCGTCGGTCCAGCCTCTTGCTGTTGTCCATTATTTACTACATCGCTGCACGCTGCAGAGGAGGATGTGGAGTCAAGTGCACACTCCAAAGAGCTCACGTAGCAAACCACCAAGAGATTGGTTAACAGTCACTCCCTCCGAGGCCTGGCTGGTTTTGTAGGGCAGCCGTTGAAGGCAGATGTAGACGGCTTTGAGGTTTTGTGGTTCTCAAACCCACGAAAACAAACTCTGCCTTTGCCACTGGCAGTTCTCCTCAGATTGTATCACAGTCTCTCTGACTCACACACATAAACACATGTTCAAAGATTTATAAGTGACCGGGCATTTAAACACACTCGTCGTAGCACCATGATAAGCGTTCACTATCTTGCCCTCTGACATATTCACTGAAGACTTTAAGAGCTGCGTGTGTGTTATATGTGTTATAAGGTGTCCTATTAAATACCCATTAATCATAAAAGTCATCACGCTGCAGGAATGGTGATAAAAGCCAACAGATAAGATAGGAGGTATGGGTGTAGGAGAATGTAGAATAAGTTTCATTTTTCTCTGAATGTGCCAGAAACATCAACAGAGATAAACATGTCACCATCATATCTAAACATCCAGAGATGCTGTAAATCTGCCTCAGCAATCGAACAAATGAGGCTCGGAGAGATTAATTTTTCACTACAGTGTCACGAATCCTTCAGCGAAATAAAAAGAGGAGAAAAAGGAGTTGGTAATAAGTGAGATCTGCTGGGATCATCAGAGCCTTTGCCAAAGTTACCCAAACGTGTCTGATACTGTGCTGGAGATCTGCTTCAACCTCCTCTCACTTTCAGGGATTGAGCTTTATTCCCTAAACCTCTGGATTCCATAGTCACAGATGTTAAGCAGCGCTCCGCTTCATGGTTCCTTCCTGCTCGCCTAGTATTTAAAATCTTGAGGAGATTTCCATTCTCTCCTCCCAAACCACTACCATTTGTCTTTCTCTTCCTGCCAGCTGATCTCCTGGTTCCTCTCTCTTTTGCTTAAGCTGCACAATTCACCGGCAGTGTCTTCCTCCTCCGGGGATACTTGAAGCTGCGATTTGCTACCTGTAGTTCAGATATTACTCATCTAAGACCCTTTTTTTCTCATCTGTTCTGATCAGCTCTGACTTTAATTTTGTCCTTCCCTGCCACTGCTTAACACTTTTCACAAAACACTCCTAACACCTGAGGTAAAAGTCTTCAACAAATCAATGAAAATGCTCTAAAGATACTTAAATCTAATAAATTCTTGGTAGAAATATCACATTTGAGTGCCGAAGGCTTTCCTTTTAAGTGATTGCTTGAGTCAGATCATTTTTTTCAGCGAGAAGTGCTGATGATAACAGCAGAAAAATCATTACACAGTCGTTATTGTGACATTAATCTTCATATCTGCAATTCTGCGTGTGAACTAATAATCTCATTGATATCGAAGACAGCAAAGTCGTCATCACGGCTGGATGAGACTGCCCCGCTAATTGATGCTAAACTGAGACAAATGAGACAAATCAGTTTACCCAGACGTCCACCATATGCAAAGGACTAATTACCAGCACAATATAAATATGTGAGCGGAGAATTACTTTTGAAAATTTTAACAGAGGGATTTATCAACAAAAAAAAAATCGCTGTATTTTGATGAAAGGGGCTATGCTCTTATGAATGGTTTGGATTTTTTTGATGATTCCACATAGTAGAACAGCTCTAAAACAACTGCAATGCCTTTGTCCAGATAGCTAGCAAGCTAGCTGGCTAACTTAAAACAGATGATTGAACTATGCACACCTGGTTGAGAATGTGGAGGGGTTTTTTTTTTACAGTGGCTGTTGAAGACGCAACAACAGACTGGGAAAATTGTGGAATTTTCCAGAAATACCTGATCAGATCATCCCACAGAATTATTGGTAAAAAGAGGTTTCATTATTGGCTATGAAAGAAGCATCATCAGCTCAGTCTCTCATGAGGAAGGATGGAGGAGGTTCATTGGAATCAACAAACAGTTTAGTGAGGGATTTTACCACCTGGGCTCAGGGACACAGTGAACACTAATCTCAGTTTTTTGGTAAATGATCAGTTTCTGTTTATATTTCCATTTTGGTATCAGGCTTGACTTCCTGCTTCTCTTTTTCTCTCCTCCTCTGCACAAAAAATATCTCATTCTTAACAGGGCTATGGAAATATTCCACAGTTTCCACTGCTGCACTCTTTCCATTGCATTCCATTTGATTTTCCACTTCTGTACACGCACGTCAGCTCCACCATCGCCTTCTGCAATAGATGCAATTCTGATGCCGACACTCAATTCTACTTTTCTTTTCTTTTCTTTTCTGCTCTACCACAGTAGCTGATCTGCACACGTTGGCTCTCCGGGGGATACCCCTGGCTGAACGTATGCTCTCCACCTCGAGCTCACTCTTGACAAGACTGCAGCTCGTCTGTAGGCAAACATCCTCCGCTCTCTGTCACCATTCACATCACCACAATGTCTCCTGTCAAGACTAACAAGTGTCTGAGCAGGAGCCCTGACAACTGTCAGGGCCGAGAAATTAGGCCTGAGGAGTTTCATGTTGGATGGAAACAACAAGAATTTCATTTGTCTAGAAGAGTCAGTTGTCAATATTGGATTCGGGAGTTTCAGTCAGACTGTCTAAAGTAACTTCAACAGACTTTCTCTGTGAAAGCAAAAATATAGTGGAATTATCCACAACTCACGATCAAAGAAACACAGATAAATTTCCCAGGGCTTAAAGGCTCATGTCAGGCCTCTCTTATCTTCCAGCAACAACATCCTCCTTTGTGTCTTTGCCTCTGCCATGATGTGAACATACCAATGTATAAATTTAATGTACATGTGGTTTGCAGAAATGCTTTATGTCAATGTTGTGGTCAATTATCTTTAAGGATTTCTTACGATACGCTCATTATATCAATAGAAATATGGTAATCTACAGCTTTCAAATCTCCAATATGAAATTGAATAGCTTCACCTGTACGTGTTCGTATGTGCATTTCTAAACGCGTTTTTTTCTCCTGTATGCTATAGCTGTGTGCATTGCATGTTGACAAGAGCAGACACCTTCCTGTGTATGCAGCGCAGGACTGGATGTCCCATCAGCCCTTGAACACTGACCTCAATGTCCTGCAAGTGAATTGGCCATTTCTCCAGACTCTGACAGCTGGGGGGCAGGCGTATCGTCGCCCGCCCGGGCCGACAGCTGCTCCTACCCCTCGCCCTGCCCTCTAACAGTGGAGCCTTGTGCCGCATCCACCTCTCTCTTGAATGTCAGCACTTATGCATCTACGTCGCGCTCACATCACTAGCCCTCTGCGTTTTCTTTCCTCTTACCCCCCCCCCCCCCCCCCCCCCCCGACCGCCCCCAACCACCCCCCCCCCCGTCTGTATGCTCGCACTTTTCCTCCCTGAGGGACGGTCTGTTTATCTGTCGCACATTTGCACCTCTCCTTTGTTTATGTTTCCCATCGTCTCTGCTTTCGGCAAGAATCCCTGCAAGGTTATAAACTTCACCGCTGTGGAGTGACAAGTTTTCTGTATAGTAAACATCTTGCCACATTCCCACATCCACAGACACTGAGTCATAATTCATCAGCTTATGTTATATATGTATATATACAAATAGACGTGTTACATAAATAGTGATTTTTTTACCTCAGAAACAGCCTACCTTTTCTAAGTAATGATTTGCAATTTCCTAAAAATACGTGAAGCGGCTATTATTCAAACATCAAATAGCAGCACAAACTGTACAGTGAGATACAGTCAGAGAGCACTTGTGGCATTGGGTGGGCGTGATATTCTAACCTCGCATTGAGGAATGCAGCTTGTGTGTATTTTTGCAACGAGGGAAAATTATCTCATGGGTTGAAAATAAGCACCTTGGACATGGTTGAACTTGCGCTCAGAGGCGTGACACCGTGTCAAGTCCGGCCGAGGAATGCAGAGGAAGGAACGGCAGCGCGGGAGGTGCTCGGACCACTCTGGGTGAGATGTGAAGGATGGATTGATCCCGTCGGCTCGTCTTCGCTGGGGGGTAGGGGGTGCGGCTGGAGGATCAGTCACACTCTACAGGACTGATCTCAGGGGTCAGAGGGCAGCGCCGTGAGAGGGTGCGCATGGAATAAAGATGCATCGGTGCAGCAGTTGGGCCGGCACAATGATTTATCCCTGTGCATAAATATGGAACGGAAAAAAAGGATGTGGGGTGACACAAAATGGAAATATCAATCAGGCATAAGAGAAGCAGATTAATCCTGTCACAGTCAAGGTATTTTTTTCAATTATGGCAAATGATCAATTAATCTAGAGCAAAGTCACTGATGAACACACACCTTCATATCTAATAATCCAAGTGGAAAACATTGGCTGTATGTCTCTTGGCACAATATCTGCTGACACAAAAGCTAATCCAATTAAACATGCAATGCCAAACATTTCCTTTAATGCATGGGAGGATCTTTCATCTTTTCATTCCATTTCTTTCTCTTTTTTTTACTTAACATGTCTCATTATAGCGTGTCACATCACAGGCGTACGCAGGAATCTTTTCAGGGTAATAAACAGGAATCAACTGCAACACAGATCACAACCCACACTCAGGTTTACTTTGCAGCTGGGGGATATTAAAATCTTATACATCCAATTTCTCCATCCAGTTATCCCAGTCATTATGATTCTTGCCTGAAACCAGCATACATTGCATCACATGGATGTTATTTCAACCACCAAGAGCCACTCTGATGATACTTTCAGAATACATGAGATGTTTTGTGAATACATTATGCTGAGAGCGAGAGCAGGGTCCTATGTATTATTAACAACTGATTATATTAAAGAAATTTCATTACAGAGAGTGTAATTAAAAACTCACAAGGAGCTATTGTTTCTTGCGGGTGCTGTTTGCTGCCGCTTGCTGGTGTCATGAACAGTGAGGCTTAATCTTAAACTGAGTATAGACTGTTCAACAACAGCTTGACTGACACCGCATACCACATGCCAGAGCTTTGTCTCACACTGTGAAACTGTTAACCAAGGATTAAGTTCCAAAACTACCACAAAACCTTCCAGAGGTCCATTTGCCTAGTTTTCTGTGCTAAAATGCCATGTGGATCAATGGACGATCACTCCGAAAGATTAGTCTAGATCATCGACTAATCTATATTTTAAATTTTGCTCTAAATATCAAATGCTGACAAGCTAAAGCAAGATAAAGATCCGGGTCAACCCTGCCCCTGCTAAATATTGACCTAATGAAAGTTGATCATTGATGTGACCAAGTGCCGCCTCTGGCTGTCCTGAACACTTTATCCTGAAAATATATAGATCTGCTCGCAATTAGCCTTGTATTAAGTGCTCCTGAATAACTGGGAGACTTTTGGTTAGACGATTAAATAACATGTTGGCTGAGCTGAATTTACAATTTTTCTCTTGTGTTTCTGGCGCTGTTGTGCGCTTGATCAACATATTCAAAAACCTGTAATCCTCCTTCCTTTAAGCTCACACAATTTGCATTGCCCCTGCCCACACACAGAGCAGGGTGTGAAAGAAACGATTAGAGAAGAATGAGCGCGCAGAATGTCAAAAATGTTCGTACGTCAGGTTGCGTCTTTAAACTTTGATCTCGCTCAGATGCAAATCCTAGCCAGAGGTCATGTGTCTTTCACGCATGTGAGAGCACGCTTCCTCAATTTCTGCAACTTTTCAATTAAAGGCACCTTATGTACTGTACAGAATAACCACAGCTGCGTGCACGCTTGAGTTTGACTTTGTACTGTGCCTGCGTGTGACAGTTTGTTTTGTGCCGGTAGCAACTGGTTGTTCCAGATTTTTCAGATCTCTCATTTGGAGGAAATGCCTTTATGTAAACGCTGGTTTCATTATTTTCCACACTTGCAAAAGCCAGCACTCCCTTTTCACTTTCAACGGTGCACGAAAACCTTCACGTCTAAATCTGTACATCGGTATAAGGAATTGGCGCAGCATCATTGTGTGCATGATTTCCGAGACGACAGTGATTCATGGTGGTGGCAGTTTTACTGCACATCCCCCGCTCTTTAATTTTTTTTCTTACGCTCTCTTTCTTTCTCTTAACCCAGCGTGGCCTTTCCTTTCACATGTGGATTTGGAATGTAAACGATCAGCCCGAGGGTCAAAAAGGAAAAGGTCACCATTTTCATGCAGTGCTCAATATGCAAATCTCAAGGCAAATATCAGAACTTTGCAGCCAGCAGGCGCACAATTAAGAGACCTGGATTCCTCAGTGGAGACGGCGGTGGAAAGTGATTATAATTACTTTAATTTCTAAGCGTAGACCTTTTCTAATCCAAATGCTAAGAGCTAATGAAGCACAGGAGTGAGGAAAGGTTAAAAAAAATCCTGTTTTTGTCTGCTTAGATCTGATTTCTCTCATTTTTATGGCGCTGCAGCTGAGGGAGGAAAAACGGCTGCTTGCTTAGTGTTTGCTGTCACTCGTGTTTATGTGGTTGGTGTGAAGAATTTCTCTGCTCCCCCAGACCCTGTAAATCTCAGGTGCAGGGAGGTATGTAGTTGTGTGTTTATGGAGCTTCCTGCTGAGCAGATTGGGGTAATTACACATCTAAAGCCCCTCCTATAACAACGTGCTCTTTGTCCCGCCGACAGGGTGCCTATAGCCGGGGAAGGGGGCATGGAGTGCACTCAGGCAACACAACAGTGCAGGCAGTCCGAGCAGATTTAAATGTCCCTCTCTGGATTCAAGACACGCAAAGGAGAAGCACACGTGGCATGAGGGAGGGAGCAAAAACACAAGGTTGTTCTTCAGGTGTGTCATGTGTGCACACAGTCAATGATTAGTCATTAAAACGACCCATTGAATTGAAGATCTCTCCTCTTAATTATCCATCCACAGGTCCGTATGGAGAACTATCTTAAAGGGTGGTTTATTGTGGTGCAGTCAATCTGCCGTAAAACTCTCCAATAATGTATCAAATCTTGTTTGCATTCGGCCCTCGAGGCCGTCAGTGGGTGGAATTAAAAAAAACAGATGTCAGAGACGGGGGAGTGAGGACAGCAGAAAAACAAATACATTGGGAAACTCAGACTTAAAAGAAAAAAAACTGAACTGAATGATTCTAGTTAACATTCCCCAGAGACTTAACATTTCCAAAAGGTCAGGTTAATGTTGTAGAAGGACATGTTGCCAAATGCGTAACACTTCAGTTATTTCTGCCCCGACAAAATACTGTGTCACAGTTCAGTGGATGTAAACAGACACTCCATCCTACATCCTGGCTCCATCTACAGCATCACCCGCCACCTCCAGTGCACAGAAACTATGCATTACTGAAATCAAGCCCCTGCGATCACACAAAGACCCAAACTCTTTGTCACTCTATACAACTCTGCACTGCAGGTTGCTACATTAGCAGACAGATTTCAGACACTAACATTGCATCAATGATGCCACTGATAATACTGTGTCCCTGTGATATTGTTATTTTCTCCTGCCACCTGCCAGGGTGCAGCTATATAAGGAAAATACCACGGAAATACAGGAATATAAGTCCAACTGAGAATACCTGAAATAGATTGAAAGGTGGGTGATTTTCTGGGAGCTTTTTCATTGTGTGTCATAGTTCCTGCTCAGAGAGCCTCCCCCTCTGCCACCCGAGACAATGCCGGGCACAGTTTATGCGCAAGCTGTCCTGGGCTGCGTGTTTGCGTTCCTTAGCCTCGGATTCAACAAAACTATTTGATTTGAAGATGGAGACAAGAAGAGCGTCTCTGCAAATGTGACTCCAATTTTGGCGATTTTCATGTTCTCTCCTCAGTCAAAGAATTACATGCTCCTCTGCGGCCTGAGAAGCCTCCACCACATTTGGTCTCATGAAACTCTTTGAAATCCCACCGGGTAAACTGAAAAAATATGCTTGGTGGTCATGCTTTTAAAAGAAAAAAAAAAGAAAAGAAAAAAGTCAACTTTTCAGGATTCTTCAAAACTTCTTGAATCTTGAAGAGCTTTCATTTAGTAGCGGTGACGTGCTATTCCCAGCACTTTGAAATGGGACAAAAGGACGCATGTGTGGCAGCTGTCAGGGCGTATTTAAAGATGGGTGGGATATGCTTGAAGAAATGAGAAAAAACAGACATTTCTGTCCTCTATTTAAGAGTTCAAATAGAAAAGATGTTATCAGAAATTCTGGAAAAAAAAGAAAACATTTGAGGATATTTGTTAAATGACTGCAGGCATTTTGTTTCACCACCCTCCCAGCTGTCCGGAGGCACGGGTTGTTATGACAGGCAACATTGTAGAGTTATGTCAGCTGTCCAAACCCTATACCATCATGATACGTTAAATGGAAACACAACGGTGCCATCATAATGTAGTGCTGGTAAACAGTTCCGAGGTTTCAGGTTTTAGGGTCGGTGGGTAAAAATGATCCAGCAGGAGCAGGAGCACATAAATCAAAGAGCAAAAGAAGAAGAAGGGGTGCCTGTGGTGCCTGTGGTGGACAGAGCAATCCCCCCCCCCCCCCCCCCCCCCTCCACCCCACACACACACGCACACACACACTTCTGGGCAGGTGGCTCTCACAATAAGACTTGCTGAGTGAAGTACTTGTGTGAGATTAATAGTTGCGATAAGGCTGTAATGAGAGAGCGAAGGGGGCGAGGAATCGAGAGATATGGGGGGTGGAGGGGGAGGCAGAATATAGACGGAAAAGATGATATGAACGGTGACAAAGGCGAAAGAAAAAGGACAAAGTTTTGAAGGGAACTCCACCTGGCCGCCATCCAGCAGGATGTCAGCGGTCTCTAGATTAGTGGCTATACATTACCCCGGCCTATTAAAATATTATGCACACTGATTGATGCTGACAGCCTGACCAGAGGGTGGTGGCTGTGTGGGCAAATGTGTCTGTCTTCATTTAGACCCTGAGCCTCCAGAACCTATTTCTTTTGCCAAAAGTCCTGCAAACAACACGCCTGTGGATTCCTTGAGGGTTTCACGGACAGATGTTTAGCGGAGGAACTCTCCGAGTCAACAGGAATCGAACTGCCGTCGAAGTGCCTCGCCGGCCCCGCAGAGACGACGACTTTTTTTTCTTTCCTTTGTAGAAATCGATTTGCGAGCGTGCCGCCCTGCTTAAGCGCCGCGGTTCCCCTCGTCATTAGGAGTCATCTGGGACGCTGGCGATGCAGCGCGGCCAAGTCCAATGACACATGATCGTCCTCTCTTGTAATAAGCTCCACCACTATACTTACACCCTGCTGCACTCACACCCTCCCTTCCCTCCCTCCGTCCCTCCCTCCGCCTCACGCAACACCCGTTTGAACTTGAAAGCTCCGTCGGCCAGATCAGTAAATAATTACAGGCAGCCGGGCAGGCAGCGGCGTAATTGAATGTACAACCAGTCGAGATGTGGTGATGGACAGATTCCCATTAAACAAATCCACTGCGGCATGTTTGTCCCGAGGGCGAGTTATGTACAAACAGAGCCTAATCCACCTAAAGAGTGGCCCGACGTCCATCCACAAAGCAAGCGGTGAGATGGTGAGAGCACGGCATCAACTTACCACACACCGCATACGTCACCTCCATCAGGTACACACAGCTTTGTACATGATGATCCACAGGGAGGCAACTCTAAGTTCAGTGTCCACCAACTGTCTGACTTTGTTTTCGGTCCCAAACAAACATAGCGATGGTGTATATATGACATAAACACAACATTTACGACATATAAATGTAATTGCAAACTACTTCTCTTCAAACAATTCCACCATATCTGTTTGTGTTCTCAGATCTTGTTTCCATTTCTGTTCCTGTTCTATTCTTTGTTCCTTTCCAACCGCGAGCTACTCAACAACTTCTGGTAGTTTAACTCCATTTTATGTATGAAGCCAGAAGAAGCCAGATGAAGCCAAATGAAGCCAGATGAAGACGAAGACGTAGAAGACATGGAGCATGAATGGGCTTTAAAAGCGTTCGTATAGCGTGCTTGAAGTCATGGCTTTGCCCTGGTGAACCCATTCAAGCGTCTGCAGTCTGTGGGACGGGGGCCGCAGCACATAGATGGTCATGTCACATCAACTGTGAAGGGCGTTTCATTTACTCCTGCTGTAGATTACGTCCTGGAGTCTGCCATGTACAATGGCTGTATTATAGGCCGGACAGAAAGATGATTAATGTGAGATGTGAGCAGTGAAGAGAAGAAAGCCCTGCCTTCATTAAAAAGAAGATCTAAGAGTGGCCCAAATAAAGGAGAACACTTAAAGAAAAAGAACTCTGGGCTGGAAATACAGCATGCACAAAGTGCACAAGTGTCTTGCATGCCAAAGAGTGAGATCAGCGTCTTGTAAGAAATACTCAGAGTGACCAGGGTGCTGTGGTGTGGCTTCAGTGTCTTCAACTTTCAACTTAAACCAAATTTAAGGATCAAAAACGACATTTTTATCAATTTGTTGATGCTTTTTGGGTTCTTGTGGTTTCATAAGTGTTATTTTGCAAATATCTTATGCAAAAGTTATATCCTGAATGGTGAAAGCTGATGAACTTCCCTTCATGATAGATAGGGACCAATAGGCCCAACGATACAACTGTGTAGGTGAAGCCCTGTAACTGGTTTTGTTTATCTGTTTTAGCCTCACATGTCTGTGTGGTTAAACACATTTGTCTGTCTGCACGCTTTTGTCTAAACCTGCCTGAGAGCGTGTTCCAGGGCGCCACAATAGAAAGGTGATACAGCAGCAGTGTGCCTCTCAACTGTTTGTCCTGTGGGATACATCCACAAAAGACGCCATTCAACTTGATGGCAGATGCGACAAAACATTAACATAACACACAAAAAATGAACAATTTGATTAGTTTGGCATTTATCTGTCCTCATTACTGCGAGAAAAAGTTTTGTTCTGCATGTTGTCACTCATTCCTCCCATCAGTAACTTAAGGCTCATTTAATTATGCTGAGAAGGAGCCGGAGTGTGACATTCGCAGGAACAGCCACGGTAATCGCTCATTATTAGAGTTAGAGATTAGTGGGAAGCGTTCTGAGCAGCAGAAAAGTTGGTGTTTCATACGTGGGTATGTTGGCGTTCACTTTTCAGGAATATCTGTGAGTATGCGCGAGTATTATCTTTGTGTGCGCGTGGGTGTGTGTGTGTATGTGTATGTGTGTGTCAACAGAACAGATGCTGTTGCCTCAGACTGCCTCAAATGTCCTGTGGGAGTCCTTCATGTTTATTTAATCAGTTCTAGTGTTGCAGAAGTATCATCTCACCTAGTGTTCTCAGGACACGCTGAAAAAGTCGTACGCACCACCTACCATGCGTTTCCTCATGTGAATAGACACGAAACCACACGGTGTTGGGCTCAGTGGTGGCTTTCTCAAGCGTATGCAGACCTGCGTTGCACTTATATGTGTGACTGGAGTCTCAGCAGCCTCACTTTCATTTTACATTTTATGTACGGTAACATCCATCCCCACGTCTGGCTGACAGTGTTAAATAATTAATAATAAGCAGCTCGTCTGTAACTATGTACTACAAACCTGTCAGACCTGTCGCACCAATAATCCAGTAATGTATTCTGAATTTGACAATTCTGTATATAATGAGTATCTTTAATGGCTGACAGGGCGGCTTGTTTGCATGCTCTCTCTGCCCACATCTTTATGTGTGCTTTTTTATCGTATCCTTTGCTCTTTTTAGTACGGTAAAACATCTGAGCATTACACTCCTGTGTAAGTGTGGGATACTACTTGGCAGGAGTGATGGAAAAATGCCTGCAGTCATGCGAGCTGTGAATCAGGTGGACATGAGAAAGCAGCCTCTAAACAAAAACACATATGAAACCTAGATTCCAGGCATAGCTCGGCTGTGTGAGTCATGAGTGGCCACGAAGGGTGCGCACACATTAAAGGCTACAATTAAATCCCCGCACGCCACTCAAAGCATGTGTGCTACCAGCAGCAGCAGAGGCCGCCTTTCAGCTGCAGTGAACCAAGTGTAATTTCAGCATAACGACTCACCAATCGAATGGCCTGAGCCAAATAAAATTCACCTGCGCACCAAAACACATGACATGCAGCGGAACAGAGACAGAAAATGGAAATTGTGCAACAAACTCCTCATCACATTTTTACAAGTCTCCTGGTTTGCCTTGCCTTCCTGCAGCCTGCTTTGCAAATCTCAGGTGTCAGAGAGACCTTGAACACGCTGACAAAGGCGAGGAGAGTTTTTCTTTCTTCTTCTAAATGGTCCCTGCTTGCAAGTGCATTGAAAAATAGGACAACAAGACGTTGACTGTGATGGATTACCTATGGCACGCAGGGTTCAAGGAGAAGAAGGAGAAGTTCGCGCTGAGGAAATGCTCTACAATTAGAAACCAGTCACTGACTGTCTCCACCCTCTTTATTTATCTGTTATGTGATGCCCTGTGACCTCTGTTATCTCTGTGTGTCCGGGTACTGTATATATTTACCTTGTCCACCTACGCTGAGCAAAGTCGGTCTTATCTTCAGTCTTAAAGATTTGAAAAGGAATGATCACTCTTTTCTTTGTACAAAAACCAGGACTGATCGATTAATGGATTCCAGTTTGTAGTTATTTAACTCCCTGCAACTTATTTCCCATACCACTTCAGCCTGGAATTTACAGACATTCAGACATTCCAGTGGCCTCTGTGAAGAAGCCGTGCATCTGCCCTGTCTGTGTTTGCCGATAGAGAGGCAAGATGCGATCAACCGTCTTGAGACATCTGCTCCATTTCCAGCCAATGCAATCAGGTCAGTCGGACCCTGGACTTCATAACCTGAAGATTATTCTCTGCACCTCAGAGACAGATTGCCCGGAATTGGCTGCAACTCTGATGATCGCAGGTTTTGTCTCTCAACACATTTGTGCTGATTCACACACTTTTAGTGACATGAAAAAAAGGAACGTGAGTGGAAGTGAAGGAGGCAGTAGTCCTGACAAAGACGAATGTGCAATGCCTCCATTTGGCTCCAGTCTGTTCACTTACATGCCTGCATGAATACAAAGATGGACAGAGAGAAAAACAGCAGTGTCATTGGCAGGTTTTAGCTTGGTTTCTTTTTTTCAATAACAACATCTTTGTCAGAAAATGCCTTGAAAGCAGTGACCAAATGCTGCACAAACGTGTGACATTGACCGAGGCAGCTGTTTGCATCGTCCACCAGCTGTCAGTCTTTAAATCATGACTAGAATGTTTTTCTCACTTTGACCAAGACGTTTCTTTTTCTTCTCTTTTTCTACCCTGACTCATGGTTTATCTCTCGTTGCGTAACATTCACCGAAATCAGGTCACATGAGCCACGGAACATTTCTGCATACTATGAGTTTCTTTTTATTTTGTGTTGTCTGGAGTGTTTTTCACACCTTAACATTAACTACCATGAAGTTTTCCCACAGCAGGGACATGCTGTGTAAGCCAAACAGGGAATTTCCTGCTAAGAGGGCCAGACATTTTGATGTTTGTATGATTACAGCGATGCATCATCATCTCAGCGTCCCCATTATCAGAGAACTGGAGTCGTATTTCTTTGCTACTATCCAATATCGACTTTTATTTTTTTTGTTCTCTACCGACTCCTGGGGGAAATATCTGGATTGTTAGGTGCTAAACACTGCACTGTTCTCACTGGTTAGCCACTAACTGGCCATGTTTGTGTCGGGCAGGTAGCATGCGGTGAGTTCATCAGAGAGGCTGCTGACTGGAAATCACCTCCCCATAGTGGCAAAAAAAAATGCTTTCATAGCTCCTCAGAGTTACCGGTTTGTGTCACTGATATAGTAAATCCACATACTACATCCACTTTTAGGGAGACTCAGCATTCATTAACCTTATTTGAACTCGGCTTTGACTGAAACTAACTGCTCATTTTTCGACATGCTGCGCACAACTCCGACACTCGGAGCACCAGCTCAGCTTATACAACACAGTTCACTGATGAGCAGTTAGAGAGAACTTGAGTGTGTCTCTGTTTACATGGGTCGGCCTCCGTGCTTTATTAGCATCCTGCTTCAGCCGTAGTCATGGGAGAGCTGACAATGTTGCGGCTTATTCGATTGAATGAGACTTAAAAGGTTGCGCTTTGCCGCTGTCTTTGAATACGCACAACATCCTCTAAAGATCCCCCAATGGCAGATAGAAGGCTTTTTCTCTGCTTTTTTTTTAAGATTTTCAATTTTTACCTTATCTCCTTCCAAAACGAAAATCTGTTCTTTGACCTCGCTCTACGTTTCACACACTTTTCCACCCACCCCGCTGCTCTCATCCAAACCCACTCCCCATCAATAAGAAAGTATTTTTGTTGTGTTCTTACTCTCTCTGCAGTTCCCAGTGTGTGTGTGTGTGTGTGTGTGTGTGGAGGGTTTATGGGCTGTTCTCTTCTCCTAAACGATATGAGCTCTGCCTTCTACAGGAGAGGCAGATAAGGGCTTAATGCATTACCCTGCAGAGCTGTGTCCAGAGCTGGGGCCTCATAAATCACATCAGGGTTGTACTCCAGTGTTGACTCTGTGTTTGTGTGTTTGTACCTGAAGTTGAGGCAGCAAGTGGGTGTGTGTTGCATTCATAGGCTTGATGACATATCACAGATGTCACATATCACAGATGTGACACTGTTTGTTGACGCAAAATTGATCCCCCACCCGTCCCGAGCCCACCCAAACCTACCCACAGGTTTCCACACCTTCACAGCACGCATAGTCAGGAAGTGGCCGAGGAATTAAAACAAGCTACGGCTCCCCATATTAATGGCCGCGATGAAAGCCGGACCATCTGTCATTACAGGTTTCTGCTGGGAACAACATTTACGCTACACGCTAAACCAGAGGCAAACAGTGAAGGCGTAGAAGGAGCCGATAAGTATCATCCCTGTCTTGGCTCAAAGATTTGTACAGTTAAATGTCACCTCCGAGCACATAAAACGTGATAGCAATTACACTCAGGTCACAAGCAGAACAACCTCAGTTAAAGAAAATAAAACAGTGTCTGCTCCTGCAAAGACAAACACAGGGCAAAAAGTTGCTTTAACTTTTGCTGCACTGCATGAGTACCGTCTCATACTTCAATGGCCAAAACGTCCCTACAAGAGTAGTTTTAAAGGAGGCCTCCTTTAAAACTTGATGAAAGGTGATGTTTATCTCTGATAAACACCACCTTTGTGCACATCCCCTTTGTGCATACATTTTGGATATTGAAAAGTGAAATAAAAAGTGTGACACAAACTGTACCACCCCACACCATCATACCTCTGTTCGGGTATGCAAATAAACGAAGGTACATGACTGTGAGGCTGTGGTCCTGCTTATTCTTCAATATGATTCTGGCTCAAAGATGCTGTATAAGCACTCCATAGCTCCAGATCTGTGGACTGTGATACTCCCACACTAAAAGTAGGATTTTAAAAGTTCCTGATGAAATTGATGATGCATGTATGTAGGAGTATAAACGCTCAATTACTATATATTCAATTATTCTGAGCCCCAGTCTGATGTAATGTAGTGAACAATGGATTTCTACAGTTTTTGCAATTGTCAGGATCACAATTATAATTTATACTATTTTTATGATGTTCCTGATGTCCCAATGTGGCGTTGCAGCATTATGGATTGCTCCACATTGTTTTACTTCAAGCTCATAAAGCTATTACTCAAATTCACAACCCTCCACCTCCTCCAAGTTTTTTTTTCTTTGCACTGGCTTGTGCATCCCTCGTGGCTGGGGAGCAACCCGGGATTTAAAGTCTCGCCCCAGCGCTCAGTCATAATCTGTTTTAACTCGGTGAGGGATCTGTTGGTTGGCACATCTGCTCTGTGCTGCTCCGGCTTTGTCTTTTCAGCTGGTTATCAGTGAGGAGGACTCCTCCTGTGGGCTGTTTGAACCTCCTCCCATCTGGAAAAACACTTGAGAGCATCTAGACGGCAGATAGTCAAACTTTGTATCTCTGCAGACTTAATACCTCATCGTGAACTCTGACTTTTTTCCACTTTATCTTAAGAAACTTTATCTTGAAATCTCATCCATAAAACAAAATTAATGAGGACCTAGAATGACATAGTATCTCTCTATTGTTAACATAGACGCTATGAAACCCTGCTTTCGTTAGAGATTGTGAATTTGATACACGCATGAGGACGTCATGATGTTTTTGTACCTGCAGTACAGACTGACGTTAATCAACCAAAATATTGTTTTCATTCTTGTTCTCCTTTAATATTTGTTTTGACCCACTGAGACCTCCTCCTCAGGTATTCCAGTCCTGTCTCAAGACTTCTTGTGAAACGAGCCTCAAAGTTGTTGCAACCTGCTCTAACCTCGAGCACAGCTTCAATTTCAACATGGGAAATACACCACAGCTCCGTTGCAGTGTTACGTTTCTGCATGTATGAATGTGCAGCGCAGCGCTATGACAGACGAGAAAGAGTGACTCAGTCTACTCCCTCAGTCCTTTTGCTGTTTTCTCTGGCCGTTGCTTTGTGAGACAGGCCAAGGAGTCTCAGACCCCCACCTCCCTTACCCCCTCCCCCTCCCATCCTGTCCAATAAGAGTCAGCGACCCCGTAGATCCTCTGAGGCAGACATCGTTGCCGATGATTGTTTTAGCTCCAGCCCTTCGTCTCCCCCTCGAATCCGCCCTGTGCTGCAGGAGTCCGGTATGACTGCGTAGCCTGGCTGCTTCATCACGCCGGATTAAGTCAAGTGTCTCCACCCTGGCGGCTTGCCATGAGAGGTCAGCCTGGGCGGCCTGCCTGAGAAAACACCATGGCCCCCCCCCCCTCCCTCGGCTCCCTCGCCTCGGAGTTACTCTAACCAGAGAGAGCACCGCAGGCAGAGGAGGGTGTGTTTTTCTATAGCGTGAGGAGTTTCTTGGAGATAAGCATCTTTATAAGAGGGCCCCCGCTACATTCAAGCAGGGCTGGCAAACCACGTCCGAGTATGCGTCTAAAGTTACGCCGCGTGCGTCTGTGAGAACGTGCGAGTTACGACTGTCAAAACTGTTATAACCATGTCGGCCTGGGTTAAATCCATCTGCAATCCCTATCACCAGCTCCACCCTGTGTTTAAAGAGTGATCTCACCTTCCAGATGGTGTGTTGTTCTCAGTTCTGTCTCACTCCCAGCCCGCAACGTGTTTTTACATACTCACTATTAACAAGGCTATAAAGGGCAACGCCCACAAATTAAGTTTCATGTCTTTGCATTTTTTTTAGCAAACAGTGTGTTAAATCTTGTCGCATTTACTTTACATACGACAATAATGGCATTGCATTGTAAAAGAGAGACAATAAAAAGAATTTCGAACAATTCAAGCGTTCTCTCCATTACCTTAACTTGGAAATTTGTACCACCTACACTGCTCCTTGGGAAACAGGAACTGGCTCGCATTTAACCAAAATAGCGATATTGTTCAAGTGAAGAGATACGGATCTGAGGCTTTTTATAGCAGAGTGAGGTTTCCATCTGCAGAGGTGCGGTGTGACATTCAGATACCTGATTGTCATCTGCTTGCTCTACTTCACACGGTTCCCCATGCCTTTGAGATGATCCGTGTTTATCTCCGAGAAAGCATTCAATCACGGCCTCTTTCACAGCGCCCAGGTTTCCTGTTTTAATCACATTTTCATGCCGATGTCCCTTTAATGCCAATCAGCGCGTGATGACAACAATCCCTGCATTCAAACCTGGAGGTATAAAGTAAACATAGCTTGCAATCTGCAGCCAAAGATCAGTATTTCCACGGTGGCGAACACTTTGTTGTGCGTTTGGTGTGACAGGTAAACACACACACATACACACACACAAACACACACACACACACACACAGTTGTCTGGCAGCCTTGCGATAAGGTGTGTCTGCATTTGTGAGAAAGGGAGAAATAGTTCTTATCAGTGCGCATTTCCATTACAGGCAGGTGCACCTCCAGACTGCGTGTGAAAAGAAAGTAAACTTAAAAAAAGGACGTGATGTATGTTAATGAAAAAGCCAGACACGCTAACACAATCAGCACTCCTGTGAGACTCTGCACATATGTGCAGATGCACACCTACACACACACACACAGACCCCTGTCGATTATCTCCTGCATCCATTAGGGCGATTTAAGCTCCATACACACACACTTGTCACACGGTCTATTTCTAATGAATTCTCGGCGTGAGAAATGGAGGTAATAAAGAGGGGAGTAGATGAGAAGAGGACAATGTGCTCAGTGCAGTCTGAGGTGTAATGAAAGTGGGGATATGTATAATGTGTATTCCCCCGGCCATGACCAAAGTCCACTCTCTGTATCATTTTTATGGCACGATCCTTCTTGGATGCCGCCTGGCCAGAGCAGAAATCCAGAGACTGAGCTGAGGGATTACAAAGGTTTGCTCTCCCTTCGTCTCACCTCAGGTTTCCATCTGTGTTCTTCTGCGTCACTGCGCCTCCATTTTCACACCAGCATCCCCCACCCTTCTCCCTCTCACCTCCACACCAACCTACCTCCTCACCCACTTTCTCACCACTTAGATTCAACAGCCCTCGCTCATTCATACATTTCTTCATTCATGTGTGCATTCATGCAGGGCTTTAAACAGGACCTTGAATTAACCATTCTTTACAACAGTTTGTTGTTCACCTATACATGTACAGCACATCCAGAAACATCATTACCTCCTCAGTCAAATGAAAAAATCATATTTGAAATGGCAATTAAAAAATGACTGAATCTGAACAGAAACAGAATGTGATGTAAAATAGGAGTGTGACGGAAACCATAGCAGTATACCAGCCTATATATATTATATAAATACCGTTTATGTATGTGTAGTATAAGACAGACACAAGTTTGGGAAGCGGAAATAGTTGCTAAACTCTGTTATGTAACAACCATAAAGTCATGTCATCATTCATGTGATGGCAAAACATCCAATGAGGGTAGAGCTTAGATGAGCCAGAGCCAGATTAGCATGAAGTGGATCTGTGCAGAAACAGACCGTATTGTATTGGGAAAAGGGGTTTTAAAGGAGCATCTGAGGCCTCTCTGACAAAATCAATGTTCCATAGCTTCTATGTAAGCACCAGAGAAAAAGAACTGACACTTGAGCCTTTCTGGGTTCTCTTTAAAGTGGGAAGCATGGACGGCATTGTGAGTACCTAACCTATAGCTCTTCACAAGCCCTCTCAGGAAGACAAGAGTCTCGTGATCTGTCTGCACATCCTGGGGAGGAAGGACAGGGACCAGCGCTTTTAATTTCCATGTGGATTTTCTTTTTTTCTTTGAGGATAGAATGAACGTTTCTTATCCCACCCATTCATTATCTCTCCTTTGTCATCTTGCGTTCTCTGGGCTTCCCTTCTCTCTCTGTCTCTAGATAACTTATTCCCATTAAATTCGGGGTACTGTATGTGTTTTATTCATGTACAAAGGGGTAGAGGCAGTAATGTATTCCTGTGTGGTTAGACAATCACATGTTCTTCCTCCGTCTTCTCTCCTTTCTCAATCCTCGGATGTGTTAAAACTGAGATCTAACGCCTTCTGTATGAGAGCTCCTCTATTAAACAGGTTTCAACTGACATATCTTTACACAAACCTGCAGAGTAAAGACACCTAAGGATTCAGTGGAACCTGTTTGGTTTTAGTATCGCCTAACAGACAGTGTTTGCACTAATACATGTCTGCTTTATTTGTTCATAGGATACAAAAGTAAAAAAAAAACAGAAAAACAAGAGATCTGTTTGGACAAGGATAAAACATCTGAACGAGACTGCACACTTCATGTTAGAGTTACGCTTCGCAGTCTTGGGTCACACTCCTGAGCGCATTGCACTGGGTAATAAAAATGTTGATTATCCTCTAAGCTTTGTCCAGAGGAGAGTCTTGGCCTGAGCCCTGGTAATTTTCTGTCAGGGGATGTAGCTGATATATGAAGTGTCACCGGTAGACTTTGGTCCCTCCAATCAAGATGCTAAAGCCCTGCAGAGGCCCAGTAAATCAGCCGCTGCCCCGTCCTCCAACAAAGGAGTACAGAGACCGCAGCACAATCAGCGGCTTGTGTAGAAACCCGCTGGAGTTCAACAGAAAAAGATGAAATGAAGTAGTCAAAAACTCAAAAACACTGGGAACTTACCTTTAAAAAAAAAAAAAGCAGGTCCAAAAACATCGTCGTCATGTCTTCTTTTATGTGTATATTTCCTCTACTGACATGGCCAACCAGCATGAAACCTACTGTTGTTGCCAGATAAGCATGAGAGCGGGCCAGTTTTGTGCAGAAATGGACCGTAACGTTCCCACACCTAAAAACAGGATTGTCAAAAGTATTGAGTGAGATATTAAGTCTGCAGAGATGCAAAATTACTTTTTAATCATGTATGCAAACAAACGTTCTAAACTCATCAGATGTCATCATCTTTGGACGAAAATGCCAGTCTCTGCTAAATAAGAACAATGTCTACATTTTTACAGGATATGAGAAATAATACTATGAAAGCATAATACACAGAGACAAAGCAGCTGCATAACTTAATTTGTGATGATTCTCACGCTGTAAAATGTATCTCAAGGACATAGATTCAGCTGTGTGGCGCACCTGTTGATTTCTCTTGAGACACTATAGGAGCACATAACGAATACGTACTTCCCCCCTATGGGCTGTGGAGCGTGTTGTAGAAACATAAAAGATCTGGCTGTTGAGATATTTTCCAGTCACGTATTAACTGGGCAGGCAGACAGTTGGAGAGTGGACAGGCAGGATGGAAGCTTTCGGGCTCCAGCTGGGAAGATTTTCTCTTGTGCAAGAAACATCACAGCCAGCTCCAAACGGGGGGCAGTGTGTGTGTGTGTGTGGGGGGGGGGGGGGGTTGGGGGGGGGGGGGGGGGCAGCAGACTTTGTCTAATACCCGCGTTATTATCAGGCCAGAGCCGCAACCTATTTAAAAGGTTTTTCGGAACAGGCTCGCCGTCTCACTCAAAATGCATCATGTGCCCTCTTCTTTACAACCCTGGCTTGTGGCACTCTCATTTGGAGAAGTATGTGACCTCATTCCTGAGCTGCCCTAATTAGTTTGATGCAGCTTCGCTTAACACGCCGTCAGAGTTTGAGTTATGTCTCGCTCTCGTCCTGAAAGAACCTACACACACCTACTCTTCTCAGCCTCACACCCTGAGGATACAGCAGGATGTGTTGCCAAGTTCTTCTCCATCTTCGTGTGTGAGTGTGTGTGTCTGTGGATGTGTTTCACTCATTTGGGGCCATAAATCTTTACAAAGTCACATTGTAGGGGGGGACTTCTTTATGACAACAAAACACATCACACTGTTATTAAATTTTAGGGTGAGGAGGACAAGAGTCAAGAATAGGGAAAGTCTTCAGGAATTAATCTTTATAATATCTATGTAATACAGAATTTATGGAAATACAAGTGTGTGTGTAAGCTAAAACATTTCTAAGGGAACCATGTCTTAAACTGCTATGCTATACTTTTATTCATAATTATCCAATGAAAATTTTATGATTATATATTATAAAATCTTTTTTTTTCACCTGGATGTTGTACTACACAAGTACTTCTAGTACACTTCTGAGTAGCAATCATTTTCAGCCGGAAGTCAGAAAATTCAGGGCCTCCCATGGATCATTTTAATGTAGATCTCACCTGCATGAACGCAATAGAGATTGCCCCGTCTTGGGACATTATTGCTCCTGTCATGGCTGTGCCATAAATTACATGAAAAGACAACAACAATTTTGCAAGTCAAGGAAATAATGCAATTGGAAACACGACAAACCCAAATGTTGCCTAACCTCAAACCTAAGTTGCAAGAGCTAAGTTATTCAAAAAAGAAAATCTGGCAATTCAAGAGAGCTGAGGCTTATTGCACAAGTTATTTCTGCAAAGTTAATCTCTCATTTTATGTAATCGTTTAAACCGTGTTGAGAACTGGTTTGCTGGTTTGGTCTCTTGCTGTTGACAACAGTACAGATGTTTTTTTTTTTCTTTAAATAAAAAAACAAAGTTCCAAGAGGTCCACCAGGAGTATAAGGATCCAAATTAACCCTAATTCTTAATTTACAGGTTCTGTATTTGCCATAGGCCTGCTATGAGCTCAGGTTCATAACAGGGACATTAATGTTTCATCTTATGTATTATTTGTTGTGCTTGTGTGTGTTTATGAGCTAGAAACTTGGGCCTGAGTGACAGATGAACCCTTACAGGTGAAAGACAAGGTTTGCCGTAACTACTACATTATTTATCAATGGAATCTCTCTGTTGAGGTGCAAATACAAGAAAAAGAAAGTGCGAGAAAAACTTGTCCAAGCATAGACAGCCTGAATGTTGCTGCTCTTTCTCTTTCCCTCCCTCACATTAGTTTGATCAATAACACTGACACACTCGGACGTCTGGGGTCATCCATCAACGTACGACCTGCTCACAGGTGGAAGAGCAGGACATCAAATATTAATTTTCACAACTCCTCCTAGAGTGCAACGCAGCTCTGGCGCGGGGAGTGCATGCGTGTGAATTATTGAAACTCTCCAGACAACTACACAATTAAAACCCAGAGCTATCTGGGGAATCGGACCTGAAACCTGTCTGCACGGGAAGAGGAGGCAGTCAGTTCTCTGGAAAAGAGGCAACGGAGAAAAGAATGACATAAGACTGATGGTATGTGAGATGAGAATGTAAAAGATAGTGGCGCCACAAAGCAATGAATCGCAAAACATGACTCTGGAAAATCACAGGCTTATTGAAATGACCCTGAAAAAGTGTCACTAGCCATTGGATGGATAGATAGGTAGATAGATAGATAGATAGATAGATAGATAGATAGATAGACAGACAGACAGACAGACAGACAGACAGACAGACAGACAGACAGACAGACAGACAGGCAGACAGGCAGGCAGGCAGTTAGGCAGGCAGGCAGGCAGGCAGGCAGACAGACAGACAGACAGACAGACAGACAGACAGGCAGGCAGGCAGTTAGGCAGGCAGGCAGGCAGACAGACAGACAGACAGACAGACAGACAGACAGACAGACAGACAGACAGACAGACAGACAGACAGACAGATAGATAGACAGATAGATAGATAGATAGATAGATAGATAGATAGATAGATAGATAGATAGATAGATAAATAGATAGATAGACAGATAGAAAGATAGATAGATAGAAAAAAAAACTTTATAGATCACTCAGGGTAAATTCAAGCAAGTTTTGTTGATCGCATCCAAATCCCTGGATCTGCAGCATGACTTGAATGCACTCCAACGCCAAAAGGAGTTTTTGCGTAGTCTCGCTGAATAAAACACAAACACACTTGTTGGTGGTCATTAACAGTCACAGAGTGGGGGCCCAAGCAACAGCCGTGCAGGCCCGACATGGAAACTTTCTACATGTGACACAAGGTTTTCAAAACTTTCCGCCTCACCGTGGTCAGGGTATTAAACCAGCCCGGCAGGGTTTCACACAATGCCTCCTGTTCATATGAATGAGGACGATTAACACAGATAATGGCAAGAACAATGGTCCCGAACTGGCGCATGTGTGAAGCATCTCTGTGGCGCATTCCAGCTCGTTATGTGCACAAAAGAAATAGAGGAGAACAGAGTGGGTAACACACTGATAGGCGGGTCCAGGAAACAGCAAAGCCTGCATGTTTCACACCTGACGTGCCTCCTTCCAGGCATTGCTAAATTGCTAAAAAGTTACTCCAGCAGTGTTGTTTCCTCCGGTCTGCCAAATGGGTTTCCCAGCAGGGAGCTAACAAGTGGATGACAGTCTGTCCCAGCGGGTGACACCGGCAGCGACAAAGCCAGAGAGGTGAGGAGGTGAGGAGGAGGAGGGGGAGGAGGAGGAGTATCAAGGAGAGAAGAGGCGAATAAAACGCTTCCAATTAAGAGGCAGCAGGTGTCAGAAAAACGGAGCCAGTTGCATTTGTCGTTGCTCTGAAATACTAAACACAACATAACTGTGTGCGTACGTGTCGGCACATTCATGGCGTGTTGTCTCACATGCAAATTTTTATGAATGAGGCATATGTTGGGGGGGTTTTGGTGGGGGTGGGGTGGGGTGGGGTCTGTTTCCTCATCCCAGACCAATCACAAGTGTTGTTGCCAGAGCGTGTGTTATTCATCACGCAGTGTGTCTGTTCTGTGGGAGATTAATCGAGGGGAGGTAGGGTATGTTTGGGTGCCTTTAGAGGACGGCCCCGCAGGCCCTTTCCCAAAACATATGTGAGTGATTATGACAGATGGGGCCCTGGACCAGGGCTGGGAGGGTGGAGGGGGTGGATGATGTAGAGTTGTACAGCCTGAGAGTCTGTTTCAAATGTGATTCTTAAGGGTTTTTTTTAACTGATGTATTGGTGTGACTAATTCAGCTTTGGGAGTGTTTTTGTTTTTTTTCCTGACAACACATCAGCTCTTACAGTCCATGGCCCTCCAGCCGCCCCCACAAGCCCTTCTCTTACTGATTCTGTGGTTTATAGTTGTATACATCTGCAGCAGACTGGGAGCAATGTTTTTCCAGCGATACTGCAGCTCACGATCATAATCCCGCTTAAACGCTGACTGCATTTTGAACCCTCGGTCGGCCATGTTGTTGCTGTTGTTGTCGGATCATTATCCACTATCCTCTGTGTACAGTACACAGTCTCATTACTACTTGAAACACACATTACATTCTTTTTTCAATGCTCATTTTCCTTGCTGTGCTATTGTTTCTCTGCAGCGTTTCTATATTTTTTGATTTTCTATTTTTATGGTTGCACTGGAATAAGATTCTCAATGTACAGTGGAGGCGCCTGTTTGTCTGTGCTCATAATTAAACTTTTGAAGTCTGCAGAAGTCTTACTTACTTTAATTCTACTAAAACCCAACACAGTCTTTTCAGTACTATTCATACCAATTTTCTTTTTTAAGAAATGTGGCTTTTTGACTTTTGGTAATACAGCTAATTCCAAAAACATTGTGCACATGTTATGCAAAAGATACCCAAAACAAGAATGGGATAATTTGCTTTTTCTTACCAACAATGAATTTCATAAGAACAATTCTTATAATGTTTGAACTATGTTGTGTAAAGATCTGAGCAGATTTACTGCTCGCATTGAGTTTCAAACACATCACAAATGGGTAGAAAACAGTTACAACAGATACCGCATCTATAGAAAGCATGTTACTGCATAGGCTTTACTCTCAGGCAATAAACAATGGATGTAGATGGATGATAGGGCTTTATGAAGCTTTATTACTATAACGTGAAAATAATGAATGTGATGAAGCCAGTTGAGCAGACGCATACAGCATCAAAACATGACACACACGTTAATCCTATATGCGCCATGGCATCTCTATAACTGCTGCTTAGTATGAACTCATTCTGCTGCAGTATTGATTATTTGCTTCCTTATCATAGTGAGCTTTTCCTCACCAGTAGCATCTTTCCTCTTTCTGTCACTGTGATGAATGACTGGAAGCTGTGCCACAGCGCTATCTCTAAGTATAATTGCAAACCTTTCATAATAATGTCATTTAATAGTTTCTTCTTTTTCTTTTTTTTCCTATTATTGGTCCTGCACAGGCAAGGCATCGTTCTCCCTCAAAAATGTCTTTCACGGCCGATGATTGATTTGTTCCATTTATTCCATATCCACTTTTAACAGCGAGTAGGAATTAGTTTTTGAAAACAAACATGGCAAGTAAACAAAATGCACGACAATATGCTGCCCTGCCCATGCATCAGTGAGTCATTATTTCTCCTCAGCTGAAGACTAACCAGTAATGAGTAAACAAGGCATTATGTCACTGAGCCCTTTCTTTCTCGAAGGCTCGAGAGCCAGTCACAGCAGAATGGTGCAAGAAAAAAAACCCTGCAGACAAACCAACAGTACTTATTGTTATTCGCCATAAAGTTTTATTTGGGAGGGAGGTTGCAGCAGTTCTCTCTCAATTCAAATGTGGTAAGAAGGGTTTCACAGCTCAGGGAAAGGCAGTGGAAATCTCATTACAGTGTACACATGCTGGAAAAAATGTTGGCTCCGGGGCAAATTAAACGCCTTCTCCTGAATCGCAATAGACTTGTTAGGGATTTTAGTGTGGAAATGTAGCACAGTGGGGGGTTTGTGTATGTGTGTCCTTGTTCTGTGTGTGTGTGTGTGTGTGTGTGTGTGTGTGTGTGTGTGTGTGTGTGTGTGTGTGTGTGTGTGTGTGTGTGTGTGTGCCTATGCATGGAGGAGGGGGCTGGATCTGCCAGCTAACAGCTCTGCCACTACCTGACTGTTGTAACAAGCAGGGTTAAACTGTAACCTGTGGTCTGCTGTGACCTCGTAAGCAGTAGCTACATGAGGTGATTTGCATGAGATGTGACTGCTGGAATTTCCATCCTTGGAAGAGGCCGTAGCCTGAGGCGAACTGGCAGGTGTGTGTGTGTGTGTGTGTGAGCGCTGCTTAGCAGATAAACACCCGTTGATATTTGGGTCGATTTGCATTCCACATTGCTGCGATACGCCCACCATGTTCAGACAAACGCAGTCAGTGTGATCCGATTTCAAATGCGCCACCAGGTTAGTATTATTTGTTATTGAGATGGACACTGGTAGACTAATGGCACAGTCCGTAGCAAGCACTCATCTCTGAGCCTCTACTGTAAATACAGAGGGAGAGCCTGCACATTTTCAACACGTTGCACCTCACGAAATGCATACAAAAAGAAATAGCGTTAAAAAGCAGAAAAAAAACAGGCATTGACACCGGCAGATGAACAACCCGAGACAAGGGAAGATTGTTGTGATTTTAGAGACAATAAATGTTGCTACATTAGTCGTTAAATGCTAAATGTTATTTGATTTGATGCATTTGCAGTTGTTGCACAAGTTAATTGGAGCGAGCAGCCATTTAGTGCTGCTGTTTGCTGATTATCCCTCAAAAATCTAATTAAAATTAAAAGCGCATCAATAAGCCAGAGTGTTGTTTGCTGTGTTATTGAGTGACATGTTACTCATAAACACTGTTGTCACTTAGTTAAGACTCATAGCACTTGCTACTCTTAAACTGTTGTTTTAATGCATTCACCTTTGAAAACAAGTGCAGACAAATATAGCAGTTTATTCCATGTTAGCCTCAGCACTTTGTTGTCGTTTCAGGCAATTACTGATCCAATTACTGAAAATGCATATATGTAACCTTTTTCTACAGCATTATGTCCGCAGGTTAATGTACTGCAACAAAACAAATAAAAAATCTCTCCCTAAATTTACATGCATGTGACCTTTTCAAGCAGCAAATCCGTGACTAAACTCCATTTATTCATGTTTATTTCCATGATGTGATGTTATTCTATGCAGAAATGTTAGCTTGGCAGGATGAAATGAGTTGCAGGTGCTTGCACGGTTAATCGGGAGCCTCAAGGTTTCAGTCGAGACAATGGAACAGAGCCTGGTCTTTGGTCAGTCGAGCTGCAATGCTGTCAAACCATTGGGTGTTGTCTCTTCTGTATATATCTCTGCAGGCAAACAGAAAAACACCTAATGATTTCTAGGTCAATTAACATTCCAGTGTCATTTCACAGAGGCTGGCTGAGCAGCCCTGGGGCATTGTGGGAACAGATGCTGAGGACACACAGCCCTACCTTATCAAAGTGCCGTCACAACTTGGAGATAAAACCCACAAGAATGTGAGCCCTCTCTGGCTCCAGGACGTTTAATGACACTGAAAAAGGGTTTCAATTCTCTCTAGAGTCAGATCCAGGAGAGGGAAAAAAAACAGTGCATGACCTCCCACAGGGGACAGAAATGCAAGTATTGAGCGGTGACCTTGAGTGATCTCCTGGGTAGTGAACCTGCTCCATCACAAAGGGAGCAACGCCAGAGCAGAGCCATCCGTGCCAGAATGAAGGCCAACATGGGCTCATTTGGACTGGAGGAGAGCCAAAGTGGTGGCTCTGTCAGCAGGCCAGAATTACTTAGAGCTGGCTAATGGACATGAGAGGACAAGGGAGGAGCAGGGAAAATCAAACACTTTGAAAGGCCCTCAAAGAATTGAAGAAGACGACAAGGAAGTGTTTGGGGGAAAAAAAGAAAGGGGACAAGTCAAACCAAAAGAGGGCTGAATGTGAGGTGTATTAGTAACAGACATGAAACCTAGAGTTAATGTGCTACAAAACAGAAAAAAAATCAGATAATACACACCATCATGTATTTCATGCCCTTATAGCATCAGGATAACCTTGTCAGACTGAGTCTTTGCTGACGCTCAGGTTTAAAATTGTGCATCCAAGTGTTGCTTTCCTCTTGTTCTTAATGCAAGGCCGTGGCTCTCAAGTCAGACTCCAGGAATACAGCAAAGACAGGAGAGCTCAGTAACATGGGGCACATTCAGTGGATTGTGAGAAGGAAAGAGCTGAAAGATGAGACTCGGATAGACAAGTAAGACAGGATAATCAAACTCTAGACAGGTGTTTGCAAGGAAATTCATAAGGCGACGTATTGTGTAAAAGGCTAATGGATAACAAAGACAAACTTGCCAAAGGGAGATAGGAAACTAAAGCACAGACAATGTTGAATATAAAGTATTAATAACCACACATGCAATGGATAGAGGGCAACACGGAGGACTGGTGGACACAGCACGAAAGTCCCCAGTTTGAACCCCAGTTCCCCAGAAAATGTCTGTCTGGAGTTGTTTAGAGTGAAAGTGTCCGGCGACTGGACTGGTCACCAGCAAATATGGAAAGATGACCTAGTATGGGGAGGTGTGTTACTCACTTGATTAAAACCTAAGAATAAACGTTTTCCACAGCTTCTAGACCTACGTCATGGGCTTCTTCAGCAGGTACAGCATGTTCAGTTGTCATGGAAACAACAGAGCAAATTCCATTCACTGCTGAAGATCGGTAGTAGTCATAGAAAGCCCTGAGGAAAGACTATTTGGTATTTGATTTTTTAAAATAATGGTTATGTTATAGTAACAATATAACAAGTCATAACAACAGTCGTGACTCTTGGTTTTGGTCTTTTTCCCTTTTATTTTGTTGTCCGAATCTTCATATGTCTTGTTTAAATTGTTGTTTTGTGTGCATTCCCCTTTGTTCACCCTTTGTATTTCCTGTGTTTTTGTTTCAGCGTGCCCCCCTCCACACACACACACACACACACACACACACACACACACACACACACACACACACACACACACACCTGCTCTGAATCAGTCTTATTAGCCCTGCCCTGCTCTCTGAGCCACTCACTTCCTCTCTACCTGAGCTTCCCCAGCTGATCCTCGTTTCCCTTGTTAGTTTGCTTTGTGTCCAGTTTTTCACTTGCCTTTTTTCTTGAGCTGATGGTGTTTGTTTCCTGTGTTGCTCACCTGTTCCCAGCATCTGTAAATTAAAGTTGAGCAATCCAGCCCTTGTTTTGTTGCCCGTCTCCTGGCAGCCTGAGTGAAATATTAGAAAATAGAGAAAAATGCTTGTCACAGTTTGCTCAAGTGATGACTGTATTTGCTTATTTTGCTTGGCTTACTGTCTGACATCCAGAGATGTCAGAAAAGTGGCACATTTTCTGACAGTTTGAAATTTGCCAGACGTTTATGCTGCAGACACGATGTATACAATAATTCAGTTGTCAACATTTCTTGACTCGTTTTCTCTCAGCATGACATTATGGTGGACAGAATGTTTGCAGCATCAAGGAGACACTGGAAAACACTAGTTTTCTAAATGACTTGACATAATTTTAAATGTGCAATGTCATTGTTGTGGAAACTTATTTCCAAAAGGGAGTAATTTACAGATCAATGTCTGTTTCCAGGTTTACAATATGCTGGGGTAAGGGCAAAAAAAGCCCAAAAAAACACCAAAAATCATCAATGTGTGAGTGAATTGGCCCTCTGTATTCTCTGGTGCCTTTTCACGCTTATGTGGCAAATACATATAGGCTTTGATGGTCTGTCTTTCCTGCCAATTACATGAATGATCACGTGACTTTACGTTCCTCGCCAAACAATGGAGCTTGGTAACCTTTTCTTGAACTCAGTGGTAACTGGAGTGATACAGCTATGGAGCCTGAACACATCCAGCCTTATATGTTGGAGCCCGGACCAGAGGAGGAATCAGAGACTGATCAGAGGAAGGAATCAGAGGAAGAACCAGGGGCGCATGCACTGACATTTCACCAGAAACTTCACAAAACTGCTGCCTCACAGCCATGTGCCTACATTTACTTGCATCCCTCGGTGGTGGAGGATGAGATGGTTTGTGACACTCATATTTTAATTCATATTCTTTCCGTGTTCGGATTTGTCAATTTTTTGATTCCCATTTCCAATCTAAAATCTATTCACAAATAAGGATGTGAAGATGTTTTCAGATCTGCCATATTTCTTTGGCTGGGAATAAACTGGTCATTACTTTACAGTCAAAGTAAATTTTTTCTTTCCTTCCAGGTCTCCTCTGAGGAAAAGGCCAGGAACTGAAATCCCTCTGGTTCTGCAACATTGATTTTGCTACTTTCTTTGGAAAAAAAAAAAAAAGCAAACTGTCAGGTCTGTCTCAGCCCTGACAGCAGTACAGGGGTGTGTTGTTGAGCTGGTGGGGAGAGCGGGGTCATTTCAGAGGGTCAGTTCCAGACGCTGGACATGTTGTGTGGGGAAGTCAGGAGTTCGCCATGTGTGGGAGACAGCGTGGTGTGTGCCGTGTTTAGGGAAGGAAAACTGTTCCAGCTGATTAGTCATGAGGGAGTAGGGTGAGTTTGTGTGAGCTCCCTGCATGTGATCTGATGGATGGAGACTCTGCTGCTGCTGCTGCTGCTCTTGTAAGTCACAAAGAGTTGAAAGTTGAAAAGTGGGTCAGTGCCTCCTGGGATGGAAATGGAGAAAGAGAAAGAGAGAGTAAGCGAATGAGACAATGTCAGTTTGAGCAGCATAACGTGAAGGCAGTGAAACAGGCCGATCATCATGTTTAATCCATATTTTGTTTCTGTGAAACCCGAGTGAAATTTTAAACAGCGGGCGTCGATAGATGAGGTGAGCGTCGCCAAACTGAACGTAAAACAAACCACGAACTGTCAACGAGATTATTTGCAAATGGGCCGACACGCCGGGCGACCGGTGAAAAGATTTCCACAAGCGCTTTAAAAAGTCTGCTGCCTCCCAGCCTACACCTCTCCTCCTCTTGATATAAGACGCTGTGGTGTCTAAGGGACGGCTGAGGATTAATGGGAGGCTTTTGGGTGGGATGAGGAGTGCAGGGCGAGGTGTCAGGGATTTCCTCGTGCTACAGCCACATATCTTAAAAAAAAAAAAAGCAAGACACGTAAGTAAGACACGAGGCCATGAAAACAATGACCTCTTTCACAAGGGAGAAGGTACGTGAAGTAAAGCTAAGGGTGTCGTAGGTAGCAATGATTTTTTCCCCCCCAAGAGTTTGATAACAGGGTGACATGGTGTGTTGGTGAATAGCGCCTAACAGCAAGATGACCCCCCGGTTTGAATCCTGGTCAGCTCAATGGGATTTTTATGTTGATTTTGCATCTGCTTGTTTTGTTTTGTTTTGTTTTGTCTTCTTCTTGGTACTCTGAATTGCCCTCATTGAAAACTGAAAACTGAAAACATGCATATTTAGGTCAGTTGGAGACTCTTAAATTGGTGGATAGCATAGTTGCCTCACAGGAAGAAGGTCCCAGCTTTCCCAGGAATCCCAGTCAAACAAAGGGCCTATCTGTGGGGAGTTTGGATGTTCCTTATTCTCTTCTTTTTTATGTTTTTTGTGTTGTCTTTGTGTCTGCGTGGGCTTTTTCCAGGTACCCTGAAGTCCCCACTGTCCACAAACATCCATGTGTAGGCCGATTGGAGACTCTAAATTGCCTCTAGGTGTGAGTGTCAGACTGAATGATGTGTGTGTCCTGTGACGGACTGGAGACCGAGTGAAATCCCCCTCTCTGTACTGTGCGATAACAAACAGGCCAAGATGCACATTGCCTTTGCTTTCCATATTGTCTGAGGTTTTTTTTCTTACATTGTTCCTCCGAGGAAGAATTGCCTCGTGTGTGCCAGAGACACCAGCAGACCCCCCTTGGCACAGTTAAGGTATTAAGCGGGTCAGATTATGGATGGATGGATGGAGATAACAGCAGAAAGATAGGAAACAGCAGGGAAAGTTGGAGGTTCATGTTGTTTCGGCTGGTTGCCTAGTGACTGACACACTGTGGACTGTGCGCACAACAATGTGCTCAAGAAGCAAACTGGACGCTTGTTTCATGCACAGTTTGCACTGCATAGTAGGGTTTTTCTTTCCATCCTCTCACAGTTACCAATACCTTTTTTCCTTTTCTTTTCACAAGTAGACTTTGTAGTTATATTTTTTGTGTAGTTTGTGCAAGCAACATTTATCTTAAGTCAGGATTTTAGCAGCACTAAAAGGCAGGTCAGTTTGTTTGGACAGGGCCGGATGAGACATTTTCCCATTTCTGGTCTGCAAGATAAGCCAGTCATCCCCTGACTGTAAAAATAAAGGAGGGGTATCTCAAGTAACCTTGAAATAATATCAATTTAGATAAGTGTTGGAAATCTGGCTTTAAAGTGGCCCACTGATCTCACTCCATGAGGGGTCCAACAATGTCTTCAACAGCCTTTTACACACATGAGGCTACGGCTGAGGTGATACGTGCTGGAAGGACAGTGAGAGATGGCACGCAGGGTTCTTGAGAGGAGAGAATTGTGGGAAAAAGAGCAAAATAAGCAAGATAAAATACATTCTTTCGAGAGAATTAACCCTGTTAAGATACAATATATCATGCTGGACCCCCCCCCCCCCCCCCCACCCATCTGCTCTCTCACTATCATCCATTAGTGCCGAGGACTGTGTGTGTTATCACACTCGACCATGCTCCGACCAAGGTTATATCCCCCTCATGTTTATGGCCATGCACTTTCCAGCGATTTAAACACGCAAGATTAAACAGAGAGTCCACTTTTCACCTTGGAGCCATATGACAGTAGTCACAAGGTAACACCCAGAGGTGCCACACTTGCGAGATAACAGGGAAATAAAACTCTTATCAATTAGCAGCTGCACCGTAGCTGCTGATTCAGCCTGTGTGTGCTCAGTCTCAGATAGGCAGCTCTATCCGCAGTTCCATGTCGCTTTAATCGTAATCTCTGGATTGTTGGCTGGAATGTAAAAACTGGGGGGGAAATTAATGCAGGTAGAGATAGACTTCACATGCAATAATTCATGAAGTCGCTTCTTTTATACGGAAATATATGAATCATTATTCACCATGTAAATGAGCTAAACAGTGAGTTAAATGCCACTCACATTAAATAAATTCAAACTCGAAGCCGGTTAGCTTTAGCACAAAGGCTAAGATAATGGATTACGAATCAAAATTGCCTTTTTAACGCATTTGGGATTTAAACCCCAACCCATCCATCCATAATTTTACACACTTTGTGCCTCTAAGATGGTCCCAGCACACACACACATGCACACAGACACAGACACATACACACACACACATGCACACACACACACAACTCACTCTCACACCTACAATAAGGGGCAATTTAGAGTCTCCTATCCACCTAAATGCATGTTTTTGGCCCGTTGTAACCATCTGGATTCGGACCTTCTGGCTGGGAGGTGACTGTGCTAACTACTCAACCACAACCAAAGCAGGAAAGCAACATGTATGACATTCACACGGTTATCTACATAGACTGCAATTATTCTGTTTGATCTCTCGTGTTTACTGATGGACAGATGTGTCAACAGCATGTGTTTCCTGTAAACGCTTCACGCTTGGCGCTCCCATCTCCTGATACTGTTACCAGTCTTTCTCAGCTCTCTCTCTGCTTACTGTTGTAACAATCAGAATCTGTTTGCTCCCAATCTGACTCGCTGTCTATGAAGGAGCATTCCCCACGACATGGAGAACCATCTGCAAACCGTAATTGAAATCGACCTTCCTGATATTGAGACAGAGGAAGAGAGTTTTCGGTGTGTCCCAAAATAGGCTCCTGTCCAATCATTCGTTTTTCTCTACACTGGGTATAAAAAAAAGATTTTCAGGCTTATGTAGGGTACACAGAGTCAAGCCCATAGAGAGTGGTGCCAGCACCCACTGCTGGTTGCCTCCCTGCAGGCTCTGCTGCTAAAATCCGCCCACTAATCTCCAATTAAAATGGTGATAATAGGTGTTTGCCCAACTCAGTGCCCACCACTGCACCCCTGCTCAAAAACCTCCTTCTTTGCAACCTCTCGTCAAATCTGTCATGGCCAGACTGAGACACACTTATACACACACTTGCACGCGTGCACAAGCCCCTATACCCCCCACCCCCCCACCCCGGCAGACTCCTTCCAAAGTGCCTGAAGGATTGACCTAGATTGAGCCCACTTCACAAACTAATTTCTGCAAACACAAAGGAGGATTAGCAGAGATTAAGATGACAAGGTCTGAGGATTGAGAAGTAGCAGGCGTAGGCCAATTATAATTAATGCCCTAATAAAAAAAAAGTGGACTGCAGTGAAAGCAGTCACTTGGGGCTCGGATCTGCTCTGCTCTTTGCAGGGAGCAAACTGTTTTTCAGATTTTTCCTCTTACTGCACCTTCAGGGATTGTTGGGGAGTAATGGAATACATTTAGCGGACTTCTGTGCAAAATAGCAGGAACTGATTCCCAATACAGTTACAGTTGGCTGAGATGCACATTGCACCTTGTTTTCCACATCGTGGGACTGTTTTCTGTCTACTTACATTGTTGCACACACATTGCACAGGTTCCTTCCAGAAAAAAATCTTGCAGTGCTTAACCAGTAATTTCCCCACTAACATATTCCATATGTGGCGCTGCTTTGTTGGAACAGACATCTGCTCCACTAGATTCATTAAAATAATTCATGAATGCAGTTTAGGATGTTCCCAGGCATTCGTGCTGAAGAGTCAGATTAGGAAATCGAATGAAAATGGAAAAATTCAATCCTCTCCAGAGTGCTTTAAATGGTTTAAATTGCGCCAGTGTGTCATACATCTAAGAGCAAGTATAAGGGTGCACTCGGCACTGCCGCTCCTCCTCTCTCTGCACAGACGTTTAAATGTAAATCCCCAATTTTTTTTTTCAGCAGTGATGAGAACACAAGCGTAAGCCCTGGTTCCCATCTCTTTTACGCCGGTCCACATGAAGCGAGATGGAGGAGGCGAACATCTGTGAGGGGAAACACGAGCTTGATGTGGTCAACTTAAAGCCATCGGCAAATCCGCATGATAAAGCTGCTCTGAAATGTCAGCCACTTTTCATCGTTTCTGATGTGCAGCTTTGGGTGTTTTGAAAAGTTTTCACAGCACATTGAGGAGCTCTGAGTCTGAGCGACTGCGGCTGCACTTAGCGCGTCTGTGGGTGTTTGGAAGTGTGTTCGAGCGCACGTGTGGTTTGCTGTGTTTATGTGTGTGTGTGTGTGTGTGTGTGTGTGTGTGTGTGTGTGGTCTCATGTAGAACAAAAGCGGACAGTCATCAGCAAGAGTTGGCGTGCGCACAACACATTGGGAGCAGGAAAGAGAGGCCGGCTTTCATCTTCGCTCATGCTTGCCGAGACCCCAATGGAGACCACATGCCTGAGCCAGGCGAGGAATCCTTTTGTGTGATTAATACTAAAAGTTTAGAGGTCCCCCGCTGTCGGGGGCCAGAGATGCAGCTTTAGAGTGCACAACGGGGGGTCAGGGGAAGCCAATGAAATCTCTCTAAGGCACAGATAACAACCTGCCACAGGGGAAGGCAGGCAAAGGATAAAACAGTCAGAATCCTGACCACAATCCTGCATAACTCTGCTAATTACAAACTCAGTGTGCTTCCTGGTCCTCCCCTATACCTCCCTAATGCAGCCCCGGCCTCACCTCAGCTGCACCTTTAGGCTCGGCGTTTAGTTAAAGAGCCTGTCCTAATTGATGAAAGAGAGGGAGAAATGCAACCTCAAAAGTGCAGCCCCACTTCATGCGTTTATAAAAATGCCTGGGAAATTGGAGCCCTGCGTGTGCCTCACACTCATTCATTAGGCCACCTTGCATCAGCACACGGCCGTTTATCAGCCTCTGTAAACACAGGCGCTTCCATCCCTTTGGCTTTTCCACTTTTTATTGTTTTCCCGATTTTCTTTTCGTCCGAGCCCCCCTCCCTCCCGCCTCAGCCGGCGAGGTTGTTTTGGTTTGCAGATTAAGGTCTTAGCCCCGAGTTGTTTGTACAGACATGTCTGTCCGGGGGAGAGCAGAGCTGACCTTTATCTGACAGGTAGTTTCAGGAGATCAAGGAGGGTCACTCTGCCGAGCATGATGGGTAATAAAGAGTTTGGATCATGTCTTGCTCTCTCTCTCTCATTTCACATTACTTGTAGTCTCTGAGAGATAGACAGAGGTCAATGTGTGGTATTTACATTGATGGAAAATAACTACCTGCACTTAATCCAGTACTGTATATAAATGCCAGTATGAGCTACATTTCCTTTTGGTGATATTCCTATACATTTCAGAGGAAGGTAAGGTTTTCTTTTAAACAGATGAATACATTTTAGATTAAGATTCTATTTATCAATAAGCAAGTCACAGGCTTATAAATCCAAACTATTTGGGAGTCTGATTGGTTGCCCTGTCACATTTCAGATGTCATTCATCAGCTTCAGTGGTTTCACTTGAGGTTGAAAATGGATGAAACTGAATAGAGAAAAGGCTTGAATGTGAATGCAAGCATGTGCTGCTGAGCGTTTTCTTCTTTCCTCCTCAATGAATCATCCCACGACCCCTCAGGTTTATCTTGTGACCCCTTGGAGGGAGCCTGACCCCCCGAGGTCAAGAATCACAGGACTAAACTGCAGACCTGCTAAGCAGCATTCAAAACAAGTCTGACTGAGCTAAAGCAATAACCTGCTGCATCCACCCCAACGCATCAGTACCAGTATCACAATACATCTAAAAATATAATATACAGCAATAAGTCACTCCTAGGGAGCATTTTTCTTCTTGTTAACAACAGTTCTCTACCATTCATATTGAGGAATTTGCATTCTTACTCGAACAAATCTACTGAATTCTTTATCCGGCACCATTCATGCTGCAGGATCTCTGAAAGCGTGCACCTTGTCAGAATGATATAGGTCAACAGTGACGGGCTATCATATGCCTTCCCTCTGCTGGCTGTTTGAAAAGGGCAGCTGACGGGGATTGAAAGAGGATAGCCGCGCACACTTACAGCTGCCACCTCTCCTGCAAATTCCCTTCCTTAATTAGAAGGCGAGGAGTTAATTGATTGTTTTGGCTTCCCGTGCACGTCAAGAAGGGAGCAATGTTTACCATTTAACAGACTTCACTCGCGCTGCGCGGCTTTAAAGCGTAGCAGGTTTACACCATCATCCCACCTAAACCGCCGGGCCCTCCTCCACCTCCCTCTTTCTTAACCCAACCTCAAACCACACCCGAATGAAAATCCATATAACAGCAGAAATTGCAGGGCAAAATGCCTTTGAGCCGCACTGATTAAAAGACCCAGCAGCCCAATTTCAAAAAGAACGTAAACAATGTTATGAGCACGCAGCCTGCAGTGACTCACCCCAAACTGTTATTACCTTACCTTATGAGGCCGTGCTGCGTTTCATCTCCGTGTGGTTTTCGGCAATGAGATAAGCCTGAGATTGCTGAGGTAAGCTAAGTGGCCTTAAAAGCATCCCTGAGCGGTTAATAAGTATGTACTAATGACCCCCAAACACATCTTATCAACATGAAAAAAGCCTGATAAAGCTGTGGGATATCCAAAGGGTGAAATGGTGTTTTGATTCGAAGGCTCATAAATCTGCAGATGTCAGAAAAAAAAATGGGTAGAGGATTTCAGAGTTACAACACACGTGTTGAATCGAATACTTAATGAAATACATCAGTCTTCTTATCTGTGGCACTTTGGCCCCTGGTGCTACTTGAAAAGTGTCACCATGCCAGCATATGGAAGGGATTTCCCCTCCAAACTGTCACTGTTAGCAGAGTTAGACTTTTGCATTTTGCTCAAAGTCATTGCAACCCCATGGACCTCTTCTGGCTCACATTAGTTCCACCAGTAGGACTTCTGAGATGACGTTAGGGACATTGAACGTCACTGTGTTTGTTTTAATCTTTCATTTTTGTCAGTATCTTGTATTATTGTCATTTATTCTCACAGAAAGCAAGTTGAATAGAATAGCAGAGGGATAACATCTGCTTTGGCATTGACTGAGTCTGAGTATGGGTCCGTCTCTATCATCTTCTTCTTCGTTTTCCCAAGGGTTCTATTGTACAGTACTACACGAGTTTTAGTCTAGTCACACACAAAAAATAAGGGAGAAACATTTTCTAAAAGTTGTACAAACTGAGAAAAGTTCTCATTGGTGTGAACATTCATACTGCAGCGAGCATGGCAACTTTTACTGGGCGTCCACATCAAACAAACGACTGAAGTGTGATGGAAGCAGCATGTCTGTTCAACCCACACCAACTCTGTCCAAGCATTCTTCAGAGTAGGAATATAACCATTTTCAGATGGGCCACACAGGCAAAACAAACTTTAGCATTTGTTACAAAGCAGTACCTTTTCCAAGAGCTGGTGGATACTACCCATTATTCTGAAACCTCAATAAAACTGAATCCTTATCCTTGTCCTGCTTGTGTTGCACCAAAGTCAGATTCCTCATGGTTGTATGAATAAAGCTGTATAACTGGGCAATAAAACCATTTATAATGTTCATTGCCCTTTTGCAGTCAGGTTTGCCATCGGTGTTGGTTGTCCTTCATTTAAAGCAATACAACAATCTTCCTGGAAGTCCTGGAACACGTAAACTTAACAACAAAAAAAGGGTCTAGTGCCGTAATTGTCAAGCCTGGATACAGAGGAAAAACAAATTTAAAACCCTGTCAAAGAACAGTATACACATATTGTATGGCAAACATCGGTTGTTTAGTTTTTCTAATTGTCATGATAATAAGTCATGAGTAGCTAATTTGATTTATATTAACATAGTGTCTAGGATGCAGGATTGGTCTTGCTAAGAGCAAAAAGCAAATCGATACCACACTGCATGATAGTAGGGAAACATGCAATGTCCTATAATGCTTTCAATATTTAAACAAAGTCTGAAAAGACCAAAGCGATGACCAGGAGCCCAGTAATATCACCCTTTAATGGCACTTTGGACAATCCAAATGCCCACCCTAAGTGCCCTGACAGACATTTAAGTTGGTAGGGCTTCTCTGATTGGCAATATATATTAGTATGCACAGCATGAATGCATACTGCATGATAACACACCATTTATCACAGTTCAGTTTTTGCGATAGGTTTATCATGCTATTTCTTTGCATTATATTGTTTGAAAAAACCTAATTGTACTTCTAGACGTCAATAAATCTTCTCACCTGCTCTTTCTGTGTTTAACTGTTCCTTTCCTAGTTAAAGTTTGTTGCTTCTGTGAAGTACTTGCAAAATCAGTCAAAGGAAAGCATTCAAGGTCAGTCACGTATTTGTTGCTCCCCCGTGTTTCCACTAATTACATCGCTTTTCTAAATGTCCTCATCTGATTAGAAATCGCTTCAGGTGACGTTCAAGCGGCAGAACAGCATTGTGGCTGCAAATCAACCAAAACCAGCACGGGCATCTTTTCTTGAGGATAGCCACAAACTTTGAGGATGAGGGCAGTGGGATTATCCAGGGAGGAAGGCTAAAGTAACGACGCAAGTGAGAGACAAAAGGCGGCCACGAAAAAATAAATAAATAAAAGGAGAAAGAAGAGAAGAGCCATTGTGCATTTGAGCAGACCTCCTAAGACTTAATTACCTCTCATCCATTTTCATTCAGCCCTGTCACGATAACACAGGGGGAAGGGCTCATGCTGCCGAGGATAAACAGAGGACTAATGAAGTCATGCACAAAATGAAATGAGAGGGAAGAAAAATCGTTTCAAATCTTTAAGAGATAGGGCAGAATTTGAGTACACAAACAACAAAATGAATCGAGACATGTCTCCTGTATCTTTGGATTGTACCACAGGGTAAATAGAAGTCTCAATACGGGCAACTTTTGGAAATCCTGTCCTATCTGGGTCTCATGTCGGCCTTTCTTTAGCAATCCAGCAGACATAGTTTGTTGTTTTTTTTCGCCTCAGTGTGTTATCTTCTTAGTCTGCCTTGTGGTCCAGATAAGCAGGATCAGATGCGGGGGCTTCTGAAAGGACAGTAAACTTTCTTCATTTCAAAGGAAAGTAACGCATTAAGCAAGCCCTGTGTGAGGCATCTGCAACACAACTCCAATTTCTCAGGTGACATTTCGGCTCTGAAAATTGAAGTTCTAAAAAGTCAATCTTTGCTGTAAAATTCTATTTCCTGGGTGTTTGACAGAGACACACTGGCCCCTGACACAGTTCCCGTGCCTGAGGCGCATGGGTCCTCGGCTGCCTGCCTGAATGCTGATGTAACTCCGGGGTCACGGTGAGCGGGGCCCAGCGGACGGCTCTCTCATTTTGAAAACATCCCTGACATGATCACAGTCTCACAGTGGGTCTCTGGAATGGTTTAAACCTGCTCCACCCTGCGTAGTCTGATTTTTTTTTCACATTTTTTTTCTCTGCGGGTGAGAAGAATGAGGAACTCACCGGGCTTCCTCTTCCTCTTTTCCTCTTCTTCGTTGTGTATCAACCTACCTGTTCCTCCACTCACATTATGACATCCCTGAATTCCTCAAAGAGATGGACAGATCTGCATGGCCTTGTTTACATACAGTCTAAGGAATGATATTAATACTGGTATAAAATGTGGATTTTATCCAGGGACTCCATTTCGCCCCAGTCCAAAAACTTGCTTTAAGGTCAAATAGAGACTATAAATCGCCCCCAGGTGTGAGCATCAGAGAGAAAACAGACTGGCGGGAGTATGTGTGCCCCGTGATTGCCTTGTGACCTGTCCAGGATGTATTTCCTGCCTTTAACTTCAACTTCAATTTTCTTTAAAGTGCCAGTTCACAACAACATAATCTCAAGATACTTTACATATACTTAATACATACATACACATACATAGAGCAGGACCCACTAGAACTAAACAGGACCCTGTAAGCATGCTGAAACAACGGGTAGGAGGAAAAAAAAAGAGAAAACCTCAGGCAGAACCAGGCTTAGGGGGGGTGGAGAGAAGGAGAGAAGGAAGGAGAGTAGAGAGAGTAGAAGACAGAAAAGAGAGTGACATAGCATTGCCACATTCTACTGACCCAGGACCCAGGCTCCATTGATATAGGTAGTGACCAGTGCCAATAACCCAGCATTGCCACGTTCAACTGACCCAGGGTTCAGGTCTAACTATAAGCTTTTTTTAAAAGGAATGGTTTTAAGCCATCTCTTGAATACAGACGAGGTGTCTACCTCCCGGACTGAAATTGGTAGATGGCTCCACAGGAGAGGGCCTTGGTAACTGGCTCTGGCAACAAATCTACATTTAGAGATTCTTGGAACCGCACATAGGTCTGCATTCAAAGAATGCAGTATCCTAGTGGGGTACTATGGCTCGAACAGGTCTGAGACATAGGAAGCTGCCAGACCATGAAGAGCATTATACATAAGGAGATGGGTGGAGGTTTTTTTGAGAAGAGGCCTGTTAATATACACAGATTGATCATGTCATCTAAATAGAACTTCCTTTAACAGAGGTCAGTTGATGAAGGTTGATAGTAAAAAATTAATTTAGGGACATGTCTTCACCATACAGTATATGTACTGGAGATTACTGGCCTCAGCAGGCTAACCCACCCCACCCCCCAACCCCGCTTTGGTACAAAGCAGGTAGGATGATGGATGGTTTTCTCTTTAGTGAAACCACAGATATTGTTGGAAAACACAAAACATCACTCAACTGTACCTTTAATGATCCCCACCTTGAAGGTTGTTCAATATCAAAGCAAAAGCATGAACACTGTAGTAGTTTAATAATTTGTCTCGGATGTCTTTTTTCTGTATCTTCTCTTGATCTTTTCTGTTTGTTCTAAATCCAGACACGATGAGTCACAAACACATTTGCACTTTTAAACATGCTGGAAAATATCTTTGTCTCTGTGTGCACATGTGTATGTATATGTGTGAGTGTGTGACTGCGTGTGTGTGTGTGTGTGTGTGTGTTTGCGTGTGTGTGTGTGTGTCTACGCCTGTGTGTGCACTTGCCTGACTGGAGCTGTGGCGACTGGCTGTGTTGCCAGGCGACTGTGACATGTAGGTACATTGTTTTTATCACACTCGGCCACACAAACAGACTACCCACACAAAATGCCAGACTTTATCCCCGCTCAGCCGAAGCCCCGCAGAAGCCAACAGCACCCAGAGGATTCACGGTGTTGAAGGGCTGAGCCATCAGTGGTATGCTCTGGATGAAGGGGGGGGATAAGACCTACTTCCTGGCGGACAGGAAATTCTACTTCCTGCCTTGATTAATGGGGGGACTGTTGGATCACACAGGGTGCACTGAGGGGCCTCCCACACACAGAGCTCCCACGTTTCACCTTGAATGCAGATTCTTTTTTTCTTTTTTTGGCTTGCCTGGTTCTCAGCAGAGACAAAGAGACTTGTTATATCTTCAAAGGAGATCTAGAGTAGTTTTATCCCTTTTAAGGGGACCTGTGTTTGAATGGAATATTCATTCTTGTTCTCTGGGGCTAACATAAAAGCTATGGAATGCATGTTTCATCAAAAATGCCTCAGATGCTATTTTATAGGTCTTTTTAACATCCTAGTTTCGGTTTGGGAATAAAATGGTGTATACACAGATCTGGCTCCTCCTAATTTTAATATTCCTAACATGTACACTCTTTCACACCTGAACTGGGGCTGTTTTGGAGATTGTGGGCAGTATGATTTGTGTCAGATTCATATTTTATATCACATTCCATGCCATATGGAATGTGTTCATATATTTTTTAGCTGCCATTTCAATATAATTATATCTATGCAAAATACATGCATGAATGAGGACATGTTTTGGACCTGCTGTACATTACAAGACTGTCCCCATTCAACAATGCCAATGTAATGGTATTTCTTCAATCTAGATCCGCTCTAACTTGTCCTGAAACACTGTTGAGACGTTGCACAGAGCATGACTACATGTCAGCACATATTATGAAAGTCAAAACATCACTTGTTTATTTGTCATCCCTACCCCTCCTCCCCTCCAGTTGTACAGGTTTCATTTGTGAGCACATGAGGGTCAGGATCCAGAAAAACTGGAGTTTCTCAACCTTTTGTCACCGGTCAGGATTCGTGTCAGAGTGAGGAATGTAAACAGTGAACAGAGCTGGACTCCTCAGAGCTGCAGGAATGCGACCAGGGAGGCGGTGTGCTCCACAGTGGCTCACTAATGGGATGTTAGACTTGTTACAAACCAGGGAACGCAACAACTGGCGAGCCTGCTTTGCGCTGCATTTCACTCCTGAACGGTGTGAGAGAGCGAGGGGGCGTAGGAAGTGAGAGGGGAGGCAGGCCAGGGAGGGAGGAGGGGAATGGATAGACAGAGAGAGAGAGAGAGAGGGAGAGAGAGAGAGAGGTGCTTTTTAAGATTTCATGTTCTCCTCCAGCCCCCACAGTTTGCAGATAAAGGTTGCTGTTGCCAAGGTGACTTGACAGTGAAAGGGAAAGTATCTGGCTGTGTTTCGCCTGTTGTTGTGCAGGAAGCTTAGAAGCCAGAGGCATAGATAAGATGATTTCAGTCCCTCCTCCACAGAACAAAAGCTGTACGCATGATATACTGCCTTAAATACCTCAGGACACTTTGGCTGCTGTATTCACTCCAAAGCCGCCTAAATATGCGAAACATGCAGTAATGAGAAAGGACCCCATCCTGTCCTGAAGCTGCTTTCCTTTTCTAAATCAGCACTATTACATTAATACATGCAGCCAGAGAGGTTATCTCCGCTGCGAAGAGGACAAAGAGACAACGCTTTACAGTCAAGAGGAAAAAACTCTTATGTTTATTAGCCATGAATTTCACATTGTGAAAAAAATCACATGTACAAAATAATGCCATAAAAAATAGAAATTAAACTCTTACATGACACAAATGAGAATGATGCACACAGACAGCGTTGATCTTTTTCTGTCTTATTTACATCTTTAGGTGAAGCGAGATACTGTGCTCCAATCTGAGCCAGCTGGATAAGAACAGGGGGATGAGAGGAGGGCAAGAGTAGAAATGGGAAATGCCACTCAGCAATTAGGTGCAAATTGAAGGGGCATTCATTACTTGCTGTTGCTGGGGAAACTTGGGCTCTGTGGGAAAGAAACACTCTTATCTGATTGGTGGGGCCAGAGGCTCTGTGTTCAGTGGTCGGAGGAGGTCAACATTATGGAGCCACAAGGGTCCCCATTGAGGTTTCGTAACTGCCAATAAAAGGAAGGGACTTTTGGGTGGCTTAAGGGGCTGAGAAGGAATTTGCAGAGCGGGTTAACCAATTTTACCCCACAGACTGGATTTGTTTCATGAATCCACAAGAAAGGACATTTGGGGGAAAAGACTTATGTACACACTGCACCAAAACATTACCTCTTACATTGAAAGTCAATGATCCCATTAATATTCAATTGCAAAACGTCAATGTTCAGGTCACCGAGACAGACATACAGACAAAAACACTGATTAGAGTTACCAAGTATTTCATAAGCAAGTGTTGAAGACATTCTCTCTTTTTGGTCTTTAGGAACTTGCCTATCTTTTTGTACTCTTTTTTTAAAATGTGCATCATTGACACTATGGTGAAAAGCACTGCGGTGTCTGCCCTTAACGCACAGCTTACTGGATTTGACTCTTTATTTTTTCAAGCAAATGGTGAAGACGACTGCGGGTTAACACTCGGAGGAGCGAAGTTAGCACATGTGACAGTAGTCCAGCTGTCCCAGGGACAGCTGCAAGGATGGTCACATTCTTAACCAAGTCAGGGTCACACTGTTACTCAATGATTTTCCTGATAGTGACTAGGCTGAGCCTTCTAAGGTTCATATTTGCTTATTTTTGGGACTCGAACAATTTAAGACAGATTTGGACCCAGGTTGCAGCTTTTTAAGAGACTCTATCAGAAGTTAAGTGAAAAAAACCTCCAATCCTCCTTTTCAGAGCCATGAGTAATCTAAACCACTCTTCCTCTTTCATCCACACTCTGACATTAAATGAAAAACCCTGGGAGAGGTGCACCTCTGTCTCCTTCAAAAGAACAGCTCCTCCTGGGAAAGACTGAAATGTGCAAAATGCAGCCCCAACTGAGATCAAACAAAAACACAACACCTGGCCATGCATGACATAACACAAACATACATCCCCATAAAGAATGCAGGCAGAGAAGAAATAAATAGGATTAAAACATATTAACAGAACACAGTAATCGTTGTCATATAAATTAAGACTATATTGCAGCGAGTTCAACGAGGAACTGATGAGTTTTCAGTTTAGGTTAAGGTGACAAGATTTCTGTGAGCACAGAGAGGAGTTCATGCCAGTTCTACTGAATCACAATGAGTGGACATGCGCTAGAAAGGGTTTAGCTATGACTCAGCAAGCGAGCCGCCGCTTTAATCGGAGTAACAGAAGCACAGCCGGTCTTTTACAGCATTAAGTGTACAGGTGAATGCAACAGTGGCAAATCAAACACTGGATAGCAGTAACCTGCGTACAGTGGGTTGGTTAACCAGTGCTCAGAGGGCATTAATGCGTGGCTGCAAAACATGTGAGGTTGTGACCCCCACCCCCACTCCCACCCCCACCCCACCTCACCGCCCTCCTACACTTCAACTGGTGTTTGTCGTCAACACCTCGCTGCTTGCAGTGACAGCAAGAAGTGCGAGAGCTGACCACTCACAGGTCTGTTTCTGTGTCAACCGTTAAGGCCCATGCAAGCTTCCGCAGCAAAGCCCAAGGGCCCTGCCAAGCTGCCAAGTGGCTAAGCGGTGCGACCAAAGGGCTGCTTTGTGTCCCGTTTTGTGCAGCCCAAAATTTGAGACCTTGCAGCTTTGGTTGCATCAGTCACACGAGTCCTGTCGAACTCACCACACCAGTAGGTGGAGTCCAGAGTCGGAGCTCAAACCCCTGTCGACAACCAGGAAGAGCTCATTTTTTTCTACCATGAAGTGTTAGTTGTTGTGGTGATGGACACTTTAGACGAAAGACTTGTTGAGGAAGTCCACCGCTACACCCACCTCTACAATTTCAATTGTGCAAACTCATGGCGTGAGCACAGACGCTAGGGTAGGAGGAGCGTTTATGTCCCTGAAATACTAGGATCAGAGTTGTTTATATCTCGTTCTTCTTCGTCTACTCAGGGGGCAGGACTGATTTGTACTGCTCCTTTGTGGTGGCGAAAACATCATAGAGCTCGGAAGAACGGTCGCAGAAGTATGCAGGAAGCAGGTGGCATGGCACGCCATGCATGTGAGCCGCGAACCGCAGGGTTGCAGGAGCTTGCACCGGCCTTTAGGAGCACAGCTTAGAAAACAAGAGAAATAAAAGAGACTTGAGGGGTCAAACAATAGAATGTATATGAGGAGAGGAGGGGGAGATTTGCTCCTTCATTGTGCCTCTTATAAATCAACTGTGCTCAGTCAAACTGAACTGCGTTCTGCTCTTCAGCACAGCAATCATCACAGTCTCCCGCCCCTCAGTCTAAATCGAACATCCGTCATGCTATACACTGCAGTCTCCATGAAGAGAGTTTTTTTTTTCGTATTTATCACAGAGGGGGAGAAACATCGATATAGATCCTCGCAAAGCCTGTCACGACTAAATGGGAAAAATGCGGGTTGGGTGTATATGTTTTGCAGTCCTTGTATGGCAGCCATGAAAGCGTGAGCCTGATAGTGTACAAGACGTACACAAGATTGGAATCTGCACGTTATACAACAGGCAGCAGTCTGTTTGGTTCATTTTGCATGAGCGACTCGTCAACATGCCATGGCTTCCTTCTCCCAAATGGGAGATGACATCATTCCGGTAAAGTGTCCAGTTGTTTGTGTGTTCTTGCTTCCGCGTCCCGGAGATGATCCAGATAAATGAGGGTGTCATCGCTGCTCAGTGTCCCTGTAAGAGGAAGATGATGAGTGCTTCTTCACAGTTGGGAGTCCAGTAGATGATGCAAAACAGGGACATCTGAAAAGAGAAAATGGACCGGTTAAACAGACGAATAAGAAAAATGCACATCTGGGCTCCAATGCTCCTAGCTAGAGAAAAAAGCTTTTCAAGATTCTAGTTCCTGCAACACTTACCTCTTCGTTGAGTCAAGTATACAAATCTGTACAGTATAATGTGAGGCAATGCAACAGCACTGATACTCAGCTCTTTTGAAGACCTTGTTTGCTGTTGTTGAGGTAAAATCCATTTTGCTTATTTACTGCCTATGATCCAACACACTGGCTGCCATCAAAATAACCATAAAAATTAAGTGACACGTCTCTGATGCAGCCTGAACAAGAATTTAAGAGCACAATTTAAGAGCTGCGATATTACATTGTAAAAGTCTTGCTGATGTAGCCACTCTGTATCTCCTGCTAGACTAATAGATTCGGTAAATCCTCCCACTCTGTTTCCTTGGCACAGTCTGGCCTTGTTCAAGCTTCTTCTCTCCCCCTCAGCCACACTTTTCATATCTAAGTGTGTTTTTTACTCTCCGAATTTCACTTTGGCCTTTCCATTTCTACAGCTATTACTTAATATGTACTTATCTGCGGTGCACAGATGGTAACTTGGCAGCCCTCTGTGTGTCTGATGTAAATGTAGCATCAGCATTTATCTCTGTTTGGGTCTCACTTGCTTTTCAGTGAAAAAGTGAAGTCTGAAAAGCGTTTTATACCAGGTAGCGGTTTGGCTCGGAGTGAAATGTCTCATTGCTGTGCAAGCCTCGATCAGCCTTGAGGTTTCAACTAGCATAGCAATGGATTCCAGTTTTATTCAGAGAAATACATTTAGGAATTTAATTAAGCGTAGCTCCACATTTCCATATCATCTAATTCTTTGTAGGACAGCAAAATGTAAATTGTAAAATGATTCTCCATTAGCACTGAGCACATGCCATGCATCATGCTTCTCCAGTTTAACTGAAAACCATTTAAAGAGCCACACTACCAATATTTTTGTCAAGCCACTGATGTGGTGATATGACAAAATATCTCTTAAAACTTCCATTTTCCTCAAAAACCCTAAAAGCTGCATCTGGCTTCAAGCATATTTGATTGTTCCAGCGGAGTGAGGGGAAGTGAACAACATCTACTCTTGGCTCCACTGGAACCATTTCTTGTGTTATGTCCTCTGTATATTTTATGTGTAAATAAATTCAATATCTATAATCCACAGTCCTCACCACTCAGCCAGAAAAAATGGCTCCACATGAAGGAAATCAGTCAGAATTCCTGCATTATTTGATTTTGTCAAAGCCATTTTACCCCAGCTAAAAGCTTTTCAGGAAGAAAAAAAAATCCAAAAAGGAAGAATCTCAGACAAGTTAGAATTGTTCCCCTGGGAAAGACTGAGAGCAAACTTCTTCTTTTCTCACACAGCTACAATCTCCTTCTGTGAGGTCTAACGTACTTCCTTCCCTTTTCATTCCTTAACAGTCACCCCTTTTTTTCCATTCCTCCACATTTCCTCTTTTCATTGCGTTCCCTGACTTAGACTGTCAGTTGCCATGACAGGCAGCCGCACCTAAAACAAATTCTGTATCAAATTAGTGGCAGGATTATATCCTCCACTGAGCATTGTGCAGCGTCGGTTTAGAGATAGTTAAAACCCTTGGTCTAGTCTCTCCCTTTCAGACATGAGTCACTGAAAAGAAAGGGGATAATAAGTCTTCAAAAATATTTCCTCCTGCGGAGAGAAGGGACAGCACAGTATCGCAGCAGGGAAGCTGCTCTGAGCTGCTTCTTGGCATTATCAAATGGGAGACTTTACTGTGCTGGACAGCTGGAGAGTCACTCCACGTCTCTACTTTGCTTTCCCAGGAGCAAAGAATACAAGCAAAATGAAAAGGACTGCCTGGCGTGTGTGTGTGTGTGTGTGTGTGTGTGTGTGTGTGTGTGTGTGTGTGTGTGTGTGTGTGTGTGTGTGTGTGTGTGTGTGTGTGTGTATGTGTATGTGTCTGTGTCTGTGTCTGTGTATGTGTGTGTGTGTGTGTTTGGGGGGAATCGTGTGATGCGATGTGATCATGAGCCTGCAGCATGCAGAAAGATCAGGTTTGCCAGCTGACTACACATGCTCCACATACGTCTGACCTGTTTATCATCAGAGCAGGAGAGTCGGGTTAGAATGAGGCCAGGAAGACAGAGTTGAGTTCAACAATAAATCCTGACTGCGAGACCACTACTATCAAGGATGATGTGTGTCTGACTGGACTCTTGGGGGTGTGTGGGGGTGGGTGATGTTCTCTAACCCTACAACTCTCACTTCCCCCCGCTGCCCCTTCTCTCAGCCACCTCCACTTGTAACTGATGATGAATGGTTTCCGACACCGCGTGAGTCGCAGGCTGCCTCCCCTCTCGCCCAGCGTAAAGACCATAACCTCATCAAAGCAAGGCGACTGAGAGTGGATTAGCCTCGCCAGGGTGTTGCAGCCTGCTGGTGTGTGTTGCTTGTCTAATTGGCAGACCCCCGGTTCCCTCTTGGAGGGATTTCCCCCACAGGAGCAATAAAAGTATCCTATTCTCTTTCAATTACCCTCTCTGTCCTTCAGCCCATCCCCACAGCCACATAACTCACTTAACTAACGCACACAAGCCCCTATCTATCCCCCCCAGCGGCCCACTCTCCCTGCTCATCACTTCCTCTGAATCATTTCCTCCATTTAAGTTCTCTTTGTTTAATTGATTTGCAGTTAATATATAAATAATCTGTTTTATGTGAAGTTTACTTACACTACACGTACTTTTCTTTGTCCAACTTTAAAATGTGCTGCTTCAGAATGTGTTTGTATTTTTATTGATCTCAGAAGTCCTGATATTGGCATCTGTCTTGAAGACCCATATTGATTAGGCTCTGGTTCATTTATGCACCAATGAATTTACAAGTAAATAAATTAAAAATTTAACAGAATATCAATGTTTCTCAGATGGCTACAGGAAAAAGTGCAACAAACAGAAGGACGAGAGTACTACACTGATGATTTGCACTTCTATCCAATAACTGTTGGAAAAAAAAATCAATATTGATGCAGCAGAACAAAGACTCAACTGCTCTCTCTCTTGTCTTGCACCTGCATTACCAACGAAAGAGCTCAACTGTCAAAAGTTGAGTCAGAGATCTCGTATATGAAGCATCAAGATACTAGCCTGAAGAAGAGATAAAGATTTGGCCACACAGATTCACAGATTTTTATGATTTTAAAGACAAAAATGAGCTGTGATGTGGAGAATCAGTGGAGTCACAGATAAAGAGATATGATAAGAGTAACGTACCTCATGGAAAGATTGCGGGTGGAAGCCTTTGGGTCTCAGGCAGGCAGATGTTTCCAGGTGCTGACAAAAGCGGTGGGAATGAGTGAGTACGGCACAGTCGTGATGCTGTTCCAAGCATCCAGCGTGGGGTCGTAGCAGTCCAGAGTTTTACACCTTTGCGTGCCAAAGTATCCACCCACCACATACAGTTTGTTCCCCGATGCTACTGCCTGGCAGCTCATCCGCTTGGCTGTCACATCGCCCACTTTAGTCCACTGGTAGCTCTCGCTGCTGAACTTATAAGCTGAGCATGCCGAGAACTCCGTATCCCCACCCATGACAAAGATCTGGTTTCCCAGCACGGCAGCGGCTGTGTAGCGCCATGGCTGTGGGCAGGAGGCGGGCACGGTCCATCGGTTCTCCTGTGGATCATAGCACTGCACCTTGGGCAGCTTGTCGTGGGTGACACTGGTTCCTCCAAAGGCGAAGAGCTTGAGCTTTACACTGACCACTGCCGCATTGCTCACACCCTCCCTCAAAGGAGCCACCATGGTCCACTTGTTGGCTACTGGGTCAAACTGCTCAACCTGTTTGAGTGAGACGGATGGAGATGCAGGGAGACAACCGGTTGCAGCTGTGTGACCTCCCACGACGTACAGGCAGTGTTTCAGCTCTGCGGATCCATGGCCAAACCGAGCAATGAGCATTGGTGCCGCCTTTGACCATTCTTCATGGACGGTGTCATAGACCCACACATCTTTGGACACGCCATTCTCAGACCCTCTCCCACCAGTGATGTATACTTTGCAACCAATGGCACAGGCGCTGAACTCCTTCCTAGGGCTGGGAATGTCAGCCTTGGGAATGATCTCTTTGGCTTTCTGGTCAACCAGGTACAACTTGTCGCACATGAAAGTCTGACCTCCCAGAAGAAAGAGGGCATGGCTGGTTTTTCTCGGCCTGGCACACGGGCTGTTGACCACGCCGTCATTCTGCAGGATCTTCAGCTTGCAGCGGATGGCTTCATCTACCAGGTCCTTGCTCTTAGCCTGGGTGTTGATGAGCTCTTCTGTGGACACATTCTCCATGAGAAAGATGGCGGGCAGCAAAGCCAGACGCACAGTTCTCAGGAGCTCTGGAAGGTGGCAGTGCCTCTTTTCCAGGTCATAGTTGATCCAGTTGAGAGCAGCTTCGTAAACCAGTCTCTCATCTTCTGTCTCCAACTCCTCGTGCGACAAAAGTTGCACCACCATATCTTTGGGCAGCTGAAGGAAGTCCTCTGTCTTGCAAATAGCAGGAAAGTTGCTGAGGCACATGCCCCAGGACAGCTCAGACAGCTTGGTGCACTGGTGGGCATCAGACAGCAGCAGCATGCCAAGGCAGTTGGATGGGTGAAGGTTTCTCTCAAGGAACTCTGCACAGGCATCCCGGATGTCCTGGAACTCCAGCATGTCCCCAGCTTCTAAAAGTGACTCTGCGTTCTCTTCATTGATGACCACACGTGACGAATAGGCATAGTCCAGGAGGAGCTCTAAAACCTCTGGGTGGATGGAGTCGCGGAAGTCCACCTCACTAGCCTGGCTCTCCCTCAGCCCCCCGCTGAACATGGCCTCGAAGTAGCGACTGCATGCGGCCAGCACAGCACGGTGGCAGGGGAAAGAGCGGCTTCCTGCGTGGAGCAGGACATCTGTGAAAAGCCGCTGCTGCCGCAGAGAGTTGAGGTGCATGAGGACGCTGTCCGCATAGGAAGACTTATGAAATAGGTAGATGTTCATTGAGCCAGTGCTGGCTCGTGACTTTCGGTTCTCATGGACGCACACGGACATTTTCATTGAATCCTGAAAAAGAGAGCACAAGGAAGATCTCTTATTAGAGCCATCCATTTAGGCTTATGTGGATATTTTATGATGGAAGGTGTCATAGTGTGGATTTAAGAACTTTTAAATTAAGCAAAGTGATGCCTTTGATGTGACAGTAAGATAACAAGACAAATCCCTGTTACCTGGCCATTACAATAATGAGCTTCATGTAATAAGGAGGCTTAGTTTTAGTGTGGGAGGTTGCTGTCAAGACACCGCATAAGGTAAGAAATTCGATCATTAGAATGTTATGAGAATTGATTTTATCTCATTCAGCCTCCATCTATATTCACAGAACGTCCCTGCGTGTTCCTCTTGCACCATTGATCTGTTCATCCTTCAAATATCTCCCAGGCACAAAATTTCCTGCTAGATATGAGCTTGTGTCACGGAGTGCAGTCTGTTCAATTTAAAATCTGATAGATTTACAAAACAATTTATCATGATCATTATCGCAAATCAGGCTACATTATGTGGATAATTGGAGAGAGAAGACCGCTTGTCTGGGAGATTATTCATGAAAAAGCAGAGGTCTGAGTTTCCTTATTAACTTCTTCTCTCAGTCTTGACTATTTTAGCTCTACACAGAGTGTATTCTTTGGACAGTGTTGTTATCATCCCAAGAGAATGAGAGACATTTAGAGATTCTGTGATTACATCTTGCACAATAGCATACATCTGAGAGTTAAGAAGGTCAAGTAGATAACAACCGTCTTCTGCAGAAACCAGAGGGGTTTTTCCACTTTCTGCTCCAAGCAATACTAATTTCCCTTTTTAAGGACGCTGTGATGTACAAGTACGTCCCTTTGCAAAGCTCTTTCAGAAAAGGGAAAATAAAGAGACAGCAGGACTCTTTAAAGCCTCTGAGAAATGCACAGAATTTACTCCTCTCCCCTCTAGAAAAAAGTCACTGCGTCCATCTTCACCGTCCTTGCCCTGTCCTCACTCAGAGCTCACTTTCATTCCACCCAATTTCCAGACATGTCAAGTGCCTCCTCCACTCAGTTTGCAGAGTCCCAGCCTGACCTAGTAAATCCACAGCTGTCAGATTCTTTGACCAGGCATGCACTCATTTCAAGTTGTCCTCTAGGTCATTGCTTTTTGGATTGATGGAATATTTCTTGATTTTAGGATTGAACTTCAAGACTAATTACAAGCCACACGAAAATCTTTTTTTGTATCAGTACACGCTTGAGCAAAGTACTAAATCTGTGATCTGCTGTCTGTAAAAAAACTCCAGTGATGACAAGTTTTCATGACAGATGAGTATAAGGAGCTTGTTACCACTGTAATCCAGTGTAACTGACTGATGTCAGGCTGAACACAGCTGCCATTGTTTCTCTGTCAGTGAGCAAATGTTTTACAAGCCTACAGGTGGTTTGGCTCTAGAAAGATCGATTTTTATAAACCATCAACTTCAGATGTAAGGGTTCAAAAGTTTCCAGGTGTCATGAATGATTCCTGTAAAAAAAGCCAGCGGCAGAGAGCAGAAGACGGTTTCCATTTGCTTGCTGTTGCGTCATCTGCTCCAAAAAATCCTCAAAATCCTGTCTTGTGAATAGACAATTGGGTGTGAACCCTGCACATACCGATGAAAGTCCAGTGGGGCTTTCTGGTAAGCATTGCAGCTCACACCTTCAGATTCGGAAGAACTGCACTGAGTCTTATCCAACTCCAGCAGTACGATTTAATTCCAGTTTAACAAACTCCCCAAACCAGCTGCTCTGCTGGATGCTTCTGGCTGCTTCGCTGCAGCTGTCAGAGGGGAAAGCACAACCTGTTGGCATTAAATGTTCTATGGACACAACTGCTCTCGTTTTCAGATAGTTTGTGTTGCTCAGTCAATGAGATGGCATATGTTTTGTGTCCTGTTGACACCAAATGAAAATACAGGGTGCGACTGCTGCTTCTTTAGAATTCAGGTATGGCAACATGACTGACCTGGTGACCATCGCATTGTTTTGTCTCCAGAATAAAGATCTTTTTCATCAGCTTTGCTTTGTATTTAGTCCTAATTAGCAAAGACTAGCATACTCACCCATTTAAGTAATATGGTGAATGTATTAAACATAGCATGTGTCCTTCATAATAATGCTAGCATAGCCATTTCCATCTTATTAACTTGTTAGCATTTAGCTCAAAGCACCCTCATGGAGCAGTTAACTTAGCCTCCTAGTCATCTCCCGTTCTCAATGACTTAGCAAAGAGAAATCTGGTTTAATATTGAAACTAAATGACTCATATAAATGAGACATGGCTGAATGAACCACAAGAGTAAACACCCAGTGAAGCCCTTTTTGAAAGGGGAATTAAACAATGGTAATGCTTTGCAGCTGTTGGTACAGTGTTCATGTATACTCAAATCACCCTTATTAAAGTATGTCAGGGGGATCGGATCAAAAAATACACACCTTTTCAAGGCATACTTCAAAATTATAATAGAGGGAAGAATTTTTTTTTATCATGATCAACTGCAACCCTCGGTTCAGCAGGATTTATTGCATTCCAGTCCTGACAAAATGGCACCTTGTCATATCTTGCCCTCTGGCTCAGCCATAAGAAAATATTCTAACCTGCTCCCTCAAACGTACATGTCACCTCCACACACACACACACAGCACATACACACACACGGCACATGCGCTCTATTGGAAGGTCCGAGTGACTTGATATCTATAAACGGCCCTAATCAATCAGTCCCTAGGAGGTAAGTAGTGGTTTTGCATTTACTTATTCATACTTTGTGCTCATAGCTTGGAGCGATCCAGAAAAAAAACGAAAAACATGACACTGCATCACCCCCTGTCGTCACCTGTAATCATCATGCCAAGTAAAAGAACTAGTGTAATCATTTCCTCTTTGAAATGGCTCAAAAGACCACTTTCTCGTCTTGATAATGGCAAGCTATGACATGGCCTTTTTCTGGGACACAGCAAATATTTTGGTGTGTTATCTAAATAAGAGTGCAAGTTGAGAGTGTTAAACTGTCTAGAATTCTTGCATGGCTTTCTACTTAACTGCTCTGTAATTTTCTCTCGTTAAAACTTTGAATTTGACTTAATTTGACTTTGATGATGTATTCAGCACTAAAATTATGATAATCGCAGCTTGTACGTTCCTGTTTTATTCCCCTACCATTACCCTATTAAATTACATACTGCTCCAACAAATTATTGCAGGTGTTCTGTGTGTGTAATCCAAGTTTTGCATTTTATCAAACAAAGTTTGGATGAGTGACTGAGAACACTCAGACAAACAGTGGGAGCAGGAGAGTTGAACAGAGAGAACAGCGGTAAACCAGGTAAACATTTATTTGCATATTAGAGGGAAAAACCTAGATAAACTGCAGGTCCAGCATCCTCCAATTTAAATGGAAACAAGTCCTTTGTAACAGACTCGTGCAAGAATATGGATGGTTTCAGAGTTTTACATCCTGTATCCTAGTTCTCCCTGATAAACCCAGTTCAGACTTTTGGCTGTATGCAATGGAACAACGTCATCTACAGACTTTCCACACATCCCTCTGGACATGCAAACGCAGATAATTGGGAAAATCAAATTACTGTAACTCTCAAATGAGATTATTTCTTTCATCTGGTTGCTGACTGTAAACAGGTTACAGCCAGTGCATAAACATCCTGAGCAAGTTGGGCCATGAAATTCCTGATGGCAGTTCAGCAGACATTAATGTCTCATGTTTCAAAAGTCAAAAAGAATCGATAAGTCAATCTTCAGTAAATTGTATACTGGCTGTGAAACTCAAACTAAAAAAAACAATTAAACATTCACTGATATTTGCACCTGATGCTTGCAACAACAAGTCACATTCAGGGGAAATTATTCATTTTTCAGATTTTCACTTGTAACAAATGGATGTTTTTAATAATATTCTTGCATTGTCGATCAAATTCTTTTAATCCAGAAACTATCTGCAAACAACAGAATGATTGTTTTCAGCCCTCATGTTATGAATTATAATAACAGTAATGTCTTCATAAATTCTAAGAGAATCTGTGGAAAGCTTGGGAGCTGTTTTTTTTGCTCTATTGCTTCACAGTTTCTTTTCATCAGTCATTTATACACATGAATAGTACATAAAGGTCACATATTTGCTCTGCCTTCCACTGGTCATAGTTAACTACGAGGAGCTAGTTAATTATGTGGCTGTTTATAAAGTACCATGGAGGTCATTGCCATGTTTTCAGTAAATATAATATCTGTGAAAGCATTACATTAAAAATAGCAAACAAAAACAACCTCGTATTTAAGCAAAGAAATTAGCTTAAGTGGAGGTTAACCGAGAGAAAAAGAGAATCAATAGAAAAACTAATCAGCTGTTTTAATATTTATTTAATCTTCTAAGCATCTTCAAAGCAGTAAAGAAAATGTATGACATTCTCTCCTAATGAAAGGAATGCAGCTGCTTTTCTTTGTCACATATAGTATCAGTGTAGTCTGATTACATTTGGGCTTTGGATTTCAGTGAGACAAAACGAGCCGTATGAAGATTTTGGAAGTTGTCTTTGCCATTTTTAACAGTTACACTTTACAGTCTATACTTAGTGATTAAACAATCTGCTTCAAATTATAAAAAAAATACTATGAATGTTAGATTTGTCTCTGACGGGTTATACTTGTCCTGGGCTGAGGACTCGCACAGTAAAAAATGCCAGCTGGATGTCTGTGAGAGTTGTCATCCTCATCCCCTCTCAGAAAACAGATCCAGGGGCACATAACCGGAAAGCACATACATGCCACACTCACACAAAACAGAGTAAAGAGGCATGCACACACACACACACACACACACACACACACACACAGACACACACACACGCACACAGCCTCTGGACTCTATCTGAGGCCTTGCTGGCTGCAGTCTGTTTTCAAATCATTGCCAGGTGTTCACAGTCAACCACGGGCTGAGGGAGAGGGATGGGACGGAGAGACTTCAAAAGTAAACACACAGGCTTATATGGGCCAGCTCAATACATCTGCCACTTTGAGGAGGAAAAGGCCAAAAAAAACAAAAAAAACAAGAAGGAGATGCCAAAAGCATCAGTCTTGGACACAATCAAATTCTCAGCTTGGAGTCAACCTGTGCAGAAATCAGAGCTCCGCCACTTAGAGAAGCACCGCGGGTCGGTGTGAGAGAAAAAACAGAGGAGCACGGAGATGTTTCAGGATAGTGGAACAACAACGCAACCAGCACGCGTGGATGAAACCTGTGATACGATGTGGATATACTGAGTGAATGACCAACAACGATCTCCTCTCTGTTGCGCTCTCTCCAGTTTCCAGACGACCAGGGACAAACAGCAGATATCAACACACACAGTCAGTCAGAGAGTGTCAGTCAGCTTTGTTTGTTTGTTTGTTTGTTTGTTTGTTTGTTTACCTCTTTGGGTGAAAGCAGGAGTTCAACTGTGTCCGCAGTCTCCCTCGAACATGCCACTTGTGAAAGAGCCACGATGCAAGCCTTTGGATCCTTTCTACTCCTCGGTGTATTTAACCCCACCCAAAATGCTCGGTTTTCCTCAGGAAAATTCCGACACTGACATAAACACGCACAGAGCTACGTGTTCGGGTTTGTGTGTGTGATAAGGACGAACTGAGATGTGCGCTCTTTGCTGCGCTGAGGCTGCTGCCGCGCTCCGGAGTGTCGCTCCTCGGTCTGAGCTCTCTGTCCTCCCTGCGCTCAAACCAATGGGTGTGTTTACAGAGAGAGAGAGAGGGGGAGGGATGGAGGGAGAGAGGGAAGGTGGGAGGAGAGTCTCCTCACGCAGGAAATGAAGTGAGACACAGGGTATGCATGCCCAGAGATGTGGGGGGACACTTGGTCTCCCTAAGGCTCCTCCACACAAACACATCAGTACTAGTTCTAGATGCTTTGGGCTTTTTATATATCTATATATGTATGGTTTTTCCCCAAAACCTCTTCTAACTCCCAGTCCGCTTTAGTCCAGATTCTAATTTCAGGCCCACATCAAGACCACACCAAACCCAGGATTGTTCTACCTTTTTGTTTGACACCTTTCACGTATCAACAAGGTCAGGGGAAGATACAGAGGAATCTAGATAGATAAATAGATGCAGATAAAATACATCATCTTTGCGCACTGGGGCAAAAAGTTCCACACTACGTCAAAGACAAAGCTTGAGGCACAAGTGCTGTGAAAAGGTTTATGTTTACTGAGAACCAAATGCATGCACTGAGAGAGGTAGTGTTTGTATACAAAGTTTAGTTCACTGGTTCCCAGCACAGGAGTCGGGCATCCAGAAAGGGCCAGGAGATAAATTTGAAAGGTCATGAGAAGATACAACAAGGTTTTTCAACAGTATATTGATTGTTTTCCTGTAATCCATGCATATGTTGCCACTTTTAGGTAATTTTACCTCAGATAATGGTCTCTATATTTAGCCCCAACTACAGCACTAGTGAATGAATGGACCAGCAGGAATGCCGCAATAACAGCACAACTATTTTGCTTCTTTTACCCAAGAATGGAACAACAATGCAACTATTTTGAACTCTAGACTAGACTAGAGAAAAAGAAAATAAAAAACATCACCTCATTGCACATTCTCACAACTCTATGGCAGAAGACTACCATGTTACAAATCAACATACAATATACAAAAGTCATTGTGTATGCCACATTCCTCCACTCTTAATCTTAGTTTGAATGGGACCTTCACATTGCTGTTTGTTTGTTCTATTTTCAGATAAAGTTTAGAAGCAGTTTTCAGTTTTAGAAGAAAACAAAGTTTTCATCTATTATAGGTAAGGCAAGGTAACAGTGCAATAAGTTGATTTTAAGTCAAATGTGAAATGCACAACACATTGCCACTGTATGCGAGAGCCAGAGCCCAAAGAAACTTGGAGGTAATGTTTGTGTTATGTGTTTATGGAGCCATAATCTAAAGACAAATGCAATGCCCTATAGAAAATACCATAATGTTTGGCTGAGTCACAGCAAAACTTACCACTGAATGCCATATGCAGACACCGTGGAAATCCTATAGGATTATAAAGGCATTGTGGTTTTTGGTTGGGGTAGTTTGGGACGGGAAGTCCAATTTTATCCCCGGATGTCTTGTGTGAGTCACATCTGTGGTCCCAGTTGTTGACGGGACTTTTGGCTGTGACTCCCCTCTTAAGTGAACCCCTGAGGCCATAATGTCATTATTTTGTTTGTTTTTATTGTGGCGATCACAGCCTTTACATAATCACTTCCTGTTTCTTTTCCCATCAGCTGTGTTCTCATGAGGGCAGAAATGAGACAGCTGCGGTGGTTTCATATTGAGGATAATGCAGCACTTTGTTTCCTGGGAGAGAAGTAATTAGCTGGACAGAAAAACTCATTGTGGCTGCGAGTGCTTGGTCACCATGACAACAGCGCCATCTAGTGGCGGAAAACCTTCCAGGGACGTGTGAGACTGAGGATCCGAGAGTGGCAACTCTTACTGGGACATTAATTATGGAAATACAAACTACTTCATGTGTAGAAACAATTAATCTGTCAACAAAATAAATGATTGCTTACCTTTTTCTATCTAATCAACTTCTTTCATCTCTTTAGATATATCCATTTTTCATTTTCTTCTTGACACTATTTGCCATGAAAAAAGCTCAAGTTGACAATTGACCAAAATAGACTATTGGTCTGGGGGACCTCCCTGTCTCCCTCCCCTCAGGAAATAAAGAGGACCTGCCTGTCTCCATCCCCTCTGGAGACGAAGAGGACTTCCCTGTCTACATCCCCTCATGAGGACCTCCCTGTCTCCACCATCTCCCTCCCCTCAGGAGACGAAGAGGATCTGCCTGTCTCCTTCCCCTGGATGGATGAAGAGGACCTGCCTTTCTTCATCTCCTTGGTAGAAGAAGTGGTGAGCAAAAAGAGGCTGAGGATGGAATCTGTGGCCACCCCCGAAGACATTCCCTGGACTTTTGGAACACACAAGAGGAGGCACAAAAGGATGAAGAGGAAGGGGAAAACGCCCAAAGAAGCGCTTAGGGGCATCCATCTCTGGACCTTTATCAGGCAGCAGTGTGGAACACTGTTATCCCTCCACTTCAGCAGGCCGTGGATATGGACAACTCTCACACAGGTTCCGTCCTGTGGTCCCCCATGAACGCGACTCAGACTGAGATGCTTAAACACTAAGCACTCTCCCATGTGCCTCTCCACCTAAAGGAAACTCCACTTGTCATCTCCAGCAGCTTGTTTGATGGTTTCTAAAGGCCACACAGCTCCTGTAGACAGTGGCGGAGCCAGACAGTTTTCATAGGGGTGGCCAGACTGAGACCATTGCTCACACAGGGGTGGCTAATTTAATGGTGTTTCTTTCACTCTGACTGACTACCACATCGTGAGGATCCACATATCAAGCTTTTTAATGTACCTATACCTAAACTTATTAAAAAACAAAACTGATAATGAACTAATTCAGTTCCAAAGCCGAATAAAAACTCTCAGGAGTTTTAATGTAACACCAGTGGGTGCATTTGACGATGTCTTGCTTGTACAAAAACAAATAAAAAAACATTTTCAAATTAAAAACATTTCTTGGTGAGGATGATTATTTGATCCCTTTAGCAGCGATGCAAATGATATCACTGAGGCTATTACATGTATATTCACACTATCACTATAATGCATATATATGTAGATTTAAGTAGGTTTGTAGTGCATGCACTTGATGGTTTAGTGGGGAAAGGCAAAGGGAAAAGAGAATGAGCATCAAGCACACCTGTCTTGTACATTTCAGAGAGGATCTTTATGAAAATCCTCTGGGGTGGTGCAGTTTAATAGATTGCTAATGTTGACAGCGTGTGCGACAAAATGTCTCGACATAGACACGAGTGACACCCAGTGGAGAAAATGCTGTTGACCCTGCAACATGATCCGGCATAAAATCAGAGCTGGATAAAGAATCCAGAGGTCCGCAGAGCCGATCAGCGGTTAATTCGCCATCAGGAAAAACTGGTGGGTTGCCGTAGCAACGCGTGTTTCAAAACACCGCAAAGTGAAATCTCTCCGAAAATAAGAGCAGCTGTGAGATAGTTTCTCTGAACTTCACATAAATCCTCTTTCTCTGTATCTGATCACTTCCATAATGGTAAGCAAAATGCCTCCTCTCTCATGTTTTTGTGTGGCTCCACAGCTTACAGGTAATAGCATTTAGTAGCAACTACTTGCAGGTTGCGATGTTTACATCCCGATTTCAACACCTCTTTGTGCTTCTTATTTGATGTTACATCCACACTGATTCATTGTTGTGAGTAGGAGGATGTTCTTAACAACCGCTCTATCCTTTAATTAAAATAATAGTAGTAATGATAATGATTTAATTTTTCCAGCCACCCAAAAAGAAAGGTACGGGTAAAAAGCCAGCAAAGGCACAGACCCCTACCCCGGAAGATGATCTCACCAAGGATGAGATGTCCAAAGAGCAGGTTAGTAATTAAACCAGATGAAAAGAGAACTGTTCACATTAGGAGCCTTTCAGACACTTTCAACATCTGACCTGTATGTGGTTTAATGTGTCATTACACAGGACAACACCAGTTAAATCTTAGTGGCCATCTTTTTAATTTGCACTTTTTGTTCAATTTCTAGTTTATAAGGTGAAGCCCAGACAGCCCAGAAGAGCTGACACCAGGGCCACAAAAATAATATATTGTCTGTTTCTTCATGAAAACAGCCTTGTATGAATAGTAACTTGACTTTGATAAATAATTTTTATTTTCAGCTGAAAGAGCATATTGTGCGCCTCCAGGAAGAACTTGATAGAGTGAGGGAAGAGAAACAATACTTTCGGCAAGAGCGGGACAAGATGCAGAGCTTCAAGGATGTCACAGACAGAAAGTTGGAGGAGACTGAGGCTACGCTGAAAAAATTAAACAAGGACATTGAAGACAATGAGGACCGCCACAAAATAAACATTGAGGTAACTGATCTGGATCTACACATGCAAAGTGCACCTAGATCCATGTGGTGTGTTTGTTGTAATTAAGTACGTAAGTGAACCAGGATTTGTCACAGTACATCAGTAGCAAGGCTGTTTCACTTCTAAACCCTCATGAATGTAGCCACTAAATGCACTGAACTGTCTTTTCTCTAGCAGTTTGGCCAATTTCTACTTTACAGGACTGGAAAAAGTTAATTTACGATAAAGTTATTAGACCCCAGCGATCAGTTAATGAAATACAACGTAACCAACAATTTGATCAGTTCATTAGCCGTGCACTGTTAGTAACCCCTGACTCCAAATCATCCACTTGAAGATTTTATATTTGCACTCTGTACAACTCTGACTAATTTGTGCTTTGTATAAAATATTGTCCCTATATGGTAAATGTATATATGGTAAATGTTGCTGTCACCTGAATGATTTAGTTCCTAAAGGACAAAATCTAGACTACAGCAGTGAAAAAAAGAGTTGCTCATTACAGAGTAGTCCCTCACAGTGAGAAGACTCTAAACTACCCCTCAGTGTGAGTGTGACAGACTTAAGGTATAAAGTAAAGATGATGGATGGATGAATTGAGTGTTACTTGGTGCAATTTCCAGTTTCTCTGATTGGGCCACTGAAATAAGGATGATACAAAAAAAAATCTCAAATGATGGAAAATTATAAATCATTTTGAACATGTCCACAGATAAAATATCATCTCTCCATTTATATGCAAGCCAAAGCAAATGCAAGTAGAAAAAAACATAGCCATTTTTTTTGGCATTCCGCATCCTTTTGTGAGCTTTTCCAGGCCAAATGTAAAAATGTTAGTGATGCAAAATAATCATGAAAAGGTTTCACTCTAAAATTTAGTGAATGATTATTAAAACCCCTCCCTGCTTTCATCTGTACTTGAAACTGCAAAAAGAGTGGAGAGCACACATATTAAGTTTTTATTGAAGATCATTAGATTAGATTGCAGGTATTATCCATGGACAGGCTGAATGGCAGAACGGTTTCATTCTGCGCATCATCATTTCCCCACCAGGTGTACAAGCAGAAGATGAAGCACCTCCTCTGTGAACAACAGCACACAATCTGCGAGTTGGAGGCAGATGCTACAACCTCCATTAAGGTCATGAAGAAAGAGCAGGAAAAGGTAGAGGCTGAGCTTCACCAGAAACTGAAGATCCTTGCAGTGGACTTGGAGGCAATCGATGTCGATGTCCTTTTGAAGCAAAAAGAGCTGGTTAGTGTCTGTTTCTCCTCTTACGATATGCGGGTCTGATGTTTCTTTTTAGCACAAGTAGCATCTGTGTTGTCGTTATCTCAACAGAATGAGGAAGAATTTGCTATGAGGGAGGAACTGTTGGAAACGCTTATCCCAAGTGAATAACTCATCTCATTTTGAGTGGAATCTAACTCCTGTTAACTCAAGTTGACCCTTGTTTTCTTCTGTCCTGAGATTTAACTTGGTTGGAGGAAAGCAAAACTCTGATGACCAACCGAATGAAAAGTCTGCCCACTGAGGAAGAGCGTCGCTGGCACATTTACTTCTCTGATCTCATGGACAACCTGAGGGAAGCCCTCGCTGACACTGGTCCAGCCACGACCTACTACCAAAAGTTTGCGGACAAGATCACTGCACTCCAGGTTTGTGACTTCACATTCAGCATCAAGGTAGATGGATAGACAGATAGATAGATAGATAGATAGATAGATAGATAGATAGATAGATAGATAGATAGATAGATAGATAGATAGATAGATAGATAGATAGATAGATAGATAGATAGATAGATAGATAGATAGATAGATAGATAGATAGATAGATAGATAGATAGATAGATAGATAGATAGATAGATAGATAGATAGATAGATAGATAGATAGATACGTTCAATAATAAAAAAATAATTTAAGCTTTTAAACAAAGTTCAGATTATAATTATAATCAAGACCTGCCTTTGGAGGCGGTTGCACAAGCCATGCAATGACACGTCCTTGACTAATGATGAATAGGGATCAAAAAAGAAAGAGAAGAACAACCTGGACTTGAGTCCTAGGGTTTGTGATCTGGTGCAGGGTGTATTTCCGGCCACTGTCACCATGTGAAAATGCATGAAAGAGTAAAATGTTTGAATAGGCCCCTCACAATGTTCACTTTCACATCTCTGAACCACTCTATGGTACTGATGTTGGAATAGTGAATGGTGATTATGGTAAATGATGTGACAAGCTTCTGCCCTACTTTCGACTCAGTGTGTTTTTTGTTTTATTTTGTTTTTTTTTATAGAAAAAGTTGCAAGATGGAACTGTAGAAGCAAAGGAGAAGAAAGAGGCTCTGGCGTTTATTAGTCAGGACAACATACGCTTGGCTAAGCTCGTCAAGGAAGCAGATGCTGCAAAAAAAAAAATGAAATATACACTGACACAACGACAGACACTGGTGACATTGGAGTTCATGTTTGAGCCTTAATGGTGTTTTTGTGCAACATGTGTCTCACTAACAGACACTGTTTTTTTGACAGTGTGCTCCATCATCAGCTGATGCGTCAATGAAGAAGCAAATCACTGCTCAGAAAGCAAAGAAAGAGGTGCTGGAACGGGACTTGGGCAAAGTATGAATGATTCAAATATACAGCTTTGCGTTCTTGTTGGTATCCGTGTCAGTGTTTCCAAACCTGTAGCTTGTGTGTACTTGTCATGTAGCTTCAGCTGGAAAGGGATGAGCTGCGTGACACAAATGCTAAGTCACTCACTCAGATGCAGCACGAGGCAGATGTGAGGATCGCAGAGAGGGAGGAGAAGGTGAAAGCTCTGACGGAGTGCCTGGAGCAGACGGACGCTCAGCTCCGCTCGCTGCTTTCTTCCTCCAACATTGACCAGACCACCCTCACTGAGCTTATGAAAGAATGCAAGGTACTAGTGTGTTCCATCTCACCAGTACTGCACTGAACTCTTTAGTACACTGAAATATATTTCTGTTGATAGGAAAAGCTTGACTCCCATAACCGTATCATCAAGGACCTAAAAGGAAAAAAAGCCTGTATTGCCATGGTCAGTAGTTCATTTACTCCCAGAATGTAATATTTGACATGACTGGTCCATGTCTTGATGTCCACTCTGTTTTGTGCATTCATATTTATGCTCATAACTGTGATTTGACCTGCAGGCAGGTGAGAGTTTGCTGCTGCGACCGTGGCAAGCAAAGAAGTTTTGAATGGCTCTGGGAAGAGGAGGCTTGTGTGAATGTAGCCTCTCTGAGCAAATCTGGAACAAGAAGTTGATCTTGGGTTTGCCCCAAAATTGAGAATATTCATCAATCAGCTTTTTCTCTTATGTCTCACGTTTCTTGTTTGCATCAGTTTCATGATGTAAAAATTAAATAAAAGAAAATGCACTTGAGCTGAGCTTTCTCTATCTGTCTAATGCACTTTATCTGTGAAGAATTTAAAATAATGTATTGCAACTGATTTGGTGATTTCAAAGTGTTAAATAATGTATCTTGTTTTTAGAGTTAATTTCTTACTTTTAGTGTTAACACTATCATCTAAATTTAAGCAATAACAATCTTACTTGTCAACAGAAAACCTGTCAAGGAAATTATCTCTCCATTCAGCAAGATAATCATCATTTGTTTCGATTATCTTTTTCCTCAGATTTAGTGTTTCTATTTTGTCCTATTGTTTTGCAGTGTGTTGATTGGCCAGTAGCTGACACCTGAACTCTGCATGTACAGCAATAGAGACCCATACAGTCAAGACTGTATATCCATTATTTTCACTCCCCATCCATCCAACCATCCATTCATCAGTCCAAGAATTAAGAAACTTGAAGGCTAATACAGAGTATTTTCTATCTATTTTCATCATTTTTTGGCCCATCAAGGTGTTATGAATTGGATAATCGTAGGATTGGCCTTTACCCTTCCATGCATCCCACCACACCCTCAGGGAATTCATCAGTGAAACAATACTGAAGTCTCCTGATATTATTAAAAAAGCCTCAGGATGTTTAATCTGTATCCAACAACAACTTCATGGAGAACTTCATATAGAAGTTGTCTTGGATGGAATGGCTACTTTTGGAGTCTTCACCAGTCTCTCCAGGTCATCAATCTTGTTCGACAGAGAGCTGACATCTCCCAGGATGACTAGTGTAGAAAGAACCTATATCTCAACTTCAACTTCACTTTTGCACCTGCTGCAGCCATGAAAACACCTCCTCTCAGCTAGAACAAATTGGAAATACTCCAGATTTACTCTATTTTCAACAAACTTAAACAAACTCCTCTCCCCACAGAAATTTCCAGTAGTTCGGTAGATCACAGAATATTACAAAAATATAACAGAAATAGAGCAAAGGTTGAGCAAAAACTCAGAGCTACCAGAGTTTGCTCCTACTAGTTGCAGTGAATGTTCTAGAATTCCAATTCTACTGGCAATGACATTTCATCATAGACAAGAAGATACATTTTAACAGAACAAGAATAAAAATATATTAGAAACAGACAAATAAAGTAACTCATTAACCCTACCTAAACCTTTGAGTCTCTTCATTGTATTTCACTTCATGTTTAAGTTTGTAATATTAAGAATTTGAAGTGTTGTTCAGTGTTCAACGCAATCTCATGGTTTGGGCAATACACATGCATTGAGAAGGTCATATGTTGTGTATCTGCTGTATAGCAATATGGGTCAAAAGACTGTGCGTAAACACAGACAAAAAAAAGACCAGTAAAACAGGTATAACCTGCAGAGGTTGACAGCGGTTTATTTCTGTCAGTCACACGGAAACAGACATTTTAGTAGTGATTTACTGTAGTTAATATCCAAGCATGCAAGTACGAAAATTCACAATGGTTTCCTGTGGTTTTTATGTAATAACCACAGTTTTACGAAGGCACCTCATGAGGATTAAAAGTATCCTAGCCATAGCACTACCATGGTTTATCTGTAGCATGGTATTACTGTAGTTTACAGTTGGCACTTCATGGGAACTATGGTACTACTATGGTTTTTAAACTGTTACTGCTTTCATCATAGATTTCATGGCTAACCAAAAAAACATGGAGACCATGAGAAACTAAGGTTATTTAATCATAGTAAAATCATGGTTAATTTTTTTAAGGGTGTGTGTGTGCGTGTTTATGACCAAGATAAGGTAAACTAGGCCAGGAAAAGATTGGATAAGATAAAACGAACCAATGTAAGATAAGATCATGTCTGGAAATAAGAACAAGCCAGCGAGTGTGTAGTTCCGCATGGTAGTTCCCCTTTAAATCTGCACACACTAAAAGCGCATGCGCAGTCCCGTGCCGCCTTCCCAGTTTCCTGGTCGCCAGGTCTCATGACTGCTCAGTCAGTCTCCTGTAAACATGCAAAACATGCCCTCCATCCTGAGCCTCACCGTGCTGCTCCTGGCCGTGGGCTCCAGCCTGGGGCTCCAGTACAACAATCTCGATGACTTCATGGTGGAAGACTATGAGGAGGAGGTGGTGGAACAGACTAAGCCTGAAGTCCGCAGCTCCAGGTTCGGATCCCTGTGGCCGCTACCTCAGAAGGTCCAGACCTCGCAGACAGCACTGAAGATCGCCAGCTCCGTGTTCAGGATCGTGGACTCCAAGCAGTCAACTGCCGGGCCGAGCTGCAGCCTCCTGCAGAACGCTTACCGCAGGTACCGTGCTGCGTTCACTTACTCATATTGGCCCATTCACAGTCCGTATGAAAACAAGGCATCGTGTTGTGTTCAGGGACCTGACACAGCATTGCTCAGAAATGTCATTAGACTAGACTAGACCTAACTGAAATAGACTAAACTAACCTTAACTAAACGAATCTGAAGTAAACCAATCTTAGATCAACTGGATTAGACTAACTTCCGGTCTAAACTGTCTTAAGTAAACTAGTTTAGAATGAACTAAACTGTACTAAACTATCAAAAACTAAGATAACTAAACTGAACTAAGTTATGAACATCTTAACTAACTAGGCTAAACTAAACGGAACTAGTCTTAACTAAATGGACATAACTGAACTGGACTAAATTATGCTAAACTACACTGAGCAGAACTGATTTACTGTATTAACAGTAACCAATTAACCTAAATTGAACCGAATGCCACTAAATTACACTAAATTCAACTAAAATGTGTTGCATTCAGGGCGTGATGAGACGTGATGAACAGGTTTCCCCTCTCTCCCTACATCCCTTTGCCACAGGTATTATGAATACGTGTTTGGCAGCTTTAAACGGCAGCAACCAAACAAAGGCAAGCGGACTGGCCCCTCCGACCTGACAGAGCTGCAGGTGTGGATCACATCACCTGACTCCGAGTGCGAAGCATACCCCAGTGTGAGCTCCGACGAGTCATGTGAGTTACTCTTCATTGCTGTCAATCATCTTCCTCATTGTGCACGGTGACCTCTAGGACAGCACAAGCACTGTAATTAAGTTGGGATCAATTAGACTCTGAGGCATATGTTGTACTTTTGGCATTCCAGGACATTATTCAAGTAATACTGCTTTTATATGCGGAAGCACTGCACTCAACACTTCCTCCGTGACCATTTCTGTAGAAATGGAGGTCGCTTATAGTAAGCAGCAGATTATCACCATATTCATGTGTTGCAATGTTTCACTGCTGTTGATGCAACACACACACACACACACACACACACACACACACACACACACACACAGTATACTTTGTGGGTTCCAGAAGTGGTTAAAAAATCGACAGGTTTAATGACAAGTGTCATTAAAGGTATATGCAGTAAGATAAGCTATAAATATGCAGCAATTCTTGGTTATCGGTAAACAGACGTATCAGAGGTGAAACTGGCTGTGTCACAAGCAGAAATAACAGGGAAACACATGATTCAAAAGTTTTGTCATGGTTATAAACATTCACCTGATTGTGTTTCTGTCTCGTTACTTGCCAATGAATCATCACCAACAATAGATTCTGTAAGATTCTGAGCACCTTGATACCTGACACGCTTTACCTTTCTGATTCTGCAGCCGTAGAAAGACAGATCACTGACCACACTGACCCCCCCACCCACCCACCCCCACTCCCTCTAAGTGCTTAAGGCTCTGACTTTAGCTCCATAATTCCCTCCTGCCGAGCTGCCCCCCTCCCCACTCAAGGCGTCCTGTTTGTGTCTGCAGATGAGCTGTCTGTGAGTCAGTCTGTTGCCGTCCTGAAAGCACCAAAGGTCTGGGGAGCCCTGCACGGTAGGATCTCCTCAACATTCCCATCCGACTGGTCACCAGGGCTGCAGTTATCACTAGCCTGCAAGCAGAGCACAGTTGTAGTCGTCACTGTTCCTCAGAATTGTTCTCGAGAGGCTTGTCACGTTGTAGAACCCAAAGATATTTAGTGTACCATGACATGAAAACATGGAAGAACAGATGGTTGTCTCAACTGAGATATAAGCAAAGAGATGAAAAGTTTGAAGGGATAGTACCGAACAATTGATTTACATTCACTTACTCTTCTCTTGCACAAATGCTCATAATTGTCTTTTATGTGTTTTTGTTCCATTGTGGAAAAAAAGCTAAAGATAAAACTAGGTTAATTTCCCTAATTTGTAACACACAAATTTTTACAGTGAGGGTTTGTTTTTACTTTGCTCTGGGATGTGCTATCAAAGAGACTTTAATGACTTTATTTTACTGTTGTATCATAAAATTTAGTTTGCATGCCATTTCAGGTCTGGAAACTTTCAGCCAGTTGGTGTATGAAGATGACTTTGGAACCGTAAGCAAAGCACACACATATTAACACATTTTCACACACACTTTCACACGCATTATATTCTCGTTGTTTTTACCCCGTTGAGTAATTCTGGCTGATATTAACTGTGCACCTTTTCAGAGAAGCATCAACACAACAGAAATCAGCGACTTCCCCAGATTCGCACATCGAGGCATCTTACTGGACACCTCCCGCCACTTCCTGCCCGTCAAAGTCATCCTGACCACTCTGGTGCATCTGTGTAACCATCCACCTTTTTTTTTTCTTTTTTAAACTTTTATCGGATTGTTTCCACAATTTCTCTCTTTCTCGCACTCCCACAGGAAACCATGGCGATGAACAAATTTAACGTTTTCCACTGGCACATCGTGGACGATCCGTCTTTCCCGTACCTGAGCCGGACGTTCCCCCAGCTGAGCCAGCAGGTGGGTGCGCCTGCTCGTCTGAGCGCCGGAACGAAGCTGGGTCAAGATGTTCTTGCCCTGACCCTGTTTGTTTTTTCACGTCGTCCACAGGGGGCTTACCACCCGTACACCCATGTGTACACACCCGCCGATGTGAAGATGGTGATTGAGTTTGGACGTCTGAGAGGCATCCGGGTTATCCCGGAGTTCGACACCCCAGGACACACGCAGTCATGGGGCAAAGGTGAGTGTTTGGAATTTTGGATTTGTGTGCTCATATGAATACTTGTGTACCCGAGAAACGTTCAAACGCCTCTCCTCCTCCTCCTCCTCCTCCCTTCAGGCCAGAAGGACCTGCTCACCCCCTGCTACTCGGGCGCCCAGCCCTCGGGCTCCTTCGGCCCGGTGAACCCCATCCTCAACACCACGTACGACTTCATGAGCCGGCTCTTCAAGGAGATCGCCAGCGTGTTCCCCGACGCCTACGTGCACCTGGGAGGTGACGAGGTGGACTTCACCTGCTGGTGAGAGCCGGCGCTGCGTCTCTGAATCCCTCTCACCAAAAAACAAAAAGCAAAAAAGTAGATCTGAACTGAAATGAGCTGCTACCATCTCTGCAGGAAGTCCAACCCAGACATCCGGAAGTTCATGGCACAGCAGGGCTTCGGAGATGACTACAGCAAACTGGAATCTTTCTATATCCAAAAGTGTGTCGTAGTTGGTTTTATAGCAACATGAGCTGCTTGTTGTCTGGTTGTTTTGTATCAGTCATTTATTTTGCCTTTATTTTGTTTTTTTTTACCTAACAGACTCTTGGACATTGTCACAGCTACTAGCAAGGGCTACATCATCTGGCAGGAGGTCTTTGACAACGGTGTCAAGGTAAATCCTGCATAGTACACCTTTTAAAAAAATGCTCATCTGGATGTTTGTCATGCTGTTTCACCATTTGCATGTAATAATATGTTGCTTATTGATTGTATGTGTTGCTATTGTCGTTATTGATAACGACAATAGTGCGACATCCTGGGACATTGGCTTGATTTGCCTTCTAGTTGAGGGTCAAATGAGACTTTTCACGCGAGTCTCGACTGGGAGGCAAAATAAACGCAATGTCCCGAAATGTCAAACTGTGCATTTATTTTGACCGAAAATCAGCCTCTGGCATAGTACAGCAGCTTGGATGTGTAACCATTCCAGATAAAGGCAGACACAGTAGTGCATGTGTGGATCGGCCGCGGGACTAATGACGAGATGAGCAAGGTCACAGCCAAAGGCTACACCACCATCCTCTCCGCCCCATGGTACCTAGATTACATTAGCTACTCGCAGGACTGGCAGAGGTACTACAAGGTTGAGCCGCTCAGCTTCAACGGTCAGTTTTTGTTTTTTTTTGTTATTTCCTTTTACGAAAGCTCAGAAAAGTCAAGAATTCTGGATTTCGTTCAACAGGCTTACACTTCATAACCGCACAGTGATGACAGATTGAGACTGTGGACATGGGGCTGCGTGGTTGGTGGTGGCATGTTTCAGGGAGGACCGGTCCTGGTGTGTCTGAAGCGATGAATGGAGATCATAAAGTAGTGCCGAGGTGTGCCAGATTCAATGAGCTGGAGACACATTAACCTCTGCGTCCACCCGAATCTGACCCAGTTTTCTATTTTCCTGGTTGTGTAAAACAATTCCCCAGAGCAACGACCCAGCTGTGCGGGGTGATAAAATAGTAATTCATTAACAACAGGTGGAGAGGTTTAATGTGCCTCGCACAAAATGGGTTCACATCCGCCGGTCAGAGGAAAATAAGTCTAGTTCGGTCCCTCCCAGTTTCTTTTTCTCAACCACTTCCTTATCTTGCTGATACTGATATTTGCGTATGTGTTTGTATATGTGTGTACGCGTGTAGCTGAAGCCAGACACACTAATCCACGTCTGGAAGGGAAACAAGCAGCAATACCAGAATGAGATGGCAAACGTTACATCGTCAGGGTACAAGACCCTGCTGTCCACCCCCTGGTACCTGAATCGTATCTCCTATGGCCAGGACTGGCAGGGCCATTACAGGGCCGACCCACAGGATTTCACCGGTTTGTGTCTTTCCTCTTTTTTTTTTTTCACCTAGCTACACCCCCCCCCCCCATTCCTTGCCTCGTTGCGACCGATCATGTCAGCTACTTTTTTTTTGTAGGCCGCTGGAACCCTGCCCCGCTCCTTCGCTTTTTATGGTTGTGTTGTCGTGTGACTCGCACAATTTTGGCACACGTTTGAGAGCCCCGTGACATTGTTTGTCATTCCTGAGCGAGTATGTGTAAGCCTGTTGAATGAATAAGAAGGCAAATGACACAAATAATCACATTGTTCTTCTGTTTAAAGGGGACCTAGAATGGAGTATTCATGCATGCTCTCAAAGAGGCAACAGAACATAGATTTAATCAGAAACGAAATCCTATTATTGATGTCAAAATATTGAATCTGTGTCTGCACAGCCCTGTCATGCTTATCTGGCGACCACATGTAGGTGGTGATGACTAGCTGGCTTAACTGCCACCCACATGAATGCTAAGATGACTTTACGTTCCTTGCTTTATAACAGAGCACACTATTTTAGACTCTTTTCAGACACCGCTATTAGCAATATCAGCTATTACTATTCGCTAACATCCAGAATGTATATATGAATGATGTTACTGGACTGGCCATACATCAAAGTCGAGGTGAAAGTGCTTTCTCGTTCTAGGTCCCCTTTGAGTCAAACATACAGTGCATGTGTACGTATGTGTACGTGGGCGTGTGCCAATCTTGTTCACATTCCGGAGGGCTGATCTCACCAAATATCACATTGTAAAAAAAAACAAACAAACAAAACAGGAACCGAGGCACAAAAGAAGCTGGTGATTGGCGGAGAGGCCTGCCTGTGGGGGGAGTACGTGGACGCCACCAACCTGACGCCCAGACTCTGGTACGGCCCGGCTCCTCTCGACTCCCCCTCTGTGGGAGAGTGAGCGAGCGTCTCTCTCTCTCTCTCTACATTGTCGCCAGTTGCTGCTTTGCTTTTCCACGCGTCCCTCTCTGACCCGCAGGCCCCGGGCCAGCGCCGTGGCGGAGCGCCTGTGGAGCGCCAAGGAAGTCACGGACATGGACGACGCCTACAGCCGCCTGGCGGCGCACCGCTGCCGCATGGTGGAGTGAGTGGCCCTGCTTTCCCTACGCCGCACGCGCGCTTCTCTCGTACGCTCCGTTCTAACCACGTCTGCGCTCTTCTCCATCAAGGCGCGGGGTCCCGGCCGAGCCGCTCTTCGTCGGCTCCTGTCCCCGGGAGTACAGAGGCGTCTAGAGAAAAAGGAACAACCAAGCGAGCCACCGCACGTGGGAGCAAGAAAGGGATGCGAATCCATCATCGACGAGCTTCCATGCTTGTGTTCTATCCTAAGAAACTTAAACTGCCTTATTAGAGACGCGAAGACACTGAGACTTATTCCTTCTCCAATCTACAAACCTACAGAGGTCACATACAATGTCTTGAATCTTGAATATACATATGAATGCACTGTTTATGGGGATTAGATTTTTTTTTTATGAATGTTTGTACATCTGATTGTGAATTAAAGCTTTACATTTTAAAATCCAGAGTGTCACATAATTAACACACACCAGGTGTCCAGCTGCTTTGCTGCAGCGGTGGGACACATTATAAATAGCGTTTAGTCGACAGTCTTTTCTGTGAATCCTGCACACGTCGCTGAGTATCACGGTATCACAGCAGACCGGACAGTCTTTTGAGGAGGTTGCTCTGGTCGTGGGAGTTCATGGCTTCGTATGTGTCCAGCTCCAGGGAGAAAGTGGCGTTGCCTGAAGTCAGCGTTCGCAGGACGGTGGAATAGCCCTTTAAGAAAACAAGATTGAAATGGGTTTATTCTAGGTCCCCTTTCCAACACAAAAACAGACACATTCAAAGTGGACGTCCTCTCACCATCATTTCGGCCAGTGGCACAGTCGCCAGCAGCACCTTGCTGTCGTGGCGACACTGGACGTCTCTGACAGTCCCTCGTCTCTGGGCCAAGTCGCCCAGCACGGTGCCGAGGTGCTCCTCCCTCACGGTCACCTCCAGGGACATGACCGGCTCCAGGACCTGGCCTCCCGCCTGCTTCAGGGCCTGCGCCCGGAGAGCCAAAGCTCAGCCCTCCATCGTTCTTGGGCTTGCAGATGTGACACTGATGTGAGATGCGGTGGCCTTACCTTGTGCAAGCAGCGGGACACACAGGCTGACACGATGGCAGGTGAAGTCCCGGGCTCCGCTTTGACACTTTGGATCAGTGTGGACACTCCCAGGAGAGGATAACCCAGCAGTGGACCTGGAGGTGGAGACATCCACACGGTCCAGTTACATAAATTCATTCAATATTGATACAAAAAGGGTTGCAGAGGAAAAATGTAGCTTTGAAAGCCAATCATAAGTGCTGAGGCAGACAATCGTGTTTCAGATTGTAATATCTCCATCATTTTTCATGAGACTATGTAATTCACAGCCAGAACAAGAGAGCTGACAACAGGGCATGGTCATTGGACAGAATTAGGTGAATTGGGAGTGAGGCTATCTTTCACAAAACCTTTAGAAGTAATGTGTGCTCCAATTTGTGTTTTTAGATTTACAGAGAGGATTCATAGCTGGCAGAGCCAAGATTCTTATGGAGCATGAAATGTCATTATAAAGTTATAATGCATGAGTTGTTTCTTAGAAAACAGCATTAGGGGCAAAGTTAGGCTTGATTGATATGACCACATTTCTATTTCTATTTTCTACATTTTACTACCTTTGTGAAGCTAACTTCACTAAACCTATCTCAAGCACGAAAACAATTCATCCACATGATTGGGGGTGTGTTTTCACAGGTTATCTGAAACATTTGGAAAATTCAACTAAATTATCTCTCTGCGGTGACCTGGAACAGAAAGATGTAGGTAAATTAAAGTGAACACAAAACAACAAAACACCCTTAGACTTCAGAGGGTTACGAGAAGAGGGCAAATTATAAGCAAGACAGTGGACTCCTGCAGCCACGAGTTGGGCTCAGTGACAACCTTGGAGATACGATCCATGCACTCCGTTCTCCACCGCCTCTTTCAGTTCTGGCGACAGCTGCTCGGCCAGCTCCTCTGCGAAATCCAGCTCGCAGGAACCGCCTGAAGAGAAGGCGTTCTCCGGTTTTACAGACAGCTCCACCGTCACAACGTGTCGTCTCTCCCCAACCGTACGGTCCAACGTGTCTGTATTGCAAGATCGGAGAGGGGGAGTTCATGCCGAGACAAGGGCTGAGAGTTGTCGAGCTGCCTCACTGATGCAGAGATTTTGGCACCTGTGGTCAAGACATCGCTGAGGATGGTCTCCCTGTATGCCACCTGCAGAGGTCCCAGGTAGGTCTCGATGCCGTACTCTCTCCTAATGCGGTCGTGGATGATCTCGATGTGCAGCTCTCCCATCCCGCACAGGATGGTCTGAGAACAGAGGACATCACACACCCCTTCGGTCCCCTCACTGTATGGCACATGCTATGAGTAAATGAATAAATACCTTACCTGGCCTGAGTCGGGGTCAACCCGGACTTTGAGACTGGGGTCTTCCCTCTGGAGGCAGTGCAGTGCATTATCAAGATCTTTAGAGGAAAAAAAAGAAAAGTAATACCCACAAGTTGTCAAGTTTTGGACAGTAACAGGTAAAATTCTCTGAAATCAGCACTTAACGAGGTGCATTTGACACTAACCAGCCTGTTTGGCCATGGTGGGTGGTTCTATGGTGCAGAAGAACACTGGATCCGGGACCTCCACCCCTGAGAGGACCACACTGGGCTGCTCTCCGCGTTTCATCCCCTTCCCGCTGTCTTGATGAGCCCGGCGCGCTGCAGCTGCCGCCGACGCCTTCGACGAGACGATGGTGTCCCCTGTGACAGTCTACACATTGAGGAGGAAGCGTCAACTATCCGCCTAGACTGGATTAAAATCACAAACATGATGCGGGCCGCTCTACCTGCTTCAATCCGACAGTCAGGGCAATGTTCCCTGCTGTCATAGAGGCGATTTCTACCTGCTGGTCTGCGAATGGCACCAGGAGCCTGCTCATCCTCTCCCTATACACACAACATGAAGGAAAAATAAGCTTTTAGATATTTTTCTGATATGTATGGTTTTGGAGAGAAACAAGAATCGGTAAGTTGTTATATGACTCTGCCAGGTTGAGCGTACGTGCTGTTCCTGTTGATGTTGTAGAAAGCAGTCTGCGGTTTGAGAGTGCCGGAGTAAATCCTGAGGAACACCATGGGGCCGCGCTGCTTGTCGTGCAGCACCTTGAAGGCCAGGGCACACAGGTCGTCCTTGTACCAGCGCCTGTGGGACGAGGCACGGGGGTGAGAGGGTGAAAAACGGCCCCGATCCGATTCCGGTCACAGGTGAGAGACTCCGCTTACACCAGGTCGTGGTGGCGTTCGCTGGGGGCGGGCAGGTAGGTGGTGATGGCGTCCAAAAGAGGCTGCACGCCTTTATTTTTCAGAGAGCTTCCGCAGAGGACCGGGACGCCTTTACGGGCCAGAGTCACCCGCCGCACAGCCTCCTGCAGCTGGACACACATGAGTTCACTGACTCCACATTCACAGGTAACAAGGGCTGCTTTGTAGACTTATATGGACTTAAACACATACTTCGTTGGAGGGAACCGCATCAAAATCCTCGCTAAAGTCAGTCAGCAGCAGTTCCGCAAAGCTGTCATCCAGATCGGCAATCTGCAATTGGGGTGAGAGTTATGAGCTACATTCAAAATCTGGAGCACCCTTGCGGTATTTCAGCTTTTATTTTTCAGCTTTAAATATCTCCATATGGCTCTTCTTAAAGTGGCATACCTGTTCTATTAAGGCCGTCCTGGCAACGCTGACCTCCTGCAGGAGATCTGGATCATCCGACGGACTCAGAGGTTCGCTTTTGAACTTTCGTCCATCATCTTCGGCAGATCTCTGGGTCCACACCAGTTTTTGGTTGGTTAACAAGTCAACTACACCCAGGAAGTTTTTGCCACTGCCGATAGGGATCTATAGGACAGGAGGTCACACAGTGAGGAAGCTAACTGACACTTCCTCTGCCTAGTTAATATGCACACATATCATAACATTAGATGACTTTTATGGTTCTTAGTCAGCTTTTTTTAAAAATGTGTTTCTTAAGTTTCAAATGAGTGAAATGTTATGACAAATTGCTCTTGGATTTGTTTTCCACTTTTTTTTTCTTCCTCTTTCTACAATTTCCCAATCTCATACCTGCAGCAGGACTGGATTGGCTTTCAACTTCTGCCTTATGCTCTCAATGGAAAAACTGAAGCTGGAGGACGTGTAGAAAAAAAACAGTTTTGAGAATAGTCCAAAAAAGAATCTTGTACATCTCAAGATTTTAATGCGACTCACCTTGCTGCAGGCTTATCCATCTTATTCAGAAAACAAATGCAGGGGATGTGGTGCTTCTCTGCTTGTCTCCACACAGTTTGAGTTTGAGCCTGTTGGTGTTTGCAAAGGTGTTCAGGGTGCATGCAATCAGCTATATAACAAAACAAATGTTGCTTATGAATGATAAGCAGCCTGCTAACCTCAACACCAGCAGAAGCATCAAACACAGCAACAGCTCCATCTAGGACACGCAGTGCCCGCTCCACCTCCAAGGTGAAGTCAACATGCCCTAGTGCAGCAAATTACACACACACGCATATACATATACACACACACACACACACACACATACACAAACAGTAAACATGTTTTAAGAAGCAGCTCCTTCTCATCATTTAAATGTTTGCTTGTCACAAAAAAGTCATTCTTACCTGGGGTGTCTATGAGATTTATTCTATAACTTTTCCAATCAAATGTGACCGCTGCTGACTGTATGGTGATGCCTCGCTCCCTCTCTTGAGCCATAAAATCTGTGACAGTGTCTCCATCGTCCACATCTAAAAGCAACAGGAATGAACTGAAGACTCAGGGACAAGCAGGCGATTGTGATTTCACTGCAGTTTGATGAAGATCTAACCACACACCTCCCAATGCTCTTGTATAGCCAGAGTAATAAAGCATCCTCTCTGTGGTCGTTGTTTTTCCAGCATCGATGTGGGCCATAATACCTATGTTTCTGATCCTGCAGATACAAAACATGAATTACTGCGGAGCCTTGAGTATAGCAGAGAGAATGCAGAATGCATTTACTTACATTGATATATCAGGATTGACCACAGCCCGCAATGATTTGACATCATCTGCAACAGAGAGCATGGTAAATAATATACAAATCTGTTGTCAAATTACTGATCAATTCATTAACCATTCAATTCAAATAAGGTGGTAAAACCTCACCCACCTGGCAAAAAGCTATAATGTCTTCTGGCATGCAGACTCAGTCTGCATTTGCAACACTGGCGCCCAGCAATGAATAAATACCTTCCCTGCAAATAACATCATGAATTCATCATGGTATGTTCATAAAAATCTAGTGATGACAGTGAATTTAAGTAGACTACAAGTATAAGACAGTGAAGAGGTAAAGCCATACATAAGTATAAGAAAAGTATTATCGCAAAAGTGCACTTTATCTTACCCAAATCATCCTGCAGGATGTCAGAGCTTTCACAATCTAAATGTCTATTAATCCTTCAAGCTTCTTCCTCAGTCAACGTGAGTCTTTGGACGACAAACCATGGGGAAACACCCCCCTTCCAGAGAGACGAAATGCCAGACCATCCATAATAGATTTACACCTGTAACCAGTGAGTAAATAATATATTTAATTCAGATTATAGCTAATAAATGCGCCACATAACAACACAGTTTGTACTGTCAAATGTCACACTTTCATAAGGCGCAACTCTGAAATACGTTCCTAGAAACATTTGCTTATAGGAACAATGGTCTTGGGGCTCATATTCCCAGCACTAAACGCGGCCAGTTTCTGCCAGACCTACTCAAACACGTATAAATTTGAATATAAGTTAATTCAGTAAATTCTATTTTGTTGACACAATAACTATAAGTTATTTAAAAATGTTGTACGATTTAACTAACGATGAAGCCGACTCAATTTCATCACCGCACAACCCGTTACGTCACGATGACGTACTTCCTCTAAGTATCGGCTACGGGGACAACAACACCAAGCAGACCCCAGCCCCAAGATAAAACACCGAATATTCTGCGTCTGAATCAACTGTAACAACCCAGGACACTATAATCCGTCACTCGTAACACCCTGTAAACAAAATGGTAAGAGGACGCCTTGCTTCCCTTCGTGTTTTCGACTTTTATGAGGCTCTTTAGCATAGTGTGCTAGCGTTAGCTCCAAGTCACATGTGGCTGGGTGACGTGCTGCTTCTCCGCTCTAGTGTTTTGCTTAGTGTTTCTAGACATAATAATAGTACACTAACAGAGGTAATAGTTCAGTAACAGTGCACATAAGTTATGCAACTGCGTTAAACACATGGGCAGTAAGAGTTTCGTATTTTCGCTTGTAACACTGTAACAAGTGTAACTCAAAACTTGACTAGTTTTTGATATTTCAATCAGTAGACAATGTTGGACGCTCTGATTGTATAAGTAAGGTTCAACATTTTCACTTTACTGGCTTCTATGTTGAACATATGTTAAAGGTCCTCACTTCTCTTATATCTCTTATATCGTGATCACTTTGATCAACATCTTTATGGATTTTCTAAGCACTCTTGACAGAACATCTTCTCATCTCAGGCAACGCTGAAGTGTACATGTGTATGCGTTGAGCTGGCTAAATCGGTTCTGTGTTGTATTCTTTGTTTGTTATTCTTGTTTGTTATTATAACTTGTTTGATTTTGAAGCCACCTCGTAGATGTCTTTTGCCAACCCAGTGCATACAAGTATAGTCTAAGTGAAAGTATGTGATGTGCGTTGACTGCTAATGTTCAATGTGAAGTCTTTTAAATGCATCTTTTCTGTCAATGTTAGTACATTATTGCAAATGCAAACCGAATGCTTTTATTGCCATTGCACAGCTGTGCAATGCAAGCCAAGTGCACTCCCTTGTGGTAAAAAAAAGTCACACGATAAGAACAACTCAATTGAAGGTGTATTAGAAGTAACAGCAGTCTTTTGCACAACCACAATAGGCTTGTTTAGTCCTGTTGTTGCCTTTAATTCTACAAATGAATCTGTGTGCTTTTTGTACTTTGTGATGACTGTGAATTGAAATACATGTTTGCTTTGCATTGTGCAGCCCCAGAACGAGCACATTGAGTTGCATCGCAAACGCCATGGCTACCGCCTGGACCACCATGAGAAGAAGAGGAAGAAGGAGAGCCGTGAGGCACACGAGCGCTCCCACAAAGCCAAGAAGTTGATCGGCCTGAAGGCCAAACTCTACCACAAGCAGAGACATGCTGAGAAGATCCAGATGAAGAAGACGTGAGTACAGACCGAGAAATCTGGACCTTCCTCTCCACTTATTGCATCCGCATCCAACTAACCAAAGCCAAACAATTCTGTCTGCAGCATCAAAATGCACGAACAGAGGAAGACCAAGCAGAAGAATGAGGACAAGACGCCAGAGGGAGCAGTGCCAGCCTACCTGTTGGACAGAGAGGGGCAGTCCAGAGCTAAGGTCCTCTCCAACATGATCAAACAGAAGAGGAAAGAGAAAGCTGTAAGTCTTAGTTTCAGTTTTTGCTTATAAACGGGCCCCATCTCCAGACAATACGCAGATGATAAACTAAAGTGTAATGTTTCCTTCAGGGCAAATGGGAGGTGCCACTGCCAAAGGTGCGGGCCCAGGGAGAGACAGAAGTGCTCAAAGTAATCAAAACTGGGAAGAGGCAGAAGAAGGCCTGGAAGAGAATGGTCACCAAGGTTTGCTTTGTGGGCGACGGCTTCACGCGTAAACCTCCGAAGTATGAGCGTTTCATCAGACCCATGGTGAGATGTTCTAAAAGTTATCTCCATGACGTTCACATTTAAATCAGTCCACAGCAAAGTATTTTGACTTCCAAAATGACCCCCCTCTCCTTCCACCGTACCCCAGGGTTTACGTTTCAAGAAGGCTCATGTCACACACCCAGAGCTGAAGGCCACATTCTGCCTGCCCATCCTGGGAGTGAAGAAGAACCCCTCCTCGCCTCTCTACACCACCTTGGGAGTGATCACAAAAGGAACAGTCATAGAGGTCAATGTCAGTGAGCTGGGTTTAGTCACACAAGGAGGAAAAGTCATCTGGGGTGAGTGCTCATAAATCCACTGGTCAGTGCTTATACGAGAACGACAGTAATGCGCCTTCTAAAAGTTGCTGCCAACTCAAACTTTAATCTCCCCTCCCTAGGTAAATATGCCCAGGTGACGAATAACCCAGAGAACGACGGCTGCATCAATGCGGTGCTGCTGGTTTAAGACTTTTGACCTTTGTACAGACTGTGCCTGGTCGCTCTGTCCACGTGCAGAGTGTCACTGCAACAAAGAACACAGCGGTCCGACGGACGCTGGACATGGAGTCACAGGACCATCAGGAAGATCACTGAAGCTGCACATGGCAGCACGACCGTTTTTGTACCAGAGGGACGCTTCAAGGACAGAGGGTGCGGCGATTATTGTGTTAAGTGATATAAATAAAGATGAAATGATGCAGATAACTTGGTTTGCATTCTTTCTTTTTTATACAGCTGTCAAGTCACCCATCCGCCTTGACGTGTAACTAGAAGGACCCTTCAGTCTGAAATCTGTCCCATTTAACTTGAATGATGTACCTGGCTTCCCCAACCACTCACTCTCCGTTTATACTCAGTTTATCATGGCAGCTGTGTCGATAACATGATTTGCACTCAAATGCGCGTGTAATCAAAAACAAATGAGTGTCAAGTGTGCTTTTAAAGATGGACCGATTCATCCGCAAACCCACTGAGCTATAGGGAGACCATGATTAAGAGGGAGTCAGGCCTAATTGGATCAACACTTACCATGAGCAGTAATCTGGACTCTAAAGTGCTCCTAGATGTGAATGTGAGAGAATGGTGTGTGTGGGTGATATAATGGATGGTTTAGTATTATACCATGCTACTTAGTATGCTATTTGGCCTTCCCAAACCGAGCAATCAAATGACTAATTTATGGACAGAAAAATGTGCATGTTCTTAAAACTGTTCACTAAGATGTTGATGTGTAAAATACTTTCTCAACATTTCTGTAAAAATCCCAAATATAGACAGTCACAGCCCACAAAGGGAGTGAGACGGCGCTTCTCTTTCTAAACAAGCTAACCCTAACCTTTTTTTCCTGAGGTTGGTAAAAAAGAGGGCAGGGAGAACCTGATGGTGAATTTGGCTTAAAAAAAACACAGGCCATCTGGAGCTGCATGAAAATTGTGGTACAGATTTCCAGGCAGCTCCAAACAGGTGCCAGACAGCCTGGCCTTAGACCTGGAGCCAATCTCAGCGCCAATCCGTAGATGCCAGACTAGAAACATGACAGTATGTATTTAACATCAGCTATCCAGACACACTGAACAGAGAGCAGAGTAAAAACTATGGGTGTGTTGAAATCAGCAGGAAAAACTTGATTTAAACATCAATAATTGCCTACAACACAATGTCACAGCATTTTCTCTCTCCTTACTCTAGCCTTGAGGCGGGTGTTGCACTATCCACCGTTAGTGTTTTGCAAGATGTATGATGGGTTACGTAACTCATTTCAGTCCAAGCTGCCACTTTCAGCTTTTGGGTTCATCCATCACGTTGTGTGAATGTAACAGTGGGAGGAGGGAAATGTTAGTGCCCCATTAATGAAACGGTTACCGTCTTACTTTGGCTCTGGATATTCTGGCTGTCTCTCCTCTTTTACAAGAACCATCTCAAAAGCCAAATTTGGGATTAGAATGGACGTTACCCAGAGCCTCCAGTCTCTGTTCTTCTTTGAGCTTTGAGTTGCTGATTGTAATTGGCTTCTGTGTATACACTGTCATTGTGTAAAGTCCCTTCATCTAGGGCGGCGCTGACTGTTACTGTGAGAAACACTTCTTGCACATCGTAAAACCACGAGAAGTGGAAACAGAAGAAGCCTAACAGGAAGGGGCTTAAAGACAATAGGCAGCATAGTTCAGGTGCCACAAAAAAAGAAACTGATTGGCCTGACGATACTAGTCGGCATAGAAACAAGCCCCAAAATGTGAAGAACAAACTTAAATGTACAGTTGTGTTCAAAATTATTCAACCCCCGATGCTCCAAAGGGTTTTCGGGAATTCAGTGTTCATTTGTAGTTGTGTTCATGCCATCTTACAAGGACTTGTTAAAAAGCCGAATGCAAGTAAAATGACATCAATTGCATTTGTAATAAAGTATTAAATGGCCTTTTTGTGATTTCTTCATTGACACAATTATTCAACCCCTTTAAGACTACCACTCTTAAGAACAGAGGTCCATTCAGGTGTTTACAATCAGGTATTGAAAACACCTGTGGATGTTAACGAGCATCGAACAAGCACAATAAGCACCAATCGGGCAGATTTAAAAGGACTGTTATACTCGGCTCCTTCCAGACATCTACTGGTGTGTTGACAAACATGGTGAGGGCAAGAGAAGAGGTTATTTCTCTTCACAAGAATGGCAATGGATATGAGAAGATTTCCAAAATGTCACACATTCCAAGAGATACTATGGGAAGCATCGTCCATAAATTCAAGGCAAAGGGTACGGTGGAAACGCCCCGTGTGACTGGTGAGGAACTGAAAAAAGATCTGTCAGATGTGGGCATGGAGGTTTCAGCACAGACAATAAGGCACACACATGCCAGAACTCCCAGGCACACCACCCCCTTGCTGACTCCAAAGAATAAGAAAAGTCGACTGCCCTATGCCAAAATTCATGTGGACAAGCCACAAAAGTTTTGGGAAAGTGTTCTGTGGACAGATGAAATGAAATTACAACTGTTTGGCCCGTGGGCCAGCGCTATGTTTGGAGGAGGAAGAACCAGGTCTATGAAGAAAAGAACACCTTGCCTGCTGTGAAGCATGGCGGGTGGTCACTTACGCTCTGGGGCTGTTTTGCCTCTAATGGTACGGAGAAGCTTCGTCGTGTGCGGTACCAGGAAATCTTGGAAGAAAATGTGACCTGTGGCTTGGGAGACGTCGGACCTTTCAACAGGACAATGATTCTAAGCGCACATCCAAATCCACTAGAGCATGGTTGAAGATGAAGGGCTGGAACATTCTTTAAAGCCGAGTGAGAACCTCTGGCGGGACCTGAAGAAGGCAGTTGCAGCGCGCAATCCTAAGAATGTGACTGAACTGGGGGCTTTTGCCCATGAAGAATGGGCTGAGATACCCGTTGGCCGCTGGAGGACGCTTGTATCAAGCTATGCTTCAGGCTTGAAAGATGTTATAACTGGAAAAGGATGTTGTACTGCAGTAATAAGCATGAATGTCGCTTGGGGGCTGAATAAAACTGACAATGATGTGAGCACAGAAAAGACATTTGTGGTCACTTTATTGTAAAAGTTCTGTTATATTTTTCTAATTTACAAGTGCCTCTTTGATTTCATTGTAAATAAGATGACTGAAATGATTAAAATCAGTATCAAACTGGCCAAAACCCTTCATTTCAGTGGGGGTTGAATAACTGTGAACACAACTGTAGATGAGACGGATAAATGTATATGTAAGTGTATGGCGAGAGCATGGAGTATGTAACTGGTATAGTCTCAGCAGTCTTTTTTTTTCAGCTCCCCTATGGCTTCCTCTTCAAGCTGGTTTAAGAAATCATCAAAAACAAAGGCAAGAGAAAGTCCATGTTTTATTTGTCTGGTGTGTTTATAATGGAGAGGTCTCTCTGTGCACACCAAGAGTTCATTCACAGTCCATCAGAGGCTCCCGCACCCACAAAAAATGTTAAGTAAAAACCCTGCCCAGGGCGACCCAACACTTCCATTTGTTATAGCATTCAGGGTTGCGTGATTCGCTTAACTTTACATGAAAATCAACCGGATAGCCAACCACCCCGATATATACACATACAAAAGGTCAGTTCCAATTTCATTCCCCCCCCCCCCCCTCAGCAGTCTGCTTTTTTTTTTTTTTCTAAAAACAAATAAGATCAAGTTTAAGGTACAAATGTCTTGTCACGTGTAATGCTATCCTGAGTTCACACGGTGTCCGCATGCTACCACAGAATCCAGTCCCGTGCTCAGGAAGCAGAGGGTTAAGGCAACAGAGGGACGCAGCTCACCGCGGACACACCGGGGTCACTTGCAGTGCGTGGGTCGCGTACAGTTCTTACCCTCGATGCATGGCGAGTCGTCATACAAGCGACACAGTCGATATCAAAGGAGGTGCCTCAGCGCGGTACCAAAAAAAAAATCATTCAATTCATTGTGATACGTACACGACCATGTGTCTACAGGTGACTCGTTTAAAAAGGCCGATGTTACTGAACTCGCATACACTGTGTAAAAAAACAAAACAAAATACTCTTACAAAGACAAAAGGGTGGAGGGATTAAAATGAATTAAGGCCGGTGTGTCCAGTAAACCATAAGTGTTGAGTAGACACTGGATTGAGAGGAAAAAAAAAAAAAAAGATGTGTGACAACCGACACGGACAGTGAAAACCAATAATTCATCCAGGACACAAAGCGTCCCCGGGACTCTCGCCCTAGCCGCGGAGATTAAAACCCTCGATCCGTTGCGCAGGATGGCGTTTAAAGTCTCGTTGCGAATTCATGATGCCGCCACCGCCTCCCTCGTCTGCCTCCCTGGTCAGCGCGAGCCAGAGGCAACGCTGGAGCCGAGCCAAGTCCAGGTCTTTCCCAAACCTGTGCGGAGGCCTCCCCAAGAGTTCAGTCAGCGCCGCCTCCTCTCTTTAGTGCTTTGGCCGACTGTGTTTGTTTTTTTTCCCCGTTGTTTATTTTTTTAAAAATACGCAAAGTGCACGTAGTGATCGAGCGCGGAGTCTGTCGGAGACGCTGGCGTTATGTGTAGTAGTCCAGCTTGCTCTCTATCGTCTTGCAGCCTTTGACGGAGAACACCCGCTCCGATTTGGGGAAGTAGACCAAGTCTCGGGCCACCTGGTCGGCGATGTCCTTGTCCGGCTCCAGACCTCTGGCCTTCAACTCGGCCATGGCGCACTGCACCACGTGCTCGTACTGCAGGGGCAGGAACGGCACAAAGAAGTCCACCAGGTTCTTGTCGATCAAGCTGGTGTGCCACAGGCCGCCTGCGGGATAAGAGGAAGAGACGCCAAGTGAAGAAGCAGTCCTTCCTTGGCTTTGCCGGATGTAGCGTTGTACCGCAGGCCCAGAAACACCATCGCATCCCATTACGTTTGGAGTTCACTCACTTTTCTTGTTGTTGAACACCGACAGAGAGAGCTGCGTTTCCAGGTCTTTGAGCTCGATCTCCTCCCGCGCTCGCCCGGCTTTCCAGAAATCTAACGCCGTCTGGATGATGCTGTCCCCCCCGGCGTTGCTAAAGAGGAAATATCAGAAAGAGAATCATTAGAAATGTATTTTCAACCACTAGATTCTGCAATAAATGCATTCCTACTACTAAATCTTGGATAGGTTCTGCACATGCAAGAAAAACTACATTACATTACACGCAAAACCCTGCACTTTCACCTACACTACTGCACTGTCATCCATTGGTAGTCGGAGGAATACACAGCAGTATTTGTTGTTCCAGATTCCAGAAGAAATGATCTAACCTGAGGAAGATGAAGATGGCTTTCCGATAGGAAACTCCGTCCAGCTTGTCGTAGTAGTCCAGGTAGGGCTTTATGCTGTCAATCAGGCCGGGATGCATCTTGTCCATCTCGTCAAAGATGAACATGGACTGTGCACAGTTGGTGACGTTGCCTTTGATCCATTGCTGTAACTGAGACTGAGGAGACACAACAACGTCACAATGAAGTATCAGAGAAGACGAGGCACATATCACCGTTTCAAAGTCGACCCTCGTCATCTTACCTTGTACGTATCGAAGTGACTGGGGTGCGGGAAGTGCAGCTCGGAGGTGAAGACGTGGATGAAGCTGCTGTCCATGCCCTCCTTGTAAATGTTTTCGGCGATCAGCTGACTGACAAAGTTCTTGCCCGTGCCGGTCCATCCGTGCAGCGAGAGCACCAGAGGCTTCTTTGGGTTGCTGTTGTTCATGAAGCCGCTCACGGCTTTCAGGATGATCCGTGACGCGATGTGCTGGCCGAACAGTTTGCTGTCCAGGTCCTCCTTGAGACCTGCAGGGAGGCCGCGGCAGAAAGTCCAACGTGGATTAGTGGCAGCGAACACATGACTGAAGCCACTTTGCACCGTGCCGAGTCATGAGGTAAAACCTTTGTCCCTCATTTGAATGATTTTACTCTGGATCAGCCTTATCTGTAATAAAAGACCAGGGTTTATGGATACAAAATGCTTCCTTCAGGATCCAGGACTGCAGCTAAACAAACAAAGGGTGCCTAGAGATCGTTTTCTAGGACATTTCCAGTAAACATGACCCCCATCTTTTTATCATTTCCCACAGTTGTACAGCTGTTACATTTTCTAATGATTATCCTTCTTTCTAATGAATAAACCTGAAAGAATAGGCTTGAAGGTTTATTCCTCGCCCAATGTGCAGTAAAATATATGTAGTCGAGGGATATAGCTTGTGAAGGAAACAATCACTTATCTGATTAGATACTATGACTAAATTACAGACTTTTAAACCATATGTGTGTATGTGTGTTAAATATTTAATACTTAAAAAAGTGCTACTACAATTGCTACAATTCAGTGGAGGGGTTACACATAAAACTTTATCCTGTTTTACCACAACTTCAGGTTTATCTTGTCTTACCATACCAAACGAGCCGTTTTCATTCTGATTGTCATGACGTATAGTACTTTTGGTCCGATCGCTGGTACAAAATGCAACTTCTCAGACAGCTCATAAACAGACCGATTTCATTTAGTTCCCGTTAACACCACGACACCTGCAGTACACCAGCGGGAAAAAAGCGACCGACGGATTTAGCTGCACCGGAAACAAACTGTAAACACCCCACACCTGGCAGCGCTGATCTTCCTCACCTGTTGCATTATAAACAATCCACTTTGAATCACAACGCTCGTGTAAATAGTTCCACAGGGTCCGACCTAGTGAGGCACTGACGCCTAAGGCCACTGTTATTGTGACCGGATCAAACGCGTTCACCAGCACTGGAGCAGTCAGCAAAATGTGCAGGATAAAAATCAAGTGTGCTGCTTTCATCTTTAAAAACGCGTATGGGCTGGTAGTAAACGCGTATACTCGGCAAAACGAGCATAATAGGGAGATAAAAAAGCGCACTGAGGCAGATAGGCTAAACTGCCGCTTGGACAACGAGGCACGTCCGTATACGTCACGACGTAAAGACGTACGGACGTGACGTGTTCATAGTGCACTGTTGGGTTGTTTATCAAGCGAGTTGGAAAAAACTGCCAAATAAATTAACAAATACAGTATTACAGTGAATAACACGCGCGTTGACGATAGTGGCTCTTAATGAAGCACAATGGATCGTTGATGTGCACTGAGGGCCAGCTATTGGTGGTTATTTAGCGTGTTTGTTTATAGAGCACAAAAGAGTAAAACGTGGTAGCCGTTGTGTTGGCAGCGCCCACGGGTGGCTCACCTGTCCGGTTGAAGGCGATCCACTCGGGTCGACAGCACTCGTGGAAGTAGTAGAAGATGTTCTGGTAGCTGGCTAGGATGCCGGTGAGTGCTGCGGCCATGCCCACGGCGATGCTGGTGCTGATGGGCTCTATGGCCGTAGTGAGGCCGGGGCTGAGGAGCACACACAGCAGCAGCGCCTGGAGCTTCCTCGGTGCCATTTCACGCGGATGTCACAACTTCATCGACGTGAGCGGGAGAAGGGAGGACAGCTCGGCCTGTCTGTCTGTCTGTGTGTGTTTGCTAACCCCGAAAGAACAAACACTACAGTGGTCGCGGCAGCGGAGACGCCGTGCTGCGAGCACACACATCCGGTGCCGCTGTGACGTCGGAGTCCAAAGGTGAGCAGATGGAGTTCTCCTGGGGTGAGATCAAGTGTCCCACCACACGACCCTACAACCCTTTGGTGGCAGGAGATTGACCTTTTTCGCTCTGTTTTTATTTCCCACCCCATGAGTAGAGATGATGACAATAAAAGTGAGAGGCGGTGCAAAACCTGATATATGAGATGATACGTGTGTGTATGAGGGAGAGAGACAGAGGTGGGAATATCTGGAAAGTTGCGGCAGCAAACGATGGTAGGAAGGTCTGATATGTTAGTCCGGTGCAACTGAGGAATCAAGAGATGAAAAGCGATATGGGTCTGACAAATTTTGAAAATCAGTGGAAAAAATAAATATTTCAGTAGAGAAATGTAATGGAAGTTTTTCACAACTGAGACTTGAAATGTATGAACACTGTATGTATTCAAATGTACACACACACTCAGCATGTACCTGTGTGTGTGTGTGTGTGTGTGTGTGTGTGTGTGTGTGTTGCCTCGGTTACCAGACAGAAGTACTCAGGGGTCAGTTGGAGGCTCATTGAACCACAAGGTCTTATGCGACTTATTGTACAACTTGGGATCGAGTTTGTGGGGGGGGACTCTCACTCGTCACGGCTTTCCTGGCCACCACCAACTTGTGTAGGTGAACCTGTGCTTGGCAGTTTATGTAAATGAATGGAGAGTGTGCCCAACTCCGTCAAAAATGGCTTTGTACTGTGAAAATATCCACTGACACATTAAACAGGGCCAAGATTTGAAAATCTTTGTAAATCATATCAATTGATACTAAAACAACGACAACAGTGGATAAATTGGAAGAAGTTGGTGAATCGCAGCTCGACCCCAGAATTATGAAACAAAAACAAAACCTTAAAAACATGTACATTTACACATATATATTTTAAGCACCTAATGCAGTTACATGTTTATCGTGATGGTTGACTTTATAGACTACTATAAAAAGAAGTTAGATGGAATGGTTTATAAAGACACTGGTAGGAGGAGTATCCCATTTGGGATCTTCAGCTGTACGCACATACACAAACTAAGACAGGAGTCATTAAATGTCATTATCAGCCTGCATTTCAAGATACACTCATTAAATCAAGGTACTTCATTTAATGAGCTGGGGGGGGGGGGGTACCAATCTATACACAGGTCTGTCCTGCCCCCAGAGTACACAAAGAAGAATGAGATGTAAACAACTCTGATCCTAGTATTTAGGCGACTTGTGTTGCCACCTGTCCCGGTTTTCATGGACTGTCCCGAGAAAAAAAACATCCAATTCTCTTGGGACACTGAATGTCCCGGTAGAATCGTCCCTGAATGTTTGTATTTCTGTGTATTTGTCTGTATCCTATGTACGCAGATGTGCCGTTAAATACAGCGCGCAGATGCCGCCGCTCGGTGGGTGCGTGAACCGCTGTCAATGTGGGTGTATGTGAGACACAGGCGACACAAACTCTCCTCCCGCCTTAAGGTGCTTCCACATAGACCGCGGCAAGCGCGGTGCGCAGCGCCGGGTACAGCGCTGCTGCTGTGCCGCGCGGCAAGGTTGCTAAGCTACCAGTAACAACATTTAGCAGTTGGTTTGAGCGCGATCTTGTGAGATAGTGTATTAAGTCCTGGCTATAGTGCTAATAAGGAGACGAGCAGCACAGAAAAGGAGGAAGTGGGTCCGTCCAGTTCTGATAGGAAGGCAGGAACTGGGGGAATATAGACTGGGTCCGGGAGCTACAGCTCCGTAACGACCGCTTTGAGAGCTACCTCAGGCTGGTCTGGGAGCTACAGCTCCGTAACGACCGCTTTGAGAGCTACTTCAGGCTGGTCAGGGAGCTACAGCTCCGTAACGGCCGCTTTGAGAGCTACCTCAGGCTGGTCCGGGAGCGACAGCTTCATAATGCTCATTTGAGGCCCGTTTGAGGCTGAGCAGGGAGCCGTTTAAGCCTTGTGTCTCAGAGATCGGGAAACTTGATTAGCTGCCCCTCCATAGTTCTGGAGTCCTCTGGAACCCGTGACCCAACAACCTCTCTCCTATTGGATGCGCCGCGATGACGTCACAGCGCGCAGCGCCCGAGTTGAACATTTCTCAACTCTTGCAACAGCGGCATGGCGTATGTGCTGTGTCACACCGTGAGTTTGTGTAAACCGTCTTTGTACTCTGTCAGGGCTGGATTATAGAGGCGGGTGAAGCATGAATGTATATAATGAGAACTGGATAGGGCGCCACCCCTCTGCCGGTGATGCGATTTCACCCAGTGGCCAACCCTGGTATTGCAACAGAAATCCCATTGGGCCCCAAAAGCATTTTCCCCATAGACGGCAATAGTAAAAGAGACGGCTGTAAAACTGTTGACAGGACGTCCTCAGCTGCAGACATAGATCATTACTGATCTTTCTATTGCATATTTTTAATTCATGGACTTTTCATTTATCACAATAATTTTAATGACAAAAAGTCACTAAAAAGTTTCACAGCACAGTGTGACGTCACAGCAGTTCATGTGCACTCTCCAAGTGCATGCGTGTCGTCTCACCGCGCTTTCTCCCTGTGTTTCTCCTGAACATGGATTGGTTCATGGTCCCGTGTTGCCTGATGGGAGTGACTCTACTGTGCAAGCTCTATTCTTTCCTTGATGCGGTAGCAAGTGGTATGCGCCAGCGAGCAGGGTTACATAGGAATGAATGGGCCGCCATGTTTGGTTATTGCTTATTATACATCCATGGGGTGAAGCGGCGGACTTTCTGAACAAGTCTTTCGTCTTAAGGCTCTTCCAGGTTGTCGACGGGGCTTTAACCCCTGGACTCCGCCCACTGGCGAGTTCGACTGGGCGCATGCGCGATCGACGCGTCCAAAGCTGCTCGGTCTCAACTTTTGAGCTGCACAAAACGGGCTGCGTGGCAGCACTTTGGCCGCGCCGCTTGGACAAACGCACTTCCATCTCAAGGGTGTGTTACTTAGTGTATCTAAAAAAAGTAGCTACTTGTTAACAAGTACAGCACGGGCTCCTGCATGTTAACTGCTTTTATACAGTACAAATGTCACAATCACCAACAAACCAGGGAACATCTTGAAATCACTGCATTCACCTGGATCGGGTTTGTAACAGGGAAAATGCATCCATGAGGCTAACTCATGAAGGTTTCTGAATATACTGATGATTAATGTCATTAAGCAAAACCTCCATTTGCAATGCATTACAGAGTTGTAGTTTACTGAGCCAGAGGACTGAAATCATTTAGGAACAAAGGGAGACATTGTAACTTTGGCATCTTTCACTATTCTGAACCAAGTTTATACTGTTCCTATTATGCCTTTAAAGTCCATTGAGACAACATTTTCTATACTGGCACATGACTTCCATATCTTAATGTTATCTGACCCAAAAAAAAATTCTCAATAATGTTCTCTTTTTGTTTGGACAATATGAATTCACGCTCTCAATTAGTCATGGGTCATGATGTCAACTCCTCCGGAGACCCTTGCAACTTCATTTTAATGGTTTTACTCTGGATCAGCCTTATCTGTAATAAAAGAGCAGAATTTATAGATACCAAATGTTTCCTCTAGTTCTCAGTGTAACCAAGAACAGGCATCGCAGCTACTCTTGCAGCGAGACCTTCTTTAAACACACTCGGCAGGTGAAATCGGGGGCAAGTATGAATTCACATCAAGCATTAACCTCTCATCAGGATGCTGCTCATAAATCTGCAATAACATACGCCTTCAGTTTGCGCTGCTGTGCTGCTGTTTTCCCTTCCTCCTCCTCCAGCCGGAGGAGGCAGTGTGGATGGGGTCACGTTGCAGTTTCTCCCAGTCCTCAGGGAGGGGAGGAAGGTGGAGCTGGAGGACTGCAGCACCTGATGAGGCCCAGGGCTGCAACGTGGACTGAGATAAACACATGAGGGGGGGGGGGCAGATTTGAGCTTTCTTTGATAATGCTGTGAGAGCTGTAAAGAAAAGTGCAAAGAAAAGCTGGAAAGTTGCCCAGCACCCGCCCTGTTGTCCCAGCTTGAAGCAGTTTCCTTTGTTATCTTCTCAGCATCTGCACGAGTGCTTCAGAAAACAAAGGAGCCAGATTTGTGGTTGGTCCACAATAAAAACACTTAGAAACAAACAGATTTAATGCAGGATTCCTTCCAAAGATTAACAACATGCAATAGCAGTAAATGTTCATCTATTTACTGCCACGGCTCAGCCTTGGCTTTTAATGGTGGCAAAAATGATTAACTATTCCCACAGTGATAGGTTACCACCTTCCTTGATATTTTGTTTATTAAAATGAAGTCTATTGAAAATAAAGAAAATCCAAGCGGTCTGTAACTTGACATCAATCCTTAGATGAATTAAATCACTTTCATGGGGTTTGGTGTGTGGTCAACTCATGTCTTTGATTTCTAAAAACAAATAACATAAACGGACAGATATACAAATGGAAAGCAATGAGCCACAGTCACAAATGTCTTCTTTTGCTGTGCCTCTCAGTCTTGTCGGGTCCAAAATATGAGTGCAGTGTTATGCAAACAGGCTTTTACCTCCCTCTGACTCGAGGGGTCTGAGTCGTCTGGGCACCTTCTCAATGGTCATCAAGTGGGAAAGAAAAACCTCGCCTGCAGAGTAAAAAATGCCTGTTCACTGTGGATGTTGGAAAATGATTTGATAAATCAGACAGAGAAAAATATTTTGCTTGTCTTAAGATGTTTAACTCTGCTCTTGCCAGGTGGGAAACTAGGTTCTTTGGTGCCTGGGTGAGGGTCTTTTTCTCCATTTTATCCGCATCAATTTCTCTTGCTTTGGTGCATTCATTGGTTAAAGAATGGTGGAGGAGGTGTCTGGGCTTTTAGAGGGGGAGACGGGAGGGACAAATCAGGCCTCTAATCTCATGATAATCAGAGGGTTATGCCACCACATACTGACCCCCCTTCACCTCTGGTCACCTCTGATCACCCCATCTCACCCCCCAAATTCACCCCCAGCCACGCAGATCAGATCAAAAGAACCTAAACCTGGGCCAAACCACATTCCTAATCCCGACAATAAGAAGACCCATGGGTTAGAAGAAGATCAGAGTGGAGATAAAAGTTAGACCTGTATAAAAACCCTTCCCAGTGACCAAGTGTTTGACTGTGCCGTGGAGCTATTACACTCTGTTACACCACCAGGAGGAGCTCCCTGCCTCTGCCTGCCGGCTCCTTTTCCCATCTTTCCTCATAACGGATTCTTTTGGGAAGAAGAAGCAGAACACACAAATAACAGAAATAATTGAATTACAGTAACTACATGAGATTTAACCACAGTGGTGATGGAAACTACAAGACAAAAGAAAACAGGCACAACATTTGCACCGCCACAGACTCTGAGTTATGTACAGCGGTCACTTAGAGAAGCATTTATTGCTGTAATTTCTAATACAATAAAGCTGTGGTTTGGAAACCTGTTTTTGTGTGCACCATTCCCCTCTGTTTTCCTGCCTTTCCCATTCTCTGGTTTTCCCTCCGACATACTGTATGCTGCACTGACAGTCCTGCACAGTCATGGAGGGCGTATTCAGATTTTTTACTTTGGTGAAAGTACACCAAATTGTAATACTTCAAATGTCTGCATGAAAGAGGTACTCGAGGAAATATGTGTGAAATATGCCTGTTTTTAACTATAACAAATCCTCTATTGCACTTGGCTGAGGTCAGAATGATTTTGAAAGATGGTGATGATGATCATGGTCATGGTTTGATCTGCTGATTGTTTTTTCTTCAAATATGATTAATTGTTTGGCTGGAAACTTGAAGAACAAATAGTTAAAAGGGGAAGCAGAAAAATCCTCATGTCGAGAAAGCTGAGACCATGAAATGTTGGTTAAAATCGCTGCCAGTAATCTTTTGGATTTGACAAATTGTTTCAAATGTGCTTTAGCTTGGTGGAGTTTTGGAAACTACATTCATACAATTTCTCATTGCAAGATCCATATTTATAAAGTAATGACTACATTTGTCAGATATATGTTTAAAGTCCTTGGGGGGTCAGGTTTTGATTCTTGGCAGTTTGAGAGGTGAATTAGTTTTCAGGTCCATAACTGTCCCATTGGCTGCAACACAATCCCAAAGCAGGATCCATTCACACCTGTAGTGAGCAGCTGAGGAGTCGTTGCAAAATCCGGCTTCTTAAGCTCTGTTTCTGCAAACGTCCGATGAAGGAAATGTTAAAGGAAAAGGTTTCTGATAATGATTCTATGATGAAGGTCGAACGTGTGGAGATGTGGATGCAGACACGGTGTCTTTAGCAAGAGGAAAGTCACAGTTGGGCTTCGCTGCAGGTTCACGAGTTCCTCCTGATGGTGGCGCTGCAGCAGAAGCAGCCTGTACCCCAGGTAATGGGCCTTTTTGGAGCTGTGAATGACAGATCACGATGTCACCCTAAATGCCTCCATCTAACATTAAATTCAACTTTACTGAAAGTGCCAAATCAAATCTCGAGACACTCTACTAGAGGTGTGGAGTGATTGGAGGCCGTCAGCCATAATCACATCTGAATGAACTGAACTGTATCGCTGGTGTTGGAGTGTGGGAGGTCAAAGGTAAAAAGCCGAATCCAGAATATTAAGTTGAGTCAGCTCCTTGCTCTCGGTTTTACCGCCAAAAACTTCACACTTTGATTCACTTTCAGTGCATTTATTTCAGGCGCAGGCAGCTGCTTTCAGAAACCCGCCCTATGTTTCCTGGCCAGTCCTGAGCCTGTTAAAATGTAAAGCCAGATATTTCCCTCAGGACGAAAACAGACCCCAAAGGAAAGACACATTGGAGTCAATATTTGTCTGGGGGATACAAACATAGAATGGTTTAATACCTCTCTGTGTCTGCTTGATGGGGAAGTAAATAAGCCGCTGTTTCCAACTAAAGGTGATGTGATAAGATGTTGTTCTTGTAGCATGCTGTGCCACCTCCATGTGGCCTACAAAAAGCTAAAACTGTAGCTCTGAGCTCTGTGTTTCATGTGAAGGCAGAGCTGAGGCTCTCTCACCTATTTTCAGAGTGTGTTCTTTCGCATCTTAAATGGATGGTGGTGGACAGCGAGGGGGTCTTGTTTTGCTTACCAATGGATCCTCACCACAGGGTGGATGAGTGAACCCATCTAAAATACAACACAATTCACCCCGGACACTGCAGAAAATCCTCCCTCGCTCACATAACTCACACCGACTGCTTGAACGTGTTTGTGCTCGGTCTGTTTCTCTCTAATGCAGTCAGACGGCGAGAGTGAGAAATTGCTGTGGACGGAGGCCAAAAGAAGAGAAGACCGGGCCGGGCCAAAAAACCCGGCTCAGACAGGAAGGAAGAGTCCATTTGACACAGATAACCTGGAACACCTGCTGCCAGGCTCCAAACTACTGTACCAGTCTGTCGTCCGGAGGCTGCCAAAAAAATGTCAAGGCGAAGCCCGAACGAGTCCTGCAGCACCCTGCAGAAACGTGGACTCTCGTATCCCAGCATGCAACACACAGCAACAAAGGGCCAACTGAAACATTAAAAGAAAGAGAGAGAGAGACTGGTTGTGCAGCACAATGACTGCCGTCATCCTACAAACATGCTCTGAGCCGTCCCCATTGTGTCAGGAGCCCCCGTAGTCCACTATGTAAACATCCCCATCACCACTATATTCAGACCCCGAACAGGATGTGATTTCATAGCCAGCATCCGCCTCAGTCTTCCTCTCTCAGGTGGTGAGCGTTCCCGCCAGGCGACCTCCCAGACCAGAGCAGACCAGAGCAGAGCAGAGCAGGGAAAGGAGGGAGGTGGGGGAGGGTGGTGATGGAGAGCGGGCTGGGTCTGGGTGGCACAGCCAGAAACACACCACTGCCGTGATTTACATTTCTGTGTGAGCCACATGTGTGTGTGTGTGTTTTTGTTCCTACGCATGCGTTTCTCTTCAGCTGTCACTTCAGTTTATATCAGCCATGACGTTTCTGCGGCTCCGTTATGGCTGGGTGCAAGATTTCTATGAAAATAGCCTTTAAAAGTGTAACATTTATTTTTACTGCCCCATTAAAAATGTATGACAGGTTTAGACATAATCAAGCTGATTACAAGTACCTTTGTTACCCAAAGCTTGAAGTTACAGTGTGTTACTACGTAAAGCATTGAAGGACATGTCACCTTATAATGAGATAGCATCAGGTGCAACAAGCGCAGAGCTGCTCATGCACAATCTAGATTATTTGAAGTCAATTTTAGACTTTCAAAAAAATCGTTGTGTTCTCCTTTCTCAGCATTAATAGGCTGAATTTCCTTTGGATCTGCAGTCAAATTTAGACTGTTAACCTCAACATAATATCCTCTGAGGGCCTGTCCCTTTGGCAAACACACACATCTCTGCTGATTAGAGCAGGAGAAGCTCGAAGCCCGGCCAAAGAACCTGCAGGGAAGCGAAGAAGCTGACCAGGGACCAACGTGAATTGAGGAAAAACTTGTGAGGGAGCTGCGGTTCAAACTGGGCTGGAGCCAAGAAAACTTCACTTTTACTGTATCAAAACATGTCCACGTAGAGGGACAACTGTGTAATGCACACTCAGACTGTAAAATGAGTGGGGGGACCAGGAACGGTTAAATCAGTGTGCGGTAGAAGTGCGAATGAAAGAATGACTGAGAGAATGTATGAACAAGCATCTTGACTTCAACACAGCCTTTGTGTAAAGTTCTGCACAAAACACCTTTGGGACATAATTTGTTCTACTCCTAATAATAGAAAAAACAACTAATCACTCCCAAATTTCCAGTTAGAGTGGCTAGAATCCAAAACAAGCATTTAGAAAAGCACTAATCCTGATCAATTGTGTCATTTGTTACATTTCAAATGCATAATAACTTGAATAATTTGACTTACATTTGACTTGGAGACCACAACGAAACAGAAACCTCGTGGACACACAGTACAAGCATTTCAAACATGATTGATAGCCACGTCTCTGTCCGCCTGGCAGGGAGGACATAATAGAGATTGTTAGTGTGTTTGATTTGTGTGAACAACTCTAAGCTGCGAGGAGCCGCGAGGTCCGTGAAAAACCAAACCAAACAAAGACGGCGGAGCGTTTCGGGGCGACAGCTGAAACAAAGAGGCCGCTCCTCGCAAGTGGAAACAGTGAAATGACGGTGACAGCCAAACACACCTGTGGTGACTTTCGAGGTAACCGGGCCCTTTCAGAGCTGTTTGCCCTGGTGAGTGCACGGGACTGGGTTAAAAGCTAAATAAATAGGCAGTGAATTGGGGTCGCAGCTCTGTCAAACAGGTGTCTCAGGGACAAAGCAAGCACTCCAGCTACAATGTAAGGAATGAGAAATGCGATTATAATCCCTCGATCGGGATATGTGATTTAGTTTTTTTTTTTATCATTTAAAGGTTGTGAAGAGTTGTGGCCGATCCACACCCTGGACCAGAAGCTGGAGTGAGGCCATCTGTGATTCTTGCTGTGAGCAGGGGGCTTGGGAACAACCTGCCACAGACGGGAACCCGGGACGAAATGAGGAAACCCAAAATAAATGAAAGGAGGAAGCCACAGCAGGTGGGGGGGCGAGAAACAAACAAACAGAACGCTTGTTTTACACCCACCTGCTCGACCGGCTGTCCTCCAGCAACCCCTGACAGGACTCACAACTGGCTGCTGGACGCATTAACCAGCGATTCAACAGTTTTCTAACCAACATGCCTGGTCCTTTATTTTATATCATATCCATTAATTTAGCTTCATTTTAATCAGACTGATCAACCTTATTGATTTAATCCATGTGTGTGTGTCCAGGATACAAATTTCAGTTATGTTGGTGATTTTCTGTATAGCATGTTCATGAAGTTAATCTGTGTGTATGAACTTTAAAATGTAAGTATAAATATAGTGAAATGATGAAATAATGTTCACGAAGAAATTGCAAGGACATATTAGGTGTAATTCAATTGAATGAATATATTAAATAGCCAATATATTTAACATCATTGATAGAATGTGAAGAAGTAGTTTGTTGTGATGTCAGTATTTCATTAGCCATCATTGTATACTAATAATTTACATTTAGGTAAATACATTCTTTAACATGCATAAGACATGTTAAATGAGTAACAATTAGACATGTAAATGTTTGTGGGATCTTCTGTTTTTTCTGTTGTTTTTCACTTTTTTTTCATGAATTGCTTCACAGATCAGTAAGAAACACCATTTCAATCAATCAATCAATCAATCAATCAATCAAGCTTTATTTATACAGGACCTTACTACAACTAGGGTTGACCAAAGTACTGTACAGCATTAAAACAGATTAAAACAATGAATTGAAACAATGAATAGAAACATAAAAAATGTAAAACACAATGAAAGAAATAAAATAAATTCCAATAAAACACAATACACATACTAAAAGAGAAAGTGTCAGTGCTAAAAGCCATCCTGAATAGGTGGGTCTTAAGTGGGTCGCCCCATTGCTTACACATTGTTCGAGGGACCTGTAACAGATGGTGCCCAGCAGAGCACAAGGTCCTGCCGGGTTGGTGACTGTTTAAAAGTTCACTTAAATACAGAGGTGCGAGACCATGGACAGCACTAAAAACAAACTGCAAAAGCTTAAAATCAGTTCTGTACTTTACAGGGAGCCAGTGGAGAGAGCAGAGAATAGATGTAATGTGATCATGCTTACGACTGTTTGTGAGCATGCGAGCAGCAGCATTTTGTAGTAGTTGTAAGTGGTGAGGACATGCTTGGTAAACTCCAACATGAAGTGCATTACAATAGTCTAAGTGGGAGCTAACAAAAGGTCTCTCCGACTCAGGAAAGGCTTGACTTTAGCGAAGAGGCGAAGCTGAAAGAAGCTTGCCCTAACCACAGAATTAACTTGTTTGTCTAACTATAAAGTGCTGTCTAGTGTCACACCCAAATTCTTGACCACATGACTCAGATTGAATTGCCAATTGGGTTGAATTGCCAATCAGAATACATTCAGTTTTTCTCTCATTAAGACATAAAAAGTTTGGGTTATCAGTGGTACCATAAAAACATTTGGTCTAGATAAACTTTTTCGTTTTATTGATTGTAACCAGTGATGGAAATATTTCCTGTAGTACTGAAGTAATATTGATATGGTGAAGGAACGGTCTCACACAGATAAGTACACACACACACTCTCACACACAGTGTATATCTCTCTTTCCCACTCAAAGCTGTGCAGTGACAATGAGGGATTCGGTGGATGGTACCACAGGCCGAGCTCTTAGATAAGAGTTAATTGCTTGAAGTTTTGTGACAAAGATGGAGAAGAAGAGGTCGCTAAACCTTTTCGCAACCTTTATGCCTCGCAACTCGTGGGAATCCTTTTCATTTACTCTCCCCACTTTGCTCTTTGATCCCTCCCTCGCACTCTCACACAGACGCAGATAATAAATGCTCCGACAGAGAGAGGGAGTCACACTTGCAGAGAGCCGATTGAACTGCGAAAGTGACTCGGCGCAGACAGCTGATGAGCCGTGGAGCTGATAAGAGCGGTCAGTGAGGCATAGTGATCAATGGCCAAGCACCATCTGCACAAGTGTGTGTCTGGTATGTTTGTGCTCCTGTTTAAACTCACCGTCCACCTCACTGCTGTGATTAACTGCCTCACAACATGGACACCCAGTATCTGATCTGCTCCAGAAGCCAGTTCTCACTTCATGTCAATATCCCCAGCACACGTGGATTATATATTTTCCCCACCTTTGTCAATGTTTCAGCTTCTGAAGGTCTTGCATTAACTTAACTGCTGGGTTAACATTCATTTCACTTTACATACTGTCAGTATCTTATTCAGTTCTGATACTCTTCGCCCTGTGTTTCTGTGGAACTATGTACAATGACCTCCAGGGGTCGAATGAAGTGCTTTGAATTGGCATTTGGTACAAAGCAGGTTAGATAATGGACGGAGAGATTGATGGATTCATTGAAATGAAGTGACTTGTTGGTTTAAATCCAACACAGCACATCATCAAAGAAATTAGACATTTGGTTAAAAAGTACAACAAGTTTCTCCTCAGTTGCTGCTGGAACAATAATCTCTGTGGACAACTCCAGCTCTCAAGATGAATGAATTAACTGAGTCAACAAGCACAAGCCACAACATGAACCTTTTAACACTCGACTCAAAACCTCAGCCTTCCCTTTAAAGCCTCTGTAATTTACATTTCCATTATCACAGATCAAACAATAATGTGCTACATTCCCTTTGTGCAATCACAAAGGAAATGGAAACAAAAACAAGAAGCCAAAGCAAAAATTAAACCGTTTTTTTCGTTGATAGTTCTCGTCAAATGAGCAGGAGGTTGGGGTAAAGTGGTCTTGCCTAACAAATATAAATCAGTGTTGTAGAAGCAGGCCCAGCCAATCCCAATCTCTGAAAATAAAGACATTAAACCTGCATATCAAAAGGAGAGCCTCTCCAAAAAGGGCATAGAGGAGGTCTCTAGATGTAGATATGAAGAGGTACAGGTACAAGAAAAAGATGGGGGAGAGAAAAAAACTGGAGAGGAGAAGCACACACACTGCCTGCTACTGGGGAATTTATGTCTCCTTCCAAAACGTAATTCACAGTAAAATTTAATATTATACAAATGCAACCTCCTGGACTGGCTTGTCAAAGAAATGGCCTGTCAGAAATTAGTTAAGATAAGATTTAGATAGGTGCATCACTCATCCTCAGGCATCCTGCAGAATAGAGATACAGAACAATACATTTATAAATAGTGAAAGAGAAATAGCGCTAAAAGTGCTAAAAAACAGCAGTTGCATAAAAGCAAAAAAATAAATACACCCAAACAACAATGTACATGGTTATAGCATGGCTAGATAGATTCTGAACAATAACCGCTTTCACCTTGACTTTGTTGAAAAATTCCTAGTCTATTCCTGAGTTGTACATGTACAGCAGATCCAAAAACATAATTACCTCCTCATTCATAAATAAATAGAAATAAATAAATGAATATTTATATATTTATATATTTCAGTTTGGCAATCATAAAGATGGCAATTTAGAACAGAATGAGCATTCAAAATCAAGCACCAAAATAGCATCTGAGGCATTTCTCATGAAACCAAAGTGCCATAGCTTCTTTGTTGACACCAAGAGAACAAGGATAAGCACTCTATTCATCCACTCTGCATCCCCTTCAGGACATCATTAGACTCAGGATGGAAAAGCAATAGAGAGAGTTGTGCTGCTGTGTGCCAACAGTTGTACAGCAGCCCTGTGACAGCGACATCACCTCCAATGGCGCCTTTTCATGCGAGAGCCGCTTCATTTTTCAAACTCAGAAATCCCCGAGCGGGGACTGACAGGCTCTCTGGGAAGACGGATGGCCCTGCGGAGACTTGTTAAAAGGGAGGGGGGGGCTGCTCAATGTGACTCCTTTGGGGCAGAAGTCGCTCTGGAGGTCACCGTCCCACACATTAGCTGCCTTTAAATCTCAGCGTAACATGCACTCATGTGGCCTCCGAGAGGGAAACCTGAACTCACATTAACATGGGTGCATGTGTGCAAACGTGTTCGGGGGGGTGGTGAGGGGGTGAGGGGGTACCCTCCTCCCCTCCCGTCCTGTGTGGGATTTCAGCACTTCGTTATGTTTCTCATTGAGTGTTTTTTTGCTTGGGAGATGTGTTTTTCTGTTTGTGTGTGTGTGTGTGTGTGTATACATTACACACAGGGAAATGATGCAGATGGTGCCAGTGACAGAGACCCAGAGGGATGATTAAGAGGTGGAGGGACAAAATCACGAATGACTGCATCCGTTGGGCAGGAAACCCATTCATCCAGCTTGTTTTGTGTCCTTGAACACAACCTAATCCAGACCCGGTGTGGCCAAGGAGGGATTTCATTTATTTTTGTTGCGTTATTTTCAAAAATAAACTGGCGGCATGACTTCCTGTGGTGCCGCTACGTCACATCCACAATCCAAGTGTTTCCCCTCTGTGAAAATCACTGCAGAAAGTGCCGGTTTAACGCCTTTTCGCTGATGACTAAGCCTTGTTGCTGCCTACCTGCTCCTTCACATCTAACAGCACAGCCTGGATCAAGGTTTTATCCCCCGTCTCTCTCCCTGCCCTTCCCTCCTGTTCATCTTCTCATCTATCAGCCAGCGTGGTGACTCACATATTATTGTAGCGCTAACACAGGGAAGCACCCGTACACCGGAAGATCTGCTCCTGGAGATTGAGCCAGCAACTAAACAGCGCTTCCTGCCTCCCACCCTGTATTCCTTCTAATGTTGCCTCCAGAAGAGTTACATCAGCATCCAGAGCCTCGTACTGTAGCTGCAGTAATGATTCCTCTCCATTTAAACAGTAGATTAGAGTCGTATGCTTGTATAACCACCTTTAAAAACAATCATGTCGCTCATGCGGGAGAAAATCTATGACTCGGTCAAGCACTGGTACCTGTACAGTGGCTGCGAGGGAAGAAATACTGATGTTTTCCATCCAATGTTTGCATATGGTGTCAAGAAAAGTCATTTGCATGATGACCATTTGTCATGTTTAAATGAATCGTGACAAAATAAACAGCCGGATGGGGGAAAGTACATGTTACGTGAACGGCCCTCATCCTTGCCAGACATTAAGCTGGCTGCCATTGCCCGCAAGGTCGAGGGATCGCATTGAATCATGCGCAAAATACGCCGTGACGCGTTACAGATGTATCCTCCACTTCTCACTACCAATACATCTGCATTTATGTCACGGGATAGAGGAGGAATCCAAGTTCAGGCCAAACGGGCCAGATAATGACAACCAGGCCTGAGCGGCGAGTGGCGAGGATCAAAGAGGGTCAACGGTTGGAAGATGTGTCTCGCTAGATGCTAAACGACAGGGTTAAATGTGGATAAAAGGTCGGAGCGATTTGCTTCGGGGGTTGGAGGGGGGGGCGTGCGGGTGCGGCCGCAAGCAGGGCGGTGCGGTACGGCGAGCCTGCAGGATTGAGATAAATTCAGAAGGGAGTCGAGAGGAAGAGCTCTCACATCACTTCCCGTCTTTGTTTCAGCCGCTATTTTCAAGGCTCGGAATGCGGTTCCTGTCGAGAGGCGAAGGAATTCAAAACAAGTTCATTAACCTCTGCATTCGGGGTGCGGCGAGGTGGGAAAGGACGTAGGGCGCGGTTTGCGTTGTTGTGTTTGTGAATGGATGAGTTTCGCGATGTTGGGGGCTTCAATGGGAACGCCATCATCTCTGGGGGCTTTTGCGGTGCTTTTGCCAGCTCTAATCCAATCACATGCCACTGGCTCCTTAACGAGTGTGTGTGTGTGTGTGTGTGGTTATGTCCTGTGTCCCAGGGTCTGTGGGAGAATGAGAAATGGCCAGCACCACACCCTCCTCACATCCTGCAGCAGGACTCTGTCCTTGTGTGTCTCAGGCCGACATACCACAGCCCTGAGGTCCCAGCACACTGACATAAACACTGACCGTTACGAGGAAGTCTGCGTGCATGAGTATTTGTGCGCAAGAGCTGCTCTCAACTTCACGGGCAACACATTCAGCCTGTTGTTATCCACATTAAGTAAACCACATTTGGCAGAAGGAGCACAGTAGGTTTCCACAGCTGCAGACACCTGGCATTTCCATTGTGTTGCGTCAGTGAGGACAGGATGTCGGTGGCTCTGCGCTCTCCAGCGCTACGGACAGTGGCTTTTCTTAGCGAGTGGGCACATTTCTCAGGGGACGTCTAAGCGATGGCCAGTTCTCAGCGCACAGTCAGCCGGAAATCCACCACTTTTCTCCAACGAAGACCTCAGTCCCACTTAATGACTCTCTAGGAAACGATAGTCAGCAGCAGAGGGATTTGAAGTGAGACATGGCAAACTTTTTCCGAATCCGCTCCTAGAACCTCGAGCACATGAATTCCAAAGTCTGATTTGAAGTGATACGTAAGTCTCGGAGTAGATGTGTAACATAGAAAATGATGGTCGCTGTTCCTTCTGCTCAGCTCAGCTAAGCTACATAACTGCTGGCTAAAGCCTGTAACAAATAGGATAATTGCCCGCAATGTCAAACTATGACAGAATAAACACAGAAATGCTGCGGTTGTTTGTACTCTGACAGATGCATCAGTGGTCTGAAATTAAATGTTGTCATTACAGAAAAGGAGAAAAAAAAAATCCCCATTCATCACCAAAACTATTATCTATCTATTGTGTCCAATAAAAGTTGGAGCGCTGCGTGAAACGTAAATAAACACAGAATGCAGTCATTTGCAAACAAACTGTGTTTAGCGGCTGTGGTTTTAGGACGTGTTCCCAAACCCTTAGAGTAACATCCTTTATCGTGTGTTGGTGAACCTCGTCCCATCCCTGCCTGAGAACAACAGGATGATTCTTCCATATAAAACGTGTTAGCGCCTACCAATGACCATGCTTAGTTGGTCCCATTTTATTTAACGGAGAATGCAATTCTTTTTTTTTTCAACAGCATATACCAAACAAAAGACATTATGTCCTCATTCATGTGTAATTTCTGAATTTTGAAATGCAAAGAGGTGATTCGGTTTCCATTCAACAGCTCTAGAACCCCTTCAAGCCTTGCACAGTGTCTGACCTTTTTCGGGATCAGAGTTATGAGGATTTTTCTGATGGCTTATTCATCTCCTTGCACGTGTTCCTTCTTGATGGGGCCATGCCAGTTGCACTTAGTGGGCAGGTTAGGGCCCCACTGCTAATGTCCTTGACATAGTTATGAGACTGTTTCGCCTCATAAAGCCTGCGTGCAGTCTCGTTCAGAAGCTATAAACCCCATCAGAGGGAGGCTTGTTGAGCATTTTGCTGCCATGGGACTGTGCTGGATAAGTCACTGGGTCATGATTTCTGTGATTGATGCCTTCACAGAAAGAAGCGTAAAACAATGACTATACTTTACAGAGGGTCTTCACTCTGTGGTGGTACGTTATCTGATGCCCCCAGTGTTACCCCTGAGTTCAACAGAAAACGTCTGTCAAACTGTCAGTTTTGATTTGTCCTGACTCTCTCTCCAATGCTACACAGAATAATTGCATATATACTAAATATATGTCAAGGACAGCAAGACTTTCGAGCTCGTGTGAAGCTGGAGACAGACAGGAGATCAAATAGCTGTAATGTTGAGACTCCTGCTCTAGGTTCCTGGGGTTCATTGGTGGTTTGACATAAATCTCCTCCAGAGCCTCTGTCTGATATCCCATAACTGCTCCTTTGGCCATCTGCGCTTAGTTAGGCGGCTAGATACCTTTTTAATGAACCCATCATTAAGACTGGAGGAGAAAGTAACAGCAGCGGGCTGGTATTCCCCCTCTGTGGTCCACTGACGGCTCTGCACAGCACACTAGGATAGACACTGAAGGGGGAAAAAATCCATTCACCACATCAAGGAGAATCCAGTAACCTGACAGAAAGAGCACACTCCAACACACACACACACAAACACACAGAGCAGCAGCATGACTCCATGTGCCGATGAGAGCTTTATGAGAATCCTGCACTCTGACAGCAGCTCACTTTTTACATACACTCGTGCACATTTTGTTGAGCTATTCTCCGCTCCAGCAGCATGGACATCTGAGAAGAAACTGGAAAAGATCTGCCGCTGCAAAGTGTAGTTGTCCTCCCTTCCTATGAATTTTAAGACTTTTAGAGATTAATAGATAATAGATAAAATAGATTAATACTTTTAGATATGACATGGATCCTGCTATTTTTTATATCATGATTAAAACAGAAAACAATCATGTTGTTACTTTTATTTGTTCAAATAAACAAAGAAAGGAAGAAAGAACGTTATAAGAACATTATACGTTCTTATAATGACATACACATGAACTGAGTCCGCATTGGCCAGTGGCTCCGCCCCCTTTTGGCGGTTACAATCATGTATGTCTTAACATATTATTTATATTTATATAAATATTGCTATAAATATTACTACTTATATTGTATTATATGGTTAGGCTAAGTGAGCTGTGGTTCAAAGAAATTGAACCAGCTCATTGTGAATAAGGTTGCTTGGTTCCTTCTCTTATCACAACACCTCACTACAAATCTACACATGACAGCAGAAGATGCATTTTACTGTTAAACCTTCTTCACTCTTCTTCAAACTAAAAACTATTCCCATGCATTTATCTGTGTGTACTGCCAGAAGGAAAATGTTTTTATTTAAATTGTTTGCAAAAATGAGAGATGTTGTTTTGCAGGTATTTCATCAAGGACATATTAAAGATTTGACCATTGAGGGTGCTCCATTGTGATCTCATTTTGTTAGTGGTTAACAGTCATCTGGGAGAATAAAATATGCTTCTCAATTTTAAGTTTTAGTGCAGCTCAGCAGCCTGTGTGCTGGGTGGTCTGGCTCTTAATGGACCTGAGCTCTCTCTCTCCCAAAGGACAGTTCTGGGACAGATGGCTGCCTGGCTGTTCCTCTGCCCCACCCTCCTGCCACTCACATCCTTTTGATGTAGCTGCCCTCCTTTCAGCAGCATGGACACGGTTCTTGCGGCTGTCATCAGAGCTGCACCAACACGACAATCTCCTCAGATATCGACACCAGACAAAGTGCCACGATCCAGTGAAACATCTCCACATCAACACAAACTGTGGTTTCATCTGCTACCTGGAGAAATTTCCACCCCACTTTTACCCGCTCTGTATCTTCACAGTGTTGTGGAGGTTTGCTGGTGCCAATCCACAGCACCTTCCCATCCATCACAGGACATACACACCATTCACACTCATTCTTACACCTTGGTGCAATTTAGAGTCTCCTGATGGCTTAACCATGCATGTTTTTGGACTGTGGGAGGAAACTGGAGAATCTGGAGAAACCACACACACAAACACACACTGTTGCTCTGAGGCAACAGTACTTTCCACAAATCCACCGTGTACCCAACTTTAACTTATCGACCCTTATTAAAACTATTTCCAGTTACAGGAGTTATTGGTATAATATATTATTACATTATTCCCCAGTTTGGGGCATCATGGCTGAAGGTTTCACCTTCAGCAGGTGGAACCCTTTTAGAATCTCACCTCTCGGCACCCTTTTCGGATCAAACATATTCAATGAGACACAAACCAGGTGTTTGGTTGTGAAAGACACATTTGTTTTGCGTCTTTCTAATAATTCGTGACATGACAAAAAAAAACAAAAAAACATTTGCGTGCCAGCACCACTTCCCTCTTTCCAGTGTTTCTAAAAACAGTTGCACAAGGATAACCCACATGGAAGCAACATAACACACAGGAATGCCAAACACGGCTGCAACATAGAAGTTGGCAGCTCCACAGTGGAAGTTCAGAGCCAAGAACTATCAACAGGTTTCCTTTCTTTGACACCTCAGTGCTGTGCATATTTGTGCTGGAACAGAACATTCAATCACTCTGGGAACACACTGGATAAAACGTTACATCGCACTTGCATCCACACTTGACACTTGTGCAGCCTCAAACAGTGAATCTCTGGAGCTGGTCGAGCTCTGTGGACATGGTTTCAAACATGAGAATTTGATTACTACGGTAAATAAGTCAATCAGACTCGCATGTGTTTCTGAGATGTAAAGTTGGGTGCACTGTGTATAAACTCCCTAATCTCTGCACACTGGTGATGACAGGATCACAAGAGGAGCCAGAAGCAGGAGGAGGGAAACAGTGTTTGCAGCCGGGCTTTTTAAAGTCCAGGATTCATGAGTTAGAATTTGAATTGGAATGACTGGAAGATGAATTGAATTGTAATTCAAAGAATTCCCGCTTAGTCACACAACAGCAAGAATGTGTTCAAGCTCTGTGCCGTTGCCTCATATCAAGAAGGTCCCCAGTTCATATCTCAGATGCGTTTGTGGAGCCTTTGAGTTTGCATGTTCACTTCCTGTCCTCTTCCAGACCAAAAACATGCATGTTTACGTTGATCAGAGGTGTGAATGTGGGAGTGAATTGTCTGTATGTCTCTGTGTCTCTGTGTGACCTGTCCAGGGTGTACACCTGCCTTTGCCCTATGTTTGCTGAAGATAGGCTGCAGCAGATCCCTGTGATACAGTCAACTACAAAATGGGTAAGAAAACAGATGGCTTAATATATTTTGCTTTGATTAATGTAAAGCACTCAGGGAGTGTTCTTCAAATTTAACCATTTGTTTCAAGGATGGTAAGATTCATTGTAGGTAGTCTGTGATTAATTTGTGGTTCATAAGTTGTGTGTCACACTGTGGTGAGATTTTGTCTTGTCTGAGGGTTATGTCTTGTCATTTCCAGTTTTATTTTAAAACTCCTCATGTCAGGTCACTTGCCCTTCCCTTGTGTCACACCTGAATCTCGTTCTCCGCTAATCACTGGTGCTTAAATTCTGTGTCTGCCTTTTGTATCTTGTCTTCTGAGGAACGTCACCACCATCTCCTAGGTCTTGGTTCAGCTCCAGCCCAGAGGCGTCCCACCACACTACCGACTCCTGCAGACCAGGTGCATGGAGCTGGACAGGAGGGAGAGGACAACTGTGCTATCAGCAAACCTCACCAGATGTGAAGTCCTGCACTTATCAGTGAAGTAGAAGACTGGCGGTGTAGGCACACTGCCCTGTAGGGAGACTGCAGAGGTGGAGAGGATGTCCACTACGTTGTTGAACTGGACTGGACTCTGTGAGTCTCCTTAAGTGGAAGATGGCCAGCTGAAGAACACACTCTTAGACTGCTCTCCATCAGTGGGGATGCATGTCTTTGGCTGGTGCAATCCTGAGTTCTTCATTTGTCTCCTCAAATAGTGAGTAGTTCACTGATGTATTGACCTACAAGTGTGTAACTGCCTGCACTTTTGCTGGACTCTCCAGGTTTTTGGTTTGTTCAACAAAGAACGCTTTGCCACTGTTCCCAAGTGCAACAGGTTTTCCATCTCAATATTTCTCTTTTGAGCTCAGGACTCCTGTACCTGCCCAAGACATGCATGGCCATAAGATTTATACATACAAGCTCAGTAAATATGGAACAGTGTAATTTAAGTATCTTTCAAATGTGCGAATAAGAAATCTGTAGAATGTACTGTCGGACTGAGACTTGAAACAGAACTCAGATGGAGAGATTAATCAGCAGAAACAAGATTTAGGTTTCAACCTTGTGACAGAGGAAGAAATATAATGGCTATAACTAGCTTGCTATAACAGTTGGAGGAAATAACTGGAAATTTACATCTACAATCTACAAAAGGCTATCAAAAAATAGACCTCACTCTCGAGAGGAGAAAACAAAAAACTAAAGACGCTCCGATTGGAGGAAAACCTACCTCTAAAAGGGAAAGTATAAAACTTAAATTCACTCCTTCTAAAATGGAGGATCTACTATAATCTATTAATCTCAAAATCACTCCTGAGGAGTAAAACAAAATCGGCTATGAAATTTAACTAAAGCTGTAGGGAAAAAATAACGACAAACAAAAATTCTCTCTTCACGAGGATCAACAGGCTTACATGTTAAGGCACTCTATGTATGTCACCATGGGCATGGAACGCAGGCTGGTTGTGGGATGCAACACTCTAACTCAAGACAAAGGGAGATGCATAATACATAAGGGAGTAATCGGGGGCAAGTGTGACACAATTAGGGCGAGGAGTTGCAGGTGACAGGGAACACAGGAGGAAGGGCAAGTGACCAGGAATGAGAGGAGGGTTAGAACTTCAAAATAAAACAGGAAATGACACCAAACAGAAAAAATGGACAAGACATCCACACCACGGTGTGACATTGTGATGCTTGCGAATAGTGTGTCATTCGCTTTGGATATTCATAACACAACTGTGAACTACAAACTTGCATTGTCAAAAATTGCACCTAAATGTATTAATTCTTTTTCTTTAATTGAAGATCTAATTTAAATTCTGCATTTAGTTCAACTTAAATGCAACATCCCAATACCATCAGGTAAAAAGTGAGTGAAATGATGTGTGAATGGAGGTAGCCCTGGGGCCCGTTTCAGGCAGCAGGCTCAACAAAGTCCGACTATGCTTGTGGATTGAAGCTTGACATAGCCTGAGCTAAGAATCTCAGGCTAACCAGTTTCAGAGCACCGGCTTTCCATTAGTTCAATCAAGTCCAACTATGTTCAGTTCAAGCTAAGAGCGTGCACCACGACTACAAAAAGCCATCATCAATGGAGCCCCGACACATCGATTCACCATGGCAACGAGCGGGGGCAAAAGAAAAGGTCCACATACTTTACTTTCAATGTGCTCATACAGTGACTTTGAGCCAGTATTTAGTGTAACACAGCTGCAGGTGCAAAAGTCGACATGGGAGGAGATCGCTGCTCCAGTCAATGTAAGTTTAAATAAATTTTATTCATGTGTGCTAACACGGCTATAATGTTGTTAGGTGAAAACTTGTGGAATGATATCAAAGCTAAAATGTATTTTATTTAGATGCAATCCCTCTGGTGAAAAATGGACGTGGAAGCAGCTGAAAATTAAATATAAAAACATCGTTCAAACAGGTGAGACTTCAGCAGAGTAGTGTCATGGAGTTACCTGATTTAAATATTTAATGGAATGGGCCTAAGTCTTCTTTGTTCACAGAAATATTAATTTTCCTCTCATGGATTTTTCTTTGGTCCCAACAGATTCTGATGGCGTTCTTCATCTGGTTGAACCTGCCATGGACTGAAAAATACCACTGATATTCACAGGATGAGGATGATGAGGCCACATTATCTGCTGCCACAGAGAGGGAGCCTGAGGGTCCTACAGAGGTAACATCTGGTGGTGTTAGTGAGACTTTCTTAACATTCTTGCGTGTATTTTAGAGTGACTTTTACCTTACACAATTATTAACGGATATTCTTCTCCCTCTTAACAGAGCTGGGCAGCAGGACGAGGGGCATTTGTGATAGAAACCGTGCAAAAACAATGAAATAACTGCTGCTTTTGCATTTGTAGGAAATAAAGACCAAATAAAATGAATTGAATTGTCTTTATTTGACTGCAATAGACGGAGAGATCCATGAAGAGATAGATAGAAACTATATAAAGAAACAAAGCCAATTAAAAGAACTACAGTGGATGGTGTTGATGACAGATGATCATACTTGATGCATTCATACTTTACTGCTTTCAGCATCGCCGATGTTGAACAGAAAACTACCGTTTCCAAAAAAAAAGAACAGAGCGCAATACAAAGCTCCAGGTTTGGTTCACAGACGAAGTTGCCCTAGTAAATGATGTCCCTTTTCTGAAACGGGAAAAGCCAGAGATTGCCTCATTTCAGGCTCAACATAGTCAAGATATGTACTGGTTTGCTAGAAAGGCCATTAAAAGGGACTTTAAACTCTGTGCATACACTACGTAAGTAGCACAAAAGTGCTCTTTTCGTTTTGGTTGGCTTTCTAAGAACTCCGCGGCATCAGTGTTACATTCTATATTTTGTAACTACCTCTGTGCTGCTGAAGCCGAGGACAGGAAGCTACAAGCAAAGTCAGTTTGTTGATAAGCGCATGCCTGGGCTTTGTGTGCGGCTGCAGGGGAGTGGTGCTGCTGGTGCAGGCCTTGGACTGCAGGATGTCCTGTTTGGCTGCTCAGGATGGAAATCCTTCCAGTGCTGGGGGTGGGTGGAGGGCGGGGGGGGGGGGGGGGGCACATACGACACCTCCAGTCCAGCTCCCAGGGTCACTTGTGAATCAGCTGACTGGGTGAATCTGCGACATGAAGACAGCTTTGGCATTTATCGAGAAGAAACCCAAGACGCAACAGCTCGGCTTCACGTGAAGCATAAAGGAAGGAAGTGAAGGAATGTCGCCACGCAGCTACAGCGAGTCTCCGTATCATGGTGGCCATCACAAGCACTGTCACACAACACAGCGTCTGACCTCATTTCCTCCACGCCACTGTAAATGTTAGAACCGCGTTAAAGTATCGAATCTGTAAAGGCTGCGGCTCCACCAAACATTTCTCATTCTGATGACAGGCATCCCATCAGTGGCGCGAACTAAACCGCCACTGTAAAGCACTGGCACACAACACCCAGACAGGGAGATGAAAGGAAAGGACAAAATCCCTCAAAGTGGCGTTGTCGTCAGTTTTCCAGACACTCAACTGTCGTGACGCTACAGCGTTTGGGCGTATTCTCGAGTCATTTTCTTTAGAATTTGGATCCGACATAAGCTCACAGAAAATGGGCCTCCCCGCAAAAGTACAGAGATTATATCATTGCATTTCATCAACAGGAGATAAAACTGTTTTTGGACATTTTTGTGGAAAGTATGTGAAAGCTTTGAGCCTCTGGGTGGGCGTTTACAGCAGCCTGGAGCTGGGGGGAGACGTCGCGTCGACATCCTCCAAACACTCCTTTAAGGAGAGGCCTTTAGGAGAGGCATACATGATGACAGGTTGCCATAGCAACATGATATTGTTTTACCAAGAAAGTAATAAGAGCTATTAAATTAAAGGATTTTTTTTCTTCTCTTAAAATCCTAAAATGCTGAAATGAAAAATTGTTGTTAGATTCTTTCCCAAATATAAGGCCATTCCTCAAAGTTATTAGCTTCTCATCATCCAGATCAGCAATTTTCTGCCTTGCAACAGAGCTACAAAACATCTGGTTGTGAATTCTGTTGCACAGGAGGGCAAAAAGTTCACGTATTCTAAATTTGGAGTGAGGTGACGGCTGTTGTTCCTCTCTTGCAGTTACATCTGATAAAAAAAAAGGAATTTTAATATCAATCTCTAGTTGGTGGTTAGCACCTCACAATAAGAAAGATCTGGGTCCAAATCTAGGTTGGACTGAGTTTCCATGTTCTTCCAATGTGTGCATGTTTTTTTGTTTTTTTTTCTGTAATGGGCACAGTTCCCTCCTACAGTCCAAAAATATGCATGTTTAGGCAGATTGGAGGTTCTTCCTAGCTGTGTGTGTGTGTGTGTGTGTGTGTGTGTGAGTGTGTGTGTGTGTGTGTGTGTGTGTGTGTGTGTGTGTGTACGTGTGTGTGTATGCGTGTTGCAATTTTCTGGCAACCTGTCCAGGGTGTTCCCTGCCTTTGCCCAATGTAAGCTGGAGATAAGCCCCAGCGGTGGACACTAGTTAGGTATGAAGTGAGCTAAGATATTGGATGTTCTCAGTCTACATTTAGTGGTTGGTGCACATCACTGTCTGGATCTTCCTCTGTTGAAGTATAGTAGGAAGTACAGTATGTTTTGTAGATTGTTAAATACTATTAGGAGAATTTGTGATTTGTGGTTCTGTGGGCTATAAATACACATGAAAACACGTGACTACACTCCATGCAGATGGATGACAAAATTCTATAGACAAACTGGGACAAACGGGTTGAGAGACATAATATACAGTAATTGCAGATGCTTCCTCTGACTCTCACCCTGTGTCACAATGAATTTGACGGTGACGTGAATCGCAGGCACCAGAGTGCCGCCCTGCTGATGGTTTCCTCACCAAATGACAATCCAGAGCGCACCGAACATGAGAAGCAGAGCATGTAGACATTAAACCCATTTGTGTGCGTCGTTTCCCTCCTATCTCTGCAGTTGTTAACTATCGTGTCATTTACAAAAGCTTTGGACATTTGTTGTCCTCTTAGATTTGAGTCATTAACACTGTTCATATGTGCTCAACTTTTGCACTTTTTCTACATGTTATTGTCGGGCACAGCTGCCCTCTTGTTCATGCCCCATCCAGGGTCACCGCCGTTGCCCTTTAGCAGAATCTGTCAGGCGCTCTTTGACGCAGATCCGCTTCCTGCCAAAGTGAGATTTTTATTGTTCCACGGGAGCAGGCTCCCGAATCTCGCTCCTCCAGCCTTTTCCTGTTTCCTCTCGAAGAGGAAGTGCTGCCTTGTTGCAGTTTTTTTTCTCCTTCTTCTCTGGGACAAATCTGGAACACTGACTGCAAAAACTTCACTTGTGTGGGCCAAGTCTTGATTTCAAAGAATGAAAAGAGTTCCTTAAAAAAGAGATACCCTCCCACTTCAGCTCCTTACACAAGCTTACACACACACACACACACACACACACACACACACAAACAAACACAAAACAGCACAGCCACAAACAGGACCACACTGATCTACATTGCATCCTATATTCTAATGTGCCCCATCTGAGCGATCAGCCTTGATGCGGCGTGATCACCTGCGACCCCGAAGCCAGGCATTCCCATGGCGCCGCAGCACGTAGCCTCTTTTGTTATCGCGGCCAAAATAGTTCTTTGTGTGTAGGGAGTGTCGGACGTGACATGCAGTCTGCACAGGTCCTCAAAATGAAAGCTGGCAGAACACCTCACTTGCAATATTAGAGCACAATAAATGATTTTTCATCCTAAATTCGTCAGGGAGGACATCCGTGATCTTATGTGCCGGGGACAAGCCGCCACAAAGGCGCAGAAACCTCCTGAGGTGCAAAAACCCACCCATACCTACACACAAACACACACATAGAGGACACTTATTTGTATGTATGCATGTTTTACTGCGAGCTCTCCCGCACACACTTAGAATGACAAATGTTGTCCTAGTTGTCGGACTGAGCTTCGAGGAGGAGCAGCCTGTCAGTCTTAAATGCATCACGTCAGCCACCACCAGCGAAAAGCTTTTGAGGCTCACGTTAAGAGACCACACTCACTACACGAACACTGAGGAGTGACCCCCCTCAAACAAACTCCACTGCTTTGACAAGATTGGGTAATGTGAAAAACTAGCTCCTAAAACAAGAGGTCATTTTGGATCATAGACTTTTGGGTTCTTTAGTAACATGCTCCAATTCTGTTTGGAGTTTTTCTGGAGGAGAGTGCAAGTAAAATGCCATGTCTGAAGTTTATTTGTGAATTTGGAAACAATGAACAACAGTTGAGAAAACAATCTCGTGACAAGGTTCATTTAGCAGCCGCTCTGTTCTGTTTCGGAGCAGCAGAACAATCCCAGACTGGGGCTCAATGAGAGGTTGTTTCCTCAAATTTAGAATCAACACAAACATATTTTAAAGTCTAAATGCAGTGTTCAAAGTTCAATAAAAGGCCCTAAATGTTATTTCAACGCTGCTCTGTGTTCTTTTGTCAAGTAGACCCATACACATGGAGAAAAATCAGGTGATTTCTCAGCTGTGTTTACAAATGTGTCCCCATGCTTTAGGAAGACCTAAAAATGCTTCAGGTCCTATTTTGCAAATAGACATCCAGTCTTACATGTTTGAAGCAGAATTGGAGCAGGAATCAGACACTGTGGAAGAACCACTGGTACGTGCACTGACATTTCACCAGAACCTGAAAGGTAAAAATGGATTTTCATTCACAGTCAGTATCTAATTAAACCAACAAATAAATTAATAGAGAGTACTTGAAATGTCATAAATACAAGCTACAACCATTTCAGTTTCACAAGTCTTTACTATTTCTCCCTCTGCGCTCCAACAAAAGCAGCAGGAGAAGGCCACGTCCTGCTTATCGCACAACAGTTGGGCCTTAACAAGCAGCAATTTGCTAGATTTGATCTCGCAGTGACCTGAACCAGTGTAAACATGCGCCTATAGGAGACCCGACTGTGCCAAGAGCTCACTCCGAAACACCAGTAAGCGCGTCCACGTCAACTTCTACCAACGTGTGAGGTGCAGGGAAGGCAGCAGGCCTCCCAGCGATTTCCAGCAGGCCGGAGGGGGTGAAGAGGTTTGAAGCCTCCTTCAAGATGTCTGCGGTACAATAGGGTGGGGGGAAGGGAGGAGGGAGACAGAAAAGTGCTTCAAAATCAGATTCGCCGAGCGGTTTGAGCAGGATGGAGAGTGTTTGTGCAGGAGAAGGGTTTTATCAGTGGCAAACACACACAGGAAGTCCGCTTTGGGATTGTCCATCCAATTCCTGCGTTCCACAGGAAGCCCTGCATAAAAAGCAACTGAAAAACGCCTGCAGACTCATTTCATTTGCCGACAGTGGACTCGCGGGCAGCACCTCGGCCTCTGTTGGTCCACAGGCAGCGAGCAGAGCTTTAAAAAAGCCAGCGGGGCAGCATGGAGGAGAGCTCTGACGCACCGCGCCGGCGGCTTGCGCCCAGGGCCGCAGCTCTGCCTGCGAGCGCACACGCACCTGATGACCCCATACTGCGAAGGTAAGATGCACACGATACACGTATTCAGAAATGGTTCCCGTTTTCTTTTTATATACCGGCTAAGACGTTGGTTGAGATGCACCTCATTTCATCGATGCACCTCTACTCATATAATTTAGTACATTTTTTTTGTTTTTGCTTTTTTGTTAATTTATTAAAATTAAACTTTTAGATTTCTGCTCCAGGGCAACACAAATGTCACAGGAAAAAAGAAAGAAAGAAAGAAAGAAAGAAAGAAAGAAAGAAAGAAAGAAAGAAAGAAAGAAAGAAAGAAACGTTATTGATCACTTGGAGGATACCTTTGGGCAAATTCAAGTTCCATTAACTATTAAGTATCCATTAGTCTAAGCAATGATGAGAACAAAATCAACAAAGCAAAATCCACTTATTACAGCACACATAGGCCGGGGATACACCCTTCAGTCCATTATAGGACACACACACACCCCACACACATACTATTTACTGCCACTCGCGCCAGTTCAGTCTCCAATTAACCTTTAATAAATGTTTTTGGAAAGTTTTTTTTTAAAAAAAACGAATTTATTTCCAAAAACAGAAAGAGACACAGCACACCCATGATGGCCAAACTCAAACTGCTGAATCATCTTCACCAATCCACCCACCCACCCACCCACCAGCACACACGCACATACACGCACATACACAGACACACACACACACACACACACACACACACACACACACACACACACACACACACACACACACACACACACAGACACACAGCTTTTCACTGGGTGCATTTTGAGCGAATCAGCCCTTTAGCCGTGCCTGCAGACCATATGCAGGGTATTTTTCACCCACTTGCAGCCTGTGAAGTGGATCAGTAGGTTATGAATGAAAAAAAGAAAGATTTTTCGAATCTGGGAAGGGTGTGTGTGTGTGTGTGTGTGTGTGTGTGTGTGTGTGTGTGTGTGTGTGTGTGTGTGCCTGGGCGGTGGGAGCTCCGGGACACCCAGCTGGAGGAGTAGGGGGGGAGGCGTAACCATCACCCCCCATGCTCCGTGACAGAGTGCGGAGAAACCTGAGCAAGTTGCGCACTTTTAGCGCAGGACTTTGAACTCAGCTGCGGAACAGAACGGGACTAACTCCTCAGCCAGAGCGTGTGGCGTGTCTCCCCTGCCCTGTAGGACGGTGTGTGTGTGTGTGCGTGTGTGTTTGCTCCAGTTCGGATTAACACAGGAAAAGCTGGCTTTTCATTGCACGGTTTGTTGATGGCTTTTGTATCAATGCATGCACGCATCATCCCTAGCGGCCTTTTCAGCACATTTGCTTGTTCGCTGCAGGAATATGTTTTTTATTTTGTTGTTTTTTTTTATTTATGGAGTTTAATGCGTGTGTATATGTATGGACATGTGTGTCAGAGAGAGAGAGAGGGAAGGAAGGAGAGATGCTTCTCTCCACATCTGTAAAACACCGCCCTCTCTCGGCTAGTGTGTGCTACTGCGCTACTAATGCGAGCATACAGGTGCTGGAGATCACATACTCACCTGGATCACAACCTGCCTGAACTGTGATTTTTGTTGCTTTTTTTTTTAAAAAGGTAGCTCAAATTGGAGTGATTTTTTTTGAGGAAATGCACCTTGTTATCCTTATAATGGAGAGGCTATTACATCTGTTTTTTTTCCTCATCTGTGCTCAAATGTTGCACTAAATGCGTCTCAAAGGGAGTTTTTAATATTTTTCTCCCACAATGCTCATAAAAAAATTGCAATCCTGTCACAGCATAGATGCTGCTGTACCACACCCATTACGTGTTGATTGTGGTATGAGTAGAGTAACAGTTTAATTAGATAGTGATATGTCAACTAGAGATAGACAATTACTGGATTACGCAAAGGGATTAATAAATTTCACGTGTTAATTTGCATTCAAAACTTTTGAACGTTTGATGTTCTAGCCATGAATCGAGACTCATATTCATACTGTTGTAAATTGTAAGACATTGGTAGGTACTCACATTTGTTATGAATATCTTACGTACACTAAGAAAATAACAGAGTATGTTATGAATTAGATTTCCGGGAATGTATTTTGTAATCCAGTCTAACACTGGCTGCCACCCACCCTCGCTGCACTGATTTGTGAATGGAGTCGGGAATCAGATGTGCGTGTTCTGTCCCCGGGCGTCAGGCCAGTAGTGGGATCACACAGACATGCGAGCTGTCAACCGGGGTTTAGCCCCCCCCCCCCCCCGACAAGACTTCCCCACCTCCACCCCCCATAAACTGCAATCACACTCAGCCGGCCCCCGTTTTTTCATTTTGAGATTTCCCCAGAGCTTTAGTATCTTGGTGTGCAAACACATGCCTGTGGGATGGCGTCGCAGCAGGAGCAGGTCCAAACTGACCATCATGCACTCTGGAACGACTGCACCTCTCCTCCTTAATCCTGTGCAGTATGTGGTAATCCAAAATGGTGTGAAGGGATGAGCGACTATTTCTGTGAAGGGGTGAAGGTCTCTCCCATACTTTCAATTGCAGAGTGGGTGCAGGTGCAGGTCAGACAGGGTTCAAGCTGCTTTGTCTCCAGGACACATGACCATACAGTCAGTGAGCCAGTGTTGGGTAATGTAAACTTGCCTGTGTTTGTTGCAAGTTCTTGTAGTCAGTTCCTCTGTCAATTATTTTCTTGACTTTTCTTGACTTGACTTGTTTTAATGCTAGAATGTTTGGAAAAAATGGTGTCTATCTTGTTCGGTCAGACATCAAAGGTCAATTTCATAAGACAATTTTGAGTGTATTTCAAAACACTCAAAAATATTATTTAAATACTCAAATCTACTACTAGCCCATTATTAGGATAGTTGGCACCTAAGCTATTTATCCAATATCAGTCCTTTGTACCTCAGCCTCTTGCATGTGTACATTTGTCTTGTCTTGCAAGTTACCTGCTGTGTCCAGTCCAAAAGGGAACCCTGACACTTAAAGCAGAAACAATGCTTGGGTCTTGTCTTAAGTTGGTCATAAAAACATGTTTTAGAGTAACTGTAGAGAAACTGCTACATCCTTTACTATGCTCTCCAACCTGCGACCACTCACCAGGGAGTGAGAAAAAAAAATCTTGAGTCTGGAATGTTGATCATGTCAAGCTTTTGGGAAGGATGATGACATAAGAAGAAAAGTGAAACAGAGCGATGACATCGTTTGTTTCCTGGCTGACATTTTACCCGCCCCGCTCGCCCCAAAAACAGCCCCGCATCTCTGTTTTTAACTCTTCACTGTCTCTCTGTTACAGGTAGCTGGAGTCATCCTCCTGGAGGGAAACGCTCGGCGTGAGGTGGACTTTGTGGCAGCGACCCATCCCTACCCCTGGCCCACCCCCACCCTCTCCCTCCATCCTCCTCTCCTCCCCTCCGTCTCCCACTGGCACAGAGAGAGAAGAGTGTGAGAGACCGAGTGAGGGGAAACGTGGGAAAGAGGAAAGACGATGTACCAGACGCTGCTCCTCTCCTCCTCCCTCTTTATCCTCCATGCGATGGGCACGCCGCACCACGGGTAAACGCTCACTTCAGCCTCTTCCTGTGTTTATTATGGGCTGCCAGTCAGCCGGTGTGGTCCTCCCTGCTCCACATCTCCTCTGCTGTCACCCCTGTTTGTTTGAGCGACTCCTTTGACAGTCTCGCCCTCTGCGGATGTATACAAATTGGTCGAGTGACATTTAAACATTCGGGGCCGAGGCTCAAGCCCCTCTCTGTACGAGACCGCGAGACGCAAAGCATTACAGGGGAGTCTGTGGGCTCGTCTTGCCTTTTTGAGTTCGATTTGGGCCAAGACCAAAATAAACTAGAAGGTCAAGTGGAGCCAAAAGGGTCAAAGATCGACACTCAGTTCTCGACACATTCTGGAGTGATTACATGGGTCAGTCAGGAATAATTAGGCCCGAGCGCCAAACTTTTCCGGTAACAAGCAGAAGCCACCGGGCTCTAATTTGGAGTTGTTCAAGCTTTTGGACACCACTTAGGCTCAAAATATCTCTCTGGAATTTTACTTCCTAGAGCTAAAACTATCACAGTGTCCAGAGCCAATGTGCTATGCAACTGAGCATCTGTGCTTCAAGTTTTTTAAAATCTTTTTATAACGTCATGTCTTTGTGTTCTGCAGGAGGAGGGTGTGTGGCCGAGACCTCCGCCACGCCGTCGTCATGACAACAGAGACATACGTCCAGCCGGTGCACAAGCCCTACATCACCCTGTGCCAGGGGCATCGCCTCTGCAGCACCTACAAGTAAGTTCAGCGTCCATAGCCAGGAGGGAGACAGTTTAATCAGAAAGCCAAGTTATGTCTGAAGCTAAAAATTACAGCAAGCCCAAGTGACAAAGCCAAGCTCACAAATATTAATTTCGTGTTTTGGTTTTTTAGATAAAATAATGAGATAAAAAAAAGTGAATGAACTCCATTGTTTCAAAGCAGTTACTCTGCATTGCTCATGCTCAATTTATTGAATAATAAACACATAAACACACATACTTCATACTTTTGACTTAGATACTAGATCTATGCCAAAAATAACAAAAAAATAGCTCAATGACATTACCGCAACCCCATCTCATCAGAGCCACCTGTCAGTCTGACCCACATTTATACCTCATTACCTCACTTCCAGCCAGACCTCACTGCAGGAAGTGACTTTATGAATTCAAAGTATGTAGTTAAATGATAATCTAGAACCTCATGCATGACATGAAATTCATTATTCAGTTTAAGAAAAGAAAAATGACTCCAATAAAATGAATTTATGTGAATTCACTGGATTTTTTTAATAGTCATCAGAACAGGGAGGGCAAACACCAGCCGGACGGCATGGTCCAGCTTTCACACTACAGCTCTGAGGTTGGAGCAGATTTGAAATGAAGCTGTCACACAGTGTTTATTTAAGGATGGGGTAAACAAGGCCTGACATGTTTAGGAAGGGAAAGGGTGAGACATTCAGTCATAAATACTGTATCTTAAATGGATACCCCCCTCCCATGCAGAACTGGGTCATGGTGGCACATATTTGGGTGGAATCTAAATATCGAGTACTTTGTGTAACTACGGGAAATGAACTGCCTGCCCACAGAGACCGCGTTCATGTTTATTTTGGACCATGTCTCCTTCCATACTTATGCTCTCTCAATCCCTTTCCATCTCTGATGCTTTCGACCCCCAGAACCCCCCTTGAATTTCCCCCATTTTTATCTTTTGTTTTAACCCTTCCCTCACTGACAAAATTCAGTGTTACCTTTTATTTTTGCTCTGGCCTCAGACAAGCACAGGCTTCCAACCCCTTTAATATAATTACTTGGATTCTGAACAAACATTCAGCATTGCATTCGCTTTGTTCTTCAGCTCTTCAACTTTGCATGTCCTCTGCTGCCCCCACCTCCCCGCCCTCTCTCCATCCCTGACACACTCTTGGACCTCAGTGGTCTGTGGTTTCAATATTCCACCAAATTCCCACACCCTTGGCAGTGCTCTTTCGCTCTGACGGAACATGGAAACCGGCTGGACACGCTCAACCACACACTCGGGGGTGATGACAGCGTAATTCAGGATGACCATAAAAACGCTCGGGGGGGGTTTCTGTGTTTTGTCTATGCAGGACTGTGTACTCGGTGGCGTACAGGCAGGTGAGCAGAGCGCCACTTTCCTCCCTTTTCTACCCGGACTGCTGCCCAGGCTGGCGGAGATTTCACTCTCACAACTGCAACCAAGGTAATGTGCCAGAGAGGTGTGTCCATTGATACATACCTGCATGAACTGCCTCGTGTACAAACATGAAATAGTTCTCTTTTTGGGACACAGCAAATTCACTCTTCTCATGAGAGTAAGATGAGGGAACTGACTCTGCAATCTTCACTGTATAGTAAAGAAAGAAGTGAGAGATAATAGACTGATGGCTTAGAAACACCCACACATATGCTCATATTTACTTTATTCTTGTCTGTGGACTGTGAGAGGAAGCAGCATACCTGGAGAAAACCCATGCAGACACGAGTGTGTTTCCTGCTTAGAAATATAGGTTCAATAAAAAACAAACAAACAAACATGTGGACACACGCCAGGTTCTGACTAATGAGATTTCAAAGCATACAGATGGATTTTACCCAGCTTACTTCCCCTGTTAGTATCCCTAATGCTAGGCTAAGCTAATGTCACCTGGCTTTAGTATCATACTGGTGTTGCTGGTGTTGTCACATCAGAGAGGTAAAAATCCCCTGCACCGTCGACTTATTTCTTTTAATGTGTCTCACAGCTGTTTGTGGACGAGCCTGTGTGAACGGTGGAACCTGCTTAAAACCCAACCAGTGTGCTTGCCCGCTTGGCTGGACTGGGCAGCAGTGCCAGACAGGTAAACACGCACACACATTTGCCAGCATGGCTACACAAGTCTGTATGAGTGTATGCAAACACACATTTCCTTCTTCCTTGTCCGTCAGATGTGGATGAGTGTAGCGAGCTGCGGCCGTGTGCCCAGGAGTGCGTGAACACCGCTGGCAGCTATCGATGCACGTGCAGAGATGGCTTCAAACTGGCCGGAGATGGCCATTCCTGTCAAAGTCTTCCTCCTCCTCCTCCCCCTCCTCCTCCTCCTCCTCCTGCCACTCCTCCCTCTCCCACCCAGACCAGCCAGGCAACAGTGGGTGGTCACACAGATGCGGGTAAATGAGCAGCAGAGCAGCACACATGCAAGTATGTGTGCGTTCACATGCCATGATTTTGTGTCTTGCAGCAGCAAAGTGTGTGGAGCACAGAAGATCAGAACATAGCCAGCTTCGCGGTCCATTATTACTTTTGGTACGCGCTATGCCACTCTCAACTCGTACCGTGAGTAATAATGCACTGCGACTGGTGTCGACTCCAGACAGATGTCTTGTGGTCTGGCCTCGTGCGGGGACCAGTCGCGCTTTGGGTAATGACTCATTTTACTCCTATGAGTCCTGTGAGTACAGTGCAACATATGACTCTAATAGAGCTCCCATGTTAATGTAGCAAACTGCCGTCCCGCACACTCCATTAGTTCTTACGAAAATGCAGTGGTGATGTCTCTTATCGGGCAAAAGTCAACTTTCGCTTGTTTGTGCCTCCCTGTGTCTTAGCAACAACATAATACAATCCCACCCCCGCTATCCCACCACCACTTCCATGTCTGTAAATGTGGTAGTTGACCCCGGAACATTCCTGTTCTGTCAGTGTTATTGCTTTTATGGGAATTTATGCAACATGAAGACTTACAGAAGACATGCCTTTTCCCGTTTTCTCCCAAATCTGTCCACCTTTAGGGATTTCTGTGAGTCACCAAACTGTAAATCTGAGCCGCATGCAGACAGAAACTGTAATATCTCTATGTAAATATGCCAAATTTCTCAGGCTTTGCACTCAAACTCCCTCCTCTTTTATCAGTGTTTTTGTAGAGAGAGACACATTCACACAAAATGGAACCTCTCAGCTAAAACGAGACCGTTCACTCCCACGTCTCCACATCAGAGCCCCTGCAAAGATCGCAGATTCAGCGAAAAAGTCGAGAGAGTAGGATGAATCGCCAAAAGATGACAGATCTTCTCCCCTAGCTGGAAGCAACGGAGGGTTTATTTGTGGGATTGTACTCAGTTTCACCACGCGAGAACTTGGATACAGAAAAAAAAAGAAAAGAAATGCAAGGCCAGCAGAAATGTTGTGCCGGTCCCGAGAAGGCATTCTGTTATCTGTGTATGTGTGCACGTCAGAGCATGAGAGATGTCGGTGGAGATCACAAATGTAAACACGGGTTTGGATGCTCGGAAGGTGGACCCCAGCCAAGATGCTGTGGAGGAGTGTTGGACTGCTCCATCCTACTCCTGTTTTTCCCTCTCTCTCCCCGTCTGCGTTTTTTCCCTCCATTCTCTTGGCAAACACTTGTGTTCTCATTCCAGCTCCATCAACCCTGTCTGCTGGGGGTCATCGCCAGCCCCAAAACTCCCCACTCTCCCCACACTTTTTCCCTCCTCCTCCTTTTCACCCTGTTTCTCAACTCATGCTTGTCTTAGTAACAGACCACATCTGGGAGAGATTGAGCCTGTCGGCTGAGGCACGGCCAGAGACCAGGGATTTGGGTGGGAAGAGGAGGGGAGCTGGTTCCCAAAATTTTGCATCCCGATCTGGATCCCACCTTCTCCAGGGACGTTCTCCTCGGGTGGAGCCAGACAGACAGTTAGACAGACAGGCAGACATCCCCATAGCGGTGCATGTTTGCAGCAGAAATGAATGAGTCTATTTCTGGCGACCCCTCTTTTGGCCTGTGTATCAGCGTTTCCGGCCGTTCTCATAACCATGATTCCCCCCTACACCCTCCCTCCTTCAAATTCCCAGGGCCTCCCCATAGCCCTGCGGTCCACTTACTGGTTTGTACTTAAAAGATGGAAGAGAGGAGAGAAGGATTGATGAGGGACTCCTCCGAGATATAAACTTGAGATCTGGGAGAGAGGATTACACATCAACCGTGTCTTTGATCTGAAGCCGTAACCCCTCACTTCGCCCTCTCCGACCCTCCCTATGATGTATATTTCTGCCACTTTCTGATGTATGTTTCTGCATTTGTGTGGCGGCTGCAGGTGGAAGTCTCGGCCTGGCAGAGAATGTAACCGAGGAGGTGCAGAGCCTGAGGAACAGAGTGGAGCTCCTTGAAAAGGTACACATGTTTGAGCCCACCACCTACCCTGATACCTCCCAGCCTGGCACCCCAGGAGCACTTCTGGTGCCCGTATGATGGCAAGATATAAAATCCCAACTGCTTTCAAAGACTCTTTGAAATGCCAGACCCACACAGTTTCTTTGGAAAAAAAAAAAGATGTATGGGTTTTATTAGCTGTGAACCTGTGTTATTGAAACATAGAGGCAGCAGATGAAGATTAATTGAGCTGTAATTGGGTCACATAGATTTTTGTTTTGTGTTTATGAGGTGAGTAATGGCTATTTTTCTGGAGCAGTTTCCCCTCATTTTCCCCCTCTCTTCTTTGTCCATCTGTGCAGAAGTTGCAGCTGGTGCTCGCGCCCTTCAGCAACTTCTTCCCGCTGTCGCTGGACGAGGGCTTCTCGGAGAAAACCACGTTGCTGTCGCACTCCTTCCAGCAACTGGACCGCATCGACTCCCTGAGCGAGCAGATCGGCTTCCTAGAGGAGCGCCTCGGCACATGTGAGTGACCACAGACCGACCTGCGATTGGTCACAGCAGCAGGGAGCACGCTTGGAGGAAGGAAAAATCCAAAATTTTAGCTCAAGGCCACGAGAACTTTGTGTCCTTGCAGCGTTATTTTAACTTAATAATTCTAACTTCATCAGACAGATCTGAGACTGTATAAAAGCTCAAATGTAACAATTGTCCTTAATGCAATAACATAAAACATATTACAGACCATAATAATAAAAATCCAATAACATAATAAAATCTGGTGCCTGTAATGAAATCACCTTTCTAGCTTGGACATAAATCCAGTGATTGAGTAAAAGGCAAACAATACCTTTTCTCTTAAATTTTAATCTAATTACGACATGAAAGATGGACTCACCCCCTGATCACATGCATGAATCACTGCTACCCAACATGAATCTGAGGCTCAAGTTGAGATTAAAAGAAAATATCTTATCATTATTTTCTTAAGCTGTGTCTGTCAAGGAGCTACCAGCTCCCTGTAAAAGTGCTGACACATAAATCGGCTGCCTCTTGCACATGCTCGGTCTGCGTGCTGGAGGCGCTGCAGGTCACAAAGGTCTTGGCCTGTGACTGTGCTTAAGACTGGCCGCTTGTTCCAGAGAGACCGATGAATAATACATAGTATGGACTCTGAGAAGAGGAGTAAACACGTACAGAGCATTTTCATTCATGGTAGTTTTAAAGCACATCACCAGATGCAGATTTAAGCACGATTCAAATGTATTATCTCAGTTTTACGCACATCCCGCGTCCCCTATGTGAAACCTTGACCCTGACTCCTAAGACGGTCCACACTGGAGATTTTTATTATGTTATGGGCTTTATCACATTTGCTTTTATTACATTATGGTCAGTTATTACATTTTGGGATTACAGATCGCATATCTCCGGCTATGAAACTCTTCAACTAACAACCTTTGATTTGCACTTTCTTGTCAGTCAGGGATTACAGTGGCTGCAATGAATAAATATGTACAACTCACCTCAGTGTGTTACGTACATAACGGAAACTCTTTACGCTCTCCTCTCTTACAGGTTCCTGCCAGGAGAACTAACCGCCGAGTGCAGCCCCAGTTTTGTGAAGTTAATAATATCCTGCCAGTGATTGTGAGCAGCACGATGGCGGCCATATGTATGAGAGCAGGAAGGGCGTCCGCTCCTCTTATGACCACAGATCGTCTGCCACGTCCCGTCTTCGTTTACCTTTCTTGTCGGATTAATGTCAAATTCTCGATTTTGTAACACTACCTGTGGCGGGGGTCGGTCCCGGCATTACATCATCCCTCGAAAATCTGAGTCGAAAATGGCCCGAGGGTCAAAGGCCAATGTGGTCACTTTTGTTTCTGTGGTTGTTTTACATCAGTGCAGCTGTGTCCTTTGTCTCAGCCCGCAATGTCCAGAGGCAGACAAGGACATCTGTATTTATCTATTTAAATTATGAGTACTTGTAGTTATTTCTCAGTAGACATTTTTTTTTACCTAGTTTGTAACATTTTGTAATAAAAAGTCTTAATCGAAATACAGTGTGTCTATGCCTCTATGGCTTTGTTTGGACTGTGCAAAATGAAGTCGTTTTATAATATGCAGCAGAATAGAGAGTACTATATTTCTCTCTGAAATGGAACTGTACACAAGCACAACAGTACAAAAAAACTTTCCATTTTTCCACTGCCGACTACAAATGAGAGGCTTTTCAGAGTGCGACCGTTTAAGAAAAAAATGAACTTTTATTTACTCTTTTGCAAGGCATTCACATTTACCCAGAATAGGTGAAATCAAGAACACTACATCGTCAATATTAACCAGATACTATAATGGGCATTTATAGCATGTGTGCATATTTATACACACACATACGCACACACATACATACGTACATTAAGGGACCACACACATACAAGGCTCTGCAGGATGTCAGCTCTGGTTCTCAATCCATCTAAAGCTACCACCAATTACACTTTAATAGCTTTGGTGAAACTCAGAGAAAACTTGAAGTCCTTTTTTTTCCATGTTCCCCACCCAACCTCAGCATGAAAAGTGCTTTATTAAGGTTCAGAATACTTTGAATCTTCTTTTTCCCATATTTTACATGAGTTCGTAAACAACGGTCTGAAAAGAAAAAAACAAACAATAAAGGGTTCAATGAGCAGGTTTTGTTGTCGAGCTGACAAAAAGCTCACCAAAAAAAAAACGTACAAAAATGATAACTGAAAACTAAACAGGAGATAAATGGATAAAACTTAAGCGACATCTGCAAAATGTAATGGTACAGCTCTTTTTTTGGGAAGAGATCAATTTGGTACTTTATAACATTCAAACCATTTTGCAGCAAAGGTAAAAGCAACTTTTAAAACAAGGGGATATTAATCAATAAATATATTCAAACTGAGAACAAAAATATAGAATTTGATTAACTACAATTAGTAGGGGATAATATTATTTTCTATACTGGCCTGAACATGAAACCTTGACCTTAGAGTACTTAGAGTGGAGAGTCCTGCAAGTGTCACTGAAACTAAAAACAGCAGAGTGCAGGTTTCTACCAAGGTTTGTGCGCACAACAGATCAGTCTAAATTTAACATTTAATGGTCAAATAAATACATCTTCTTTAGATTTATGCTGTATGCAAGACACCATCCCTCTTAAATACATCAACTTCACACAATTAAATAAGTCTCTGATATCCTGGAGGCTGAAATACATTCTCAGATGGCATTTTAGGGGCAAAAAGTGGCAAAATGAATCAGTTTATGAAAAATGTAAAGGCAGTGCGCAATGTGAAATTTAAGACCTGGATGTAAACTTAAAAAAAAAAAAAAAAACAGTTCAGTCTGGTAAGAAAACATAAATTATCAATCAAGAGCAACAACAACAACCAATCAAACTTAAGGCCAAAATTTAAACGACTTTTTAAATAATCTAATATTTCCTATGAGGTTAGATATATCTGAACTAGAACATCACAACAGAACAATGTTATTCACTTTAGTACTGATATCAAAAGAAAAAAAACAAACAGGGACAACCCTTAAACTCTGAGATGTAGACTTGAGTAGGTTAGTTAGTACGTTGAGAATCTTCAAGTTAATCAGAACAAATAAAAAAAGAATCAGTCAGAAGAATTGACCCCTTTTCCTTCCATCATTGGTAAAGTGAAACCAGCCAGAGGACGACTGATGGTCAGACGCTGGAAACTGAAATAAAAACATGGCATGGCACAGCAGGTAGCTAGCTCGCACTTTGGAACAGTAATGCTCGACATTGCACAATATGAAATCACCTTTCTTTCTTTTTTGACACTTCATAAAATCGGCTCCGTGTTCCGTCCATAGAGCGAAACAAAAAGTGTGATCGCAATCGGGAGAAACAAAAAGAAAGGGAGAGAGAAAAGTTCTGGAGAAATAAATAGAAAACAAAAACGTAGAGGACACTTCTGCTCGTCTTCTAATCTTTCGGAGACAGACTGAAAAGAACGCACAATGATACAACAACAACGCACGACACTGAGAACTGATCAGTCCGCCTGAGTCCAGTCAATCAGTACAGATGGGTGCTATTGTCACACGCTGTGTCTCGTTAACCTTGAAATCCTTGCTTCTTTTTTTTTTTTTTCATGGACATCGCCAAGTGTGTCATTGAGCAGTTGGGCCGCCGGGCTGAAGAGACGATGCGGATACAAGAGTCGGATTCGTAGCGGCAGGACCGAGTCTGCGGTCGAGGCCGAGTCGGCCGATCGACCTCCACGCACGTGTGGAGACCCCGCTCGCTTTGTCTTTAGGCAAGAGACTGGAATGCAGAGAGGGCGGAGGGGGCAGGGGGGCACGCTAAAAGGAAGGGAAGGAGGGGGGAAAACGGGGTACTCTGAAACTAGTGTGTCGTGTGTAGTGTGTAGTGTGTGTGTGTGTGTGTGTGTGTGTGTGTGTGTGTGTGTGTGTGTGTGTGTGTCATCCGGACCGTGACGAACAGAAAAGAGAAAGTGAAGAGGGGAAACGAAGAAGGCAGAAAGAAAAAAAGTACGAAATGCTGCTTAAGTAAGACAACAGGCTTTGGAGACGAAAAAAAACAACCAAAAAAAAAGCCAAAGCGTCGATGAAGGTGGACAGAACCATCCGAGAAGGCATGCATGAAGAACGACACACATCCATACTGTTCGGCTTGCCGTCCGTCACTCCGCTCACGGCGTGCAGAGGCAGCGGACGCGGTGAGGGTCGGGACTGGCTGTGCTGTATGGTCAGGCCAGAGGCGGACTGGACCAGGCGTCAACTAGACGACGAGAGGTTTCAGGACTACAGACCTGTGTCACGTTGTTTCCTGGCCAGGTAGGTGGGGACGACCCGGGGGAGAGCGAGAAGGGAGAAGGTGTAGGTTGGCCGGGGTGGGGAGGGGTGGGAGGAAGGGGGAAAGGAGGAGGAGGAGGAAGGAGGAGGTGGGTTTAAATCGAGGGGGAGAGGAAGAGGTGGGAGCGCGGTAAGTGTTCAGTGCCTCATGGGCCCGTTGCTCTGGGTTACGGAGTCAGAGATGCTCAGGAAAGCCGTGCGCATCAGGTTGAAAGATTTGTCGGAGAGGGACGATATGTCGTCCGTCGTCATCCCCTTCGTCTCGATCTTTGGGAGGATCTTCAATCTGATGGTCCCTGTGGAGACAGGCAAAGACAATCATGGAGCTGTCTGCGTAGAGACGCAGGCGCAAGGCTGGAAAAGTGGGGACGACGGAGCTGAACTACCTGAATTGAACTGCTTTTCTTTCCGTAGGTAGAAGTTGCTGTAGGAGGAGAACACCACGGGTATGATGGGGACCTGGGAAACAAAAGCGGAGAGAAGATCAAAGACGAAACCTGAGAAGATTAGCACCAGCAGGGGGGAGATATTCTCTCTTTGGAGAGCTGCTCAACACCTACAGCACCGAATTATTCAGATGAAGCAGTCCTTATAAGTGAGCGTCCCCAAAAAGTTCCAGAGTTGTGTATTTCTGGGTCTCACACAGTGCAAACATGTACAAAAGGGGGATTTGTTCCCCAGAAAGGTTCACAAACTGTGCAAAGTCCCTGTCAGTACTTAAGCACCTCACAATGTCACACAGAGGTCAGAGTCAAAAATATAAATATAACGTATGTAGGGATGTGACGCTGAGGAAACTGAACACTGCAATAATTATCGGTCACCGGTATATCACTGTAAAAAATCACGTCAATAGATTTATTATGCATTTAGATCAAAGCCAAACAAGTATAAAAATAACATATCAAAACTGTGCAGAATAAACATGACCTCCTCACCTACCCCAGCAAATGGTTACCATGGTAATAAAAACTTGATTATTGTGCCATCCCTAAACCAAGTTACATTTATGGCGCCAGTAGGACAGCAACAAACTTAAAGTTATTTTAGCGATTGAACGACTGATCGTTTGGTCCGTCGTGGAAGATGTTGAAAAACTAAAAAAACAAGTTCTAGCTGTGCTAGAACTGTGCAGTGGAAAAGGGACAATAAAAAATAGAGTCCAAAAAAACATGTATAAATGACCTGAAAGTTTAATACAGGATGTTGAAAACCAAATTTATATGCTAGTCCAGTCACTCTAAACTTTGTAGTTCTCCTGAGCAAGACAACAGACAAGAAAAAAAGCCGACAGAAAACTTGACTGAACCAGCATCGCAGTCCCTATTACACCCCCCCCCCCCCCCCTCCACACACACACACACACACACACACACACACACTCGCACTCAATCAGCACGACTCGTGCTATCTCCATCTCCTCGGCTGCAGTTAATAGAGGCCGAGTCGCTCTCTCCAGGGTCCCCGAGTGGCCCTTCAACGAGGCTCCAAACGTGGCTCCCCCTGGGGGCTGTCCTGCTTCCACTCAATCTGGCCGCCCGAGTACAAATGGAAAAAAGGCTGCGCTGGAACTCGGCAGCAGCAAACACAGAGATAGAAATAGTCGAGAGCCCCACTAGGGCCAACAGGGAAAACCAAAACACAGACCGTTTCCAACGGCGCTCGGACGGAGCTATTCTGCCACTTCGCACCAACCAACGCGTGCTAAAAAAAAAAATAAAAGTCAAAATAAAGTCCGGCCATTTGATCTATTTGTGTATCACAAAGGCGGCCTCTGAGCCAACAGAGCCCCGACAGATCGCTTGAACGTGTTTGTTAATGTGGAGCTTTATTTTTGTAACCTCGGCACACGCCTGAACCGCACTGATAGCCATCTTTTAGCAGCTGAACCGCGTGGCCCATCCAGATCTTATTCAGCAAGAGGAGTTTTTTTTTTTTTCTAATTCAACCCACCTGCCTGAAAGTGAGCGAGAGCTGCTAAACATCACCTTGACAACAGAGACCCCCCCCCCCCCCCCCCCCCCCCCCCTCCACACACACACACACACACACTCCTCCTCCTCCCTTCGGATACAGAATAGCTGCGCATGCATGTCACCATCTGGATACTGGATATGGTTTGATCATAATCTGGCCAAGTAGCATTTAAGGTTGCTAGCTCCCCCATGTGTCTGGAATCAGCAAATTGCTGGCAATATTAGCCCCCCACCCCTCACCCCACCCCTCAAAACTGGCAAGAGCCATATGCATCATTATACATGCGCATTTTCGCCAGCGGGGTCAAATGACCATGATGAGGGCGCGCATTACATCACGCAGCGCACACGAACAGATCAGATCTGGATGGGGTGGCTTTCACTTCCTCTGCTCGGCTTACGACGGCCCGGAATAGAGCGGAGGAGCCAGGTACTCACTTGTGCCTGCACTGCCAGATGGAAAGCCCCCTTTTTGAAGGGCAGCAGGTCGCCTTTCTGGTTTCTCGTTCCCTCTGGGAACACCCACAGACGAATCTGAGGACAGAGTTAAGATTGAACCGTTTTAGGAAGATTTAATCCATGTGCGTCAAAGAAAACGGAGCGAAAGTGTGTTGGGTAACGACAGCTCGTCCACAAACAATGAAAGCAGAAGTTCAGAAATTCTGAAATGAATGTGATGCCATCAAACATTCGTCAGCGTGTTGCCAGCGTGTTGCCAGATGAGCATGAAAGGGCAGCCACGTTTCATAAACAGGGTTGTAAAAAAGGGTATCCGGGGCATTTCTGAGGGAGCCGATGTGCATAGCCTTTATTCTGCATCAGCTCCTTCTTCCGTCTGTTAAACAGTGATCTCGACAGATTACCTGGTCGTCCAGCATCGTTTTGGCGGCGTCGGCCATGACACTCTTGGCGTCGCTCGTCTTCTTGCGGTTGATGAAGACGATGCCGCCGAGCCAACAGATGAGGCCCACTGTGCCGGCGTAGATCAGCTCCTTCTTGGCGATCATGGTGCAGCGGTCTGGTAAGATCTCCATCAGGCCTGAGAACCAGAGGACAGAGTTTGCTCACTAGTTTGCGGTATTCCTGCTTTATCAATGACTTATCACTTTCATCTGTGAGGACGAGCGTGCCAAACAGGACTTCCTGGCTGTATGACGGCGTGTCAGAAATGCCGAGCAGATGCAAAATAAATGACTAACTGGGTGAGTCGGGGATGAGCTTTGGCCCCTCCGTCTTATCTCCCCCTGGCCTTGTCAAAACCTGGATCTTTCATCAGATTATGAAATGTGCGGGGGCTGGAAGACAGGTTTCACTTCATTGATGCTAGGAGGATATCTCTGTGAATATCGACTGCGTTATGCAATCCGATAGGTGTAAATGTGATTAAAGTTGGTGCAAGGGCGGCGGGTGCAGAGGATGGAGCGGCGCAATGTCAAACCGACACAAAATTACAGAAAAGGAGTCGGAGTGTGTGGAAACAAGGGGACGGCTAGAGGGATAGAGGTATAGAGAGGGATAGAGAGAGAGAGAGAGACAGAGAGAGAAAGAGAGAGAGAGCAAGTATGGCTATAATAAGTCTCTGGTGTGTCCATTCATTCTTTTTACTGTGTATACATTCTGTTGTGAGGGGATTACAAGCGGCATAACATGACACAGCCCTGTGTGGGCCAGCGATAAATAAATGAACTCGTATCTTGAAAAGCTCACAGAGGTAAAATGACATCAGCCAAAGAGAGAGAGAGAGAGAGAGAGAGAGAGAGAGAGAGAGAGAGAGAGAGAGAGAGAGGGAGAGGGAGAGGGAGAGGGGGAGAGGAGAGGGAGAGGGAGAGGGAGAGGGAGAGAGAGAGAGAGAGAGAGAGAGAGAGAGAGAGAGAGAGAGAGAGAGAGAGAGAGAGATTGAAACCCGGTACGAGTGGCGGAGATGAGGGATCTTCGTTCCTTATCGTATCACATTAGCTCCCGAGTGAGCGGCTATTAATGGCTAGGTGTAGCCGTCGGCATGGCAACCTGAACGCCAAATCAGACTCACGCAGAGTTTTCTGGGTGCTAATTAAACGCCCAGCTCCGCTCACCCCGCCCCCTCCACCCCACCACAGTCGCTGCCACTCGCCTGGCCCAAAGCCGGCCCTCATCACTCACCGCCACCGACTCGACAACACACCTCTGCAAAACAAGCGTCCTCAACACTCGAGTTTAGCCGCTAAATGAGTTATGCGGCAAAGAAAGAGGACGCGCTTTTAACTACGGCGAAATTGACTCGAAATGGGTGTCCGGTAAATTTAGAAACAGCTTTTCATTCGGAGCGAGTTCCTCGGAGAGCCAGTCAGTGATGGATGAATTTTTTATTGCTGCCCGAATCGATCGGCCCGTTCTTCTATATCCGTGCCAAAAGAAACATGTCGAAATGATGTCTGCAGCCGCGTGTTGCTGTAATCAGAAAGCTAATATTATCTTTCATTTGTCCCACTTTCAACAGGGTTCCCACTCTGTCCTTTAAGATCATTTTCCAGGACTTTTCCAGGACATTTTCATCTCCCCGACGCTTTAGAGGTGCATCATATTTCTCAGGTGTACCTTGGATTTCAGCTTTTGACATCAACTTCAATATCTAAGCAGCCAGATGTATGGACGGCTCCTCCCGCAACAAAGAGTTTGGAGTTTGGGTTTTGACATTAAATCCTGGAGGGGTTCATCGACCATGTCCTCAGTGATCCTGATTGTGCCATGCTGCACAGACTGTGACTAACAGATCTGGCTCCATCGCAGCTGCACAACACAGTGCTGCTCTCTGTAATTAAAAACATGTTGCGCCTTAAACGCAGGCAAAATTACAATAGTGCTGTTCTCACTTACACAGCTCTCTATTCATGTCCACTGCACGAATAAATGAAGTGTGACCGTGGCTCAAGTTGTCCAGCAGTCCCTGCCAAGATGTTATGAATAAAATGCTATGATCTGAATATCATCTGAGGAAATATAATTAAACTACTGGAATATTCTTAAACAAATATAACGTAGTTAAATCAGAAAGCTTTAGATATGTCATATATCCTCCACCTCTTAATGCTGCCCCTCAAATTGAAATTCCCTCCGTGTGCGCACATGCTGTACACACGCGGCCGATTCTGGTTGGAAAAGTAAACACAAACCAACTTTTGAAGTTTGAATAACAAGTTGGAATATTTTTAACGAAGGCTCGGGCAGATCAGACCCGTCCAGTGGATGCTGAACTGCGTCACAGCTGCAACCGAGCCGGAGCGCAGCAGGAGCGCGACAATGATGCAACGCGGTGCAACCAGATGGTGTGTGTGTGTGTGTGTGTGTGTGTGTGTGTGTGTGTGTGTGTGTGCGTATACACACGCACGCACACACACACACACACACAGGTAAACGGCGTCAGAGCATACATCGAGAGTTGAACTTTCTCAGCTGATGCGTGACGTAAGCTTTTTAGTTGAACATCACATTTTTTTGTTTTTTTGGGGTTTTTTTTGTTTATTTAACGAGCTTTTGCTTATTTAACGAGCTTTTACTGGTCTGAATGGAAGCAGGCCAGGGGTGAGTGTGAGTGAGTATGTGTGTGTGTGTGTGTTTGCATCAATCCTACAGTAAAATACATTCAGGCTAATTATCTACGGCGTGAGGAGGGACGGTTTCCTGTGTCATGGTGTCGGTGAGCTCATCCAGGTCAGCAGCAGCCAGTGCTCTCTGAAAGCAGGTACAGTGTTTCAGCAGCTCACACCTGTGACCTTCTCCACTCGGATCCACCAGGATGGTGCCCGGGAACTTATACTATCTTCTAGACCTAAACCTAGAATGGGAATCCGATTGCAAATGGATCCGGCTTTAAAGAGCATGCGGGGGCCATTATTCGTTAGCCACATTAGGCAGACGCATTGATTCATCAGAACTCAACCCAGCATGACCGTACACTCCTTTTATCCCACTACTCCTGTATCTATGGCCGTTCCATTGACTGCAACGGCCAGAAAGAGTGCGTAGTGCATCAAATCTGATGTCGAATTGCTCGAATTACTGAAAGTACAACACTTGGGTAAATCTTGAAAAGGCTCATTTGAACTGTACAAGATGACGTGAAGACAAAGAAAAATAAATAAATGCCACATTGTCATGATTATTGACTGTTGACTGAAGCTCATTAATCGCATCATCCTCTCTTCTTCTGCCATGATTCAATGGTATCTGACGGGAGACTTGGAGCCACCAGCTCCAAATAATCTTACATTGGTAGTAAGGAGATTTTCTCAAAATCCAATGAGGGTTTTGATGAAACCCAGCTCATGATCTCGTCAAAGTTCACAGAACAGATGCTGACACCCTAAAATTGAAGCCGAGTGTCATTATCCACATCTTTGTTCCATTTTGCTTCACTGACAAAACATGCATGTAGCGAGTTCTTCTTTTGCAATCTGAAGAAGGTGAAAGGCGAAAATTTGAAAGTACATACCCAAAACATCCAGGGAGCTCTGGTGGTTGGAAATGATGACATAGGGTCCCTCCGTCTGAAGATGCTCCCAGCCGCTCACTTCAAATCGAAGGCCGAGGAAGTACTTGACATGACGAACCATGAAGCGGATAATCCTGAGGGAGCGGTTTAAAAAAAGAAGGTTAATTACAGTCCAGTTAATTACAGCCCAAGTTACTGTTACGTCAGCGTAGGCGCCACATTATTAACCAGCACCTTACCTTAAATACTTATTATTTTTATATTATGGTATTACAGTTTTACAGCAAAATGTTCAGAGTGTGACCTTAATGAGACCATCCAGTTGTGTCAGCGTGCGAAAACAAAAATCTGTCAGATTACACCCCGTTCGTGTTGTTTGTTTCCTGGTTGGTTAAACAATTGCCGGTGGTTGAAGCACAACGCCCCAGTGAGCTTTAAGGAGAGAAAGCACAACCATCTGCTAATCTGCAGGCTGGAGACACACAACTGAAGGTATGCCCCCTAATGTGATGCTGAATTGTATTAGTTTGGCACCACAAACACATTTTTGCTCCGTGACACCTACAGTTCGGAGGTTATCTTCATGCACTTGCGTAACTCAGCCTTCGTAGAGAAAAGACAGATAACAGATGTGTACTCTGTTAAGACGTGTCTGAAGGTGACCTCTTCCCTGGCTGGGAAAAGTTACAGCACGATTCTAAACAATCAGCTGCAGGCTGAGACCATCTGTGTCACAATCCAGGCATGCACATTCACACACTTCTACTTCTGGTGAATGAAATACTGGCTGACAAAACATCTGTGAGATCCCCCCCCCCCCCCCATCCCCTCCCAAAAAGCCTTTTGTCCTCAAAACTGTTCCTCAGCCCTGGATAAATCTTTCTAAATGACTGAGAATGGTGAGAATGGTAAATGGAAACATAGCACCCAGGCAATTTCAATTTTAGTCCCCAACTGACCTAAACATGCAAGTCTGTGGACGATGGGAGAAAATATGGGCATGAGCCATGGCAACATGGCTGATGTGCCCATGAGCAATGCACGTCACTCCAAATTGTGCAAAATTTTGCTATTTTTCTCCTAATCTCTGTGTCCGTAGTCTGGGATCCCTCTTGCCTGTTTGGTTTGTCTCTATTCACGGTACTCAGAGTTGAGAAACAGTTTTGCTTCATGCTCTGCATGCCAATACATCCGGCCAGTAAGATGGAGCGCTAACCCCTCATTTTACATACTGACTAGGTTGTTAGCAGACGGAGTGGTACTTTCAATCTCCGACTTGTTTCACGCAATTTACTATCTGTGCATGAGCAATAATTTAATGAACCCGGCCATGTCGAAGTAGCGAGAGGTGGGAAAATCAACCGCACCTTGTTAATCTTATGTTAATCTTATCGCAATACATAAAAACATTAGCACATATCATGTTTTCCCCCCCAATATCGTGCAGCCCTACTTTCACAGTCCCGAAACGTTTGTGTTTAGGTCGACTGGGAACCCTACATGCCCCTGGGTGCGAGTGTGGGAGAGAATGGCGTATGATGGACTGATGACCTGTCCGGGGTGTATTCCCTGACTTCACCCTATGTGAACTGAAGATAGGTTATTTATCTTTTGAGGTGAAGTGGTGATTACCACATTTGCATGCAGACATCGACAATAGTGTTGCAAGAAAGCACAAATCTACACCTGCTTTTCCAGTGGTACAAATTTTCCTATACATGTGAACCACAAGTTTTGAATATCAAACCATCTGTTTTTCCTGCGCAACGCAACTGCTTCCGTTACACCACTGACTAGGACGACCTTCCCTCTTGGGGGAAAACAACAGTCACCCTCCATCTTCTGCATCAGGCAGAAAAATCATCACTTCAAATAAAATTATTCCCCTCCATCCCTGCCTCGTCAGTGAATCATTTCCCTTCTCAAACAACCTTTAGCCATCCTAATGTGCCTTCATCCAAAACAGATGTCTGATGATCTTCCTCTAATCTTGCTTATGGTGTTTGTGTTTCTGTTTTTGTTAATGTTAGCCATCCTGGTATCAACACCACTCACATTGTCCCTTCTCCGACCACCAGATTCATTAGTAATAAAGCTGTGGGGTTATGTGGGAGTGTAAATCTCATATTTCCATGCCTCTTTCCACCAAAAGCAGACAATGATGGACTATGTGCTTCTTGATGGCGTACAACAGCGGATGATAATGTAATAATTATTTCCAATCATCTGAACAGGGAAAATTATTTTGCCTGCTAAGGCAGGTCTCTGTGGCTTTTCTCACCGCAATTAAGGGGTTGAAAACAACACAGCTAATTATTTTTTCACTGCCTCGCTTGAGGATGGGGGGAACCCAAGAGGAAGCTGGACGTAAACACAATTTTTAACTGCAGTTGTGTGGTCACATGGGGTCATGCTCTCTTGCCTCTTACAAGAATGAGACTTTAGTCTTATTCTGACAATGACCATGAACTTGAGGCCTTAATGCCTGCTCTGTTTGACTACTACAACTTGAAAAAACTGTTCACTTCACTTCAGAAATATCTGTCGGGGTACAATTTCGGTCACTTCTGCTTAAATCAGTTTCTAATTCGCCTTTGTATGATATGCTGTGTGTTTTGCTCTCCTAACCCTTGTGCAGATGACAAGGCAAGAAATGTGCCACACTTGCTTTTGATGGTAATCAGATCCAAGTGATTTTAATTACGACGGCAAAAAGCTAAAGTTCACATCGTTGGAATAATCAAAGACTCATGAAGCCATCGCTTGGTTCATTATCTCGTGACTCTACCTAATGCAATCATCTTCTCGCTGGCGGCTCACCCGAGACTCAGCTTGCCTTGCTATGTGAACCTAACAAGTTCGCTATAATGAAATCACTTCAACCTTTAACCTGGACTACCCTCTTAGGGTTATCTTTCAACACAGCGGTACAGTGATAACACACTTGGTTTAGTAGTGCAAGAGCGAGGAGTTATGCAATGCCTGAGCCAGTGCAGTGGCAATTGGAAGATTGTTCAAGGGGAATGAAATGGCCTTGGTTGGATTCGTTTTATGACCAATCCACTAAGCTTGACCACGGCTCATTTCACTTTCAGTCTCCTAAATAATTTCCATTCCTATCTATAGGGCTGCAGTGACATGTAGGCTGATCTATTCTGTGCATGGAGCGGATAAAAAGGTGAGCCTGACCTGTTGTCCCTACAAATGTTGTACCAACAAACAAAAACAGCGGTGCAGAAGCTGTTTCACGTGTCAAGATCAGAGGTCAGGTTCCAGATAAAGATGTGGTCACAGTGTCACTTTGACACAGCAGATGATTTGTTCATTCACAGGGGCAGGAATGGGAAAACGTGTGGTTAAAAAAACGTGTGGGCTTTAGCGATCTGTCACTCAGCTGTCTGCCTAGATGACTACATCGCTGCTTTGGTCTAACAGGGGGTAACACTGGTCTCATCCAACTGTTGTTAACAGCGATTACACAGCGTGGAACCGGAACCTGAGCGATTGTGCAGCGGGAAACTAGACCTGTGTCTTTTATCTGTTGTCATGAGATCCTACCTGATAATTAATGTTCGAACTGTCGCCAAAGGCTGCCATTTACACAAGTGACAGTGGCCGCTGTGTGTCTCTAGATGCAATCACTCCACTCACAAAAGTGTTTCAAGAAACCCGGAGCGCAATATTAATGGTAACTTGAGTTCTTTGGATGCTTCTGACTGAGGAGGCCTGTTCCTGACCCACCATAGTTTACTGTTACATTCAAGTCCTCTGAGTCAGCTGCGAGGCAAACAGTCAACCCCAGAATCCGGGCCTTTGTGTACCCATCTGACGGCGAATGTCTGTGACAGACCGCTCTGTCCTTGATGAATCACAGGCACTCTTTCTGCTAACGTGTAAACAAACAAAAAAAAAAGACACACATCCAAAACTCTCCATTCACTTCCTGCGCAAGGATTGACCCCGATTTAGTCGCTTTGTCACAGTCAACAGGTCCAGATAACCTTTGAGCTGACAGCACGGTACACGGGTGCAACACGACACCGGCACTACAGCTAACGCGCCCGTGAAACGGTTATTCCTAGAGCAGCGAGGAAGTAAGGTCAACTGTGAAATTGACAGGGCTTTGCTGTCAGATCAAGGCCGAGCGAGGCTGTGTCGAGGATGGGAATCATAACCATTCAGTGCATTGCCCCTAATCAGGGGAAACGTGCCATCTGGCGTCCATCTCTTCAGGGGAGGGGGTTTGGGGGGGGGGGGGGGGTGCAATTAGAGGAATGTGTTGAGCAATCTGTCCATTCAATCATTTGTGTAGAGCAATCCGTCCTCACCATCAGCCACAACAGCTAAAGTCCTGCTGCTACAAAGCGGACACATGGCATTAAAGACATATCATAACAGGTATCACTTCACCTGGCCAATGTGTGAGTTGAAAATAACACATTGTGTTACCTAAGGTGTCAACCCTATGGTGCTATATTACATTTTAACTCACTGCTGATATTCACACACTCACACGTATGTCGATACAGATGGACAAGACATGAGATCAGCCCTTTACATGGTCGCAAAACAACGGTAGCTTTGTGGCTTACTTTCTGCACTACCCTCATGAAACTTATCATGCCAGGTATTTGGTTAATCACATTTTGCAGGAATTCTCAGAGAAAATATAATAACAAGATAATAAGCAATGGGATGGTCAGAGCATGGCCTGACTTGCACTGACAACATGCTTTATATCTACTGAGTAAAATCAAGGAGAAAAGAGAGGTAAAAACACAAGTACAATAACTGAGTGCACAGAGTGAAAGTCACTGTTCAATCAATGTTGTCACCCTTTCGGGAATCAATAAACGACATGATGCTGAACAGATGAGACCTATGGAATGTGGGTTCATTTCTAGCCCATGTGCATGCAAGAGTGTGGAATTTGCCTTGCAAAGATTTACATATTCGTCATGCAGTCGGGCTCCAATTGTGCAAGGCCAATGTGCATCATTACATAAATGCATTTCACGACAATCCCCTCAACCTATTTTGATCCTCATACATATATATCTGTAACCGTTGCTTTGCAAGACGTGGACCCGGAGCGTCACCGTTTCATGTTAGCAGCTAACGTCCATACGTCCAGGAGTGGGGCTAATGATTGCCAAGGCGTGATTTCATTACTTTAAATAGTGGTGTCCGTGTCTCCAAAATAGAAACAAATGGAAGACTACATTAGAAAACAAGATGCTGCTATATCAACACAAGCCACCTTGTCCGTACTGTGGACAATTTGGCTTCTATTAGCCACCTAGCATGCTAGCTGCTGCTGCTAGCTGCTGAGGCTGCTAGCTGTCAGACCAACTACTCACCTCATGTTTTCCACGTCCCTGCCTCCACTTTTTAGTATGCACAGCGGGATCGAGATCAGGGCCAAGCACATCATCCAGGCCACGTAGAAGAACTTTTTGAAATAGAAAACAAACGTGGTGCTGGTCCATAGCAGGAGTGGGAAGAGCAGCAGCAGCAGAGGTGCTACCATCCACAGCACATCCATAGCAAAGGGAAGATCAACTCCTGGAGCTACTGCGATCGATCTTAATATATATAATGATGATAATAATAATAATAATTATCTATCTGGATAACATTACACAGGTCGGGCAGGTGTTCCCCCTCCAGGCTTGTGAGTGTGTGTGCTACTGTGTGTATGTGTTTCTGTCTGTCTCCCTCTCTTGAATGCACTGAGAGAGGGAGAGAGAGGCTGCTCCTCATCTGTTGCTAAATGGCATCATGAGGTGGAGTCAAGGCGTCATCGGTTGTGTTTTTCTGCTTCCGGCTGCCGAAAACACTATTATGTCTGATGTCACACAGTCGAGATGGTCATTTTTTTGTGAATAAATAGGACCAGTGGCAGTTCTTAAATGAGCAAGTTGAAAATAATCTTTTTTCTCATTCTCATTTCCCATTCTCATTTCTCATTCTGAAACACTGATCGACATTTTTCACAATTAGTAGACCAAATTTCAATTGAATTTCATTTTCAATCGAATTTACCTTTGTGATCTTTTTTGTCAATGTCAATCAAATAACTAGTCTTAAACACTTAAAATCTACAACATGAGATCTGGGATAGTTTTTGTTTTGTATTGAAATTACAAGTTAGGCTTTGGGTTTGATTTAATGGGCCTATGCAGGTTCACTCTCTCTGCATGACTGTCCTCAGAATGAGCCCGGTTTGACAGCCGATTAGAGAGCGACGTGTCTAACTGGATTAGCAGTAATAATCCAATACTTGGCCGTAATCTGACACCATCCCAGACCCTGGACTATCATGTTTCAGCGATGTCAAGGAGCTCTACTTGACATGATTTGGAAGATTAGGATCAATCAAGCATTAATCCTGATTTAGCATGTTCAGTGATCCTATACACTGGCAGATTCCCCACTTGGCACCGCCCCATTAAGAAACTGATTTGTATCTAATCTGCACTGAAAACAAAGGATAATATTGGTTTAGTGTGAAGGTGCTAAAAAGAGGGAATCTCAGACTCAAAACTAAATTTTTGAATCACTTAATCTTTATCCATTTGGTATCATTCATATCTCTTTATAGGTTTATTTGTATTTATTTGTATGTATACCGGTTCCTTGTATGCAATATATCCAGGATTACAATAGTGACAATGGGAGAAATGGAAATGATGCTGCCACAGTAAGATTATAATACTTTTAAATTTCACAAATATATGATAGAGGCAGAGGGAATCCCAGATTTCTGTGTGGAGATTGCTTATTGCATCAAAAGTAAATTGTCCAGAAGAGTCCTGCTATTGACTAGCAGCCTGTCCAGGGTGTGTTCCCCACCTTCACCCTGTGTGCACTGGAGATCTGCACCATCGGAGTCCTGTGACACGGCTGATGGATTGATGTAATATGTATGGTTATTGGCTTGTTTAGCCCAGATAGTTTTAATTCAACTCTGCAGCACCAATTCTACATTCTTTTACCAGTCAAAATCTTTTTGTCCACAACTGTGAATAAAGTTTAGCTTCAGGATCCCGCAGACTGTTGCAGAATCAGACCAACAAAACCTCAGTGGCACAAAGGTTCCTCCATTAATCAGAACCAGGCAGACATCATGTTGGGAAAGTTTGCCGTTTGACAGGCATGGCAGGATGATGTTTAAGGTTGAAGTAAAGTCAACAAACTGGAGTCATGAGTGTTTGAAATGGTTAGTACAGCCCAATGACTCAATATTTGCTGCCTTATACATTCACGCAAGAGAAGCTAGAGAGCAAGAAAAACAAGATTTATGGGCATGTGTACATAGTTATAGAAAAATGTTTGTTTGGGTTCTCTGTAAATTTGTACTCTTAATTTTAGTTCAATTTAGTTCTATTTAAGCCATTCACACCTCCTGCAGCAAATGTCCCAGATGACTCGACAAGGAAAATATTTTTCTGTGTTTTTCCAATCAGTAATTTTAGTTATGTGGACAGTGTGCTTACAAACAATCTGTCAAAGTGGCATTGCCATTTGCTTTTTCAGTAACCCAAATACAACAGGCATGTTAATGACTGACTTAAGACACTGAAGATCCTCAGTGAGAGCTGATGAGTGTTGGAGGGGATTTTAAGATGTTTGCCAGGTAAACACCGACATAGCTGCATAATGTAATAAAATCAGTCAGTAGCCACTTACCAAAATTAACTGCGTACAGACTTACCCCAAGAATATTTATTATATTCATATTCTTATAATATATTAATATTATAATTCATTGACAACAGGAGCCCAGTTGTATTTTGCAACTTCAGTGTGGATTAGTCCACTGTCCGTTTTTGTTGAAAGAAAACACAAATGACTGTGACCAATTATGCAGATACACAATAAACACATTTGCTTTGGAGAGATGCAATGTTTTCTTAGCAACTCTAGCATCGTGACAAGGCATGAATGGAAAAAGGAAGAGACTCGTCAGAGAGTTCTAACAACCAGAGCTGACCATCTCCTCTTGTTTGTGTGAGTGTGCTGTTGTTTGAAACATGGGGACCTCAATCTACGAGAATGTGATGTTTTAGTAGAGTTGTTAAGGTCTTGGCCTTTGACAAGTCATTGCTGGGAAGTATGAGGAGCTTTTTAATGAGTGTAAAAGTACAAACCCTAACCCTAACCCCATAATTAATGGAGACCAAGAGTGCTACAATAAGAATTTGTTCTTTGTGTTTTGTTGTTAAAGGTTCATCATCAAAATTAAACCTAAACCTAAAGTGAACATTATTCCTTGTTTTCTGTGGCTAACATTGAAGCTGTGGTACACTGGTTTCATAACAAATGACACAGATGTTGTTGTAAAAGCCCTTCCTGACTTTCTGCATGTTTTCTGGTTTCCATTTCAACATTTCCATTATGTCTTCTTGAGGATCTGATCTTTTTGGACGCCATACATGCCATACATTTTTGGACAGGAATAGACTAAAGTTGTTCAACAAAATGGAGAAAAAAGTGATTCTTTTTATTCTTGTTGCCCTATGAACTTAAGTTACCATGCATGCCATTCTCTTATGATTAATAATAATATAATATTATAATAATTTCCCTGAGGGGGCCATCCCAAAGGGATAAATAAAAGAAAGTCGAAGTCGAAGTCTGATTTAGAGATTTCCAGCAGCAACAAGACACCTGATTTTACCCAATGAAACAGTCTTGTACCTTGGGCCTCACTGGAGACTTCTGTAGCCCATTGAGACATCAAAGGGAGAAGGAAACAGTGAGCCTTTTCAGGTTTACTTTGTAATTATCTCGACTTTGAACCACCTATCTATGACATACAACTTACAGTGCAAAGGTTTATTCTGTCTGGTGTAAATTCCATAGAGAGAAGTAGCTGTAAATGGTACAACCACAGCTAACCAGTAATCCAGCATTATAACAAAACTATAATGGATTTCATTTCAATGGATTTAATCTCAACAAATTGCATGTGTATAATCCAATAGATTTCACCTATTTCGCCCATCACATAGCCAGAAGGGGGGAAACACCAGGTGTAACTAATATGTACCAACGAGTCATTCAAAATTCCATCGGCTCTGAAACACACCTGCAAAACTCACAATTAATAACACCTGTGTTAGACAACCAGAAATACATACCGTGCCAACCATCAATTACAGCTGAGGAACAAGTTATTTTGGCTTCCCTGCTTTTCTCACTCTTCCTCCTACTGTCCTCATGTGTTGTGTCATTACACGATTCCAGTCACTAGATGGTAGTATTGTTGCAACAATACCAGTCAGTCTTAATCGTTGTCTCAGAGACTCAGTGCCTCCAGTGTTGCCTGTTAGAGTAAATAACCTTTAATTTGTTTGTAATATGTTGTTTTGCACTGTAGATGACTGTAGACCACCTCTTCATGTGTTTCCATTGTTTTACACGCCCTCCCCAGGTTGTTTGAGATTGCTTCTTTTGCTTTTTTTTAAATGCATTAAATACAAGATGGTAGGTAAAGACGATCACCACACCAAGAATAAAGAACAGAGAACCAAGAATCAAGAATCTTCAGTTTTCACATGACATTGACAAGAGACAATGACAGTGGAATGGGATCTGTAACACTATGACTATTTGGGTCACATGCACTGAAAGAATTCAGACAAATTTTATTTTTCAAGCACCCATCCTACAGAATAGATGAAAAAGACATCAGTGTAGAAGCACTGATGAGCTGGAATCTTTGATTATCTATACAGCTGACTGGTGCCTGAAATCTGTACCTATATGGATTTACAGCCCATATCAGGTCGTATCTGGTATTATGTCAACAGAACTTCCAGTGGTTACCGCTTGCACACTACGACTTTTTGCAACAGACAGGGAGAGTGCAATCACTGCACGCAGCAGCTCCCTAGTCTCATGATTCTCGGTGCACTGAAGTTTCACAACCCTGCTCCGTTGACATGACATCCTGTGTGCAAAACGGAAGGCTGTTGTGGGGAAAGTGTGAAGAAAAAATCTAGTGTCTTGATATACGTGATTAGTGTAGGTCTTGGAAAGAGAGAGAACGTGGGAATAGTAGGATTGTTTGGGTTATCCAGTCGACCAAAACCTGGAAATAATAACCCATGCAGCTACAACTCCACACAGAGAGGCCCTTGATCTGCAGCCTCTTGCTGTGAGGTGACAGCGCTGCATTAAACCCCTTAGTGGTAGTCAATGAAACATCTGCCATGGATGATGACCTTTTTGACCCCACCACTCCCACCCCCAGCTTCCTCCTTACCTTACCCTAAACACCACCAACACGTACTCCTCCTACCTCTTCGAAAGATTCAAGATTTATTATTATTATTATTGCAAATGTACAGAATACTGGCAGCAAAATCCAGCTGTACAAACAAGAACGAAAGAAAATATGTAATTACTATAGAAATACTATTATTCTGGTAACATATCATATTTCTAGTAACATTAAAGTCATTAAAGTCACCTATATAGTATTGTAGTAGTAGCAGCAGTGGTGTAACTTTCTATACAGGAGGTAGCAATTTAAGTAATAGTAGTTGTCGTAAAAGTAGTAGTAATAGTACTTATTTTTCAAATTTTTTCATGTGGTTTTTTGTGACATCTTAGCACAGCACAATATCATGTTACTATCACTTATCTATGATTATTACTAAACATGCTCATTTACAAACATTGTTATCAACAGTTATTATTTTTTAGCTGGCTATCAACGGTTATTACCTGTAGGCGTCGCTATCAATAACAATCTGTCATACAAAGAATATCATCTATCATCAATATATTTGTTATCCAGCAGAAAATATCCACTATTTAAAACATACTAGCACTAGCACTAAACTAGTACTAATACTGCTGCATATGTATCAGTTGGCAGAGTGGGATTTGTGTGTGTGAGAGATATTAGCTCATTATCTAAAAACACACACGCGCAGAGTGATATTTATTGGGGAGGATGGGGGGAGTGGGGGGTGTCTCCACCCCCACCCATGCGCGCGCACATCAGCAGCTGTCATTGGCTAGATGCGCGCGCCCGATGCCGCTGCCGCCGCCGCTGCATGTAAACGTAACTCCGCTCGTTTGAAGATCACGCCGCTGCAGCTTTCTGGCCATCTTGTACCAGGATGAGACGGTGAAGTGATAGCACGCAAACATAGAGAGAGAAAGAGAGAGAGAGCCGGGGGTTCCCCTTCATGCATGCAGAAGAGCACGCTCGCTGAATCCTCTTTGGACAGGCTTCAAAATCACGTTTTGCCGTAGTGGTGGCGCGCTAGAGGAGATCTCATATACGAGCTGTGGATTAAAACGCGAGGACGGACTGAAGCCATGAGCTGGGGGTCAGAGCTATGGGTGAGTCTTCTATGTGCACTTGTATCGCTTGTTCACGTCTCCTGTATTAACCAGCACCATGGCCCTCTACAAGCCTCCCAGGACATAACGGGCACCCTGATGATAACAGTCCGTCTTTGATAACGCCATGTTTGCAGCTAAGGCGACCTCCAGTAGGGGTTGTTTTGCACATCACCGATGTTAAACTAACTAATTCGTAGCGCTGATGAATCACCCAGGATGATTTTTATTTCCCCACCCCATTAATGGCAGCGCCACACTTGAGTCCGTAACGTGACAGTCAGTGTGCTGCAACGGAGCTGCAGAGCCGCCTATTACCATCCATTTTATTTCACATTTTGAAGCGCTTTCCAACCACGCTTTGCACACATACATACACACCCCCCTCACTGAGAACACACAGTCGGTGATGCGGTGCCAGCTCGTTCACTACATCGCAGACGACGGTTTCAAAGAACGGGGAACCGGAGGGGAAATGTAGTTGAGGAAGTGGAGATGGTTAAGTTCTCTTTATTTATCTGCACCATCGGCAGTCCTGTGGTCTGCACACAGCATGTCACCGCTTCAGCTCAGTGCAGATCACAAACGTCCAATACAAGCATGGTGTAAACGTAATTTACACCAGTTTTGTTCATTTTCTGTCGTTTACGTCCACAGATGCACATTTAGATTTTCATTGGGAAGAGATTTGCTGTGGTCGATCACTCCTTGTGAGCAACATCAGGAGACAAAGTAGAGGCCCTGTGACCTTATTCCAATAAATTCCTGTGCGATGATGTCACATTTCATCCACACTTGAATTCACAACACAGCAATGTCTCTCACCTCAACTGCCACTGAATCAGAAGTATGTCTTGGTTGATACAGCTGCAGCTATCTCAGTACATATACTGTCTACTGTCACAACTGTTGCTACCTCAAATTTGCTATCTATCTATCTATCTATCTATCTATCTATCTATCTATCTATCTATCTATCTATCTATCTATCTATCTATCTATCTATCTATCTATCTATCTATCTATCTATCTATCTATCTATCTATCTATCTATCTATCTATCTATCTATCTATCTATCTATCACACTTGTGATGCACTTGTATACTCACACACCATGTATAAACTGCAGTGATGGTGTAATGATTGCAAGCAGTGTCGAGCTATTTTTACGACTTGATAATAGGCAGTTGGGGGTGAGCGGAATTCCTGTTGTCGGGGTTTTGTCTTTGTGGCTCATGTTGTTATTTTGTCGTGGAAATGATCCCCTGGAAAAGCAGTTGTTTTGCTGTCTGTGTGCTGACAAGCTTACCTGGCAGAGCGTGCCGGGGCTGTTGGGGTCTGCACATGCAGTGTGAGTGCTGCTGTGTTTTCAGTGTAAGTGCGCCTGTCTGTCAGTGTAAACATGAGCAAGTGTATGCTTGTGGGCCTCTGTTTGAACCTACAAGGGTCAGGCTTCAGTCACTTAAACGTGTGTGTCACCCTTCCTCTGTATGTATACAACCACGGCAACTGAATTTTGACCTGTTGCCCATCAGTTGTATACCTGATCGCAGCACTTCCAGTGCAACTGCAGTGTTAACAGCATTGGCTTTTCCTGGTTCTCTACTGAGCTGCAAAAAAGGTCTGGACATAGTTAAACCAGGGATATGTTTTCCTTTCTAAGAAAAGGGGGGAAGAGGCACTCCCGTGAATTCTTTGGTAATTTACCTGGTCCAGAGTTCACAGAGGAAACCTCTAGTACCCCACATTCTTTGCATTTTCTCTGTGATGTCAATGTATTTTTACTTTATTACTGTAATGCTTGACAGAGAAACCCTGCTGCCCAGGTAGTCATGCACAGGGTACATTGCCTGAGGGTATTCTGCAGGCTTTTGTTTGTACATTAAGCCTGGAAAACATTTGATTTTTTTTTCTAGAGACCGTGCTCGCACAGAGACTAATCTATTACAACCAGATGCACTTTTTTCTTTTTCTTTTTTCAATAACTGAATGGACTCCAGACACTTGCTCTTTTATTCTTGGTCCCTGCAATCAGGAGGCTGAAGCAGAACAGCAATGCTCTACTGGTGGTTTTGCTCTTTGAGAATGCATGTGAGGTTGTCTATAACCTTATCACATTTCAAAGTCTGTTGATAAAGACAATTTTCAGTTAGCAAATGCGAGGCATTGCCTCTCAATTTTCTGAACTATGACGTGGACAAAACAAGACTTTTACACCTAACCCACAACATCCTGCCCTTATTTAGAGGGAAGGACAGGATATTGTGGGTTAGGTTAGAGGGTTAGAGGCCAATGAAATGTATTTTGATGATCTGAATTAGAACTGGACAATATATCACAAATGAATTGCCGTTGTGATACTAACATGACTACTACAAACATTACACAAGATAAAATTTATCGCGACTAAATGGTGTCGCAATAAATACGCATGCATGCCCGCTCTGCATGTCAGTATATTTGGCCAATCAGATGAAGCTCTACCACCCTAGATGGCCAACCCCCTTTTAATACCTACAGTACTAGACTGAAGTACTGAGTGGCTGAAGTGGGAGTCGGTGCAGTTCTTGAAAACGTTATCCTTGTGTTTTCCTAATATTGTGCAGCCCCAATATGAAGTGTGGAGACGAACGGTGGCAAGATGACGGATGGATGACTTTAATATCACACGACTGTAATGATATCCAGCATGAGTAATTTGCAAAGAACTCTGTTATAACTTTACATTACGTTTACATTTGAAAAGAAGAACAGCATAACCTAGCAACAGTTGCTACAACTAATGTCACAATGATCCTGATGTCATCAGGACTATGGTGAACTAAGTTGAAATCAGGCACGCCTGATGCTGCCACAAAAATCATGTTGGCAGAGCTGATTTTGGACTTAGTAGCAGTATCGTCCAAAGAACTAGTAAAGACGTCAAAACCAGTTTGGGCGGAACACTCAGTCTTGCAGAGACCCTGGGGGTTCAGTAAAATGTCCAGAGTAACAGTTTAGAGGAATCGATGAGCCTCATAGATAAGGAGATTTCTTTCCGGCTCTCTGTACCTTGAGGACTTCCTGCTGTATCATCGTATTACTCCCCCTCGCGAGCTCAACTTGACGGTTGTTATGGCCATCAAAATGTTGAAGGCCTTCACAGGTAAGATGAAAATGACCCGCCAGTGTCAGCAACGTAGAGGAATAGCCCAGATGTGGCAGAAGAACCAGTCAAGAAAAAAAAACAAAAACGTAGACCTCTCAAAAGCAAAAAGTTTCTCCTCAGACAGAAGATCAACAGCTTCTTCAAAAAGTTTTTAACCAAAATGATGCTGCTTTGCATTGGGACACAGATCAAGACCAAATTCCCAGAGCAAACCACCCCTGACAGCATGAAGTCAATGGAGGCTTTCACAGCTTGCCTTGACTCCCTGCTTGGAGGAAATTGTCCATCTTGACTGAGATTGAGATTGAAGAAATCACACCGAACACGAGTAATAACCTTGACAAAGTTATTTTCAAGGAGCTGTGTAGGAAGTGTGATGGTGCAGATATGTTGATGACATCAGTTCTGTTAAATGACCCAAAAACTATACAATTTATCGCCTCTACATTTAGAAAATCCATTGCATTGGTAAGTAAAAAAACATTTAAAGCTTTTCTGGGTGTAGATCATGAACTGGTAAACCATCTACAGGCTCAATCCTGCACGACCCAGGTTCAAATCCACAGCAGTCAAAACAGCAGACTTTAGTTAGCACCACAAACAATTAGTAAATCCGTTTTAAGTACGTTATTAAGTACTTGCAGTAACCCGTAGTGATGGCCCAATTCAGGTTCTCTGATTGTATTAACGCTAATCTGTGATGTGAATAAAATTGGCTGAGTCTGTAACACATGATTACCCGAATCACTCCTAAGTCCTCCTAATAATTCTCTAAATTCTAGGTCTTCTGTATCTCTGTTCCTTGCTACATCCAATTCCAGGATTTGGAATGCCGAAATCAAAACCAAAATCGCTGAATCATTAACTGTTACCACAAGACCACCCGTAAACTTCCAAAGTAAAACTGAAGTCTACAGAAATTCGTTTTAGGAAAATTCAATAAATTGCTGAAAATAGAAGTTGTGCCAAAGTTGCTTTTTTGTGACATTCACTCATGCAGACAAGTAGGGGAATGCGATCGGACGATATTAAATCGTGAAGAATACGAATAAGTAGACGATCTGCCAAAGTGTTGTCACTTTTTTTATTAACTTAATTTGTGTTCCATTTCAGAGTGTTGTTAGCAGCGTGTTGTTTACATTTTTGTGTGTTTACAATGTTTGAACATGCAAAATTGCAACTATTTTCATTAGAATCTGTTCAGAAGGTTAAAATGTCTGTTTTTCTTTTCTTTGATGGAAGATCATGATAAAAATCGAAATCGAGATTTTATGTATAAAAAATTGTGATATGACATTTTTGCCATATCGCCCACCCCTACAGACAAGTGATACAATTACAGGATATAGGACGACATGTTCTCATGGAAAAGGTGATTCAGTTAGAATGTGATGCTTTTTCACTATTCATTATTGTCTTCACTGTTAACTGCCAATAAAGCTATAAATAACAATAAACATGAATAAACACTCGCTTGTCATTATAATACTGCAAATTGACACAACAGTACTGTTATTCTACATGTATGTAGTAAAAAGTTGGAAACAAGCAATTGTTTTATATTTGTACAAGAAAAAATTTGGTATTTATGCATATGCATATACATTTGCAGTGAACTTATTTCAAAACCGCAGCCAAAGAAGGAAGTCAAATGTCATGAAGCATAAGACTGGTTTTCACTGGAATGGGGGCCAGAAAAAGGAAAGTATGAACTGCTATTGAATTGACTATGGAGCCTAAATAGCTATCATAGATAAGGTGCTTTGCACATCCAAATCCAATAGTGAAAACGACCACAACTTCTTTGATCCATTGTTTCATAACCCTTTACACCTGGTATCATTGGACTCCAGCAGTGACATCACTGACTCTTCTGTGTCTTTAATGGACCTTAATGAGCATGTTTTAGACTATGGGAAGAAAGTGTAGTACCTTTAGCACATCATTCTATAACATGTTATGACATGTAAACTCCACATAGAAATGCCAGGATCAGCGTTTGAACCAGCAGCCTTCTACAATAGCTCAGAGGCCCCTTCATAGACTAAACATCATAAATTGTAGTACACCTTTTCTGAATAAACCAGAAGTAAACCAGAAGACACCTTTCCACTATGACGCACCTTGGATGTTTCACTTCACTTCTGTGGTTTAACATTTATTTGGGAACTGAATGTTTGTGCACTTCTCACAGTTGTAGACAGGAGAAGATGGACAAGGCTGAGACTTTATTCAAAGAGCAACAGCTCAAGGTGAGTTAAACAGCAAAGGGGTTGAGCTTTATAACTGTAACAGTAAATAGTTCCTAACTGAGGCATAAGGCACAACTTGAAAGGTTAAGGCTCTAGTTTTGTCAGTTTTTGTCTTGGTTTAATTTGTACAGGTGTTCCTATCTGTTAACCATCATCCTGTGCATAATTGAGAGGGGAAAGTGGTGCTATTTTGGCTCATTATTAAGTCGCTTACGAGACCTTTCCAGAGGCGCCAGGTATAAAAAAATACTTTTTTTTTTTTCATACTTTATTCATTTTTGCATGTCGGTTTTGGATTCGTAGCAGATTGACATTGGGCGGTATCTCCAGGTTGTGTTGTTTTGAATTCTAAAGCAGCTTGGAGGTTAAAGTCAGATTTCCTAACTGTCTTCTGCTGTTGTAACTCATAGTGACACGGACCCCCCTCTGGGCCCAGCCTCATCCCCTGCTGTTCACTTGACTTTCAGGGCACTTCCAGGATTGAAATCTGAGCTACTTTGTTTCCTTCTGTCCGTGTGTTGGACTGGAGGGTGGGATAGACTGTGACTGACATTCCTACATCCTACACTGTCAAATCTCATACCCACCTACCTGCCACCTCAAACCCATTTTCTCTTCATGCCTATCTTGAAACCTCAGAAATAAGATAAAATTGACTGAAAAAGGCATTGACTTACTCATTCCTTCATTTATTTAACTATCAAAAAGAGAGATTTTTGAGGTGTATATTTTTCTTTGGTTTCATCAGGATTGAATATCTGAGGACTGAGCTGTCCTTTTATTTTGTCCACAAAAGGGTGACTCAATCCTTCCCACCACAGACTGTTGCAGCCTCTTTGTGCTATGGCCTCCCCTGTTATTTGTAAAGTCAACCTCTAATCATTGCTGTGACAGTGGAAGTTATAGCACACTGTTGGTTTTCAGTCACATGAGCTCTGACACATCGTCACCTGAGCCCTAGACTTCCATGTTCTGCTTATTACTACTATATTGTTCTACATACTCTTTGTGTCCATTGTGGTTTGGCTCTGGCAGCATTGAGCTTCCTCCAATACAGCACTGCAGTAACAGCGATTGTTGACTCTCAAAGATGCTAAAAATACAAATACTAGGCCTGTGTAGCATGTTGCAGGCAGGAGACATTAGAATCTAGGTTCACATTAATACTGAAGACAAAAACAAACTTTTATTTATTAGTCTGCCAAGCCCAGGACTTATCCAGTATTAGTAAAGAGGCTAGTTTTTGTGGTATTCCCTAGATCGGATATTGGACTAACAGGGCCAGTCCAGGTCCAAATCCAATGTCCAGTCCACTGCTCACACTGGACAATGGGAAATGAGCATATCATGAACATCCATGTTCAGTTCAGTACTTAGATTGATTGTATATGTTGACAGCTTCCACCTGTTTGCACATAAATTGTAACATAAACATATACGTTTAAATTCGGTGCATTTGTGTATATTATTTTAACCAAAATAGTAATAATAATTATAAACGTTAAGTTTAAAAAATGCTCCAAATCTTACTGAATCTTACTTTGGAAGTTGTTATTCTGGATCAGCCCATATCTAAAATTAGGGATAAGGCAGGGTTAATGTAGGAAACAACTCATTAAGAGGACACGGTTTGTCAAGGAAATGATGTATGTGTCTAATTTGCAAATACATATTTTTTCCAGATTTCATTTGTGTTGTACCACCTCTGTTCTTCTGTTCTTCCAGACCAAATGAATATGACAGCACAGATGTTTGCTGTGGATACCACACTTATGAACTGTATGTGTACTGCAGTGCTAACGGTGCAAATGTAAATTTTATTAGCTCTGTTATCTCTGCACCGTCTGTGCTCTGTTGTGATTTTGTGGCCTGTATGGCATGTTTCTGAGGCCGGAATACACTGGGTTTGCTGCTCATGAGACAGTTGTGGTTTCTTATTTTGCTTCCTGAAATCTCTCCGTTTTAAGGGATTCCAGATGTAGTCAGTGTACATGGTCGGTACCATGTGAGCCTTTTTAGCAGTTAACTTCATGGCTGCTTAATGTTAGATGAGTCAAAACCGTAATGAAAACGGTCTGTACAGTTACCACAGATATGTCTCCCACCACTTGAATATATTATAACTGCTGGAGTCCTGTTTTCACTCTTTGTATTTCCCTATTTGCTGGGTTTTTTCTTCTCCTTGCTTTCATCACACTGACTCAACTCACCTGCTTTCTACCTTTGTAATTGCCTTTCTGAGGTTGCTATGACTGCATACAGCCATATGTCACTTCAAAGTTGGTTTTCACTTAAAAGTGGCACGTTGATTATTTAGAAGTCTTTCTTGGCTTATCTGGTAGAATTAAAGCAGCCGCAGGACCCAAACAAGTGTAGTGGGGCATCCAAGATTACATCGTTCAACAACAGGGCCTCTTGGGCTGTTATTTGTTTTAAAGTTACCTATTATCTACAAAATAATTTCATTTAAAGTCATTCATTTCCAGATAAAGTAGTCACTGACTGCACAGGCCACACTTGACTTGTGACATCACTCTGTGAGCAGAAGGAGGTTTTATATATAGGTTAAAAAAGACGGTGTTTGTAGAGCGGCTAACAGAAAACAAGTACATAAAAAAAGCAAGTGCAATGAGACAGACAGAAAATGCCTGCATGTCACACCAATCTATTTATGAACTGCTACTACGAGGAAGACGTGAAGACTAAACGTGCATAATCCAGTTTCTCAGACATAATTTCACTGTGCAAGTGCTGTAGGTTACTTTAAAGCAAGAAGACAGCTGCGGCATGATTGATTTTAAAAACCGACACCTATTGGCATGGAAGCAAAGAAGGTTTGAGACATGTCATGGCAGCACATAGCTCGAGTGCCTGGGCAACATATCCACCTGAACCATGTATAGCATCTATTCTGTTAGTTCCTCTCAGGGAACAGCTGACACGGGAAATCATTTACTGTAACACTGAAGCATTAACTCACCACTTTGGCGCCTTAAAACATTTAAGGGCACACGACAACATTACCCAACTTGACAATGAGGACATGGTGTAACTTGACTGATTCCTTTTTGAAAGCTTACATGCATGGAGGGATTAGAAATATCACAGTTGTGACATATTGAACTATAATGAACAAGAATTGTGACCAGGATACATGATCAATATATACTGTAATATAACCTTACACATCATCCACATAGTTTGCACGATTTGTTAGAGAAAACATGCAAATTATGCACTGAGAGATACAGGGGGTCCAGCCACGATTCCAACCTGGGACCAATCATATTCAATATATCATGAGGTGTAAAGTTTTCCTTAATTCCAAGGAATGTGTTATATCAGAGTTAAAGAACTTTATCCTCCAAAAAGAACAAAAACAGCTCAACGAGAACAATGGCTAATGTGTCTTTGCTGGCCCAGCAGGATTAATCCACAGGATGGAGACCTCCTATTGGGCAGTTAAGGTAGTTAGTCGGGAGGTGTAGTAATCAGATTAATAACCACGTCATGTTATCAACTTCTGTGCCGGTTACAACATTTTGTTCTACTGTTCTTTTTGTTCTGCCTGCATTTCCTGTACATCGAGGCTTGGATTGGGCAACTCTGGGATATATGATGCTTTTGGATCAGATCTTTACATTTATTAATGTAGGGTCTTGAATCTGCAAACACCACTCCGCAAGGCTTATTCTTCTGCCGGGTTTCACCCCTCTGAGATGTATTAACTCGCCACGCGTTCTTTCTCTCGTCTTTGTCGCATGAAAACTGTGACCATGTTGCGCAGAAGAAGCGAGTTTTTTGTTTTCCTGGACAGCGTTCGTCCTGGGAAATCTGAAAAGGAAGAACAAAAAGAAGAGAACCAACTGAGTCCCTATGAAGACTATCTGCACTTGCTGCTGCAGATGAAATTTACAAGTGCTGTAAGTGAGACAAGTGACTTTGTTCCAAATGTTCTCATTCAAGCTGTTATTCCCGTAAGATTAAGGTGTCTGTGTGTAAAATGAAAAGCCATTTAGATGCCATTTTGTTGGACATTAACAGGGTTAGGGGTTAGTAAAAGCAGTAAAAGTTTTTCTTTGATGTTAATGTTGACCGCTGTTCCAGTTACTATGACTCAGAAGTGAGTGGCAACAGCTTCCCGTAGTTTAACAGGAAACCAGGGCAGCTACTTCTTACTTACCCACTCCTTCCACCCGACATGCTGCTCAAATGTTATGCGACATGGACACAGATTAGATAGCAACTGGGGGGAAGACGCTGACGAGAAATGTTTTAGGAACACAGGAGGGATACGTGTGTGCACACGCCGACACACATTCTTAAATTTCAGGCTGGCAGAGAGGCGTTATTGCTATAAATATCTACATGGCATGCAAACAAGGGCTCTTACACATAAGGTCACCCGGTGCGCCAAACAGCTGTTCATATTTTGTAGAAAGTTGGCATGAGTGTGTGTGTGTTTGTGTGTGTGTGTGTGTGTGTGTGTGTTCTATTCTGTCAGAGGGGTAGAAATCACCCCACAGCAGGCCGTTCACAAATTTGCAATCGTTATCTTGAAAGTCTTTGATTAGGTTCACTAACTATTTGATTTGTGCATTTTAACATGTTCTTCTGGAAGTTTTTAAGAAGTAAAGTCAAATTTCTCTGTGATCAGCATCTTGGTTGATATTTTAAGATATTTTTTTATTGTTTTTTTTAGGTAGTTTCTTTTGTATTTTGGTATTAAGGTATTTATGGACTCCATCTTGCCCTATGTGAAACACAGATCAAAGTTTTTCACAATTTCCGTGACATTTTACAAAACATAGTATGATAACATTGACACATAAATAAAATGAGAACATTACTGACATTGAATATTGCAGCCTTATATGTGATAACAAGTCTGTTACAATTATAAGAATGACAGCAGTGTATGATTAACAGGAGGTCCACATGTAATGAAAAAAGTCTCATGTAAAATGATGGAACCATTATATGTTAGAGGAACTCAAGTTGTCTTGGGAAATGTCCTTGTGGGACCCCCAGGGATCAATAAAAATCTGTCTATCCATGTATCTCTGTTTCTATCTATCTATCTATCTGTCTATCTATCTATCTATCTATCTATCTATCTATCTATCTATCTATCTATCTATCTATCTATCTATCTATCTATCTATCTATCTATCTATCTATCTATCTATCTATCTATCTATCTATCTATCTATCTATCTATCTATCTATCTATCTATCTATCTATCTATCTATCTATCACAATAAGAGTCTGCCACATTACGGGAACATTTGTATTCATGTGTTAAATCCTCATTTAGGGTGTGTGCGTGTGTAGGCAGTGGGATGACAAGCGCTTCTCAGCCTTTAATGGTCCAGAGAGAAAGAGCTGAGGGAAGCTTTTCTATGGTCGAGCACATGATGGTCGCTCTTTGTTGATGCGTGTGCGCGCCAGGCCGCTGTCCAGTTTTCCCTGCGACTCCTCTCTGACACTGGGGTTACACCGGGCTATGGAGGCATTGTTCCGCCCCTCTATCTTATACAAAGCCCGGTGTGTGTTGGAGGGAGGGTTTGGCATCTCCCCCCAAATATTTGCTCTTGCTGCGAGACGCCCACCGGCTCAGAGACACAGTGAAGGCAACTCACGGACGACAACAGTGGATAGCAGTGGTTGTCATCTGTCCTCTCTGCTGTGGTCAGTAAGGAACAGTGTCAGACTTTGGATAATTAACACAAGTGATTCAGACGATTTCTGTCTGCTTTCTTCAATGCAGCAGGGTCAGTTTGAACGAAACAACGTTGATGCTTTGAAGCCTTTTTGGTTGATTCCGGTCTTTTCTTTCTTATAACTGCAGTCTGGAAGTTGTAACCTCCTTACAGCTGTCTCCACCATATTTGGTACCATAGACAGCACAATAAAAGACATGATACGTATTTCAGTTAATTTAACTTCAGATAGAGCATAAATGTAATTATTATATTCTACATTGTGCTACATACATTAGTATGACAGTCCCTGTGCTTTCTGTCCTGGGAGACACTCTGAGTGTGGTCTTTATGTCCACTACACCGTAATGTTGTTTTGGTCGCTATTCCGAGCTCAGGATGCTCTACCTGGACTCTGATCAATGTATGGAGATTTGAAGCCGTCTCAAGCGTGTTTTTAAGGACACCATCACTACTATCTTAAGTAGTTCAGATCTTTTTCCACAAGTGGGTCATGGATCCATTCCCTCCTTCTGTTGTGGTTGGGAGGTAATGCTCATACTTTGCTCGACAGCTGAAAAGTGCCTGAACTAGGTCAGTATGCAGTAATATCCCTGTGTTCAGTAGATGTCTATTATTCCAGTTTGGCTTTGTATGCAGCCACTGGGCCCCTGGGCCGGTACTGGTCAGCAGCCCAGATAACTCATTTAAGTTACCTGTTATGGATCTAATATACAAGAGCATTGAAAGCATGCTCAAACCACACTGTTCCCTTTAGCTTATCATGCTTTTGTGTATCAGCACTCCTACCTTCCTATCTTGCACACCAACTTTCCACCAGTGTCATTCAATTATAATAGACTCCTGGTCTGTATATGCTCTCTATGGGACAGTGAGAAGCGTGGGGGATTCAGCCCAGATGCCGTAGATCTCTTCAACAGAAGCCTGTCCAATCCAAACCTACTGTTCTGTGCTTGCTCCTTAACCATTAAAAGAAGACAAAGCACCCGTGGGCCTCCTGTCCCATTGTCCTCCTTCCAGCAGAACATCTGTCCCCTCAGCCTGTGTGGACCCCCCACCCCCCTACTCTGGCATGATGTCTGCTTTTCTTCGCCTCAACAGGTTTCCTTTTGAGAGCTTGACTTCAAATAGAAACCAGTGACACTATCTGAAAGCCCGAAGCTACACTCGGAAAGAATAAAGCTTAGTTGTTAATGCCTGAATCCAGCATATGGAAAGTTCTTTTTCTTTTAGTTTTAATTGATTCAACACTGAGGCTTTGGATTTGACTGAATTTTGATTTAAATTACATTTATGACTGTTTTTATTCATGAAAGTAAAGTTTTATCCTATCAATTACACATTTGGTGTTAGTTTATAACAGGCAAATCGGGACCTTATCAGGAACAGTGTGCTCCCACTGCTGAAATCCTTCATAATAACATCCAACTCAAAATCCTCATACTGTTATATCACCAGTTCAAATGAATGAGATCTGCTTCTTGGGACTTTTTCGCCCTAGATTTACCACAATACAACAATTGTTCCCATTCATCAGTACAAGAAATAAAGGCTTCGTAATTATATTTAAAAAGATAATAGCTCCTTATTTTCAAGCATTTTAGGGGATTTGTTTCAAATTTCACATTGATTACTCATTTGCATTTACATCTGCCCAACCTATTAGTCACCTATGGTTGTGAGCTGTGAGTCATGACATGAAAGAATGAGATCATGAATACGGCTCCGGATCAGCCTCAGGGATAGGTTTAGGTGCTCTGACATAAGGGAGGGCCTCAAAGTGGAGCTGCTGCTCCTCCGCGTATAGAGAAGCCAACTGAGGTAGTGTGGGCATCTGTCCCAGCCTTGTCCATCTGGGGGAGACTCCGGAACAGACCCAAATCGTGCTGGAGAGATTATATCTTTTGGTCGGCCTGGGAACGCCTCGGGATCCTCTGGATGAGCTGGTGGAAGTGTCCAGGGAGACGAGTGTTTTGGCTTCTCTTATAAGGCTGCTGACCTGCGGTGGTGGACAGCAAGACAAGACTTGAGAAAAACGTATTGGTCAGCATTTCCTCGTGTCTCCTTATTCCCCCCTCAGTCCGCCGATGAAACCCCCTTCCTCCTTGCCCCTTTTGTTTTTAATGGGCTATTGATTTTTGCTGCGATCATCCGAGCAGCAAACTGACCTCTGCAGAGCCTGTGAGGCTGTAATAAAGCAAGAATCGTCCCCACGAGCATTTTCTCAGAGGTTTTAAAATCAGCGCGGGCCTGTTATCACCAAGCCTGTTGTAAAGTGTTTCTACTCGCTTCACTGCTCGCTTCCTCTGTGTTTGGTTACCTAACACTGGATCTGTCTCGCCATCCCCCTAAAAACAAAAGATGACCATGTCGAATTGCTCTTATTAAGTGCTGTCTGCATTCTTGTACCATGAGGCAGCTTCTGTCTGAGCTTGACAGGTGCATTATTAAGTGGAACCCATGTATTTTTCGGATGTTTGTGGTGAGCAGTACTTCCTCATGCACTATTTTTTTAAAACCTACCAAGCAAAATCAATGTAAAAATTTGTTTCCAGTATAGGAACAAATCATGCGTCTGTCTTGCTTGTTGATGCATGCCTACTTAAATGAAAAAGATCTAAGGTCCAATTTTAACCCAACATTAACGCTAACCCTAAAAACAGAGGAGCAGTTATATGTATATTCCTTTATTACAAAAGCTACTGTACTGCTTAAAAAATTACCTCCGGTCAGTAATTATATTTAAATAAACTAATTACAGTCTCAGTATACAGGGGATTTTAACCATATTATTGACATAGCATATACCTAAACCATTTGTTTACACACATATAATGAGCTCCAAAAGACCTTAAAATTGCATTCCTTCATTTCCATGCTTCATTTTGAAATGATCCTCTTATCACTTATCACCACTTACAACTTGCACTGTTGAATGTGAAATTGTAAATTGTGATCTATTTATCTGCTTGTGATTGAATTTGTCCAATTTTTTACATAGATGTCTTTTGAAAAAGATCTTGATCTCTTTACCTGTTTAAACGATTTATTGATAAGAATAAAGAATACTGTTGTGTGTAATGTGCCACAACAGTGTCTTGTAATTAAGTTAAGTGTGTAATCCTGTAGTCATCTGCTCAGAGTCGATCATTTCCTGATTAAAACCTGTACCAATGTTGAGACTTCGGCGCTTACACTCTATACTGCCATTTGTGGTAGAGAGGAGAAGAGCAGGAAGCCAAGCCACTATGTGTCTGCTTGTATTGTAGTACAGGCATTGCATGTGATGTCAGGCCTCAATACATTTAGTCTGTGTTTCATATTCTGTAGGGTATGTTAAGTAACTGAAGGAATGGTGAATATTTAATCATCTGACAGAGACGAGTTAAAATACGCTAGCATCTATAGCTCCAGGACAGGAAAGAGAAAACTGACCCGTAAGGATGCAGGTCAATGGGCCTGCAGCATGGAAAAGATAAAGAAATCAGATCCGGAATGGTACGGCTAAATAATGTGCATTAGTTCAGATTAACTGGCACCGTAATGCATTAAACTGACGCATAATCTCCATCACCAGTTGGGAAGGGTTACAGGTCAGAGGGGCTGATCTTTAAACAAGCATGGGTTTGTTTTCTCACGGCACAGGGGACATTTTAGTAACCACAAACTGTCTCCTTTGTTCTCCCTTTGAACCTGTTTCCCATTTCCTGGACAATTGAAAATATTTAGCTGTATTTATTGTCTTTCATGTGCTACCACAATAGTACATGCATCACAGTGAGCGGGATTAGATCCTGAAATAACAAGCAGAGCCGTACTGGAGTCGTCTCCTGTAGAGGTTCCCTACCTACTCCCTTTTGCTGGATCAAGGTCAGGAGTCGGAGGCCGCAGATGGCCAGAGTGAAAAATGTACAGAGGGGTTGTTAGCTTTGTAGGAGCTACAAGCTCTCCAACAGTTTTTAATCTATGGGTTCAGCCGACTGTGACACCGGGTCATTTGCAAGTGACTACTGGACTATGGGCTCATTTCATAATCTAACCTTTGAATTTTTCCGTCTCGTGCTGAAAATATCTCCCACAAAGGAATTTGAGAGGCTTTAGTTATCTTGCTCCACAGTTTCTGTTCAGGAACAGTGTTGTTTTCACCTCTGTCTCTGGCTTTGATGTTTGATTGTCGAACGCCGTGCCAGAAGGAGTTAAAAGTTGTGGTAGCTGAACACGTAGATTCGTGAAGAAGTTGTACCACTCATCTAAAAGTTATAACTGGCTTACTTATAACTGGCTGTTGGGGAAGTCCAGGACTAAACCTCTCTGGGGTTAGCATTAGCAGAGTTAGCATTATTGCAGCCATTGTGAACAGGCAGCACAGTCTTCCTCCACAGAGGAGCTGACGTCAGCTATGCTAATGCTAACGTCGCAGAGGTAAATTATGGACTTCCCCGACAGCCAGTCAAAACTGAAGAAGCCTTTTAGATGAAAGAGAAACATCTTAGAGCATGTAAAAGTTTCAACTTTTTCAAGACTCAACTGGATAAGAATATCTACAGACACCACGTTTGTATTTATAAGATAGTCGCTGGTTTCCTGTTAACTAGATTGACTAGATATAGGCTTCTTCACCTTGTGTGCATTACTTTGGTTAAGATTCTAGTTTCACGTCAAATGAAATTCTGACACAATGTATAAAACACACTGGAGTGGCAGGGGGTTGATTTAAATGGAGCCTACAAGACTGCACGCTGGCATCTGACACACATAATGTCTTGTTGCCTTTGATATTTGCCACCGTTCAATTCATAATTTATTAATCTCTCTCCTCGTGTAGCCGCTCTGTTGATGGCTTTTCCATTTTGCTCCCACAACTGCCTCCCCTGTCTCATCAGATTACCAGCAGAGTGAGCTGACATCATATATCGCATATATATATTTATATATATATGTATACAGAGAGAGAGAGAGGGAGAGAGAGGTAGATCCAGATTTTATTTAATATTAGACAGGAAGAGTGTGAGGTCCCAGGATTGTAGCACAGTCCCCCCCTAAAATGTAATCCCCTCCCATGTAATCCCTCCTCCTCTGTCATTTCCACCCCCTCCCTCTGTTTTTCAGTGCTCTCCCTCTCTTTCTCTCAACGTCTCTCTCTCTCTCTCACTATCCTCCTCTCCCATCCCACTTATTCCACCTTACGCCTGATGGAGCATTAAGCCTGAATGCTGTGGGCAGCCGTGGCCTCAGATTCAGAGTCTGCCACCGCTGCATCGGTTCCTCCCCTGTTCTTTCCTCTGTGGGATTTCTTCTTGTTCCTTCCAGACAATCGGGAATTTCTTGCCACAGTCGTCCCGTTTCTTTGTTGCCGCGTGGGAGCGGGGGGTCAACGGACATTGTGCCAGACCCTGACGCACTCTCACTAATCTGCGCTTGCTCCATTTTGGATACCTGGGAAATGCTCCACTACTGGACGCTTTAGACTTTGTTGTGCTGCTTTTGGGGAGAGTTGGATGGACATTTTCTGGATCGGGATATTCCAGAAGGATACACATTCCACAAGCAAACACACTGGGATAAGATGGTGCCCCTGCAAAAACGGGTAATCTGAGTTATGCGTGTGGAGGAGTGTGTGTCGGAGGGAGGAGGGCTTTATGCGCATGCTGTGTCTGTTTTCATCCAAGAATAAAAGGTGCCTTCTAGTAAATGCTGCTTGGTTGCTTTAATTGGCATAGGTCTAAAAGTGTGCTCTGAAGGCACTGGAATTAAAGGGAAGATCATCCTAGAGGCAACAAAAATGTGGATCTAATCTGAGGCTGAAGAATCTTGGGGAGAAAACCAGAGACGTGTGGAATGGCTGAGGAATTTCCCTTTTATTTCCAAAAAGTGGCAAATTGTTTTGTTTTATCTTGTCATTCTTTTGCTGAGTAACTTGTTGTTGAGTGATCGCTCATTGAAACTGAATAACAATACGGACTGGAAAGTCCCTCTCACTCAAAGCCCTCTCCATTGTTGTCCTGAGTGCTTCAATTGGGAGTCGTTTAATTTGTGAATGCTGCTTCAAAGGCGCCTGGGAGATTTCATCAGCCCTCACGTCCCATTTGACCTTTAGTGAAACTACAATAGGACGTCGCATGGCTACTTTTAGCTGTAATTGGAACTTGAAAGCGACGCTTTGAGATACCTGAAAGTCCTGCGCGACTGCGCACCGTTGTTGTATAACTTCTCAGCACCACAACCACTTCCTGTGATGCTTTTGGTGCCGAGATGTCTCCAGCAACCATTGAGCACATTGCACGGGCTGCAGAAGAACCTCTTCGAGCTGACACTGAAGGTGTCTTGGATGTTGAGATAAAGGATCAATTCAGATAAATCTCCAGACATGGTAGAAGAGAGGATGGGGGACTGCTGGAGCCACACCAAGGTTGTTTCTTTTTGATTCTTTAAAGTGAAACCAAGTAGCTCGGTGAACATCACCGATGTCAATATTTGCTGCGTGCGTTTGTTTTCTGAGCTGATGGATTTCAAGATGTGACCTCAGCCAACGAGAGGCTCAGTTTTTCCTCACAAGTCAGGAACAAATCATGAATAATGACTTCAGCTGCGGCAGCTGTGTTTGGTTATCAGTGGTGCAGATTGTCAGTGCTTCCTCGCGCTATGAACTGCACTTAGCCACTGTGTAAACCTGACTTAAAGGTTTGTGCTCGCAGCGGTATTAGTTTAAAACGAGAGCTGGGATGTCAATCACAGGCCACCCATGCCAGTCGATGGTGTTTGTGAGCTGCAGCTGTGAGAGTAGGTCAAATGCTTTTGCATGATCAGTGGCCGAGAATAATCACATTGACTGGCACATATATGTCTGATTATTTGGTTGAGTGGAGGCACATGCACAGTAGAGCCACAACAAATGAGCCAGGGGTAAAAGCTGAGCCTTTGATGTGACTGTTTTCCTTCATTACAAGTTGGAAATGTGACGTACATTTGCAGTTGCATCGCATATTCATGCAGATTCAATTGCTCATTGTCTCAGACTGTTTGATTTTCCCTGTACACGCCGTGGCTTGATATTTCACTGATTGCATGAATGCTTCCTCTCCTTTTTCCAGGATCAGTTTGATAACTTGGAGAAGCACACGCAGTGGGGGATCGAGTATGTGGAGAAGTACACCAAATTTGTCAAGGAGCGGTCGGAGATCGAGATCAACTATGCAAAACAGATTAGGTGAGTAGCAGAGCTGACTGCCGCTGATCTGAGTTACAGGAGCAGTAAAATGGGGTGCTGCTCCCCACCAGGTGGCCTAGATAAAGAACCCCCCCCCCCCCTCGACTGCAGGATTTGACCCACTAAAATGTCCTTGAAACATGAGACTGTATCCTTACCAGCCTGTCATGTCACTGACTGCAACCTCTGACCTCCCTCTGGAGACGGAAACTAAAATGAGATTTCCCATCAGTGTAATAGCAGCTCATGCACAATCTTTGTATTATCTTTCTTGAAGGGGTTGTAATTGCTTGTAATTGCTACAAACGTGAAGAGGATGTCCACCGAACACACCACCTCCTCCCCTTTCATCTGAGTCTATTTTTTATTCTGCACAGACTCTATGTCTGACTCTTGCTGCATGCGTGTCTGTTGTCATTGTGAGCGGCTGCTTGAGGCAAGAGGAAGTCAGGTTGGAGGGGGGTGGAGGGGGGTGGGTGGAGCTTGGGTTTCCATAGAGACTCTTAGGTATCAGCATTTTCAACCCCACGTCTGACCCAGATTTTTCTTTTTTTTTTTCCCTCTTACAACCACATGTGTCAGCCCTGCCCCCCTCCAGCTCCACGCATACTCTGTTTTGGCGCTGTCACTGATTTGTTCTAAAGAACCAGTGGAAGCGTGAGCATTCGTGCACTGACAGGATGCACTATTTAACCCCCCCCCCCCTCAACTCTGCGTCCAAGCACAGTAGGAGATGCCCCCCAAATCCACAATCCTTATCTGTAAAGAGGCCAGGCAATATGGCTAATACCCTAAGTATTGACCCCGACACACACACACACACACACACACACACACACACACACACACACACACACACACACACACACACACACACACACACACACACACACACACACACACACACACACACACACACACACACTGTTTCATGCTAACCAATACCAGTGCAGTGTTCACAGACCGACCCCTGGTAACAGATCCTCTGCAGACCACAGTACTCCTCTTTTTTTAAGTCAGCTTGAGATAATAGGACTAGCAGTCTGTGTTTACATGCAAGCATTGACCATAATGCATACCAGTTCCGTGGTGCACAAACCGTTCCACTGCATGTACACATTTCTCATGCGCTGCTTTTAATATACTGTGTCATTTGGAAAGCATTTGCTTTAAGATTAATTAAAAAGTCACAAATCAAATGTATTAAAAGAGAGTGAGTGATGGATTAACATCCATATCAATAATGAAGTTGTGTTTTTTCAACTAAAACATATGCAGCCGTAGAGATCTGGGTTTGTATGCAAGCACTTCAAGATACCCCATAATTCAATTAGTCAGCATCTGTCTACAGTATGTCTGACAAAAGAGCGGCCGATGTGTGCTCATCTTGCCGTGGCAGGTTGCCTTTCATTGAACTTCAGGCTCCACAGATGGTGCGGATGTTTTCTGTCATTGCAGCTTATTCAGAGGGCCTGCCGCTTAAATTGGGCCAATTATCCACCCCCCCCCCCCCCCCCCCCCCCACACACACACACACACACACACACACACACTTATTATACACATTTGGCCCAAATGAGGAAATTCAGATGTACAAACATGATCTCTTGAGTCGTAAGGGTTTTCCTGTGTTCCCAACAGGCTACACTTTGCTGTTGTGGTGCCACTTCACCACTAATTATCCCCTGTAATCAACTCCACCCATGAAGCAGGTTTAATCCAACAGGCACACCGGGACCAAACGAAACGCAGAGCCTTTAGATCCAATAAAGCAATTCAGTTGACCCCTTTGATCTGTTCATGTTAACCCCGGCCTGTGCTGTTGGGAAGATTTGTTCCCCCGTAATCTCTTCCCTCACTCAGGTAATAGTTGTAGGCATGTTGATAGTTCATAGCGTGCAAGGTACAGGTGTAATTCAACTGTAAGAAAAATCTTTAACTTTGAATGTTCTTTCAGTTCTCAGTTGTGAAGATGTTATGCATTTCTGTGTCATCTGTCAAGTTGTCTTACCCACTAAGTACTCTAATGCTGTAACTTTCATTACATATGACATTACATAACCCTGGACAGACTCGCTCACACATATACACACACACCATTCACTGTCACACTCATACCTTGGGGCAATTAAGAGTCTCCACTTGGCTTCAAATGCATGTTTTTGGACTATTTGGATTTATTCTGGATTCCCCAGAGAAACCTGAACTCATTCACCAAAGTCTGGGGACCTTCACGCTGTACAGCAACAATGCTTGCCTTTCAGCAATGTGTGGACTTTTTGTTTCGTATGAAAGTGAATGAAAAGTCTTGGGATTCTGAGACATTACCAGATGACACAAACAATGTAGAGACGTGACCTTAGAGTACTCATGTGCGTCCCCTGCCTTGACATAAAGCCTGCATAACTGGGCCAGTTGGAGAATCATCAGAAGCATAGAGGTGAGGTTAAGCTCTAAAACTATATCAAACAGCCTCGCATAGCCTACATTCCTTGCCAACTGAATGTCATCTATGGCTATTACTCCACCATTGCCATTACCACACCAACCACACACTGCCCTAATCCATGAATAATCCTCTTCCACCGCATTGGTGTAAACATGCACAATGCTTCAGAGTAGTCATCGGAGGGCCACGCATTAATGCCTCGACCTCCTCCTCCTCCTCTACCTCCTCCTCCCCCTCTCCCCCCAAATTCCAGTCTGGCATAATCCATAACACAGTGGGAATAAAGTCCTGTGAACAAAAGAGCCCCGGGTGACGATGAAAACGTCTCTTTACAGTATGTAGCAGCCAGGAACTCATGTAGTATCATCTTCCACCCTGACACACACATACACATAAACATCCACCCAACGGTGCCTGTTTAATCCCTCTAATTAAGCTGCTTGTCCATTATTACCATTTTTTTTGGTTTGTTAATAAGGAGAGCGGACAAATTGAATCTGACATTTGACATCTGGCTGTGGGTGAATGAATGAGTCTGGCTGGAGCGGATCTATACTTAGAGATGAGGTGAGAAGGACAGGGAGAGAAATAGACCAGGCAGATCTGCCTAGCAACAGTGCAAACACCGCCAGGGAGGAGAGAGGAGTGGGGGATGTGGTCACAGCGGCCTGGATGTGAGCACACTCACTGTGCGTGGAGTTTTAGGGGCTTTTTTTGTTTTGCATGTATTATTTATTTCAGTAGGAATCGTGAATTCCCTTTTACAACATGGAGAGGAAGCATTTCAATGGGTTTGTGAATTCTATGAGATAAAATAAGATAAACATACATCAATTCCACACACATTTCTCTTTATTGACTCAGATTTATTGAAAGGTAGGTATACATCTTAGCTGTAAAGCTATGAGGAATTTAATTTGGTGATTGGCGCAGAAAACATGCAGAGAGTGCATAATGACCACGATTTTAATTCCTAATGAGCGCTCGTAGGTGGAAACGCTGCATCTCTCTGTTGAAAATATTATAATGTCCAGACTGAAAACAGAGAAAGGCCTGTGCTGTTTGTACGTTTGTTGTTTTTTGTCCCTTTGTGCGTCTCCAAACCCTCGGTTGTTTTGCAGAACGACAACAGTGCTCTTTAATTAGTCAGAGGACCCAGAAAGGCGTGAGCGCACAACGTGCTCCGTGTGTTATTACGCTCTGTTGACAGGCTAGCCATCAAACAGGGCACGGCGGCGGCGAGGGAGGCGCGTGCGCCGCCCTGTCATCACCAAACAAAGGTGACATGACGACGATCTGTCCAGTTTCTAGGCCCAGGGAACGACGTCTAGAGGCTACAACGACCGTAATAATAAGCATTTATCCCAGACACCACTCTGCATGATGCGTCCGTCATTCTTGCCTGTCACGCTGTATTTACCGGTGCCAGAAACACGCAGCCGGAGTCAAAACAAGGGCAGCGGCTGCCTTAGGAAAAGCAACGCTCCTCTCTGGTGACCGCGTCCGCGCGCACCCTCCTGGGGGCGATGATTTACGAGCCGGAGAGGGGAAAGGAAGTACGGGCAGCAGAAAGCACTCTGCTCGATTGAATGGTGCACCGGCCGATCCTTTGGCAGGTCCATAAGGGCGTGTGTCAGGGATGCATAATGGCAGAAGTGCGCCACAGAGTGCACTCTTAGCGGAGATGTCTGACGAGGCTGAACTCTTTGTCCTTTCAGGAATCTATCAAAGAAGTATCAACCCAAGAAGAACTCGCGGGAGGAGGAGGAGAGCAAGTAAGTTCAAGCGTAGCAGGTCTTCACATTTTGGAAAGTACAGAGTTGTTTTAAGTTGAAATGACACGAGTCACAAAATAGTTCTGGGTAGTCTCCCCTCATGTGTGCGCTAATTGTGTGAGCTGCTTTTACTTCTCTTTAACCCTTGCTTCTCTCTTCGTTGTGAATGGATGCTCTGCACCATGAGTATTTTCCCAAATGTCAAACTGTTCCTTTGCCGTATTCCCCCCCTAAGCACAAATCTCAAACAAAGAAGCTTGTCTGACCCGCTCCCTCCGTCCCCACCAGGTACACCTTCTGTCGAGCCTTCCTGTCGACGCTCAACGAGCTGAACGACTACGCGGGCCAACACGAGGTCATAGCCGAGAACCTGATGTCGCAGATCATCGCAGAGCTGTCGCGCTACCTGCAGGAGCTCAAGGCCGAGAGGAAATCGGTGAGACCCTCTCCGTCTCTAATGCCTTGACTCAAGTTTTCGGATTAAAACAGGAAATAGCTGGTATGGCCGTGCACGGTGTCACAACACGCAGTAACAGAAGGGAGGAAAAAAAACGCTGACCTACAAGAGAAGGAGATCCTCCTTCCCTCTGCACACTGTTCTGCATGAACTCGTGAGGTCATCTCAGAGTAAATATAGATGCACCCGAAGGCGCAGCCAGAAGCGCGGAACGTGACCGACTGAGTCCTTATTACGGAACAAAGTCACGGTCTCTCTATCATTACCAGCCTTGTTGCCCTCTCCGAAACCGACTTGCCGAGGATCAGTGCGCCGTGCGCTATTCTCGAGCGCTGAAGTCACTCTCCTCCACGCCATTATAAATTAATTCGGGCGAGGGATGGAGGCCCCGCGCCGCGTGATTCATAGATGACAGAGTGGCGGCCATTAAAGCCGCGAAGTGAACGGGAGGAGCAGAGAGAAAGCTGCTCGAGTGAAGAAAAAGTACTTTCTGGAAAGATTAAAAAAAAAGAAAAAAGGAGAAAAAAAAGGCCTGTCATCGTCTCTTGTGTCACGGAGGTCCAGTGGAGGGAACTGGAGTGGAAAACCGAAAACCAGAGGGCCACTCAAAGGAACAGTGACCTTTTTTTTTGTTGTGTAAAGATATGTCCTCATAAGAATAACTGGGGACAGTCAATGCATGTGCCATAGCAGCTGTGCAACCTAAAAACAAGGAGCCCAGCTCACATTTTTGGTGAATTTGAACAGTTTTTTTAGGTTTAGGAAGGGGGTTTCCAGTGCATCTGAGGGGCGGGAGAGTGGGAGGGGGTCATCCACGCCCTTCCAGCCTGCTTCGCTCCGTCAGTTTTCAGATAGCCGAGCACCTGGCTCTCTCCGGGGCACTGATAGAGGGTCAGATGGCTGCAGGATGTCCCTTTGACATCCCTCTTCCCTTTCATTCTGTGGCGCCGTTCCCTTCTTTTCCTCTCGCTTTATTTCTCATATTGTGCCCCGTCTTTCTCACGATGTCCGTTCGCGCCCTGCAGTCTCGGCCTCCCTTATTTTTGCAGCTGATACAGTGAATAATTTGTCATGTGTCTGCCTCTCTTGACTAAACAACAGTGTTTTCTTCAGTGAACTGCTGCTGCTGCTGGGGGGGTTTCCCCTCCGTAGCGTGACCCCATAGTTTCCAGTGTCTTTTTTGCGAAACAGAAGTTCATTTCATTGAACTGGACAAATAGTTTCTCAGTGGTGCTCAGAACATTTTCCTTATCTGGTAAATGCATCGAGTCAGTTCATTTATCTGCAAGACTCACACACGCCCTTCACACTTTCATGAGTCACGGAGCGTCACATTCTTTGAAATTTTCAGTGGTCAATGTCACGATTGGCCTTTCTCAATATGTACAGAACTTCTCTGTGCAAAACCAGTGTTTCTCCTTAATTCCCTAACAGTCTTCCCTGTGGTCTCTTTCTTTTGAATTGTGATGGTTTTTTTTTAGTTATCTGTGTTTGCGTCAGAGCCAGACCCAGACCCAGACTGCAGGATTAGAGGAGGGGCAGGGTCTGCTCCTCCTGGCTTTGTACAGAGCTTATTGCACAGGTAAAACCCAAAACTAGAGGCCGGGAGGGGAAAAATAAAACCTCATTAGTTTCTCACATGGGGTTGTTTTGTAACTCTGCTGCCCCCCCCTCCCCACGTGGACCTCTTTGCTAAGCTGTGCTTGGGGTGGCACAGGAGGTGAGGCCAAGAATGTCGTTCTGAGGGATATTTTTTTTTTTCAGAGCTGATATACTTGTTTTTACAGAGGACTGAGGCTGCTCAGTTCAGTGTGCTACACAAACATATTGGATTGATTAGATTTGTGTGTGATAAGTGTGCCATGACCTCATGCTACCCTTGCTCATAGATGACCTAATAGCGTAATAGGCCGCGATGAAGAACAGTCAGGGTTAATATGGGATGAGGAGCTAAGTCTCACTGGACTCCGATTGTGCTGAGGAATCATAATACGTGTTCAGCGTATCAGCACCAGGGCTTAGGTGTCTGCCTAATGAGGTCCCATAAAGACCCTTAAACGCTCCCCTGTTCAACACCTGTTGTTATTTACATGCAGAATATGCAAAACTGAGGCTGATATCATTCAGAAGCGATAACACTGTGAAACTTTTTGAAAAGTAGGACCAACTGTGGATTTCATTCAAGGCTTTTTTTTTGCCTTTAGGGTGACACATACTGCAGATGTGCTTTTCAGACAGTGCGTTAAGCCCCGTGCGTTTATTTGTCTCGCTAACGTGCTCAATTTGTGCTCTCTTGTCCAGTTTTAGCAACAGGGCTGTAGAGGAAGCTCAGTCTGTCATGTTCAACTCGCGAAAAAAAAAAAGAAAACTTCTCATTCAGCTGGCAGCTGGATGAAAATGAGCACCACACTATGGCCCGATGCACAATAAAACGTGTTCAGGTGGCTTTTGGGAGATGTTACTGGCCTCATCTATCCCTGAGAGGCAGTGAAGAGGGCCAGTTTAAGAACGCGTGGCCTCACATGCCTTCTTGTGTCGAGTGGAAAGACAAATAGGAAGCAGGCGGGGAGGGGAGAATCGATGGATCTTCCCATCAACACCGCATGCCCCACTCACACCCGAATGGAGTATCACTCTGCCTGAACCGCTGCCTAATGGTTTTACCATGTGAAGAAGAGTCTCGGAGGAGCTTTCACGAGGTGTAATCGTCTCTCTCTCTCCTTCTCTCGCTCCCGCGTCCGTTCACGTTGTGTGACTCGTGGCTGTTTCCAGCACCTGATGATTGTATGTGTGTTGACAACTGTGCAGGACTGCAGGTGCACATTCCTACGAACTAAGTCATGTCAATGAATGACTAGCAGGTCTGAGTGCTTGTGTGCACACTGACAGTACATATGTGCACCTGGGTTGACTCAAAACTGCACATTTGCTGTGAAATTACTTTAGCATAAGTAGCATAAAAAAGAATAGTGCAGACAACCAAGGGACCGGAGTGCAGAGTTTAAGCACAAGGTCTTTTTTTCTTCATAGCAGAATGCATACGTGATTTAAGGGGCATTTTTGTGAGTCACACTCACAGACACTGACAGTGGAAAGTAGAGAGGCAGATAAGATAGACAGTGGGTAGTTGATGCCTGTGACACACTCACACACACACACTTCACCTGCCAGTATGTGTGCGTGTGTGCTCAGAGACATCATGTCTGTCCACTTTATCCCAGTTGTATATAACCGTATCTATTATCGCAGCCACTTCCTTTAAGTCTCACACTCCTCGATTCTGCTTTTAAGTGCTCTATTGTGGTACGTGCACTAGAGCAGGGACTGCTGTGAGGAATCCAGCCTCAAACTGTTAAGTAACTACTGAATGTGCTGCCTCTGATCTAATGGGCTTGGATGGATAATCATCATATTTTCCAATCCAATGTTTATTACAGCGAGCCGCTGCCATAATGAGATTGGCGTCCAGGTCAAGAATTGGTTAGCATGTACAGTAAAGGCCAGCTTCTCTCTCTCTCTGTCTCCGTCTCCCTCCCTCAGTCTTTATCTGTGTGCGTGTCGGGGTAACTGAGAGTGGCAGCATTAGGTCAGCAACCTGTTGAAGCGCCCCAGATGTCCCGGACAGGCGTCTTGAGTCACATGCCCTTACTGAGAAGCACATGTGGGAGGCGGGCGGGGTGTATCTACTCCTCCCCCTCCTCCTCCTCCTCTTCCTCCTCATCGGTCCGTTTGTGTCACTGCAGCCTAATTTAAAGTCCTGCGGTAGGCGCTGTGAAACATCTGCTTGAATGACAGCGGCACTTTTAGTCAAGCCCTCTGCCACAGATGGCGATGTTGAAGGAAGGAAGCGACGTACAGACGTCAATCTTCCATCTTCCAGCGTGGTTTGTTTGTCTTCACAGTGATGGAGGAGCTGTTGATGCAAACCGAGAGAGAGAGAGAGGGAGAGAGAGGTAGACGCTCGCTATTTCTCCGATACGTTGTTATGGAGACAAATATTTGGTCGACAGCCCTCTCCACAGTAACGATGACGTCATGCACGCAACACTGTGTGCAGCGAGGAGAGCTTTCCGGTATCTGGGCTGCATCTTATCAACGTTCAGTCAGACACATTCTCAAAAATTCATCACCGGGTCACGTCGCTCTTCTCAAACAGGAATTTCAAAGTCAGGGTCTCTTCACAGCGGTTGAAAAAGCTCAATCCCGGTATACAAGGACTTCCACAATATCCCATTTTAATGTTTCATCTGAAATACTTCCTCTGAAACTCGGGTGCACTTCCTTATTATGCTCAGCTTCCCTAGAAACTTGGGGGAATGAGAAGTGTGACTCACTGAGGTGAACCAGAGCGCATTCTCGCTTACTACTACTCTCACATGGTCATGTCCATGTTCCCTAGGTGGGATTAACCTTTTTTTTTTTGGTGGTGGTGGTGGTGGGGGGGCTACTGCATCGGTTTTCACATCGCTCGCCTGTGCATTTTAGTTAGTGCACAGAATACTGAGGACTTCCTTGTACGGCCAAATGCAAGAGAAGTACAAGCAGCGGCTTTCTGTTCTGCATAATAGCCTGTGTCCGTTATTGAATGGCAGCATCGACATTCAGAACAGCTCTGTAGTCAGCGTAACCAGGGGATACCTCATTGATACTCAGGGCTCCCTCCTCCCATTTTCTCATTTGATTCTGTTTGGACTCTTTAGCGGGCTGACATAACCGTAAGCAGCTGAGCGTTTATATATTTGTCCTTAGAAGTAATCACAATCCTATTTCAGATCAGGAAAGCGCCGCGCTTCAGTTTCAAGCGAGCTGGCTGGGATCCAGCTGTGGAGGGATGTGCTCGGCCTCCGGGCCAAGTGCAACGCTCCCCCGCAGCGAGAGAGGCCAAGTGAAGCCTTTTTTTTCTTTTTTTTTTTACAAAAACACTCAGCAGTTGCCACCTAATCTTGTCTAATAGGGCACACTTGGAAGTGCAAAAAATCCTCTCGCAAGCTGTATCTCCATCTCTGTGAACACAGGTTTTATCTCCTATGCATCTTCATTGAGAACCTTTAGACTCACCCGAGTCTTTGAAACTCATTTGCAACTACAGCACACAACGCAACACTCTTAATGTGCTGCAGGCTGCACAATGTCAGGGAACCATGCGATATGTGATAATGCTTTCAAGTATCGACCAACATGACCTGTGATATATAAACAGTTATTGTTGTTTAAAAGGATTTGTTTGTGTCGAGCGTCGCTCTGTACTAGGGAGTCTGTTGTGAAAACACACTTCAAGTAGTTTAAACAAAAGTGTATGATATATAGAAATAATATAATGACATACAGAGCATGAATGCATAGTGCATGGTAACACACCATTTATCACAGTAGGTTGATATCGCTGTAATGATTAATTTTCAAAATAGTGTGTAGCCCTAGTTTTACTATGATGTTAGAGACTAAAGTAAATCTAGAAGCACTGAAACGTACTCCTTCCCTTTTGCCCCATAGACACATCTTTCTTTCATCATGCAGATTCCATCAGTTTGATTTCCTCTGTCAAACAAAGACGAACATTTCTCCCACATCTGCTGTAAGCATGAGGCCCCAGCAGGACGGGCACAGAGGCTCGTTTTTTTTCTTTCCTCTCCCGACAACAACAACGCGGACCTTGCTGTCGGCGGCGCGACATGTGACATTGCAGTTTTGTATAGACAGCCTCTGTTCAGCCTCTGCTGCACTGCCATTGCTCCCCAGTTCGTCACTGATACACAAGCCGTTGTGTGCTTTTTTTTTTCCATTCCATTGGATTCGACGCTTATCAGAAATCGGTCGTGAATGAATGTTGAAATTCTCTTGAGCTGGAGTACCTATGTTGAACTCGACGGTCAGGCTATGATCCGGTTGATGTTTAATCACATAGACCTAAAGCCATTACCTCAAGCCCCTACAAATCTCTGGAGTTAAGCCTGCACTCATATTTTTGAATGTAACTACGGTGTGTTGTCTATTGGCCTACTTTCCCAGTTCACTTCAGTGTTGTCCCAGCGTGAATTATATTCAGTGTTTTAACAGTTCAGACTCCCTTTCTGATTTATTACACTCACTCCCTCAAGGTCAGGCTCACCTGCTTTTTAATCCCTTAAGCTCATGAAGTGTATGGTAGTATTTCTAATGTCTTTTCCCCCCTTTCTTCTCTCCAGCACTTCCATGAAGGGCGCAAGGCACAGCAGCACATCGAGAGCTCGTGGAAACAGCTGGAATCAGTAAGTCGACGTGTTAAAACCACAGCCATTCACGAGTTGGTCACAGATGGCACAGTATGTTATCACCATCACCGAGGCTCCTCTGGAACATAAATCATGTTATCATCTCCTTCAGAGGCTGCCTCACAATGTTCAGAATGCTAAAAATCTGAAGGAGCTGATACGTCGAGCAGAGATATTTCACTCAAACGTGATTTGTGCATCCCTTGAGTAGCAAGGCTTTATGAAATCACATTATATCACCTCCCTGTACAATGTCAATGTTGTTAGAAAGCAGCATAGGAGCAGATCCAGGAGAGTCTCTTAGTGAAGGATGGCTCTGAATACTGCCTCTTATCTCTGCCTGGCCCCTTTGACGCTGAAGAGAGAGAGTGTGAGAGCTGCATTGCTGCCTTGTCCTCCTCAAACTTCTCTGCAAGCTCAATGATCCCATTGTGTGTGTGTGTGTGCGAGGCAGATAGGCATAGTTCAGAGTGCACCGTGGCCCAACAAACACTGATTGTTCGGTCCGTGGGGTCGAAAGAGGGTTGAATGAATGCTTGTTTTTCTGCGCACAAATGACCACTATGAACATTTGTTTAATCCGAGGGCTGCAGACGCTGACAGACCGGTGACAAACCGACCCCCTGTCGCACTCAAACCTATATGACGCATGTGTACATGTTATGACGCTCGTCACAATGCTTATTCAAAAGTCAGATGTCGTCGGCATTTCCTGCCTCGACTTCAATTAAGGTGGCCACCCGGGCGATCACGTGTAACGCCCTTCTCTCTGTCTTTCAGTGTAAAAGAAAGTTCGAGAGGGACTGTAAAGAGGCTGACAGGGCGCAGCAGTACTTTGAGAAGATGGACGCCGACATCAACGTGACTAAGGCCGATGTCGAGAAGGTATGAGTCACCGCGGACCTGTGTGGCAATCACCAATTGCACGGCCCCAACCCTCCACGCTGTACTCAACACCCCCCCCCCCCCCCTTTCTCTCATCATTTCCTTTTTACATTTTTATTTGTAATATCCTCCACCATCGGCCCTCCCCACCCTCCCACGGCACCGGCTCCTCATTAAACTGTGCCTGAATGACAGCAAAGATTGAGTGGCCACGTGTTTGATGCCAGCGACTGTGTGTAAAAGCTGGCATTGTTTCAGCGGCACAGAGATCGCAGCATTATCACTGCAGAGCAGCCACCGCACACTTGGCTGTGCTGTATGGGCTGTCGGGGTGGGGCTTGTGTGTGTGTGTGTGTGTTTGTGTGTTCTGGATTAGACATATCAGTCGCCTCTTCTTTGTCATATCTTGGGTCTTACATTGAGGATTAAGGATATTTCTATTGTTCCTGAGGGTCAAGCTTATGTGAACAGATAAGTCTGAGACTACAGTCTACGATCACTAGATATGATATATTGTGATGTATTGCAATGCTAAAAGCAAGGTAAAGCAAGAAATATTGTAGTTGTAGTAAGAATGAGTATATTTAGCAGAGGCTCAACAACTAATGGAAACCATTTTCATGAATGAAACTAAACTAGCTATTCAGGATCAATACAGCATTGATACAGTGTCATCTGATATTGCTATCTTAGTGTATCAGTAGTTTCTTATACTCATTACTCAGACATATTTTCTCAAATCTGCTTTTCCTACCTCTTAGCAATCCTAACAAACTCTTTAAATAGACTGAGTCTAAAAGGCCTTCTTTGAGGCCCATACCCTGTACAAACAAGTCATTTAGTTTAACTACACACTGACAGGACTTTGTAGTCTCTTCCTGTTCTTAAGAGTAATTGAGGAGAGATTCAGAAGAAACCAGTATGAAACATTTTCACAACACGTCTCTCTCCGCAATAATACGTCGTCCTCTTCTCCCATTCTCAGGACTTGCAGACCAGAGCCCCCTGGGCCTGGAGCTGATGTCATTTCCTCCCGTCACAACCAATTATAAAAGCCCTTACAATCTCAGCCTTTAACCCACACAGCTCCCACGCCCGCAAGGCATCATGGGTCAGCAGCGCGTGCTCCTGTTGCTCCATCAGCTGCTGCAGCGGAGCTCAGGCTCAGAGTTGACACAGTTCAGACCCGATTATTATGCAAATACTGGCCGGAATAAAGAGCCTTTCTGCACGCTGGACGTACCGCCAGAGAGCCACAAAAGGCTTAGGCTAACGCTGAACTGGACTGGAAAGACCCGGAACAGCAGCTCAAGACACCGGTTCAGAAACAAGAGCACCGTTGTGTCCGATTACAGTTATTTCATTTATTGAAGCGTGAAAGGCTTGTACATTGCCCAGAGTGCATTCCTGTCGATGTAAAGAGGGTTTTGAAACGGAGAAATGTAGATGGTTTATCTTGTGGTAAGGCCTATAACTGTAGGTTTCTAACCGGATCTTATTTTAACCTTTGTGACCTCCTTGGCTCCATAAATGAATGATATGAAATGATTTATGAGATTCATTTGGAAAGCTTGAGGGTACGATCTGACCCAGACTCAGAATTGCCATAATTAGAAAAACTAGAAAATTCCACAGCAAGGAAAAAGGCAATTCAACCGTTTTTTCACCTTGTCCCATTCATTTCTTATTGGACGTTCTTCACAATTCTTTGCAAATAATGTTGCGAAAAATCCCCATTAGTAATAACACGTTGAGTCTGATCGAGACGCATGTTTTGATATATAAGTGCTCCCAGCAAGTGTGTTGCTGTCAGTGGTCCAAACAAGGTACGGAAGAAGAATGAAAAGAAGCAATGCAAGCAGTACCAAGAGCGGCCGGTGCTTTAACTCAGTTTGACTCATTTTTCTGGCAACACAGCTGGGGCAAGAGTTGTGGGTGGACTTCCGAGCTGCAGAAAGATGTAGGCTAATGGAGGCAAGGAAATAGCAAATAAATCTACGGGCATTTGTTGTGCTTCAGAAAATTGGAGCTAATGGGCTGAAACCAATAAAGTCATCAGTGTAGTCCTTTTGTTTTGGAAGCACTTAACTTCGCTTCGAAAGTCGTGCCTTGCTCCTAGCACGCTGCCCAGTCAGACCATGCTGTAAAACGCTGTGGCAAACCCCCATGTATGTTTGCATCCATAATCCAGTCAATATTTCTGCGTGGGCTTTGTTGACCGACCTGAGGTCTCTTTTTTTTTCACCTACTCACATTTCCATTATACAGAATCTAAAACCATGCAAGAAAAATAGCCACTGTGAAAGATGATTGGTCTTTCTTCCCACGCAGTTTTTCTTTAAAGCTCATCTCTCATTTTTCTAACGAGGTACCGATCGCTTCTCTTCTCTGTGATTTTAAAACGCCCGTCTGGAAAGTGTGGCGTCGTCCGGGTCGTTTCTGCATCAGAGTGAGACTGACTGGGTTTCTCCAAAGCTCGGTATTCACATTTTTTTTGTTTAGCAGATAGCAGGAGGGCGACACTTTCTTCGTCATACTGAAAGTGAAGGGATAGAGTGAACGCGAAGTAAAGAAGCGGTTATTTGCAGTATACAGGCTCAGCATCGTTTGTGTCTGCATTTCAACCAGAGTTGAAGCTTTGGTTTGTAAGCATGACTGGGTTGTGGAGCAGAATAAGAGACGCAGACGGTTGTGCACCTTTTTGTCCATTGATTCGTGCATATTCGTTAATCTGCTGCTAAAAGGCTGCTGTAGGATTTTCTAAGCGACCATTTCGTCTGCTCTCCTTGGGTCTAATAATAACAAATGACAGGAATCCACCAATATGTATTCCGTCATGGTCCAGGGGTTTTTGTCATTGGGAGGTGCTGCCTCCCTGTAATGTTTCAAAGCTGCTGTTTGTTAAGCCGAGCTGTTGTGGTTTTCTTTACAGCTGGAGCAAACCTCTAACCGTTTCACCCCCCTCAATTTTGGGTTTGGATTCACAGCCCAGACATCCACAAATCCTGTTACAGCTCTTCAGGGGACCTCTGGACCCTGGCTCACGCTGACAGGCCTCTCTAATGTGGAGATCATCTGTCATAAAACACCAGAGAACGTCTGTGCTCCCTCGCCCCCTCGCCTAAGACAGCAGCTCGCAATACCAGCATTTCTAGTGCTGATTTTAGTGGTTTTTGGAGTCTGTGTGTTACCGCAGCCATACCAACTTCCCTTTCTGGGTGATGACACGCCTCGGAATACAGGAAGTGCATCTATGGCAACTTTGTTGTTTAGCTGGAAATGGCTAACAATCCTCTTGTGTGTGTGTATGTGTGTGTGTGTTCTGTATCTATTTTATGCCATGCCTTGAAGCGAAGTTCCCACAAGGTAGGTGCGGCGGTTTAGGGAGCCTGTTGTATCTGTGGGAACACACACACTGTCTCGACCTGTGTCTCAGACACATGTACACACACACACACACACACACACACACACACACTCTCTCTCTTTGCTTTCGACCAGGTCCATGTCAACACTGCCCTGTCCTGTCTGACTGTGATCTGCTCCCCGTACAGTGATTTGTCTGGCTCTTGTCTCCTGCTGAACACCGTCTCTTCTCGCCCAGAAGCTCATATCATAAATTAGAGCAAATCATATGACAGAAGGCTCGTCAGCTTTTGGACAGGTGGCTAGAAGCAATGACATGTAAATGCACACATGCACGCTTCCTCCGAACTAGTAGCATAGAGAAAGTCATTTCTAGAGAAAAGACAGGATGCGATGTGGCTAGCTTGTTATGAGGTTTCGTTATCACTGAGTCACCATGGCGACGACGTGCACCCTCATCCTCTTCCCAGTGCATGGGCACTTTGCATGCAACTCAACCAGCAGAGTGGAGCTCACACACAGAGGCCTGCACAGCCTCAGCTTTAAACATCTGGTCTTTCACATGTGTTTTTCAGCTCTTTTCTGGATTTCACTTCTGTCTTTTTTTTTTTTCATAGGCCGTGACTATCATTTTCCACAGGGGTATTAACTGTCGTCCCTCCTGTGCTGGAAAATAATGAACCTTTGTGTCTGACAAGTGTCTCGGCTCCGATGCCCTCCTCTGCTCCTAGTATTTCATCGATTGCTTCACCATACGTGTGCGAGTGGGAGAGACTGGGCCGTCGCCTCAGGGTGCTGTGTGGGCGAGACTCAGGGATGGGGGTTACGGATAAGATCCATGGCGTCTTCTCTGCGCCACATCTTGCTGGCAAAACGCGGTCAGGGGTTCATAAGGTGACCCATTGTTAGACGTGACCCAGTGAAAACTCGACGCGTGGAAAGACCTCAGATCTGACCGACTGAACCGGGAAACAGATATGAGCACTTTACGCAGCTATACACACGCACACACACACACACACACGAACCCCACATGCTGTCTAGCTGAGATAATCTCATCTCCATCTGCTTGCATTGGATCTCTAATAGGCTGCTCCTGCTGCGTTTCTGACTGCCTGCCTTAACTCCCTGAGACTGAACTGGCTTAAAATAATCAACATAATCAACAGTAGAGATAGGCCAGACTGGGCGGGCAATCAAAATCCAAATCCCTGCATTCTGCAGGCTGTTGTTTCTCTGTGCGTGTGTGCGTGCGTGTGTGTGTGTGTACGTGTGTGTGTGTGTGTGTGTGTGTGTGTTAGTTCTGGCCTATATGCAGTATAAAGGAGTGGCCATGGCTGTTGCTGCTACCCGACACAGATTTTGCACCTGTGACCGTGCGTCCACGAGCTCCATGTGTATGCGTGTACATGTGCATGTGCGCACAAGTGTCTAGGTTTTCATGCTCCGACTATGTAATATGTATGTGTGCGTGCGTGCGTGTAACCCCATATGTCTGTGTTGATCGGGTGAATCTTGAGGTTTAGTGAGAGGAGCCTGTGTCTGACGTGCATGTGTGTGTTTTTTTTTTATTCTTTTCTTTTTTCTCTCAAACGCAGGCACGACAGCAAGCTCAGATGAGGCACCAGATGGCCTCGGACAGTAAGAGCGATTACTCCTCCTACCTGCAGAAGTTCAACCAGGAGCAGAATGAGCATTACTTCACCGTTATCCCCAACATTTTCCAGGTAAATGTCGGCCATATTTTATTGAAGCCTCCACCTGAATAGGTTTGCCACCACAAACACTTCTCCTCTCTCACAGTTCGGCACATCCGAACGTGCTGAGTGATTCAGGAGTCTGCCAGAATGGTGCATTCATGTGCAATCATCAGTTAGTTCATTTGCAACCCCCTCCCCTCAGGGTCAGCTACTAAAAATAACTCTGGCCGTCATTATGGATAGTGCACTTATGTTGTGTAGGGTTTTTGGTGTTACAGACACCGGGCTTAGAGCACAGAAGTGAATCCTCCCTTATGGTCAAGATGTTAAGTTTTCTCAGAAGGCCATCACCATCCACACAGAGTGCATGTTCACTTATAAATGTGCTTGCATTTCAATGCTGCAGAGACTTCAAGACATGGAGGAGAAACGAATCGAGAGGATAGGAGTGTGTATGAAGACGTTCGCCGAAGTGGACCGCCAAGTGCTGCCCATCGTGGGGAAATGTTTAGACGGCATGACGAAAGCAGCCGAGTCCATCGAACCCAAGGCCGTGAGTACACCCGGCACAAGATATATGTGCGCATGCACACACACAGACACACACACACACACACGCTGCCATGTGGCGCATATTACTCACTCAGCCAGGGTGTCAGTCGAAAAAAACCCACACGCTACCACACACAAGTGGTGGGAGGTTGTGGCGCTTGGGAGGCACGTTCTGAAAATAAAAAAAAGCAGCCCACCTGTGAGACGAAACCCCAGTGGAAGGCAGCTCATCCTAAAGATGGGAAGACACTTACCAACGTGTTCCAAAATCAACAATCTGAGGGCTGGGACTGAAATGTAGTATGGGAAAAAATAACAAACCCAACTGCAAATTACTGCAAATAACATAAATTAACTTATGGAATACATGGACATTTTTAATGACTTAGAGACTATGCTGTTATTCTTTGGAGGGTTGTTGATGCTTGAAATCCTAATTGTTATATGTCAACACAATATTTTCAACTGTTGTTTAACCGTTTTTATGTTTCTTTATAACAAAGCTGACACCAGAGTCCCCTTCAAAATAAAACTCATTACTCTAAACTCTATTACTCTAAATACCACCAGATACAAATAGCACACAACAAAATTAAGTATTAACAAAAAACACAAATAAAAAACTCCATGACTTAACAAAAAAACAATGAGATGTGACCATTTCTCCTTGAGTTCCAGTCTGTGAGATAATGGCTGCAGCAGCCTGATTTTCACCCTGAAAGGACGATAAAAATCTGAGGAAAAAGGCTGGAAACCATGGAGGCAGTGACCTGATGCGTGACTCACAGTATATGTCGTGTCCGTCCACTCCTCACACACACTCATGCGTGCACACACACACACACACACACACACACACACATACCCACACTCTTGGGCGGTGCTGTGGTCCATTCAGTTTAAAGCAGCAGTAATATGCTCGTTTGCTTCCTGGCACACACTTTTATAGGAGCATTAACGCCACTCTTGTGTATGCGCGGTAGATGTGAAGCCGCCGCAAGTAGCGGGTTAGCTTAGCTTAGCACAGAGTGACTCGTTCTGTGGTACACATTTTGTTTACACATTTTATGTAAAAAAAAAAACAAAAAAAACAACACAATTCACGGTTTTACCCGTGGTTATATAACATCGTGATGACGACGGTTTGTTGCCAAGCAACCAGTACAGACTCCAGCTAAGTCAATGATCATAGTCCAGAAAATAGCCTGGCACAAAACCATGAATAAAGTGATGAATTTTGCTTTTTCATTCTACTGTATATCCCCTGAGTAAGCAAAGCAACCGCTGGCTCCAGATGTATATTTAATTGAAAGGAGAAATAATGTACCCCCAAAAGTTGTTTTTTTTAGCATCCGAATACCTCTCCGTTAATATGCAGACTACTCTCCTAATTCGTTCATTAGTTGTTTTAACCTTAAAATGTCAGAGGAACTGTGAAAAATCTTCATCCATGTTTCCAAGTCCTCAAATGCCACACCTCAAAGACACTTAGAGGACTAAATAAACCAACAAAAAGAGACTGATGTCAAAGAACTTTGAAGTTGATATGCAGTCGCTGGCTTTCTTAGTCACCTCGCCTATTATAATTTGCTATTGTTTTGAAATACACTAACGCATATAACAAGCAGTGTGATATATGGAGGTGTTGGCTGCTCGCCATGTGACAAAAAAAACAAGACTATCCCCAGGGACTCCTTAGAATGTGTGTGTGTGTGTGTGTGTGTGTGTGTGTGTGTGTGTGTGTGTGTGTGTGTGTTTAGCTGTGTGCATGGCTCAGCTCCAGGGAGATGACTCTGCCTGCTCCAGTAAACAACAGCAGGGGAATGACATATCACATGCTCCTTCCTCCCCTCTGTTCTCCTTCCTCTTGTAGTCGTCTGTGCTCGGCAGCAGATCTTTGACCCCCCCCCCCCCCCCCAACCCCCCTCACCACCAAGTCCCCAACTCCACGCAGACCCCCTTGCTTATATCACTTCAGATAAGCTGAGACACTGTGCACGTGATTAATGGACCTCTTCCTGTGTCTGATGAGCCTGGCTCTGTCCTCCCGACCTCATTGTTTCTGTCATAACTCCTGGCTGACAGATTTAGGTCTTTTCCTCTTAGTTTCTTCTGCGCCCCACAAACTGAACGATGGCAGCCCCATCTCTCCCTCTGTCTCTTCATGACGCACTCATGAACTGCTATCAGGCGAGAGCTACTCTAAACAAAGAGTCACCAGGGCTTCATTGTGTTTCATCTTATCTCCAGAGCTGCAGATAAAATGTAAAATTTAAACAAACCCCCATTTTTAGGCATCGCTTCCATGGCTCTGTCATAGATATTTCAACACCAAAAGTGGACTGAAACAAAAAAGCTGACTTGAACATTGAATGCACATGTACAGTAGGTCCAAAACACGCATTTAGTTTATATGTTGTTGCCAGATAAGGATAAAAGATCCATGCAGGACCAGGATGATAATAATCCCAGGATTTTGAAAGAACTGTAAAATAGCGTCTGAGGTATTTCTGATTAAATCAGTAGTACCATAGCTTCTACGTTAGCACCAGGGAAGAGGGATTAGGATTCTGTTCAGCCATTCAACGTCCCCCTCAATGTCTGCTACTCCTCTCTTCCCCATTCTAGGACTCAAAGCAGGTGGTGGAGTCCTACAAGTCCGGCTTCGAACCCCCGGGCGACGTGGAGTTCGAGGACTACGGTCAGGCCATGAAGAGGACCGCGTCTGAAACCAGCCTGTCCAACTCCAGAGAGGGCAAGGAGAAGTCCGCCGGCAAGAGCAAGGGCAAACTGTGGCCTTTCATTAAGAACAAGAACAAGGTAAGGCATGAATGCACACGTTTTAAAACCCTGAGCGTGCGGCAAAGCCTCGCACTGGCTCGGCAAGATTGTCCTGGACTTGACAATGTGGGGAAGAGTCATGTGGGGTTGGGTCAAGGGCCAGGGGAGATGTTACAGTGTGTATCATTATGGCTTTTTTTTCTGTTTTTGTAACACAGCCGCTAGCAGACGTGCGTGTTCTGTGTCACATTTTGTTACCGTTACATTTTTCAGCACTGGTTATGCCTTTAACTCCATTTTATGTTTTGGCCTAGATTCTGTTTGACTTTCGTTCACTTCTGTTAAGCTCGAGGAAGCTGTTGCTGGTCCATTTTACTATTACCTTTTTTGTCATTATTTTTGTTATTATTATTATTATTCGCCACCTGTTTTGCCCCCCCCCCCTCCCTGGCAATCACCCACACTGAATTTTGAGTGGAGCCTTCCTCTCTGTAACAAACACTAATGCATTTCTGCCTTCATCTTTGGACGGACTCGACTGGTAGATGTTAACTGGATCTGAGGTTAACCCGCAGTGATCTGAAGTGGTACTGGTGATCGAGCTCGATTAGCCTCCTTTTTTTTGTTTTGTTTTTTGGGGTGTTTCCAAACTGATCTCTGACTGTCCTCTCGGGCTGGTGGCACTGTTGGTACTGAATCAGACGAGAGCATGAGTAACTGGGTGTGCGAGTGTCGCTGTGTGTGTGTGAGTGGGCGACAGGCTGGAACTAGGGTGTTCAGATGAGAAACCCCCCCCACCCAGCGAAACGAACCACTTGCACATGGCGTTTGAGCTCATTGCATCTGCGGCGTGCAAACTACCCAAACCACAACTGCACATCCGCATAATCATCATCAATGGACGCATCGGGATTAATTCTCTGTGGTTTTGTGTGGCTTTGGGGAGCACAGCGAGCCGCCTGCAGAGGTATCCCTAAACGCTCCCACGCACAAGCATGCGAGCATCGCACCACAGAGCCTCGCACACGCCCCGCTTGGACAATTCGGGCATCGTCCCCTGTCGCGATCTCCTCGCCGTCGGAGATGAGGGTTTTCTGGATCACCCGGCCGTGCATGCGCATTGTGTGGTGCCTTAGGTCTCATCGCCGCTTCGCTCCCCCTAACTCCCTCAGCTGCCACGTCGACGAATCACGCAGCCGGATGTTTTAGGACAGCAATTAAATTTCTTCCCGATGACGACCTCAAATTCAGCTGCCGCTAATCCCCGGGGGGATGTGGCGAAGTGCTCGTCCTACCTGGCATGTGATGAGGTCGGGGAAAGAGAGAGAGATAGAGAGAGAGAGAAAGGAAGAGAGAGAGAGAGGAGAAAAAAAAAGGAAATTTCCTAAATCGAAGCCTGCATGCGCTTTGACTGAAGCTCTCTGCTGTGTGCTTTGTTGCGGCCGCTTGCTTTAACACGTTTTTTACGCTTCCTACTCACTCTGGTTAATTTCCTCTTTTTAACCGTTTTTTTTGTGCGTGTTTTATATGTTTTGACATTTGTTTCCCACGATGTAACCACTGATACACTAGGTTTGGCATTTCCTTGGTTGTCTCTTACATTCTGTTCAGGTTTTTCTGTTGTGTGTTTAATTTTTTAATATTTGTCGGAGGCTTATTTATTTCGTTTTGTGTTCCCTCCTCCTTTTCCTTCCTTTTTTTCGTTGGATTCTTGCCCCTCTCTTCTTCTTCTTCTTCTTCCATGTTTTTCCTCCTCCTCCTCCTCCTCCTCCTTTCCGTCACGGCTCCCCCTCTTACTGGTAGCTTATGTCCCTGTTAACGTCCCCCCACCAGCCCCCACCTGCCCCCCCAGCCTCATCCCCGCCCTCACCCTCTGCTGTTCCCAACGACCCCCAGTCTCCCAAGCAGCACAAGGAGCCCCTCTCCCACCGCCTCAACGACTTCATGACCTCCAAACCCAAAATGCACTGCCTCCGGAGCCTGAGGCGAGGGGTAAGTGCGTGCGTCTGTGTGTCCAGCAAAGCTTTTGTGCACGTCCGTGTGTGTTTCCACACGTGTATCTGAGCTTGTTCACCTGCTGCACTGTATGGGCGAAGGGGCGCCAAGGTGGGATCGATGCTTTCCATCTGTTTTGCGGGTCACAGTGCCTCCATGGCATCACCATAGAGTAACTAGAGTAGAGTATCCACTAACTGAACGCCTCGGCATGTAGGCAATGTGACCACAGGTTGAAAGCATATGATACATTTTGCAACTGAAGCATCACTAAAATTGGGATTCATCTCAATTTGCTTGTTCATTTCTGTCTAATAAGGAGCCGGGTGCACACCTGCTCTTAAAACTGAATTAAATTTCAATGACAGTGATATCATCAGTGAAAACCAGCAAGACCACGGGCCTCTGACCTTCCCTCATACAGTGCTCAGCCTGTTGTGCTTCTAGCATGCTTCCGTAGCGCATAACTCTGGATCCATGGTTCTCGTACCAACTCACCCGCAGTCTCTCCATCTTGTCCCCTCATTTCTTCACATTAACTGTGCTCACAGTGATGGTCCCTTTCATCCACCCTCCCTTTCCCTTCCCTGTTTAAATTAGAAAAGATGCCTGAGCAGTCCTGGCAGCAGCATGGAGGCTGCAGCTGCTCCCCGATGCACTCCTCTGAGCTCTGTGCCGGAGGTGGATTTTGGCTTTTATCGCACGCGTCAAATGAGACCACGAAGAAGAAGGTTAAATGGAACAGGATGAAGTGGCGAATAGAAAGACAGAGTAGAAGGAGAAGGCCTGCAGGGTCATTTCAGACTGGCTACGGAGGGTGGTGGTGGGGTTGGTTTTATCGTAATGGAGTTGCAGGTCAAATCACACCTTCCCGTGCTGCACTTCCACCCCTCAGCTTCTCCCTGACCTCAGGAACGGGCGTCAACTCACGTGTTCCTTCCGGACGCCGCAGAATATAGCTTTTGTTTACGCTCGTAGTTTTTGAAAGGGCAGCAGTCAACTCAAAGTAAATACAGCGACCTGAATGCGTCGCTGACGTGACGCCTGGAAAGCGACGAGAACAATATGGTGCAACAGCGCCGTGCGTGAGCCTAATCGTAGAGGAAATGACTGAAGGTCGGCGAAAAAAAAAAAGAAAAGGGAAGTGTGTGTTTTTTTTTCTACCGTCACACAGATCTAACAGGAAGTGCACGTTTCTGAAAGCGGAAGTGCTGAAACAGCCCTAGAGAAGAGCGGTGAAACAATATGCAGGGTTAAATCTGACACATTGTTTGCAAGTGCACACACTGATTAAAGAGATTAAAATGACCTGAATGTCAGATTCGATCGCAGATATGAGTGGAAATGAAGCCCTTCAGAGAGTCACAGGTGAAACTGCGCTCCTCTCCATGTCTCATGACAAAACATTAAGTTAATTTGTACCTTTTCATGTGTCCTGGCAGTGCCTTGTTTATGTTCTCCATGTATATAGATGTTGTTTGGTTAAGATAACATTTTGACATGAAATTTTCCTGCTATCTGGGGTGAATCCGCTGTGGATTTAAGGGAAACAGAAGGTGCGTGGCTAATCTGGTAAAATAACATGGAGTCAGTCGGGGACAGCGGCCCCACTGCCTCACTGACACAGACAGTTTTGGGTAAAGCCTGTGAACAGCTGCTGGTCCAGTGTCTGGGCTGTTCCTCATAAACAGGTCTAGAGAGATCGAAACACATCGACCGATCATTTCTAAAAGGAATGGATAACTTAACTAATAAGAAGAAAATAAGGCTTCGCTTGAAATTTTCAATAGTGTTCAGGCCCTGGCCTTATTGATTTTCCAGTATGAGTTGAGTTATGAGTTGTTATTATTAGTATTATATCCTGCTGGGATACTTATTGATCAATTGAAACCACAACGCCCCTGCTTATTTTCTATCACAGTTTCATATTTTGGCAGAAACAGATGTTTAATTGCATCTTATGCTGATAAAATTGAAACTCCTTAAACTCGCTAGCCAGTTACAACTCCTTAAACTGGCTGTTTATAGACCACGCACGGCAAAATCTCCAATACAAAAGATAAAAGGAGAGTGAAATACTGTTGCAGTCCTCTCCTACCTCCTACAAGGAGGATGGGATATCACATTCAGGATTAGTCGTTGTGCCAGTGGAGGTGGAACATCAGCCCCAGCAGGGGAGCCCCAGTGTGGTGCCTCGTAGACTCTGTGTGTGTGTGTGTTTGTGTGTGAGTGTAGAGAGTGTATGTTAAGACTCAGTGTTAGAGCTTTAAGACGTCCGTGCTGTTTTCTGCGCTCTCATTGACGACGCTGTGTTCTCTCCGACAAACACCACAGCAGCAATCCCCGCGCTCGCTCATTTGTCACAAAGAGCTCATGAAGAGGACTCTGGGCCGACCCACATATGCTTTCGAAGCAAGGCAATATGTTGTAAGTGTGTGTGAGGTGGGAGCGAGCACCTGCGATCCGAATGCGTGCGTTTGTTTGTGTGTGTGAGAACAGGTACGTGGGGCGAATGAATATTGAATGTGCGCTCACATACAGTAGCCTCATTAATAGTCATTTCTGCTGCGTGACGGCTCGCTCCCCACCAGGAGCCGGTCCGTCCGTCGCCGTCAAAGAGGCTATTGTCTGTGCCCGTCTCGATATCGATCACACGGCTCACACTCGTGTACAGCCGGGACCGGTGATCGGGAGAGGAAGACGACTCCATCACACATCACATTTATCTGCGTGTCGGCTCGTGTTGCCTGCAGCTAATCCGGGGCTTCCCCAGCTGAGCATCCACAAGGGGTCAATTCACAAAGTGTCACAAGCACCTGAGGCTGCTGCTGGGAGAGTGTGTGCGTGTGGAGGGGGATTGGAACCCAGTACCCCTCCCTCTTTCCTCGCTAATTCAATATCACCACTCTGGGCCGGATGTGCTATCAGACGAGGTGTTGGTCACACTTTGGGGGCTGGGATCAGCCTACAGTGTCCAGAATTCACCCCTCCAGAGCTTTCTTTGTGCTGGTGTGCCATACTGCAGCAGTGTTTTCTGTGTCTGAGGCCTGAAATATATACCTGTGCGTCTGTGTCTGTCTGGGTGCCTGGAAAGAGGATCAATTGACCTGTGGACCCGGATCTGCAATAATCAAACTCCGACTTTGCACAAAGTGAATAATGAGTGGCCAACGTTTCCCGAAGGGAACCTCACAAAGGGATGAATCATACAAGGGTTAATGTGATGAAAAAGAATTAAAAGATATATATGTTTATCATCATCAAGGAAATGAATTTATTGCCTACCCTGCGAGCTGGAATGGGCAACCAGAGACTTAAGACACATGTTTGTTGTCTTTTTATAAAAACAGTGCTTTGGGGATTAAGGGGCAATTTACACGTTTTCATGTGAAAACGCAAAACCTTTGTTGTGTTTTGGCTGTGTGCCTACAAGAGAACCGTGTTGGTGGCGTCTGCTGAAAATGGAACATGGTGAAGGGCTACAAAGGGTACAGATCTGCAGGGGGGAGAAAAAGATTTAATAAAAGTACATTTTTGCATGCCTTAGCATAAGCGCTAAGGCACGCAGTCAACTGTCATATGCAAAGAGTAGAGGGAAGTAATGTAAATTAAGTGCCTCTGCACATGCCCATCACAATCACAGCACCAACTGCTGGCCTGGCATATGTCCTGTAGTGTTTCTGGTGCGGTCTCCAGATTGTTTCCAAAGCATTGCACCTGGAATTCTTCGAAAGCGACAAAATGTTGTTTTGTAAACATTAAGAAATGAAAGCAAGTAAAAAGATCAAAGGAGAAGAAAGGTTCTGCACCTGGTAGTGGCACTGCATCCGAGGTGTCAGACATCCCAAGTACAAACTGGGATCCTACAGTGACTGGGATCCTACAGTGCCACTGTTCATGGATCTGATAAGTGAAGTGTAAGAGGTGTACAACAAATAGTGTAACAGCCAAGTAAGTGTACCTACATCTCTCACAATAGTTATGCATACTCACTCACGTGGTCTTACACTCTTACATTACATTCCTTTGATACCAATTCTTAGCAGTTTGAGAGATCTGTAGAGCTGCTTACATTTAAGAGCATTGTTGAGCTTTAAAATATGTGCTAAAGAGCTCAAAGTAGACTCATTTAGCCTCGACTTAAAAAGTCAGAATTTCTCTCCCCGGCTATTCAGAATGCCATCTCGACGAGCAGTAAAATCCTGTCCTTGAGTTTGTGAAGCGTCTCTGTTGCTCACACTTTGAAGGAAACACCCTCAGCGATATGAGCGCACAAGTGTGAATTGGATTTAATTTCGGGTCTTCTCGAGCGGAGCTCAGCGAGGATCCCAGGCATCGTCGCCGTGAGAGGCCCTTCCAGGTGGACGAGTTGATTAGCAAGCAGAGCTGCTCGGTGCGGCAGCCCGTGAGCCTCTAACAGGATTACAAGTCATCTGCTGCAGCTCTGCAGGCCATTGGTCGTTAACCTGCTCTCTACTCTGCTCTCACTCTTCAAAACAAAGCTACCGCCTCTCCCTCCCTCCCTAAAATCAGGGCCAAAACACGCTCCTAAAACAGCTTTTACAACCGTTTCCTGTGCTGTTTTCACTCCATGTGACTTTGAGCCCATGACTTCTCTCCTCTGGTTTCATCACGCTGGGGTTTCTAGGTTCTTCTGTCAGTGTTTTGTTTTGGGTTTTTTTTGTTGGGTTTTTCTTTACAGTTTGGGTCTTGTCTTGTGTGCAGCACCTGCCTCCATGTCAAGGAATGGGGTTCTGCTAATGTTTACATGCTTTTGCTGCCCCCTGCTGTCCACAGCTGCGTCATTTGTGATGTCAGCAGGGAGTGATCCAGAAGTAAAGGGTACTACCTGTCCCTGTCGCAGCCAACGCTCCCTCTACTTCTTCTGTCAACCCCCCCCGCCCCCTTCATTTTTTTCCTCCCTTCCTTCAGTCTTTACTTCACGCTTGTGCGGTGGGTCGGCCTTTTGCCGACTTGTTTCTCATTTTTCATTAATCCATCAGTTTAGAGTTGTTAAACTTCACCATTTTCGAAAAGAGAAAATGGGCAGGTACAGCCAAAATTGTTGAGTTAAGGGGGTGTCCAAGCCAAAATGAGAAAGCTTTTTGTGAAAGAATCCAAATCAGCAGCAAAATGGGACGTCCTCTTTTCCTCACATGGTGAAGTTTGGCAAAGCGTCACGGTAGAATACCTGTCGATGACTTCCTGTTCAAAGGACAAAAATGAAGCGAATGGCCGTCATATTCTGCTGATGTTGACTTGTGTCTGTTGTCTCTTTCTCTCTCCCGCTCCTCGCCATTTTTCTCTCCCCTCCTTCCCAAATGAAGCTTTCTCTCAAGCTGGTAAGCATGACCGTATAACCGCACGACCATAGCAGCATGACCATAGCACGCATGTCACGTCCTCCCTGTAACATGTTGTTAATAACGTTCTGTTACGCCGTTCCATGTTTTTGTTGTGCTCTCATTGTTTTTGTTGTTTTGGATTTAATTCGATGGTTTAATTTTGTTCTGTTGTGACACAACGATGGACCGCAGTCTCACGTCGTTGTCTCCTTTGTTATTTGTCATTTTGCTGTGTGTGTGTGTGTATGTGTGTGTGTGTGTGTGTGTGTGCGTGCGTGTGTGTGTTCATGTCACGTTGTTTGTCTCTCCCTCCCTATGTCTGTGTGGTCTCTATGGTGCAGATCACACTCAATTCCCACGTCCGGAATCTCATTGAGGTGATCAGATTTACTCTATGTTCTGTTTGACGTCTCCCTAGTCCATCTGGTAGTCCTCCTCGTCTCGACAAATCGAACGTCCTCATAACAAATACTAATCTGATCTGATGTAGCAGTCCTCCACTCATGTCCTCACACTGCATGCCCACTCTGTTATTTTTATTGATTGCTGTTCAGTGATATCATGATGCTGCCCTTAGATATCCTCTATTCAGTAATAGAGAAGATCAGCTTGAGATGATTAGATTCAGCTTTTGGGATATGAAATACATCTTTACTTTACCTCTTAAGATTTCAATAAGTTAATCACCAAGTGCTCACTTTAGCATTAGCGCTGGAAAACAAAAAGAAGTGCCCTTTTGTTTGCGGTCTTAATGCTAAGCTAAGCTAAGCTAACAACAATCTCATTTTCATTATCATGGTATTTCCCATAATATAGAATTTTATATCCTCTGCCTGGGTGTTATTTTTGTTGATCTCAACTTGATTCCAGGCAAATACGTCAAACATCAAATCCTTGCTCATCCTAAACTACCTCATGCAAAAAATTTCATTCTATTCCTTTTTTTTTCCTTCCAAATTTTTACCTCCGTAGCATTTTCATTTAGGCAGGAATCGGTACAGTAGACACTAATACAGTCAGAAAAATTGCATGTGTCTGCATGATGACTTACAAATCTGTGTTATGTTGCATGCTGGGTAAGTGTTACGTGGTGATGCGGGGGAGACGGGGTAAGGTTGCCGCGGCAACCTAGCTGCTGTGTTTGACCCGGATCATGTGCCTTTAAATGACAGGACCAAAGTAGCCTCATATACATTTATATACAGTGAATATGCAATAGACATACATATACATTTCATGATAATTAATGATAGTTTAGCCACTCGTCATCTGGAGCATCTGGAGTTCAATATTCAATGATAAACAGGCTTTGATGTATAATGAACTCTGATGAAGTTATTTTGTCCTCATCACTTCACTTTAACAGTGTTCAGCATGTTTGTTTCACTCCTACCGTGAACACGCTGATGTTATTTTTTGTTTTTAATGTTTTAATCCCTCTCAGTTAATCGCAGTTTTCCCACAGGACCATAGGTGTCTTATGTGGTCAGAGTTCCTCTCTGAAAAGACAAGTTACCTGCCGACCTGCACTTTCCTCTGAAGCATAGTGTCACAAATCCAAGGTGCCGATGAACCTGGACTATTAACGTTGTTATCGTCTTCTTGTGAGCTTGGACCAGCTCACACCACGCCCTCCTAAGTGAATGAAGCTCATAAATGCATGGATAATTCTTTATTGAATTTTGAACTCTTTGGTGCTCCAGCCGTCGAGCTAGCGAGCGAGCAAGCAAACTTCCGAGTGCTGATACATTACATCCACTGAAAGTTTGAGCGACTGCCGAGAAGAATGACTCATCAGCTCGGCATTGCGGACTGGAAACCTTCTCATCAGGAAATATGACCCTCGGTCGGCCAAAAAAAAAACAAAACAAAGCCTCAATCACACACCCTCCACTTTCAGGACACACGGTCCGGTCAGTTCAGGGCTTGCAAGCCCATTAGCCAGCTCACACTGAAACCCTGTAAGAGCAATAAAAGGATGGAGTGAATACTTTATTACATTTCTGAGAGCACTGGGTCCGACCAAATAGGTGAAAGGCCTTTAAACAAGCAAATATCCCGACTCTCAGCCAGGGCGTGATAGACAGCAGCTGCAGTATCTCTTCCAGGTGGTCAGAGTAAAACAACAGCTCCGCATATTAAGAGATTTCTCCCCGAGTCTCATCTCACAGGGTTAACAGTGAAGAGATGCTGCAAAAGATTCCCGTTAAAACAGCACAACTCAGTTTAAGTCTCTCTCCTCCATCCTCCTCCTCCTCTCTGTCTCTGCCCAAATTGTCGCTCATTCCTCTGCATTTTTTCCCCGTCTCAGGGCTCCGGACCTGAAGACTTCAGCCACCTGCCGCCGGAACAGAGGAGGAAGAAGCTGCAGGGCAAACTAGATGACCTGAATAAGGACATCCAAAAAGAAATGGACCAGAGGTAGGAACAAACATGGGCGTGTTATTTATGCTCGGACACGTAATTAAAGCTGGGGATGGTTTCTGAATGCGGTGACGTGCTTTCCCAGGGACGCTCTAACTAAGATGAAAGACGTGTACGTGAAGAACCCTCAGATGGGAGACCCGGCCAGCGTGGACCCCCGGCTGGCAGAGATAGCCCAGAACATCGAGAAGCTCCAGTTTGAAGTTCAGAAATTCGAGGTGAGTTGCCTTGCCAGTGTAAACTTTTCACGGTGTTTAGTTTATAGAAGACGGTAAATAATGAGCAGCTGCTGCAGCTGGGGGAGCTCCAAAGACGCTCGCCATTGGTCCATATTAGGAGAAGATGTGATGCAGCTGGAGCTGCCACCCCCCCCTCCACCCCCCCACCCACAGATAGGGAGGAAGGCCTGGTCAAACATGGCTAATAAATAACAAACACACTCTGTGTTGGCAGAGCCAGGGCTATGGTCGGGGGGGGGGGGTGAAAAGGACTCCACCATGCTTGAGATGCATTTTGGAGTCAACCTGCAGATTCAGATACCTTGACTGCTCTCACAGAAGTGTAAAGACAATGTTTGAACTCACTTGTTTTCGTGCTTAAAGGGACAAATTATTTTGTAAAATAGCGATGACGTGTGTGTGTTTCAGGGCTGGTTAGCGGAGGTGGAGGAAAGGATGCCATCCAAGAGCGACACGCACCGGAGGAGTGGCCTCTACGACACCCAGAACAGCACGACGGTGGCCAACAACTGTGCACAGGACAGAGAGAGGTATGGTATACCCTGACAGACAGACAGCCACGTCTAAGAGAGAAAGCAGGGAACTCAAAGTGAGAATGCAAACAATCAGTGCCCCACCCTAGCCCCCCCCCACTCCCCGCATTCAGCTCTCAGCTGTCAAGGTTGTTGTGTATTATGTGCCAGGATGTGGACTGATGTACTGAGTGTTCCGAGAGGTTTCCAGGCTTTATCTGATTTGTCTCAAATGAATTGTGTTCTCTGACCACATCGTAGAGACAGACAGTTGAGCTCTCCCATAAACTGAAACCATCAGAGAGAAAGAGCTGCGGCGTCACATTTGTGCAGATATCCCAGTAACAATCGACACACTCCGGGTGTACGTCGGGACGCTTTTTCTGTTTCTGTTTCCTGTTTCCCTGGAAGGAAACTATGTATGTTTTCACGGTATATTTACTGTGTGTGTGTTGGCCTTTGAGCAGCCCGGACGGCAGCTACACAGAGGAGCAGAACTCAGAGACTCAGGTCAAAGCCAGCGTCAACCCGGCCCCCGCCCCCGCCCCCGCCCCCACCTCCTCCACGCCGGAGTTCGACGACGAGTTCGACGACGAGGAGGTCCTGCCCACCATCGGCACCTGCAAGGCCTTGTATCCGTTCGAAGGTAAACGCATCCCGAGGAGCTCTGCACGCTACAGACCAGCGCCCACACCAGCCCCGAGCTGCAGCAGCAGCAGCACAGCCGATATTTCTGGAGACAGATTTACGTGGAGGGATGCAGAGGGGAGGGACTCTATCTCCTCTGAGTGAGGAGGAGTCGGGGATGTGACCCTTTGTTTGTGGAAACGTGCGGAGGAGTGTGGCTAGAAATACACTCATTTGGAAGCATGACTGTAAACGTTGCTCACTTAGCTAGATAGTGTTATGAGGTTGAGACAGGGGCGTGGATTCTGGCATTTAGATTAATGGCTGGAGGATGAGGAAAAGCAAGAAACCACATTGTCATGCTGTTAATGTCCTGGTGATAGCTCGGACATATCTCTTTCAAGATTCATTGAGAACAGACAATCCCCGTTAGTTCCCAGGCTTTCTCTTATCCCTCTCCTCTGGCTCCTTCAGGCCACAACGAGGGCACGATCGCCGTGGCCGAGGGCGAGCTGCTGTACGTCATCGAAGAGGACAAAGGAGACGGCTGGACGCGAGTGCGGCGGAACGAGGATGAGGAGGGTTACGTCCCCACATCCTACGTGGAGGTCTTTTTGGAAACAAATGCCAAAGGTGCTATGACATACATTTAACTTCAGCGAGTGTGTTTTTCAGTCCCCATTCACAATTTTTCTGGAAAGTTAAGGTTGTCGCTGGTCACTCGGATAGGAGTCTAACCCTCCCTCTATGCTCATACACCCACATGCACACACTTCCTGTCTCCCCCCTCTCGGAGGGAAGGACCAATCAGATTTGTCCGTCGTGCCTCATGACATTCGGGACGCTTGCGGCAGATAGCACGAGTGTGTGTCACCACACTTTCTCAGAATGAAACACTTTGTTCAGGAAGTGACACCGAATGCATCCTTAAGCGAGCGGCTGTTGCACAAGCTCACCTCCCCACCACTGCAGTGCCACCTAGTGGCCGCCCACAGTATGACATAACACCCTCGGCATGATGGGAAAAGTGGCCCACGAGTGCATTTCAAAACACAATACTTGATTTTGTTTGTTCTGTTTTTGCTGTCAGATTTGCTGTTTTCCACTCAAATCGCTATGCTCCTTAATCGAGAGTGAAACATTTGAGTCAGTATTGTAAAAAAAAAAATGGGTAAAAGTGAGTTCACTCGACTAAGTTTGTAAGTTCAGTTATTGTGTCCCCCGACACTCGTTGTATCCTCAAAGGAAAGCATGTTTCATGTGCAATCACGCTAATGTAATATCAATCTGCTGTAATATACAATAAACATATGAAAAATATTTTTGTAGGCTAAAAAGGAAAGGAAGAAAAAATGTTGCATGCTGTAGATGAATCATACTGCTGTTACAACCTGGCAAAGTCATCGCAGTAGTTATTTTTTACCTGTTAAGGGGGCGTTTTTATAAAACTGTTGTTTAAATTAGCCCCTTAATGATGTTTTTTTTGTCTTTTCTGTTACCTTGAACCACGTTTTGATAATGATAGTGTTGGGCTGTTCTGGTCCCTTTTGTTTCCAGGCCAGTGGTAAAGGAATAAAGGAGTTCACAGTTAGCTGTTCTTATCTCTATGGTGAGACTTGGCTGAGACACGGAGCCGGACGACTCTCTTTTTTTTCAAGCTGTGTGGTTTTATTGCATGGGTCCCCGAGCTAGTAAGAGCATGGTGTGTGCAGCGTCTGGTGCCACATCGGACCCTCGGCAAAAATTCTTCATTTGGCATTGACTCAGAAAACATCTCTTTCACAAGTCATTTCCTTTAACATCTTTTTCACACAGCAGCATGGGCTTGTCACTCTTACACGTTAGCAACCTGAACACTCTAGGGCTGCAACAAGTGATCATTTCTATCCTCTGTTAATCTGTTCTAGTTCCAATTTGTTGACACTTGAAAAGTGGCGAAAAAAGGCAGAGGTACAGAATTTGAAAACCCTGCTCATCTGTGATTTTGAGTTGATTATTTGTTGCTCGACTAGATGTTGCAGCTCTAGAAAGCACAGTCCATCTCTCGGGCCGTAAGAGTAAAAGGTTTGAAATGCGGTGCATGGGGCAGCATTTGTGGGATTTTTCTCCCTGTCATGACATGATTTCATCTGCTTCAGCGGCTTCGTCCTAACATGCATCCAAAGCAGATGCAAACCGAGGTGGACTAAGATGACACGCCTACTGAAACAGATGCATCTTTATAGGTAGATGGAGGTGTCTCACAGACAGCGTGGAAAGCCAGGTTAAATCCCCTCTTTCTCCGTCTCCATATTTGAGTGTAGGGGGGGGTTTGTTTTTGCTTGTCTGACTTGATTCTCCTCTCAACGTTCTCTAACTTTTCTCCTCTTTTTCTCATTTTTTTTCGTTTGTTTGTTTGTATTTTCTTTTTCTTTTTTTTTTTGACTTGCAGATTCCTAAAAGAGCGAGAGGCTGGCTGAGGAGTGGCAGGGCAAGCAGCCTCGGAGAAAAAAAACCCACCATGTTCCTCACGCGCTCGCAGAGTCAGAGAGAGAAAGCGAAAGATGACCTGAACGTAAAACGAGAAAGCGAGACAGCCGATTAGAACCGCATCTCAATTTTACTCCCCCCCGCCCCCGAACCATAACAGAACAAAAACGACCATCTTATCGGCAGTGTTGCGCTCCGCCTGCACAAGTCTGCCATAAGAGAAGTCATCAAAATTTTTTAGCTCTGATAACCTCCTCCATCCTTAACACCCACAGTCACGATCCACAGTAGGCAAATTTGCTTTGTGTTGTCTTTTTTTTTATTTTAGCTCTGCTTCTTAATGGAACTAACTACGCTTGCAGCGCGCGAATATGAACGTTGGCTGTTGGCTTCCTCGCTCTGAACACCCACTCCCAACCCGCCCCGAACGCCCCCCCCACCGCTCTGTGCCCACACACACACACACACACACACACACACACACGTACACAGCAGATGGGGCTGTGGTCAGAGACAGGACAGAGTCCACCAGGGAGCTGGGAAGTTTCATTCAGCAGGGCCTGTGCAAAATCCAGAACTGAGACGAGACTCTTGAATACCATTTCTGGAACACGTGTTGAATTTTGACATCGAGGTGCAGTGGGATGCAAAAGTTTCAATTTGAGATCGAAGGGAGTTGAATTCAAATTCAGTGAAATTCAAAGAAATTTCGCTCAATTATTTATAGTGTTCTTAGCAGAACCACAAAAGTTCATATTTCAGTCCAATTTGTGTAAAAAGTGTCCGCAAGTTGCTTGGTTGACGCTACAGCTTATTTATGACAAATGTTTCTCCCCAACCGTAAATGTAAAAGCACTATCAAAGCATAGATTAGATTTATTCTTTATTGGATGTGATCATTTTAACTGCGATTTTGTGGCACGTGACGGAAGAACTGGCTTTAACCGATGCTAAATATTTATTAGATTTAATTTATTTTCTCGGCGTTGTTGGACTGAGTAGAATTTCTTTGAATGACAGTGAATTGAGTCAACATCCTATGTGCCGCAGCTCAAATTCACACTCGGACTGAGCCAAACGAATTCTGGATTGTCTACGGCCCTGACATCCAGCGGTGTGAATGTGTGTGTGCGTGTGTGTGTGTGTGCGTGCGTGTGTGTGTGTGAACCCACCCCCCATCCCCCACTCTGAAACCACCCCCACGTTTGCAAGTTCCTGGCAGTGGATGAAGTGGAGGTGCCACCTCCATCTGTGTGCTCCTGCTTGCGTGTCTGTCTGATGTGAACGCTCGTACATCTGTGCATCTTATATGTCCCTACCTCAACCCCCCCCCCCCCCCCCCAACCTCCCACCTCCACTCCCCAACCCTCCCAAACATCCAGATGGATGATGAGTCTGTCCTCCATCCTACACACTCCTCCTCTCTCTGACCACCCTCACCCCACTACCCTGCCCTGCCCCCCGCTCAGGCAGCTCAGGCATCCTCGGCTGCTTCGTGCCCCCCCTCCCCTCTTCCCCCTCCCCTGTCTTTGCACCAGCAGCTCGGGGTGGGGTTGGGGGACCCCCCCCACTTTTTCAGCGTTGTGGTGTTGCTGCATGCTTGCCCTGCCCTCCTCCTCGCCGCCCTCTGCTGGCAGCTGCAGGAGGTGGAGGGGGTGTCGGGTCAGCCTCGCCCCCCCCTCCTACCCTCCCACCCGAGCCTCCAGCCTTTCTGTTCAGTTTAACCCTCATTGCCTGGTTGTACTGTTTGAATTAACCTGAATGCTCCTGTTTGGGTTCAGTGCCTGTGGTTCACTTCTTTTTTTTTGTAATATCTCTTTCCCTGCTCAGAAAAAAGCATGACTTCCTGTTGTTTTAACAGCGACCTCTTCCTCTGTGTGAGCCCTGCTTTTTTTACGCTGAAAAGAAAAGGACAATAGGGACCCCAATCCTTGTTTTCTGAGAGAGCTTTTTTTTCGCAGACTTTGGTCACGGATGTTTTTTTTTTTTACTGCAAGTACACAGTACAGTGTGTATGTTCAACGTTTGTAATGTATGTTTTTGGTTTTTTCGCTCAGTGTCTAATGCAATGTTCTCGTTAGTTTACAGTTAATTGCTGTGTGGAAACATGGCTCCACCTGGTCCAAGCAGCAGTTTATTGACATAAAAATAAAAAAGCTACGCCGTTTGGTTTTTAGGATTAACTGTTGTTTACTGTATATGGAAATATACTGTGATCCACATTTTCCTGTGAATTTGGTGGTTGAAAGGTCACTGCCTCTGTTGCCAGATTGGTTTGCCGTTTTCCAATTGATAAAAGAGAAGGAACAGTATTAAGGTTTATCACAGCTTTGTCGTATGACATGATATAAATGATCAAACAAGCCAAGGGTTCTCATATGCGCTGGAACGCAGATATTAGGCCATGTGGTGTTGTACTACTGGAAAGTATTTTCTAAATTACACGAGCAAAGGAAAAGTTAAGGGTTGAGTCAGGTTGAAATAATCAGTGTGAGATTTTCACAATACACAGATGTGTGGTCAAAGAAAGACTACTACTGCATGCAATCCCCTGCTGTCAAATAGCTAAACAAATAAAGATGTCACATTGCACACAGTGAACTCGATCTTAACTGCAGAAATTCATTCATTTATTGTAGATGGGCCCAGTGGTGTTGCAGGAAACACACCCTGGACAGGTCTCCAGGCCATTGCAGGTTACAGTATGTGTGAAAGTAAGGATTATATGGGGCTGGAAATCTGCCCGATCTGGCAACACAGGCTCTGACAGGCACCACATGGCATCCATAACACCACTGGTATGATTTCGGCTGGTGAACTCTTACAGAACTTTCACACTCCCCATGTTTCATCTCTACTGTCTCGGGTAAAAAAAGACAAAAAAATCACCAAAAAGTATTTTTTAGAAAAAGAAAAAAAAGACAAGCTTCTGAGTGAAGAAGCGGCCCAGAGTTGCCTTCACTGGGCCTTAACTGGGTGGAAGGTCAGATGCTGATGGGAGCTGCGCTTTGGTGACAGGTCTAAGATGTGATTATCTCAAAATGTCTGGGTCGATGATTTCTGTCAGAAGACAGAAATAATATCCACTGATTTCCCCTCCTGCTCATCGGCACATAATGTACGTGATTTTAACTTTTCTCTTGTTTTATATTTGATGATGTTGAGATTTCTTTTCTTCCTTGTTTTATCTTCAGTCTTTTTTTTCAAAGATGGGAATCTATGTTGTAGCTTTTTCTGCCTGACTGGGACAACGACAAAAAATATCCCTCAACTGCAAAAATAAGTATAACAAATACATTGTTTTGGATGAAGCCATTTAGAAACATCTATCTGATGCAGCACAGTATGAACACTCGCGGAAAGCAGGAGAGATGAACATGTTCAGACCACCCGATGGAAGGAACGATCAAACCCGGTCGGTCAAGCTTCAGAGTAACACCTTTGCTTTTTTTCAGTTTTCGCCGCCTGTCAAGATCTCAAAGCAAGCTTCTTATTGTTTTTCACTGATAAATGAGAAAACGAGTCAGATGAGGCTCAGTTATCCGCTTCTAGGGCAGCAGCAGCGGTTGCCCACCCCCCTCCTGCCCTCGCCCTGCCCCGGCCGCCACCAAACCTTCGAGTCGATGCCCCGGAATAACCTGCCTGTACAGAGGAAACGGCACGTTCGGAATTAGAGAGAATATATATGGATATATAAATAAAAAGTTTAAAAAGGAAAAACATCTATTTTAACTATCGAAGAGTCTTACCGTTACTTTATCTGCTTCGCAAAAGTAAGACTTCCTCTCCTTTTGTGAGGTCTACCAAATGGTGTGTTTTGCACTTTTTCGTTTGTGTTCCATTTGGTAGCCCATGCTTGTGTTTTTTTTTTCTTTTTGTTTTGGAGCACTGAATACTTTGTATTGTGTTTACTGTGCCAATTAAATATGCCTGGAAAGTTAACGGGTATGTCGGTGGTCTCTTTGTTTTCTCTCTCCTCCATCATCACGCTCTGGCGATCAGTCCCGTGATTAAGATAAATGATTTAATGAGAAGATTATTCCTTCTTGACGACAACAGCCTGAAGACCACGACTCTTTCATTATCAGTTAATCAGCACTCGCTAATGAAAGCATTTAAAGTTCACAGAAGCCAAAGAGGCGCTCTCGATTGAAATGCTGTTTCGGTCCAGAGCTCTAATGGAGAGCAAAATGGAGAAAAGCAGAAGAACAATCTACAGTCATAGTAAAACGGCTGAACTTCATGTTTACATGAATCTAATGCATACACTGTCTAGAAATTATTCATGAAGTAATAGTTAATAATTTCCATCATTACGTTACATTTACACACCAGATCTGGAAATACATGTCTCCAGACATTAATGTGCACTGCATTTTACACTGCATACTGTAATACTGTCGGTAATTTATACTAAGGAGTTCAAACTGGATATACTGGGACAATCAATGTACATACTGTAATGTAGACTGTAAAAGTACAATCACTGAACATTTTCGCTTGCTCTACACATACACATTTTTATAATTTCAACATCAGTTCAATATGGTTTAACGACAGACGAAACCTAGACAGCAGTGAGACGTGGGGATATTATTCTCCTGACAGGAAACCTGGCGAGATACTGGAAGATGATTTGAAGGAGTTCCCCATCCGGGACGGCAGATGGCAGTCATGCTCCACCAGAAGATCCAACATTTCTTCCATTCGCTTCTCTTGTTCTCTCTTCTCTTCTGCCATTTGGTTTTCACTGACAACGCAGCCTCCTTTTCCGGGGACTGACATGAAAAAAAAAAAAAAAAACAGCAGAGAAGATTGTTGAATTATGCAAAGCGCACCTCGGCGACAGCTCTGATGCTGCTCGCTTTCATCGCCCTGTCTGAGACTCCATAAAGGATTCTCACTCACACAAACACACTCCTTCCAACTGCTTTGCTGTTGTTTGATTGCATTTGAGCATCAGTCTCATGTATTGATCGGGCCCACACGCACACACAAGCATTGCCAGTTGCTTGTGGCCCAGTGGGCCAGGCTGTGATCTGTCCCAGGCAGCAGTGTGCAGGGGTGGAGGCTGTGCAGCAGATGCGGCCTTCGCCTCCTCCAGCTCGGCTACAAACAGCCCAATTTGGCCTTCGATATCCTGGCCATGACAGGACGGGCAGCTCCGCACTGATTCTGTAGCCACCACAAGCAGCCAAAGTCAATGGATCGCTGCAAGTTCCCTTTTCCAACATGATTCACCACTATTTTCTACCTAATTCTCTCTTAATATGTATCTCTGGCAAAGGCAGACTCCTCACCAACTGACGATATTTGCAGGAGCGAGATGTGAATGGCAAATGTCCATCTGAACCGAGCAAAGTAAATGTTTCAGACATCTGCAAGCAACTTTCTGGTGAACGAGATGATGTTTGTAGCGCTCCCTGTGGCCAAACACGGTACGTGCATCATGCACAGCTGTTGGCTGGGCGGACAGTAATGTTTTCTATGCCTCAGGGCTCATGCAGCATTCAAGATATGAACCTAACACACATTTGCATTTTTGCTTTGATGCAGTAATAGTAAGAGGAAGAAGGAGTAAATGTACATATTTATGTAATATGTGGATCCATGTAATCAGCTAATAATTTGGAGCAATGAGTGGCCTCTCTATATGCAACAATGCACATGCTCACATACTGCATTTTACTGGATACATGCATCTGCATTTTCTGTACAAACCAGAATCATAATTGCAATTACTACTAAGTAGTGAGGCAACTTAGTTGTACAGTTAAGAAAAAATTTCCAGTGGTCGAGCACCCTGCTCTTTTGTACTGTAAGATGTAACTTGCATTTCATGGGCTGCAGCCTGCATAGGTTTTTGTCTGTCTCAGCCTCCCTCAACAATTTGCATGCATAGTCTGTCTAATGGCTGACTTCAAGGCATTTGAGTCTGCCTGTGAAACACATCAGGATGTCACCTCTGTAGAATTTGTTTCGCTGTATCGTACAGACACGGCACAATATGGTTTAATGATCTTCCAACAAAAGTTCTCATTAGTGATCCCCATATTACATGTCTGTCTAAGAGGACTCGGAACTTAATCTGCACATTCTGCAGTTTCAAAGCATTTAAGACAGCCTCAACCTCCCTGCACTGACTTCAAGGCATTGAGGTGCTAATTTGGAACAGTTTGGAAAATGCAAGCCATCCTTGGACAACTAGACGCAGATGGTCAACAAAATGTCCACCTTCTGCACCTATTTGCGTGTTTGGAATCTCTCCTCCATGTCAGCACACTCCTTCTCACAGCACAGCTCCACTTCGAGAACTGAGTGAACCTGCCTCGGGCTTGTCTTCCATCTGTCTTCAGGCCCAAATAAGTCAGAGAGCGATCTCTGCAGACTGGTGAGTAAGTAGGCTACCACACAGTCACTGGTGAATCATTCAGGTCTTGGTAGCAGCTTGGCTAAGTATCACTGGATCTGTGGGGATGTTTGAGATTTTCATTATTCTAATTAAACACAATGTTACTTGATTATGCTGAATACGAACCAAACTAATAATAAAGAGATCTCTGCCAAGACCCTGATTTTTCAGGGTCTTGAGGTGTTTGTTTGCGTGCCAGCTCACAGGAGTCGCCTCTTGGCTCGGTTTTGGGTGGAAGGTCGGAGGCCCCAGACTCCAGTTCACACTGCACAGTGTGAACAAGCTGCAGAAGGTGGGAGGAAGGGCCACAATTGAGCTCCGTCTGAGGCAGATAAACGCGGCGCAGAGTGTGTTTGGAGCTTGACAGATGTCACTCAGCGCAGTCTCCGTGCCCAAACACAGAGGAAATGTCAGAAGCTTCCCAGGGAGAGAGGACAGCAATTCTCCAACACCATCCGCCGAGTTGGATGTTTTTTTTAGGTTTTTTTTTGCTGTCGAGTCTGTTGTCAGTGTTGCAATGTCAGTGTTTGTTTCCGGAGTCCTCCTTCCTGGAGCGCCACCCGCAGGGCAAAGTTTCACACATGCTTTTGAAAACTCTGAACCGCTGAACCGTTGAATTTTGGAAACTCTGGCAAACATTTGGACAACTTTTAGTTTTGCTTTACACATCTACTCCAGCTTCTGATTTGTGACTATTGACATCCTCAAAGTGAACTCCCAGTTGACTTTGTATTTGCCTCTAACTTGTAAGTGTCTGCGTGCTTTTGTGTGTGTTTTTCTGCAGTTACAACTAGATCCTTATAAAGTCCTTGAGATCACATTTTGTGATTATGAATAATGGATATACTTTGCTTGGGCTCTTCCCAGAACATTTTAGTGCTTGTTTTAATACTTTGGATGACTGAATATGAATATTTCTCTTTGACATCATAACCAGACTGTTCACTTGGACAAATTCAATGTTGTCTATATTTTTAGGTTTATAATAATTTCCACATTTCATGTTTGGCTGCTGATCAAGAAAAAAGAGGGAAACCTGTATTTAACACTAGATTATAGAAACTAATGGCATCTAATAAGGGGGCGACACAGTCTGAAGCAACTGAATGCTGTACACCACCACTTTATCGTTGGGCTCGGCCAGCGGTTGAATAAAACAGCGGCCCTGTTTTGAGGTTGTAATGACTTTTCTGGCTGCTGGCTGCTGGCTGCCGTGTGTTTTACCTGCCTGGTGTCACTCTGTTCCATTACTGCTCTGTTCCTGTCTGGCCTGGTGTGAGAGCAGGCCTGATGGTAAAAGCACACCTCTGGAGATCAGCCCAGTCTGTCCCGTCTGCAAGAGCTGTGGTTGGGGGGTGGGGGGCTGGCTGGGGGATCTGGGGCTGGTGTCTGTCTGTGAAACACATCAGGGCGTCACCTCGCGCCCTGCAAGTGTGTGTGTGTGTGTGTGTGTGTGTGTGTGTGTGTGTGTGTGTGTGTGTGTGGTGGTAAAAGAGCAATATGGTCAATACACAACCTGGTTCTTGTTTTTGTTCCTGGACTGAGTTTAAGATTTGGTATTGCAAGTGTCCCTGAACTTGATGTTTTCTGGCAGTTTTTACCAGTCTGAGCCTGTAGTGTATACTGTGAACGCTATGATGGCAAGATTCAAGATTTAAGAAGCTTCATCATCAGTTCTGACATGCAGAGAATCAAAAGAACTTTTCTGTCCAATTTGTTCCACAGTGCATCATCTGGTGTTGTTTTATCTGCTGAGTCTCTCTCTCTCTCTTTCTCTTTCTCTCTCTCTCTCTCTCTCACACACACACACACACACACACACACACACACACACACACACACACACACACATTCTCACACTCACACCTAGGGGCAATTTAGAGTCTCAGCCTAAACATGCATGTCATTGTGGGAGAAAACCCATGCAGATAGAGGGAAAACAAACAAACTTCACACAGAAAGGCCCGTGGTCTGACTGGGATTTTAAATCAAGATTGATTAAGCCAAGATTGATTGTAATATTTATACAGTTCCCACAGAAAACACAAAGATCCAGTTACAAAAGTAGATATTCAGCCAGAAGAGGCAACTTTGATGACTCCTGAGAGCTTGCTTGAAGGATGGTGCAGACTTTAGTTGGAGAGATCATTCCAGAGAGAGGGTGCAGCACGAGCAAATGCCCCACCACCTCAGGTCTAACATAAATATAGGAAAGGAAATACAAAAGACAATATAAAAGCAATCAAGATATGAATGCGCTTCCCCGGCTTCTCTGACCTTTCAGCAGTGTGAGACCCTGTGGGCCTGGTGGACCTCTGGTCCAGCTCTGATGTGGCAGTGCAGATGCACCTCGGGAGTGCACGACTGATGAAGATTATTGCTCGCAGTCTTTGTGATGGCAACGTCCAGCGAAGCCTGGAATGAGTAAACAGCTTTCATCACCGAACAATACTCAGCTGCCGCGGCTGTCGCAGCTTTGTCCTCTTTGGCTTTGCTGTTTTCTTGTTTTTCTTCCCCCTTCTTTTTTTCCCTGCTTACATCCAAACGAGGAGGAATTCAAAGTGTGAGAACTATGGGAAATGGAGACGCAAAAGCAGCAGCCAACAAAAGACTTCATCTCCTCGTCACAGAGAGAAATGCCATTAAGAGGCAGCGCTTTGATATCAAACACAGTGGCATTTCCTTTTCCCTTTCCTAAAATGACATGCACATATATTCGGTGTAACAAAGACGGCCTCTGAAAAGCAAGAAAAATGTGAGAAAGGAGGTCAGAGGGACGCTGGTTCCTCCATCTGGAATAGATATGCTGTCAGCGGGCCCGGTTGAGCTGAGCTGAGATAATTCTTGGACCGGGGTTTCAGTTTTCTATACAATTCTGCACATTATGGTCCGGGCTGACAACTCAGCACTCACACACAAGTTTGTAACCTTGTTGGGCTGCCGTCTGGCACAACTCCACCGCATTACCAGCTAACGTTTTATAAAAGCACAAATGAAAACAAATTTGCTGTGGAGAGGGGAACGTGTGCTATAGTTTGCTTTTGAATACGCTCCCGGATTGATTCATATCCAGTCATAACTGTCTCATCGGTCGGAGCAGCAGGGGAGGGCATGAAAGGCGCCAGAAATGTGTGCTATATGTTTGCCCTGAGCCCGGGGGTGTGTCAGCAGATACTTTTCACTTTCCCCTCAGCAAAAGTGCTGCCGGCCGCTCATCTCTGCTCTTTAATTAGCTGCAGCTAATTAGAGACGAGGACGTCGAGCCATGGGTCAGAGCCCCATAAAACACCTCACAATCTACCAGAAAATCTCTTCTCTTCTATCGGCGTTCTCTCTCTCACTTTCCCTTTTCTCTCTCTTTCTCCTCCTTTGCTTTTTTTTCCTGTGCTCTCCAGGCATCAGCAATATCGTGATGGATCCCATTTACTCTTTGGCGCAATAGTGGAAAATATGCTCCCGCCAAGAGAGAGGGGAAAACTTGAGCTCGGAGAGGTCGCTACCAGAGTGGCGAGCTCAGCACGGCTGCGTCCGTGCTCACGTTTGGAGTCTGGACGGTGCGAACGCATTTATGAACAGATGCTTGTTTTGTGGCAGAAACAGAAATGGTCACGTCTAGTTAGCAGAAAACCAATGGAGACTTGGACTAACTCTGTGATCCCAGGGTCACATTCCTTTATATATTGTATATTTCCATATATTTCCCTTCATACTGTAATCCACTCGATTTTGACTTCTTCTGCTTCTGGGGTTTTGGCAATACGTGCTTTGGCGTTTTTGTAGGAAAAAACGGCGTCAGTAACCTCTCCGTCACCTTTAAGGAACCCCGTCCCCACTTGTGAAGTAAAAAAAAAAAAGAAAAGAAAAGAAAACACGGACCAACAATGAAATTCCAGCGCTGACCTCTCCACCTTGAGTTGTAATTTGGTCTCAACAGTGGCTCCCAGCCACTCGGTCGGATTGCAGTGGGACATTTTTACAGAGGGACGGTTCATATGGTGCTCTCTCGGTGTCATCATCCTCTTTTGGATCACGGCAGTAAATCACACGCAGTCACACATAAACACACACACCGCTATGGAAAATGACATTTGGAAACAAACACTGAAGCGTACCACAGCCCATGAGTGTAAGGAATGCCTTCACCGCAGGACAAAGGAGCGTCTGTTGCTCCAGCCGCTCTTTGTAATCCTTGGACTTTTTCAGGATGATTTTTTTTTCTACCCGGTGTGACTGCAGCTGTGGCAGACGTCCACACCATTCGACCACCTCTGACTCCGAGCGGCCACACCACAGGGAGCTCATCTCACAGCCGGAGATGATCCGACCGTGCTCGTTTGGAGCTGGGAATGAACCCTGAGTAGTTAAGTGGATAGATCCTCCCCGACCCCTTGGAAAACAGAGATGTGGATAGTCACGGACAGAAAAAAAAACATTAATGGAGACAATCACGAAACCTCCTCTCCCCTCCCTTCATCAAACCCTCTCCCACATCACAAACTACAAATGAAAATAAATTCAGATGTTGTCTGTCTATCGATTGTCTGTAGTACTACAATAATACATATGTTATTGGTACTGCAGTACCAAAAAAATTGCATCTTCTGCTATCTTTCACTCTCTCTCTCTCACATATACTTATTATATTAGATACTTAAAATGCTGCTGTTTCATAACTGATCTTTTTGGTCTCTCTCATCTGTGTGGATGTGTGGAGCTTCTTTGAAACTGTAACATGAGGAAACCAACCCTCCAACCTATGTATAATTGTATCCACACCTTGTAAACTGTAAAAAGTCAAAGACATCCAACTGGCATTTTGCTTTCTACTGCAACATTTGGACTTCGCCGATGTTATTTTGCTTGACGTTTTTCCAGCTAATTCTCTGTTTTCTTCCCAGGGAAACGGTTAACAAGCCTGCTGGGTGGACAATGTCCTGCATTCAGGACTCCTGTGGGAAATTATACTGATGTAACAAAATACCAAAGAAGTCAACGTGACCAAATAGGTGCTTTTTAGAGATGACTCAAGGTTGCTGTTATGATTCATACAGTAAAGTCGGACGATGCCGGCCCTGCTTCTGAGGGAGTCTCTGTCTACTACAGAGAGATGGCCTCCACCTCAGATGACCCCAAAACAGGATTTAATTAAGAGGCGCCGTCACCAATGAAATCCCAAGGGGCCTGCAGGACAGCAGATCCTATTTCTTCTCCAGTTAATTCACCAAGTGACTCTTACCGTGGGGTTTGTCTCATTTCGGAACTGATTACCAATCACAGAGTGGAATCCCCCCTGGCTCCACTAATGAAAATCTGGCTGAAAGCAAATCAGTACACGCATTTAAATGAGAGATTACTTCTTTTTTTATTACTTTCTGTCCTTTGTGACTCAAAGATGGGAAAGGTTGAATTTATGATTTAGAGTATGTCTAAGAGCTATCCACGTATCCAGCACACCCTTTGATTTATCCTCGCTCATTCTAAATGAGTGCAGTTTCACATTTACTAAAACAAACTATAATAATGGAGATAAAAGTTATTTGGAAATCTTGACAGCCTGTTTGTAAAAAATAGGGCACCTATAAAGTACTGTCTGTGGTCATTTGCCTTAGCAGACAGTCAGATTTTTTTATTTCAGAAAAAGCACAGGCATGATTGGCTATTAAGAACAGCTTTCTGGGACACCAACCTAAATATTTATTTAGTCTGAAAGGCTTTCATGTTTGATTTGCACCCTGGGAATTATGTCAAATGGGGGTTGCACTATTATTTCTATGCAGATGACATACAACTTTACACAGTAATAAAACCCAGTAATATGACAGCTTAACACCCGCATACCTTTTTTCTTTTGGAAATCAAAACATCAGTGAAAATTTCCTCAGTCCTGCAGGTGAGGATCTGCGGAGTTGATCCACATTTCCTCTTTGACAGTCACTTTACGGCAAAATCCAAGACAAGCACATTTTTCCATCTGGGAAGAGACTCCAGGATTACACGTTTCCTTGTCTTCTGTGACCCAGAAAAAGTGATTCTTGTTTTGTTTTTTTTTGTTTCTTCCAGAATCGCCCACTGCAATGTCTCCGGCTGAGCAGTGTGTCAGAGATGTCAGATCTGAGCAAGATTTAGCTGCAGAGCAGGAAACATGGATGCAGCTTTCTCCTGTCTGAGCCCTAAGAACTTTTCTACCACTTGGTTACAGCAAACACCCTGTGGTAGTTTGTCTGATTTCCCTGTTGTCCTTTAATAGATTTCACAGCACCTTAAATTTAAAACAATATGTAGCAGTCAGATAAGAGGGCTGTTTGGACAAGGTAAGAATGTACTATGAGAAGAAATAATCATAATTAATTAATGACTTTCCCAGTTTTCAACACAACAATGTTGACCTAAAAAAAACAAACATCTCTTTTACTTGGTTCATGGAAGTTTCAAAGGCACCCAGTGGACTTCAGTCTGCACATTAAGTTATATTTACATTCACTGTTTCTCACCAAAGCACAATGTTTATACTCTTGAGGTCTAAGACAGACATGTTGGATGCATTTGTTTTCCACATAAAACATTTGTAAAACCCCTTTTTTGTGGAACGTTTTTGAACCAGCAATGTTTACATCCATCTTTATTAGCCAGCGGTCTTCTTCTTTGCATTTTTGCTGCTAGACTGCTTTGTTTCTTCGCACGTTATTGTCACTAACCATCCATCAGTGGCCTAGAGGAAAACCCTCAGGAGGAATGTGTATTATGCTAGCTCAAGCCTACTATGTGAGGCATGATCAAAATGGAACCTGCCGCTCGTGAAAAATTTTGCAGCGTGGCTTCGAATTACTTTTAATTCCAGCTAAAATGCTCTGCTGCTGCATTATTGAGTTTTCTATAAAGGAACAAATGAAATAATAATAGGAACAAATGTGATTATTCCACAGAAAAGCATTGTACCTCATGCATTGTAAATGGTTCCAAATGGGCCGAAACAATATGATATGAATGTTCAGGGGAGGCTCCAAAAATTCAATTTGTTGATAATAAAAATATCACCTGTGTTGGGGTGTAAGAGCTGTGAATGCTGCCATTGTGATGCTATAATTACAATGTGTGGGGAAAGTGATTCAAGCTGAATTTGAAAAGAGAGCAATGTGAGTAAATGGCTTTCCAGGCAAGTACAAAAATGATGTATTCCATCAGGTCAGGGGCCTATTGGAAAAAGTTAATATGTGAACTATTGATATTGGCCCATGTCTTAAGACTGTCAGTGCAAATTGACTGGCTTCTTATTTTACAGATATTTTTCCCCCTCCCTCACTCAAAGGCTACTAGCACGTGTCTTTAAACGAAGAAAGACTGTGCTACTCAAGAATGTTTGGACGTGTTTCAGATGCTCTCTCAACAATCTTTCACTTATCTGAAAGTCATTGTTTACTTGGAAAAAAAACAGTGTCCCTGTGGTTCTCCAGTTCATGTGGAGTTGTGATCTTCTCAGCCTGCCTTCACAAGACTGGAGATTTAAAGATAGACTTTTGACAGACTTTGGCCACTGCTTGAATGCATTGGTCGCTATCACTGGAAACTAAATCCAGGCGTGAGACACTCCCAAAACCCACCCCAACTCTCAAATATTGGATGGTTAAACCTGTCATGTCACATGGATTCAGAGATTACATCTTAAATCACCTTGATACCAAAACAACATTTGATTGTGAGAACAACAGAGCACCCAAAGGTGCCACACAGATCAGGACAGATTAGCCCCAGCTGGGAGATCCGTCACACTGCCTTTGTAGTGAAACCATTCAGCAGAGCAAAACAGAAAAAGGATTTGGATTTAGATGGGAATAAAGCCAAGATCTGGTCTTATTTTTAATCACAACAGAGAATCAAAAGCAATTGTCTTTGAGCTTGTCGGTTGATTTGCTTTGAGTTTTGTGCCCTCACAAGATCCTTCAAGACCGTGGGTGTGGGTGGGCTGGGGGACATAAGCTTCATGGCTAAAGTGAAGTAATCTGATTAAAGTTGGCGATTAGCTGCTAATTGATCTACTCAGCTGTTTTAAACACATTGGGCTAATACAGAAAGGAGTCATGTGGCAATGCTACAGCTGAGCAGGAGACACTGTTGGAAAGCAAGTGGCACACAGTCACATTCTCCTCAGGCTTCTCAGGATGCTATACTCCACTGCCACCAAGGCTTTGACCATGCGCTGAAAATCAACTATTGAACCAGTCCATGTGGGAACTGCCGCTGTTCAGATGCAGACACAGCAACTTAAATAATTCTTCATTTTAGTAACTTCAGATGCGGTGTGTCTGTAAATGAGAAGCTTAAACACAATGAAAACATCCACAGATGAGTGTTGAGTGCTTAAGACATAAGTGATTCAAGGATTCAGGAAAATATGAAGGGCAGACACACAGGTGGAACTAATGACTTTAACGATTTTTTTGTTCCATTTGCAATGTGCCATTATTCACAATATCAGAGCCCACAAACTCCTATATATTTCCAGCGGAAAAGCCAAAATAAAGTGACTTTTGTGTAATTGAAGTCATGTTGGTTAGTTTAGCTTTTGTCTGCCAATCTGGATCAAGACTCTCCTCTCCCTATAGCCACTTCATCCAACTCCTCCGGGAGGATTCGGAGGAGTCCCAAAGCCAGTCGAGAGATATGATCCCTCCAGCGTGTCCTTGATCTACCTCTGGGACTCCTCCCTAATGGATATCCCTGGAACACCTCCACAGGGAAGTATCCAGGAGAACTTCTCACGAAGTCCCTGCAATCCCTGGACATCTGAGAAAACTAATTTCAGCTGCTTGCACTCAACAATCTGATTCTTTGGTCACTAAACCTACACTTCAGGACCACAGGTGAGATCATTTTAGGCACCTAATACAACCATAGACCATAGAACCACTTTGGTACCAAAAAAAGCACCAATGAACAACAACTTCTGTTCTTGTTCTAGCTACACCTGTGGCTGTCAGGTGAAAATGTAAACCTTGAGAGATCTGTTTATTCAGTTGTCCTGGTTCCATGGTTTCCTGTCCCGTACTTAAGAAGGTCAGTTTAAAAAGAACCAGTGGGAAATGAAACAGCTGCAAATCAGAGTACGACCCCGGAAAGCAACAAACAGTTAAACTTCACAACATGTTCTCCCACAGATTTAATTGTTATTCTGTGTTGCTGAGGTGTTCCTGGAGCTGTCTCACCACCACAGTTTGGTTTTAATGTTTACCAGCTGTGACCAGCTCCTCCATCTCCACGTGCACTGCAGTGTGGGTCACATTTAAACCTGCACTAACTTAAGTTTTGGGCACTTAGAGCACACATTTTGTCTTGTTTCACCATCTCCTGAGGTAAATATCAGACTTTGGTTTCCACTGGGCTTAACAGCTTTTGTCTGTTTGTTGTAAAGCAGGTGGTGTACAATCAACCTGCTGCCATGTTTGTAAAAGGAAGGAACACGAATGGAAGAGCTGTGACTGGTGATAAGGCGCTAATTCTGAGTAGTCAGTCATCCTACAGGAACACACCAAATGTCTTGTGATTACTGTATTTTTGAAACTGAGCATCCACTGTGACTGTTCTTTAGATTTAGCATGTGGTCTGAAAAATGTGACAAGATAAATTATGCTCAGTCTACATATTAAATTTACTTCTGATTAATTCTTAATTGTTGCAACTTTAAAAATTAAGCAAAGGCCAATTTAATATGCACACTGTTTCATTTTGTGCCTCAAAACAAGTCTATTTAAAAAACAATGACTTGATAAAAATAGCACACAATCGGAACTGAATGAGAAAAATGCAAGAGAAATACAGCAGTGAATCAAAGTTTTAGAGATTCAGATATGTGGGTGGTTAGAACTGTTGTCTCAAACCTGGTTGCGACTTCAGGTTTGCTGCATTTTCTCCCTGTGAGTGCATGGGTTTTCTTCAGGTGCTCCAAAACCTGCCATTGTAAGTGAATGGTTAGCACTGCAGCCTCACAACAAGAGGGACCCAGGTTTGACTCAGGGTCTTGTCTTTAACACGTCTGTTATACTCCCTTTCCCCCAAAGCAGTTGCAGTACTGTTTGGGGTTGAGGGGTTGTGCATAATTTGGAGGCAGTGTGTCTGTTTTTCTGACAAATAGCTGGATATGTCCCAGAAAAAAATAAAAGTTAAAATAAAAGCACCACTCCTTTCAGTCAGACGTAAGACCCACTGGAAAAAAAGAGACAACAAGCAAGAAGCTAGGTATATGACAAAACTGTAGCTAAAGAAGTTAAAGATAAAGACAAATTCTCATTTTTAAGTTCTGAACCCAGTAAAAGACGTATACATTGACGTAACAATGTGAATCTTTATACATCTGAAGCCATAGGCAAATTGTTTTTGACGTATAGCACCAGTCCAGCACCAACACTGGAACTGTTTTGGTGGAAAAAGGGCCACATGTTGGTTTTATCTTTTCTTCTTCTTTATTCTTATCTTATCTTTATCTGGTTTCCCAGAGACATACACGTTTAGGTCAGTTGCCTTCCCTGTATGTGTGCTATGATATAGACCAACAGACCCGCCGTAACACTACTTTAGGTACAAAGTTTGTAGATAAAGGATGAACAAAATGCTTAAACGATGTTGTTTGACCTGTTTGGATTCACACATGAGTGCAGCATATTTCCGGTTGGTAGGTGAGGTCCTTCCCTCCAGCTGGTGTGTGAGGCCCATGTTCTCGTCCAGCTGCAGTGTGTAACAGGTTTTAGGGACAGCTCATGTTATCCCTCACGAGTCATCTCCTCCTCCCCGCTTCATGATCCCCTGGAGGTCTCAGACTGGCTTCGTGCTGTGGACCAGAGTTTACATGGCCCCAATCTTTTTTTTTTTTCTACAGCAATTTGTTTACACTGGAGTTGCCTAGCAACCACCACAACACATACACACACTGCTCCTCCTCTTATACTCTGTGTGTCATTGGTCATTAACAAGGCAACATCTGCGGAGAACGGATGCACACGTGTTTTGGGATGTTCAGGTACCCTTGGTAATCCAGGCCTGTGATATGCTTTAAAATGACACGTGTAGACATGTAGACAGAGTTTCCAGCGTCGGCAGGGGTCAGACAGAGAGGGGGGTAACCCCCCGTGACAGACTGTGACTCAGAAAAACCTCCTCACTCCACTAATCAGACGTAGATAGCTGTGTTTCAAGAACTACTCACTCTCAGTGCAGTCTGGGAACTTATCGTCGCTGCGCTCTTCCGCCTCGTGCTCCCTCGTCTGCGATGAATGTTTTCAGGAGGAAAAAAAAAAAGTAGGAAAGAAGGAGTCCAATGCCTCCGGTCTGCCATGACATCATTCCTGCACACATCTGGAACTGCTAGAGCCAATGTGTGTGTGTGTGTATGTGTGACTGAGCGTGTGTGTAAAGAGGGGGGCTGCAGGAGAATAGGGGGCTGGTGACACATCAGCAGTATGTAGGAAAAAAAAGGAGGAGAGCAAAAGAAAGGAGGGGAAAAGGCTGTTTATCTGGAAATTATAGACAAAGATGAAATGTATAAGCATGTGGGTAAACATTATCATCTGTGACCACACTGATGAATGAAAACCCATCAAAATCACAGCCTATGCAGAAAAACTCAACAACAAGTATTAATTTGTGGTCTTTAAAAAAAAAGTGCAAATGATGATCCAAACTTTGGAGAATTTCATTTCTTTTCATTCATCTCCAAGCTGATGCAGTGTTTTTTAAGATTCACACTCAAGTCACTAGTAGTCTGCACCACACCAGCAGATTTATAGTATGATTTTAATCTAATATTGTTTCATTTTTGCTGTCACTGCACTGCAGCATTCTGTCTGTTGTCTAAATAAAGATTTGGCATTTGGAAATCTTGCCGTACAGCCAGAGAGTGAAATAGATTCAGAGCTGTCATGGTTTGGGGGCTCATTCTCACCACTAGGGGGCAACACTTTATTGTCTGTGTGTTCTGGTTGGTGATTTGAAATCATGTAGCTGACTGCCTGTCAAATCATGAGAAGTGGACTCTTGACTTTTATGAAGCTGCTGAAGAAGAGGGAAATCATCTCTGTGCTGTTCCCATCATGTATGTAGAGAAGCGACATTTATTGCATCACATACATCTGTCGGACAAAGGCAAATAAAAAGGGAGTAGCTTCGAGTAACACATAGGCATAGTTAAGCAATAGCTTCAGCTCTTCTACTGCAGACTTGTGGAGATGTGAAACGATAGGAGAAGGAAGGAAAAGGAGAGAGCGCAGCCGGCTGCCGAAGGGATGTGGAGAAAGCTGGATGCCAGATGTTTGTTCCAAGCGCTGCAACATGCTCTGGCAAACACAACCTGAGCAAACAAAATCCAAGCCGAACCCCCTCATTTACAACACTCTCCCTTGATGCAAATCATTCAGTGACTCTGAGCTATCAAATTATCTTGTGACCTGTCAAAACCGCCCATTATTTCTTAGTCTTCACACAGCCGTGTAGTTGTCTGGTTTGCTGCCCCGTTCTCATGACGGACGTGGAAAGGAGGAGAGAAAGAGAGAGAGAGAAAGAGAGGGGAGTCAGCAGCAGGGGAAGGTAAAAAGAAAAAGTTTGGTCGATGTGAGAGGGGGGCAACACACAAAGCAGCGATTTGTAGACAAAAGGGCCCAAATATGAATATGACGCAAGAAAACATGCAGTGGAAGGTCGACAAAAGAGAAGAGAAAGAGGAGGGAGGGAGGGAAGGAGGGGAGGGGATATACTGGATATACAGTAGTCTCCAGAGCCCACGTGTGCTGTGAGTGTAGGAGATGATGGAGAGGCTTTGTTTTAAAGCCGAGCCTGGCGTGACGCACTAATCCAGCCGCAGGAGCCTGTAATGTTGTTGTCTCCAGCAGAGCCCGTGGAGCACAGTGGACCGCAGCAGAGCGCTGCGCTCCAGAACCCTGATCCTGAACTCTGCCGAGTTGGGATTCATTACAAACCAGAGGCACAGACACTGCCATGCCACAGAATGTGTCTGTCACTCCTCCTCCTCCTTTTTTCCCCCTCCTTCTCCTTCCTGCCTTGTTTGGGGGGGTGGGGGGTACCATTCCATGAGATCATGACAAACTTGTTCACAATGTTGCTGTGAGGCAGCTCCCACTTTTGATGCTCTCTCTTTTTTTCCATCTGCCCCACTTGTTCATGAGACTTTCCTTTGGGGAGGTGGTGGGAATGGGGGAATAAAGGAAAGAGTATGACATAGTTTGAAGGCAAGAGGGGTGCTGGGGTGAATACTGGCCAGCTCCCACCCCCAGCCAACAGTCAGAACACAGCCTCCACCCCCATGGGAGTTATCCTTCCTTCAGACTGGAAAAGTGGAAAAAGGTCTGACTCACAGGGTGATAAATTCCTTTCCTATGTTGACGGATTCCCCAAGGAAACCATTACCAGCATGAGTTGTTGCAAGTTAACAGAATTAATGAGTTAAAACAAAGTAAAGCTGAGTGTAATGCTACAACTAAACAATCAGTAAACATCTGAAAATTGCATTTTTTTTCTTTGCTTCAAGGCTTTAAGCATGTATAGTTCCAGTGCCCAAAGAACACTGCTTGATTTGGCACCAAAACACATAGAAGCCATTTTTTTTCTTCTATATCTTTTGTTTGAAATGTTAAAACTGCCTAATATTTTCCATGTTATTGGATTTTGTTCCTTCTGATTTATTTCTTTTTGGCTCTAAGACACTTGTGTCAGAGCTTGGCTTCTGTAGAGGCCTTGTGCAGTTTTGTCATGCTAAACTCGGGCAAGGCTCTTCATGTAACTTGGCTCTAACTTTTGCTTGCAGGCCTGCAAGGTTTAGATGGTAACTGATATCTACACAGGAACATAAAGTATAACTACAATATAGGCTGTAATTTACAGTAATTATGCACTCAATTATGCATTCTCTATAAATGTTAGTTTTTAGTGATTAAGGAAATAAAATCTTGAACATGACAGTGCTCTGCCCATCCAAAAGGAAACATGTCCAGTGCCGAGTGAGTCCTACACACAGCTGTGAGTTTATAAATCATCTCTGAGAATATCAGCAAAGGCTGTGGAACAAATTAATTCCCATCTGTAGCCTTAAGTCAACCTTGCCTTCATCTATCCTCAAAACATCATGGTAATGAAGACCAACAAGCTGTTTTCAATCAAACAACACAGTCTGCACTATGCCTTTCTGCTCTTTTCTGCTATTTTCCACTCCTGCATTCATATGGGGGTATTGTGGGTTGTAAAAACGGCATTTTCTTGTTGATGGGGGGAGAAAATGTGTGGAGAGTGTTTGGTGTTGGAGGTTGAGTAATGCCCAGATTTGGTACCAGGAGAAAGGGGTGGGGAGGGTCTGCTACGAGTCAAGGGGTGACGCAACCCTGCTTGGCAGAGGGAACTCGAGGTGTGAAGGTCTGTCACTGGAGCTTTTCAGATTTCTGAGACAGTTTACAGTTTTTGTCTCTGGTAACTGAGATCCAGATGAGGTCATGTTGCCTGCACTGTAACTACTCAAAGATTTAGGACAGTTTCTGAGAAGGTGAGATGTACGAAGTGCAGTCACACTTTATTAAGATTTGTATGTTGATAATTCACTAGTGATTGATTAACATGCATATTACTTCTATTTAGTAGTCTTCATAAAGACCTTATTAATGTCTTACTCTGTCATAAGAGTTTGGACAAATCATTAATGAACAATGACATAGATGTTTATCATAATTGTGTGAAAATTCTGCAGTTATTGAGAAATCACTAAATCATTCGGAAATGGGAAATAAGCGCTTAACTAAATAAATGGTTGATGAAACTACTTTCAGGTACATGAGAACAGAGTGAAGCAGGACATGGATGGTGAGAAGCACAAAGCTAGTCGGCTGACTGACTCAGACTCTCCCAGAAATAACTCGTTTTTTTCTGCAGGGATAATTCAACCCTCCCTTTAATCATCTAATTAATTTAATCCAGACAACCGCCGTCCTGAAGACAGACATGTTTTTCCTCTCCCAATGCTATGAGATCCTCCCAACACTGATTCAGTATTAAGAGTCAGTGATCTAGAACTGTGGGACCTCTGTGGACCAGTGGGATTCATTGCTGGCTCTCAGAGTCCAGGCCTGGACAGGCATGGTTTTCATTAGAGACATCACATCGGGGCCTGGTTTGGGCTTGGGATGTGTTCAATATGAAGACTGACATCAGCAGTACTTTTGGTTTCAGGCTGAAGAATTTAACACTGGGGTTGAAATTATGTTCTGTTATTGGGTTTGGTACAAAACACTTTCTCAGTTAATGCTGATACTTTACCAGTGATTATAGAGGAGGCAAATGTCTAAACCATTGTTAGAATACATTTGCTTTTGTCATAACAAACAAATATCTTTGTTGGCATTAATATGAGTTTAAAAGTGTGTGTCATCAGCATAGAGGGAAATTTTGGTGGTCAGGCTCCCTTTAGATGTGCAGCTATTTGACTGCGCTTTTTCCCCCTTTTTCCTTTTGGACCAGCTTTTTTTAAGAATCTATTTTGGCCTTATTTTGCACACTTTGCTCAGTTCTTAGGTTCTGATGTGCTAGGTGGGTCCAGATTAATAAAGTTTTCTTACTTTAAGAAATTCAAGTTTGACACCTCACTTTTGGGTGTGTACATTTTGAGATATAGTTTAATTATCATTTAGATTGTTGGTTTTGTTAACTTTTGGTTCTCTTTATAGTTGTTTTCAGTACAGTCTGGGTGTCCACAGGTGGGACAGGTAGGAAACTAGTCACTATAGCAAGGACCTCACAGCTGTTGCATGCAAGTAGGCACTGGACACTAAGTACATTTCATCATAGTTTTTCATTTCATTTTCTAATGTGCAAAAATCTGAATTAAATTCTGTCCTACAGTAATATTAACCACCAGGCTGGTACATTGCATGGTCAGGTACACTAGGAGAAAGATTAAATGTAGATCATGCTATGTTCCCTGATAAATTTCCTATTTCATGAACTGGAATTATTATGCATGAGATGCATGAGCTAATGTGAGCTGTTGAGTGGATAAGCCTGCCAAGCGTGCCAAGCAGTGAATTTGAGGAAGGGAGGAGTGACTGCAGGTAAAAGGGGAGTATAATGCTATGAAGTGACCTTTATACACACAGTGGTAGAGAAATGACAAGTAATATTAGATCAAACAGATTTTTTTCAGGTAAAGTTTTGTATTGTAGCCTTTATACCAGAGAAGGGCAAATTATGTTTTTTCCTAACAGATAACTTTATTGCATTTTGCAGACGGTATGTAAACCAATTTGACGGGTCCATCATTAAACCTCTGCCCCTTTTCTGTCAACTCTACCCGCACATTGTTATTGGTGTTATTGGATAGTGTGCCCTACATTAAATAGACATTCTGCATATGCCACAAAAGCACTGTCAAAACACAGTCTTTTGCAAAGATGATTGTGGGATAAAACAAAGTTCAAAAGTTGTTTGTATCAAATGGAGGCGTCCTCTAAATGCTCATGTGGATGCATACTCCTCTCTATTTACTTCTGCCTTTGCCACAGACATACAGATGGCAGCAATTATCAACCAACAAATATGTAGGCAGCCAGATTTTTATGAAATTACCCATCTCCTGTGTTTCACTGACTCTTGTTTTTCTTTTCTTTGCCTCCTGTAAAAGCAGTGGGAGCTCTCAACTTGCAGACATCTGAACCGGTGTTTTGGGCCTTTCAAGGGCCATTTTCGTTAAGGCTTCTCTGTTGGATTTGATTTCTTTTGAAAATAAACAAAAGCACAGTATACCTACTCTTAAAGGAAAACTACTGTTTTAGTTTCCTCGTCGTCCCACAATCACAATTCACTCGTATGACTTTAAACAGTTTGGCTCTCAGTGAGATCCATGTCATTCAACTCGTACGTATTATTATAGCAAATGATGAAGTGTGTGTTTGTTTCACTGGGTTTATGTCTGAGTGTGGATTATAACAGACTTGACAGAATGTGCAGTGAAGTGGCGTGCTCACTTCCTTGCGATTGAGGGTGTATTGAGACATGGCAGCCATTCTGAAATGGAGCATTTAGCTCCAAAGATTGGATCTTTTGGGCGTGTGTGAACACAGCGATCAAAATACGATGTGGAACTGCTACACACAGCTAACTACAGACAAGGGGGTGTGACAAGAAAATGTCAATCATGGCTATCCAAGCACTGTGTGAGATATATGTGTCTTTTGTGGATATTTTGGACTTTTAGCCTTCATGTTTGCTTTGACAGGTAAAATTTCTGACCAATGAGAAATCAATTTTCTGAGCGCCATGTGTGACCAATTAGTTCACACATGACACTTGTTAACAACTTTGTGCACTTGCAACTGTCACCGTGTGAATACAGATGACTTAAAAGAAAGGTAAAACAATAGTGTCTTTTTGACCCCTACCAGCAACAGGTCTGAATACAGATAGATAGAAGGAGGAGAAAGGAACTCACTCTCTCACACTTTCTCATTACCTACTGATTTCAGTCAGAGCTCGTCATTCATCCCCTTGCCCCACTTTTACTCTCAACCATTCCCACTTGACAGCTTTTACCTCTGACCCCCTCACCATCCAGGACCTCAGGCAAAAACAAATGAGCTCATCCTCTCCTCTGCTACACACCTCAGGAAGGTTTTGGTGTGTGTGCGTGTGTGTCTGTTCAGAGATCTAAAGGGGACGCAGAATAAGAAAAATACATTTTTAACTTGACTTTGTTGAATAACACCTGTCAATACCCAAATAAAGTTGTATGGAATGTCTGTTAACACATTCACATCTTTATTCATGTAAAAATCTTGAACTTTTGAAAGCCAAAAATGAGTGAATCTGAACGGACGGAGACGGACGGTGGCATAAAATCCATGCAAGTTTATGCAGTTAATAGCTGTTTTTCTGCAGTTGCCGCTGAGTTCAGAGAAAAAGGTTTATAAACTCTGAGCTAAAGGCATATGCTCATTCATGTCAGTGGTAGGTAAGACATCCACTTAGTGTACAGGCTATGTGTGATTGCCAGTTATGCATGAAAGGGTGCCAAATCTGTGCAAAAACAGGGTGTAATGTTCCCATACCAAAGCAGGATGTTAAAGGGGCTGTAGGTAGTACCTGAGGCTTGGTTGAAAACAATGTTTTATAGATTGTGAAACTCCAGCTCAACAATCTAGTTCCCCTTAAATTACATTACATATCAGCCAGATTATGTAGGGTGTACTACACTACACCACACCTTAACCACCCCTTGACCCATCAAGATCATACCCCACACCCCTTTCTTGGCGTACATACCCTGTGGCTCTCCTCCTCACTCCTCCAAGCCTAAACCCACTGTACATTGACCCGAACCATCTTGCATATCAAGTTTTTATCTTCCGGGGGTGCCGTGGCGTAGTGGTTTAAGGCACCATACCATGAACCCGGGCGACACAGGCTTGATTCCTTTCCCGATCCTCCCCATCTCTCTCTCTCTCTCTCTCTCCCCCATTCACTTCCTGTCTCTCTTCGCCTGTCCTATTTAAATAAAGGCAAAAAAGCCCCAAAAAATATCTTTAAGAAAAAAAAGTTTTTATCTTCCACAAACTCCTCCCCCTTTGAGATGATAAGCTGTTCTAGGGTGATGTATCCCTTCTCTGGAAATTTGTGTCACACTTTCTCTGTGTTGCCACATCACAGACTCATAAGCAGTTCTTCCCGTCCAACACTTAATCTGAACCATTTTGTGAAAATGTAAAATGGACCGCAGAAGGAGAGGCTGTCCCCTTTTTCCCCCCACTCTCCCACACTATTTAGGCCTTTCTGATTGCTTCTACGCGGCAGCTGTTGGATCTGCTCTCGTCAGGATTAGTCAGTGTCTGTGCTCGTGTCCATATTGGTGATTAGTGGGGGGTGATGGACTGTAAAACTCACAATGAGGGAACTAACTCCCTAAGTACCCGGTGACTCACCCCTATGGTGCATATTGTACAACATGTCTCTATTCACTTCTGCAGTTTCGACATTTGGCAACAGGCATATATCCTAGTCGTAATAAACAAACTGGCTGCTCAGACTCTACAGATGTTAACAACAGGGACCCTCAACACTCTCCAGACCTTGTTGCAGTGGCTACTCAGCTGAGAGAGGATTTGTTTACTTGTATGGGAGCATGTGTGGCTGTTTGCACACGTGAGAGAATGGCAGAATAAGCGAAGGAGACGCGCTTCAGGGAGAGTTTGTTGTAATCTAATAAGTATTCGCCATCTTCCCCTTCATCCTCAGTCTTTCCATTCTGACCACATCTATCTATTCCACCCCCTCCTCTCCAGCCTGCGTCTTGTGTTTTAGCTGGCAGACATAAATCAAGTGTCTGGAATGGAAACAGTCACGTTACTGGTGTGCCACATATGTTTATATTTAAAGCCTTTTCCTCTTTTTCTTTAACTCTTTCACAGAGAGAGAGAGAAAGAGAGAGAAAGAGCACCTGAAAAACACAGGAGGGAGAAACAGGGGGGGAAAAAGTGATTCAACCTGAAAATGTCTGCCCACCTCCCCCCACGACATTTGAGGCTCCCACTCCGGCAGCTCTGATCAGTGTTTTAACCAGGAGGGACAGGGAGAGGGAGAGAGAGAGAGGGGAGCAGAGGAGGTTTGGTTCTGCTTGACCCGCGAGGCCGACAGAGGTGGAAAGAATGTGCTGTCCAGCCGGTGAACACGTTAACACAGAGGGGGAAAGAACTTCCTACAAGCAGCGTTCCCACCGCCCCAAATGCCCCTCCACCCACCATCTACGCATGGAGGGAAGATGGAGGATGGGAGGAGGAGTAGTAGGAGGAGTAAACCGCATGGGGAGGAGGGGGATGAAAATGCAAACTGCAGCGAGATGGAAAAGGTATTGAGTGGCAAAAAAGAAAGATGCAGAAAGTCAGGAAGAAAGAACTGGGTGGCCAGAAAAAGAGAGAAAAAAATCGTGGAAGATGTTTTTACCTGAACTTTTAGGCAATGCAGCAGTTTGGGTGAAGGGGGCATGGCAGGCAGGTGGCCTGAGTCTGATCTCTCTACAAGGAGGTGGTTAAAACTTTAAAGGGACAGAACAACGTTTTTCAAAAAAACACTTATTTGCCTTCAATCCAAGAGTTAGATGGGAGGATCAGTACTAATTTTCAGGAGAAAGTTACTGGGGACAATAGGAAAAATCTAGTGTGCAACTAACATGATTACAATGACAATCACTCACTGGATACTTGAAGTAGCGGAAAACAGGCATCCAGTGCTCTTTGCACAATACTGGTTTATAAGAGAAAAGATGTGAATAAATTCATATTGTAAAATACAGCCCCTTAAATGGTTTGCCCCCCCAGTAAATGCCACCTTACCTGTGCTGGAGTTGAGTAAACGTCACCTACTTTACATACATGCCGTAAATACCCCATATGTCCACTCCATAAAAACTGCAAGGTTTCTTTAAGGATTTTATTAAAAAGGAGCAATTGATTTATTGCAAACTAAAAAATGGCGTGGGCTGGAGGAAGCCCGCTGCATGGAGAACTTTAGGGCCCTCTTGGAGATGGAAAAACATCTGCTCGCCAATATTTTAAAGGATCGCTGAGGCTTTAAATGGTCAGCTCCAAGTAATGGGGACACTCTTCTGGAAAGACGTCCGAAGTATGGTTTTGTGGTGCACAAACTTGATCTATCTGTACGACTGAGCACTGCTTTGTAAGGGAGAAATAAAGGGTGCACTATCTCTTTAAAAGTAAACTTTAATGCAAAAGAAATGTCAAAAAGCAAGCAGAGTGAAGCAAAAACATAGTTGCAAACAACCAGAATGCTGAAATGTTGACAGCAGTGATGTTTCCTGTTGTTTCAACAAACAGCAGGCCCACCCAGCCAGCATGTGCATGTGTGTGTGTGCATGTGTGCGTGCCTGCTGTTACACACATGGGTAGGTGTCAGGACTCCTCTGGGGGTCTCTGGCCCCTGTTAGAGGCAGTTTATGGGGAACAGACCCACACCTGTCTGCTGTTTCCTCCTACAACCAATGGTCAGCCTGCATCTCTCAGAGTGGAGACCCTCTCGGGTTCCACATGGAGCCAGTATCTTACTGGGGGGCCAACCTTTCGGCGTGATTCAGGATGACCTCCCAGTAAGGGGTGGCATCCAGTGTATCAGCTCGAGGCCCTCGGGAGAAGACAGTGTAAATGTGAGGCAGAGGAAGAGGAGGAGGAGGCCTGGGCCGGAGCCATGGAGGGGTCAGAGGGGCTCAGGCTGCCCAGGATACAGCTCCCTCTGCCTGGGATGACTCAACAGCAAAGCATCTTTCTGGCTCCATGCAAAACATCCACGTCAGCAGTCTTCCCACCAGCCTGCTGGGTCGTTTAATTACAGTCTGGACTGACTCTCCTTATCTGCAGGAAGCATTTAATCCAATCCATATCAGAGAATTTTGTGTGATGCTCTCTTTGCGTTAATATGTGAAGAAAAGTAACCATTTCTTGAGTATGTTAGCGGAAGTGTTAATCTGAGGTGGCAAAATGGACATTATCCATGAGCGTTCTGAGAAATAGTGAGAGTGATCTGATATCTTCAACAGCCTGTGGATTCTGTAAACAGTGACTTTCAGCCCCCTGACCCACTCAGTCCTACACCCCACTACCAGCTTCCTGTGCTCCTGTCGAGCTCTCTGTCAGTACCCCCCCACCCCTTCCCTTCTTTGTTATAACCCATCCCTGAATGCATTTATTCCCATCACTCCATCATTTTGCACAGCCACATTAGTCAAACTCCCACATATGTAAATAGTCTCTCAAATAGTTTTCAAAGGTATGGATTATAATGTTATTTTGTCTCCAGTCATTTTCCCGCAGACTGAAAATGGTCTAAACTGGTCTGAAATGACACTCCTAAAAGTTACCACATGTTAAACTTTGTTGCAATCACTGCCAGAAATCCAAGTAAGCCTGCTTCACCTTTTATTCCTAGTGAGCCTGAGATCTTCTGGTGGAACCATGGATATTTGGTAAACCCATTGTTATTTTCTTTCAAACAAGACTGAATAATAATAAATGAACTTGTTGCTTTGATTGGATGACTTCAAGTTTGATCTTGTTTGTCTGGTGACTTTCTGTACTCAGCAAAAGAGGTCCAAATAGCTACCTGTGTTGAACGACAAAAAAGAAAAGGTTTCATGCGCTGTCACCCTTTCTAGCTGCTGGGCCCTTACCAAGAAGCAGAGGACAATGCCTTCTTTTGGCCTCTTGTCATGTTGATTTCTTTGTTTTAGTCACCACATCAAAATCTAAACTACAGCCTTAGAGCTGATGTTGGCCTTAATTGATTAACTTGTAATTAGGACCCTTTATGAAAAAGCACTGACAGATGTTGCAAGATGCTGACATGGACTTCAAAAAAGAGCTTTACCCTGCATAGAGCTTCTAACAATGTTTGTCTAAAACCAGATGATGCTAATAAATGGGGGATTTTATTGTTTGCCAACCAAAAGAGGAGGAGAAAAATGAGATGCTATTGTTAGACTATTCATTTTGGACAGTGAGCTTTAAACAAAATGACTTAAAACCATCAGCATGGGGGGAATCTTGTTTGACAGGATTTCCTCAATTTATCTTCATTATTGTGGCTGTAGCGTGCAGTCTTCTTATTCTTTTTCTTGTTATATAATGGATGGATACTGAGCCCATGTCTTCATGAGGACAGAGCCCTAATGACGCTGTATTGGTCGACTTTATTGCTTGCTGTAAAAAGGCAGCTGAAGTTGAGGGTTATTAAATGGTGCTAAAGACTCCGTCCTGGAGCTTGGGAGAACTTCAGAGCAAGGACAAAACACCCCTGCAACAGCCCACATCACACAATGCAAATATGGAGGAAATGTAGCCACAAGATGCCAATCACCTTACGTCAGGGGCAGCTAGGGAGGTGAACCGGGGGCTGCAGATTTTCTACTGGATTTCAAGTCATTCACGGGAACAGATCTCTGCCTAAGCGGCTGATTTAACTTCCTGTTGACTCAGTGATTTTACTGAAAGGTTGCATGTGGCCACTGTAACTGAATTACTAATGGAAAAGAATCAGTTTGCTGAATCATGGAAGAAAACTCGATTGCAGGGTAATTGTAATTGTACCCCCGCAGGAGAGTTTCCCGCTAAGTACACCCTGGTTTCCTGAGAAAACCTCAGTATTCAAATGCTTTCAAATGTAAAGTTATGTTTGTGCTTTTGTCAGTGCTCCCAGAAAAGAAAGGGAACATTTTCTGCATCAAGGTAATTTCTGTGGACTTTCTGTGGCATACCAGACAAGGCAGAGATTTAGCAGGTTCTTGTCTGTGATGTATCTATATACAGCCCAGAGGTGGTTGACATTTATTGCATAAAAAAAAGAAAAACAAAAAAAACAAAACAGTCAAACTGTTAAACTGACCTAATGTGATTGGACTGTAAAATAATATGGTATAACGGTTGGCAGAAGATATCAAAGTTGCTCGAACTACTTAGTATCTCCTCCTACTACCACCCAAGTACAGGCACACAGACCAAATAAGAGGAAATAATAAAAATAAGAAGAAACTAGGAACATTTTATCAAAAAAGATAATATGAGCAATAGGGTATCAATTAGGTACATGAAAACAATAATAAAGAATATGTATACATGCACTAAAAAGATTTTTCACTATAGCTGCTGAAACATACCGTATGGATCAAGTGACTTGTATTGTTTAGACATGTCGATCAATGTAAGTGATACAATAAGTGCAGCCTAATCAAATATGATAACTTAGTGTAAGTGCAAAACAAATTTCTGCCCCAAGGACAGTATGTAGGGTAGGGTGGAGAAGGGGTTCGCACTGACTCCTTGTTTGGAGCCCAAGGGGTTTTACATATCTTGCAATGGACCGGTGACCTGTCCAGGATGTATTCCCTGCCTTTGCCCTGTGTATGCTGGGATAGGCTTCAGCAAAGGGCCGCCCTTCAAGGGTTAAGAAAATGGATCGCTCTGTAGGCTTTGGTGGGTAGGAGGATAGGTTCATGGAGCAGAGGGAAGCAGGATTGTCCACTGATCTCAGATTTGCTGTGCTCCTGCCCTGACCTGAGGCATCACCGGGGCGGGACAAGATGGCGCAGGGACAGGCTCAGGAATCTAAACACCCACCTCAACTCAGACAACAGAAAAAAGAAAGAAAGACACATTCTTTTGACACATTCCCCTAGATGAAAAGTTTTTTCTCTGGTCTTTTTAAAGCTGTGGTAGGACCCACCTTAAAAAGAAATGTCCTCAGCTCTTTGGTTTTCACCCAGTGTTTCCATAAGTCAACTTTAATATGATATCACCGGACACCTAAATTGTGTGTCACCTACCAAAGCTTGTGGCTCAGAGCAAAACACATCCATCCACAGAGACCACAGTTAACACAAGCATCTGCAGAAGAATCCATGGGAGCACGACTGAGTTAGACTCCAGAAGCTAAAAGTGACAAAGCCACGAGCTAACACTTTTGCGATGTTCCACTGTAATTTGCTAAATTTGAAAACTCACCCCAAATTGATGGATGGTGTCTGATCAAATATGGACAATGCTCAAAAGCCCTGAAAACTTTTTGAATAGAAAAACATATTAATTTTATAGAGCCTGAGTTACGTGGGAGGTGCTAGGTCAAATTAGAAATAGATAATGCATCATACGTCTCTCCAGGGGAATAAATACTCATCACTTATTCAGTAGAAGATATAATATTATGCCATGTTTCCATTTCTCTCAAAAATTATAAACTTTTCTGACACTACAGAAAAATGGATAACTGAGTGTCACATGGGTAAGATAGTGGACAGATGGATGGATGGGTAGATGGTTGGATGAATGTCACTTTAAAGATCATCACAAATCAACAAATCAGTCACATCATTTCTGTATTTTCTTTTAAATATAAATGAATAAATGAATCTGTGAGCATTTCTCTTATTACCACCACTTTTAACTGAGAGGAAACCTTGAGGCAATAATGACACGTTCTTCTAAAGAACTGCTGTTTACATTCTCCCCCTGGAGGGAGTGGAGGCCCAGTCTCTCTCTTATCCTGGAGACCAGAGTCATCCTGCCTTTTTTAGTGAACTATCCAGCCCCCACACCCCTTCCCTGACCAAAGTATACACTTATGAGTCAAATCTGAACCAAAATGAGCTGCCATCAAGCAATGCCAGATGCACCTCTGAAAAGCTCTGCTCTAATTGAGTTAAGATCTCTTGATCTCTATATAAACTGTATATCTCTCCCAGTTGTCTGTCCTGGTGGTTGATATCTGTTCCCTCCCTGTTTTCTCTTCGAGTCACAGTCTGACCATGCTTCTGATTGGTCCAATTGGTTTATTGTAGGATATTGAAGCATGGTCACAGTAAATGACAATCCTGACATCCAAGACAGAAATGGAAGCAAAACCAACCTTCGGCAAGGAAGGAGAAAGAGAGAGAGAACGAGAGAGAGAGAGAGAGAGACACCACTAAACAGAGGTGCGACAAGTGGGGAGGAAGGACCTGGAAGGGGTCATAAAGTAGGAGTAAAGGAAAGAGGGGAGAGGTGAGGGAAGCTTTAGAAGGGGTGAAATAGAGCGGAGGGAGGGAAGAAGGAGGAAAAAAGTGACAGAGGGAGAGAGAAAACGTGGGAGCTGTGAGAACGTGAGGCAGACGGAGCAGTGAGTGATGCAAAAGGGTGGGATGGAATTTGCTGAAAAGTAAGAGCCAAGGCAAAGGCGCAGCTGTCAAGGAGTTTTGTTCTCTTTAAAAACATCTTTTGGTCTCTTTGCGCGACTTGTCTGAACACACACACACACACACACACGGCACACACGGTCAAAAAATGTAAGTCACGGAGGGAGAGAAGAAGTGAGACTGCAGAGTGAGGGGAAACTATGCAGAAAAACAGAATTTGAACAGACCAGTAGAAAACAGAAAAGGAGGTGATCAACAAGTCTGGTTAGATCTAAAACAAGCTGTGGAGAAGGACGTGGGGACTGTTCTGCGCTGACCAAAGAGAGAGAGGAACAACAGAGCAGAGAGGGAACTAAATGAAAACAGGAAGAAAAAGGGGAAAGGAGGAGAAGAATTAATATTTTGTCAGAGCACCATGTATCCCTCACCCTCCCTGTGGACCCAGGGCCTGCGCACATGTCAGGACACCAGTGCGCATATGTTTCTACTATTACATGATAGGCTGTGGGGGAAATATAGGAAAAGCGTATCTGTGTGTGCATTGGGAGGGGGCTGGGAGAGAAGGGGGTGGAGAAATATCGACAAAGCTGCCTTTCCAACAATGAGCTCCACCTTCGTCTAGTGTATCTGTGCGCCTGAGGTTTTCCAAGTTTTCCAGCCCCAGCCTGGGAGCGCCGCCCTGTCCCACCTCCTCTCCACCCCTATTGCTCTTTTTTTTCTTTGCTTTCTCACTGAACAATAACAGTAAAACCTTGAAGTGAGCCAGACACATCAGAAGCATTATCTCCTTTTCTGTTTTAAATCAGGACAGCTGTTTTCCACCTGTCCAAACCTCAAAACCCACTTAAAGGGATATTTCCCTGTTTCGCCGACATTTAAACATTTGCTCTTCGGCGTTGAGGGGCAATATCATATCATTCACAGCTCATTACACCTCAGCACAGAGGTGAGGACAGGATGGTGATGTCAGGACATGAAAGGCCGCCCGCTGTGTGGCGGCCACGTCGTTTGCCCGGGTTTAATGTGGCAGTGCAGGGGAAAGGGGGCTCACCAAAGCGCCGCTTGTGATGTCATCCCATGAGGTCATCCATGACTTCATGGGATGGTTTTACAGTTGTGTTGCGGAGGTTTCCTGGTGGAACGGTGGTCAAGACGAATGCATGACATTTACCACAGTCGCCCGTTGTTGCAAGTCATTTCCCCGCACCCTCGTCTCTCGTTTGCTGTCACATTTAAATGTTTCCTTGCACGTTGGAATCAGCGGAAAGCTATGTTTCGCCGCATTAGGTCAGTGTAAAGAGAAAATATGTAAGTTGCTAGCAGGCGCTGAGGGCACACACGGTAACAATGGCGCACTGGTGAATGGTAAAATTTGAGGTTCAATGTGTGTTGGTTAGCTCACTCCTGATGAGAGAGAAGAATATAGATAGTTTGCTTTAAACACGAAGTTTCTGGGCAACTGTATTCACTGTCATTTTTATGACTTCCTGCCATCCTTTTGCCGACACATTTTATATTTCACCGGTGTCACAGAGATGTGCTGAAGCCAATGCCAGTACACACAGGGAAGGTGAGGGCACACACACATGCACACACACGTACACAACACACACACACACACCTACGGACAATTTAGGGTCTCCAAACAAGGGAAAACCCCTGCAGATGCAATTAACAAGCAAAGTAGCAGAACGGCCCTTAGTCCAACCTGGGACCAGGTTACTGCAGACCTTCTCCTCTGTCGCAGTTGAAGATGATGCTACCTAAAAACATGGACATAAATGATCATAAAACAAGCAGTGAAGTTCAGATGATAATTCTCTGAGAGTCAGTCGTTGTGAGCAGCTCCTACGGTTGACGAAATCATTGGGGGCTGCTCATCTTTTAGCAGGGTGTGCACATTCTTTATATCCTTCAGTGTTTGAAAACCCTCAGAGACACAGGGGAAGAAACACTTTGTTACGTCTGCTCATGGCCGATGGGCCTGTCAAACAAACTGTGTGTGGGACTGAATGTGTATGAGGGAGCGAAACAAAAAAAGAGACAGAGAGGTGAGGAAATTCTTCTGTTAATGAGTTTACACTGTCAGATTTTAGCGTTAGGAAATGTACATATTTATGCGACTACATACTGTGCTGTAAGCAAAGAAGAGAGCTCTTCCTTATACCTGTGTGACAACACTTCATGGGTTATAAGCATACCAAGCATTTCTGTGTGTGTTTGTATGTGTGTATTTGGGGGGTGGCGGAGGATGGGGTATAGTGAGGGACACCCAGCAAAGGAAGATAAGGTTATGTGTGTCCCGTGTCAACAGACTTTAAATTTAGCTGGTACTTTGTATATTTAGACAGCCCATCCTAAATAAACTTGAGCCGACCCCTCTCTCTCTGTCTTTATCTATATCCGTCTTTCATCAGAGAGCCAGCGTGCACAGGTGGTGCGTGGCGTCATCATGCAGCTTAAACAGTATGCGGTGGCTGTCTGATTTGTGATTGATACTACGGATGTTATGGCTTTAGGCTGTCTGCAAGGTGAGTCTTGAGTGTTGGCAAAGGATTAAAAAGATATACTGAAGATGTTCATATATTAAAGGTATTAAAAGGCGAGGAACATAACTAAAGAATCTAGAGTCATGCCAGCGACTTATTGGTACTATGCTAATATACAGCAGGAGTAGTATTTTGAGGTGGGCAATGGTGATAAGATACAAATATCATGTTTACATACAGATGGTTAATATAATGTATTTATATGTATTTGCTACTTGACAGTGACTTCTATGGCTGAGTCTAATGGGAGAACCCTTGTATTGCACGTATTGCTAAAAAATTATATGTTGATCTGTAGAGAACCCAGTTACGATATTTAATGGTAATGTATTCAAATGTCAGCGTCATTGTAGCTAAATGTCAGAGGACATCATCAATCAGTCACCTCCGTCTTTGTGGAACCATGAACACTTAACCTAAATGCCATGGCAATTCATCTCATAGTTGTGGAGATAGATATTTCAATCTAAACCAAAATGGTGGCTCACCATCGACATCTAATAAGACAGGCTGCTGCTAAGAAAACAATTATCTCCCTAACGGAGACAAACAGGTCCTTTCACTTGGTGTTTTTGCAGCTCTGTCCCCTTATTAACCTCCACAGCAAATACGACATGATTGTACTAGTTCTATCATCTCCCATTTTGTCTCTGTTGGTACCCAGCTGTGATGTTGCTCCTGGAGCTCCATTAATATAGGATTATCATGGCAACACCAGCATGATAATATCAGAGCCACGCGAGAGAGCAAGTTTTAAGTAGTAGACACAACGATGATGGACTTTTAGGAGTGTTGAATCAGTCCATACAGACTGACCACAGCACTGTGAGTCAGCCCAGAAAACAGCTGCCCAGATACAGTGAAGACACACAGCTGCTCTTCATAATGTACTCTATGTGACCTGAATATATTATACTAACCTTTTCAGTGGACCATGTGAGGCGGATGCTTGACTGACATAGCTGTGTTCACTCATGGGACTCTCTTTAAAGGTGTGGTTGGTTAAAACTCCTGCCAAAAGTTGGGTAAGATAGAAGACATTCCGGTCTAACATATGAGTGGTAATATGCTAAACTGTAAAGCTGGTATGCAGACATGTCTCAGAGACAGTGAGTCAAATTGCTAAGCTGAGTTGCTAAACTTAGCTTAGCATGGTAAGCTGCTACATCTGAGCCTCAGATACAGTGAACCAAGTTGCTAAGCTAAGTTGCTAAGGATAGGAGCTTTTTTGGAGCTTTTTGGAGCAGTTTGAAGTCCACAGACATAAACAGTTCTTACAACCCTGATTTTGGTGACACCCACAGGATGACATTTTTGTCTGGTAAAGCTGTCTACATCCTGCTGTAAACACCCTCCAATATGAGGAGGAGCAGGGATGGTAAGCCTACAAGACCCAGCAAAGACCCTTACCAAACTTCAACTAAAGCTGCTAAATCTGTATGCGATGGAAATGATTTGGAAAGGCACAAAAGGACCACTTCCATTTTCACACTGTATTTATTCACCTGGCTCCCTTAGATATGAAAAGATAGCAATGCAATTTAGTAAAATAGTCAAAGGTATCAACAATCAAAGAGGCACTGAAATTCTATTTTGCGCTTTTGTGGAATTCAACCATCGTCCTGATAGTCTTGTTCATTCCTACAGAAAGTGTGAACATACCAAAAGCATCTGTTTCTTTTTAAGTCCTTATTAGTCCTTTTATCCCTATCAATAAACCAAACAAAAATAATTAAAAGATGGAAAGCAAATAGCATAGCAACATAACTTGTATTTTTGGTTAGTGTGGATGTGAGGATTCTACTGCTCTGATGTGGACTGCAGCACCACTTTTGAGCAATGATGACACAGATGGTTTCAAATGAAAACATCCAGCAGCCCCTTGAACTGCAGCGGAGCATCCAGAGTATTTTGATCCAGCCTGGATGTATTGCTACAGTAATCAAATTTATGTTAAGAAACCCTTTTGCTGAAGACTGGTCAGATAAAAAAAGTCACAAAGATGAGTCGTTGGGATGTTGTGATGCCAAACATATGGTTTTCTTTCTTCTATAAAATGTTGGGCCAGGAGAAAGCGAACAGGCCAGTTGGACATTGCTTATTAATTCCTTGCAGCACTTAACGACACTGTCTTGAGGCCTTTATTGATTTTCAGCTAGGCTTGCTCTGTCTCCTGCTGCTCCCATCTGCCTCAGCCGCAGGTTCTGGCTTTGCTTTGTTTAACAAAAGTAGAAACCACGCTGACAGTTATTTAAGAGCGTTTGTCTATATCGTCAAATCAGTGCTATTGGAGTTTTAATTGACCAGCAGTTTGAGTCCCCATCAAGAGAACACCAGATGATGCCATATCCTGTGGAACAAATGGGCTGCATTCCTCCACTAGAGGTCCAGATGGTCACAGAATCAATGCCAGCGTGTGCTGCAGGTTTCTGGCAGTCCCGGTGGCTCACGCTCTTATTAGCACACTTTTCAGTTTGTGGCTCTGTGTCTTTTGATGGCTACCTGCCTGTGTTTAGACAGAGTGCTGCAGAGACACAGTTCATTGTGCTCAAGCTGAGTTCAATGTTGCATCACCATTGCCCAGCTTGCTTCCACAGTAAAATGTCCAGAGCAATCCTGAGGAGTTGCATAGTACATTTGTAGCTCTTCTAACGTAAGAAGTGTCACTGTACCACATTGGTATCTAGTCTAACCTTTCTAAAAGTGAAACCAGGGTTGTTGCAACACATGCAAGACCTGACTAAAGCATCGTATCATGATCTGGATCATGAGTCCAGTCCTTTATTGTTCACTGTTACCCGGATGTTCGTGGGAATTTATTGAATGCCCTAGACTTGTTGAACATGAACAAAGGGTACTCTAGGGGCAGGAAACAGGAAAATACTCAAACCAAGCAGCAGTGTTTTTGCTGCTCACTCAGCAAAACAGATCAGGAACAGGCAGAACAGGCAGATCATCCACCAGTTCCACACAGTACAGTGCTATCATGGTGGGAACCCTGATTTTGATTGTTGCAGAATATTCAACGCCTTCCAGCCCATAAAATGACATGTAAGGAAGGTAGATGTCTGCAAAGTTGTGTAGAGCACCACAGGAACACTTCCTGTTGTGTGTCTGTTGTTTACCCAGTCAAGGTTATACTTTATTTAATAATAGCTTCGGGGCGCTTTGAATTCTGGGTGGTCAGGTGCAGCGCTTTAAGATGTTGTGTAAGGATACAGCAAATTGATGCTCAATGTCGATGGAACAAGGTTATTAGAGTAGATGTATCAGTGAGGTCAGGCACTCCCAGTGGTGCCTGTGTCAATTACTTAACATTGATTTTAGAAAGACAAAAGGCAGCTGTGCTCATTGCCTTTACTGGCGATTGAAGCAGTTGCTGTTTTAATTGTCTCGGTGTCCTCATGCACATCAGCTTCTCCTGTGCATGCCTTATCAAAGTATTTTAGCGAGTGTCTCAGTTATTTGTCAGGGATGATGCTTAAGCCTAGATAACAGCAGCAAGATCAATAAACTGGTGAGGAAAGGATATCCATTATCGGCTTGAACACCAACTTATTAAGGGGATCATCCAGCAAAGAACAGATAAATAGGGCTCTTCCCACCAAGAGCCCCACTCGGGTAGTCTTCAGAGAAATTCAGGAAGTTCATCCATCCATCCGACTATTATCTTATCCACTTTGTACTTCAACAGTGTCAGGGGGTCTGCTAGTGCCTTGTTCAGTGCAGATATGGAGAAAGCAGGGGTGATACACTATATAGGTTACCTCTCCAGTACAGTGTACACATACCATTCACCCTTATGCTGTCACTTCGGGCCATGCATGGTTTTAGATGATGGAGGAAAAGAATACAAAGAAAAAACCCTGTGTAGACATATACATACTCAAAAAAGTCCTTTGTCCCACTGGGATTGGAACCAGGGACCTTCCGGCTGTGAGGCCAGTCAGTTCACTGGACAGGCATATTTTACTTGATAAAAACTTCGCTCCCTATTTCTTGTTCTGTTTTGACATGTCAATGTCGTTTTCTATACATTTGCTTTGTGCTATATGTATATCGACAGGGTTAAGAAAGCCTTTTATATTGTTTTTCATAAACTGGACAAAAAAAGATTAAATGTTAAGACCACTAAAATCCCCATATTTCTTTTTTATGATGAAAATAAATGACAGCATCTTACCCTTCCAGAAACAATACTGTGGCTGCTTGTTATAATAAACAGACTTTGTTTTGCAGATTTTTCTACTTATTCTCTCTTTCACAGAAATCACACCTAGAAAGAAAGTGCCAGAGACAACCACAAACTGAGACTATAATTCTTAACTTGTATTATTAACTTTTCAACCCTATTACTCGAGCAGCACAGACATTGGATGAATCGAGTTCTGCTCTCTTTTTTTTCTACATTTTTTGCATTCAGTGGCAATTATTTTGTCTTCTGATCCTTGGCGTCATTAATATCTACACCAGGGAAATGATGGAAGATTGTTGAATATGGTCAGCATTAGACAAATGTAAGAAAAAGACTGACCTATTTGGAAATGGCTACAGTCTTAATCCAACAACAAACCTCCACCTCACTACAAGCTGGAGAGGCAACACTGCTTCCTGTGTTTGTACATAATTATTGGAGATGGATGTAAACCATGGGCTGATTCATACATAAAATGACAGGCCAGCTTCTTCCTCTTGAGGAGCCTTAGATGTCTCTTGTGCCCAATCTACTGAAACACAATTTTTTTTCTTTAAGCTGCTGTAATCTTGGCCTTTGACGGGCTGATGAAAATGTTGGAAGACTGTTCCTGTGCTGCTGGGCTGAGCCTGGACCCGCTGGAGGTAGTGGTGGGGAAAAGGATGTCAGCAAAACTACGTGCCATATTAAACCCGGTGACCTCCTTCCTTCATGCCATGCTGTCAATGTAATGAAGCTCATTCGCTTACCAGCTAATTCCACTGAGGTGTGCCAGGCAGCGTTTCAGGTACTTACTTGTGCCAGAAAAGATGATCTATCGGTCGATCTTCTTTGTATCTACCTGTCAGAAAGATTTTTTTTTCTATTTTTGTTATGGAAGCAGCAGGTTTTTTTCTCTTTGCACTCAGATACTTGTTTTTTTTATGCTCAGACGTTGCACATGTTTTGTATTTCTCTGTGTGTCATCTGTCCTTAATTTTGACAGTACTCTACATGGTATTCCTTCATCCTCTAAAAAGCCATGTCTCCTGCTTCGCATCAAATCTTCTCAGCTCTGGGACGCAAACAGAGAAAGATGCAGACGCCAAAGCTACAACAAAATTAACCGCAGTAAAATGTTAAGTCATCGCGTTTAATTCACTTAGCTCATTATTTATTCTTTGTGTCTTTGTGAGGAGAGAATAGGAGACACTTTGCTTGCCACTGCTCTTTAACGAGTTTCTGGGTGTACATTTTTCTCAGTGGGTTGTATGGCTTAATAACTGCCAGCAGCTCCAAGTTGAGAAGACAAACCTCCACGGTCCCTTCCCTCCCTCCCTCTCTCCTTCTTCCCTCTGGCCTCCCTCCCTTCTTGTAATTTTCAGAAGATTCTGGAAAGTGCTACCTCACCCTTTCTATAAACCCCTCTTTAAAACAGGGCAATACTTTATGTATGACTCGCCGAAATGTTTCCACCACAGCTAAAACCGGATTGTTGAAGAGCTTGTTCATTTGGCCGACTACAGAGTGATATTGTTTTTCTACAGTTTGGTAGGACTCATCACCGCAGTCACGTTTTATTTCGAGGGGAAGTGAGTTTTGTTAGGGTTACAGGCCACGAGAAGGAAACCAGAAAGAAAAGCAAACTGGTCCTCCAGGTGCTCTCATCTTGGTCAAAAAGTACAATATCTCTTTCACTCGTGTTGCACACATATGACATCTGCTCGGAGTGAGGTGGGGGCCCGTGCTGCAAAATGGATGGAAAATGGCGTGAGTGAGGGAGGGAGAAGAGAATGGATGGGGGGGGGGGGGAAGGACATGGAGGGGAAAGAGATCAGTGGAAGGAATATGAATGGAAAGGAGAGTGCACGGTGTGATGGGCAGGGAGACTATAAAACCGGAGATGATGGTCTAAAAGCATAAAAAGTGGAGTAAGCCTCGTCAGAGCCCTGCACACATGCCTGGAGAGCGCAGCACGCATCAGCGGTGCACACATCAAAGGGCCGCGCTCGGGCAGGCCGGGAACCGTCTAGACACGCTCTTCCCATCACACCATCCAGTCCTGCTCTGTTCACTTTGGCCTCTCTCCGCCACGCTTAGTCTATTTTTTCCATCTCTGTGTCCCCCTGTGTTGCACATATTAATTGTGCTCATGTTATGGCTGTCTGAGTGCCCCCATGGCTGAGACAGGACTCTGCAGTCATGCAGTCTGTGTCTGTGGGGGCTGTCCCTGGTGTTAACATCTTCCCAGACGAACAATGACCAATGTTTTGGCATGTTCTTTGGTATCTCATAAAGACTCACAAGGCACCTTTGGTTACCTGGTGTCAATCTGTCTGTCTGTATTTAATGCTGTCTGTTTTTTTGTTTTTTGTTTGGGGTGTTTCTGGTAGTTTCTTGTTTCTTTGGCACGTTCCTCCACAGGTGTTTTCTTCTAGTCCTTTCTTTATCACCCTGCTGTGTTCCCACTGTCTCCTTACCACTCAGATTGTGTCCCTCTAAACCTCTCTCTGTTTCTACCCTTGTGTACTTTTATTTGTTGTGTGTGTACTTTGTTCTTTGGGTCTTTTGGTTAATTCTTTGTCTCTTCCTTTTGGTTGTTCTGTGATGTCTGTAAGCTCTTGGTTTACAGTTCATTTTCTTCATGTTTTCCTGTGTGCCTGGTGTTTTGGTCCTTTTGCATTTTAAGGCTTAATGTCACTCTTTATGAACTAAGAATTAATTTAAATTGGTTTAGCTTGAGCTTGATTTTAGTTTAACTTGTTTTTAGTGAGCTGTTCCTTTTGCATTTTAAGAAAACCTTTAACTTTACTGTTGAGTGGTTGTTGGAGAGGCACATTGGCTGCTAATTTACTCCATCGAACATGTCTTGGGCATTGTTATATATTCCTAGGAACTGCTTCACCAAGCATATTAGAGTGACATACACACTCCAAAGGCCTGGTGGTGGTTGAGCTTGGGTTGGTGTGGCCACCCTGGAAACTGAGCTAAATGAGACGGGGAAGAGAATAACAAAGTTGTGTATGTATTTAATGATTTGGGATGAGATGGTGATAAATTCCCACCTTGTTCAATATCTCACTTTGCATGCTTGGATGCGAACATCTGTTTATTATCTCTGATCCCACCTGGGAATATCATTGATTTTTGCAGATATTTGTTCATTAAGAGGGTGCTCAGCAAATTGAACAGCATACTAAGGAGACTCCTAACATGTGTGCTAAATTAAAAGGGATTTTATCCAGTAATGATTCAGATTCTTTATTTTAGAATCATGAAGGTCAAGCTAATAGTGGAAATGTTAAGGGGTCACCCTGGTGCCTAGACCAAATGATATGCCATTTCAAAGAGACTTTTACTGTTTTCTTAATGATGTCGGTAAAAGCTTTTACATTTTACCTGTGGCAATAACCCTTTTTTCTATCAGATAGATCCATTAGTCAAATTCATATGTGGCACTGCAACAAAAACAGAATCAGCTGTGGCCCAAAATCTCTCAAAAGCTGTTTCCATTACACCACCAATGTTAGTTATTAGACTTTGCATTGTGAACTTGTAAACCATGATGGTTAAACATTTGCAAAACACTTAAATAAAAACATTTCCAGAGGCTATTTTTACATTCCTTGATCCATTGGGTCGCCTGAAAAAACAGTAAAATGTGGAAAATCATGGAACAAGGCAAGACAGAGGATGTCAGAATTACAGAGAGGAGGAGTGAAATGTACACAGAGTAACTCCAGTAAGTAAGTAAGTAGTGGGAAAGTCCCCCTTCCCACTCTCTCATCTCCTCCTCCTCCATCCCTCCCACACCAGTGGTTCCTGTCCTTGGGGACAAGATCTGAATGGGAGCATTGGACTGGATCACTGTTAGACACTGAGCAGACAGTAGGCACAATTCTGCACTCAACACCATGAGGAATGATCCAGGATGGTTTGGATGGCATTATGTGCCCCTCAGTGTTTCACCACCTACAGTCCACTGCGTGCTCTGTTTATGGAGTAGGTTGCTTATTTCTGTCTTGAGTTGTACAAGAGGAAAATCTGCACAGATGCTTTTGTTCATTCAGAGTTTTGTAGTCTGGGCGTGAGCGTGTCATCAGCCACATGAAACACCCAGGGCGCTGGGATTTCTGACGTACTTCGCCCCCTGGTACCACTCTTTCTCAAGACCGTCGTGACCTGTGGCTGTCTGCATACTTTCTATTGTCTGTGCCCATCTGTGTTTTGCTGAAACCATATTATACCATGTGGATTTTCCCTGTGAACATCGTCTCTCCCATCTCGACCCCCCAAACTCTCAACCCCTCTTTCTTTCTCTCTCTCCTCTCATTTTTTTTTCACCGGGACACATCTGGATTTCAACTGCCGACCATTACATGGTAACAGCTCCGGCTTTTACGACCTTACGCAGAGAAGTGGCAAGTTTGAGGCCATAAAATGACAGACATCCAAGGAGTGGCAATACTGTAACTGGCATGTGATGAATGGACACATCGTGCCCTGCTGTTCCTCTCGTCTGATAAATTAACATGTTGATGTTTCAAACATACAGCAGCAATAAATTCACAACAAGAAGCTACTAGAACTGTGCGGCGCGACCCCTCTCCAGACATTGTGTTTATCAAGACCAATGAGTGCTTTGGCCGGGCTTGCAGTGTTAAGATTTTCCACAGGAGCACTGCCAAACCTCAATGAGATGTTTGTGATGAATCGCGTTGGATGGAAAGTGTATTAAACGGGGCTGAGTGGGGAGATTGCCAGTGAAATGATGAGGGATGGAACAGTTGTGTTCATATATGCATTGTATATGTGTGTGGCTCTGTGTGTGTGTGTGTGTGTGTGTGTGTGTGTGTGTGTGTGTGTGTGTGTGTGTGTGTGTGTGTGTGTGTGCGCTGCAAATCAAAGAGGAGCAGGACTGCTTGTGCAAACATGTAATATCTGCAGAAATCCATTATTCTTTCTATGTAAAGCCTCAAACTGAGCAAGTGAGGGGATGGCTGTGATTGGTGGAGATAAATCAAATCTTTCTAGCTGGGGTCTTCCTGTCCCCGCCTGTTACGACCCTCCATGCAGGCAATGAAGACTGTCTTTTTTTTCTTTCTAAACAAGGACTAGGGTGAGAAGGATTTGCCCCTCAGGCTTAAAACATAACCGTGAAATAGTTTGGATGTCAGAGCCGGGGGCTCCTGGTATTCACAAAGGCCCATTAACTCCAGCAGTACAACCATATTACATAGGGTGGGTCTGTTTTGTGTATATACACATGGGTGAAGGTGAGAACATCTGCTGGGCAGATCTGGGATTGGATTAAGATGAGAGGGAGACTCGGCCAGCAGTCCTTGATCTATGTGACCTCTTACCTTTGAGATGATTAGTTTCTGAAGTCGTACCTCATAATAGAAGGAAAAGTTCCACACGCTGGACTCAGTTTTCTTTGACAAGAATGCGCTCTGGCAGGAGAGATGAGAGACACGAAATGTCTCAAAGAGCCTCTTTTCTGAGAGGGCGATTGTGTTGTTTCTTTATGTGCTTGAATCCAAACCCTCAGATTGGGCTTCTTAGTCACAGAGGTTGCTGAGCCAATGGCATCATGACCAGTGAAAGGAAAAAAGACGACCACAGACTGTTTGACTCAGCACATCTCACTGTTTCCAGCATTTCCTGAATATCTCACAAAGCTCCATACATGGAAGCCTTGACGAAACCAAAAGGTAAAACACTGCGAAAGGCGGGACAAACAACCAATTTACACACGACATTCACATCTGATCTCTATCTAAAAGTCTTGGAACTCAGGTGCAGATGAAAACCGTTGGCACAAGGATCAGCGTTTGTAGTCTCGTAATTGGATGTCAGCCAGGTGTAAATTCCCTCTAAGACCCTGTCAGATCAAGATTAATCCGATTCCTTCTTAGAGATCTCCAAACTATTTCAAATCATCCTTTGGGAGAAATGATTGTGTGTAGCCAATTTCATAGTAATCCACTGGTGTCGACATCATGTCAGGAGGATTCATCCAGCAATGCAGTGTAAAAATTATATCAGTTGGGATAAGGATTACATCAGTCAAAAAAGATGCGTATTCAGTAGAGAATGGTCCCTAGTGGAGTATGTGTGTGTCCCTGACTGGAAATATGTGCCCCAGTGCTACAGTGTCCTCTACTCCACCACCATCCCGGAGACCCCGACAACACAGTTTGACTACAAAGCAGCAAAAGAAAATAAGTGAATAAAGAACAAGCCAAACTTGTCTATACCTTTCAAAAAAAGTTATGTTTTCCAATTGTGCTCAGACCAAATGTCCAAGTGAGTTGAGTTCATCTCATTTCAACAAGTGGAATTGTTTAGATACTTTGTTAGCTCATTAGCACGTCCCTCAGCATGCACAGTGTAGAGGGTTCAAACTCTTTCAATGTGAGGAAAATGTTGATGATGTTTTGTCATAGATCATGTTACACATGCGGCACAGATGAGTCACATGATTCTCTCAACATTAAAACAATGCAAGAATAATAGAAAACAACCTCCACCTCAACCTCCCCCTGCGGTCTCTGACCATGCACGTGCACTGTGGAACATGTTACTGTTCGTCTCGATCCTGGTTTAATGTCTGCACCAGTGCTTCCAGTAGCTATAGAGATATTTCATTTTTGGCCAGTGGGGGATTGATGACTCACTCTGCAATCACAAGAGCCACAATATTGGTTCAATATGATTACAAGTGGCTTTTGCAGTAATTTTTTCCTTCCATTTCCGCTGTTGTGAGGGATTTTAACCACTGCTCCTTTAATATCTAAACTCATCAGTGAAGAGGATCTTTAAGAATATCCAAAGCTACGACTAAAGCTACGAAAAAACAAACTTAAAAAGTGGTAAACAAAATGGGTACGATCGAGACTTCTGTACAAGCCGTTCCCACCTCTGGTGACATGCCAAAAGTCTCGGCTTTGCCACTTCAGACATATAATATGACCACACCCACCAAGAGTCCAGCTGGCCTCTGCTCCATCTTCACTGCTAAACCCTCTGATTAGCATATCCTGCTGGCTCTTAATTATTACAGCCTGCATGCAATGTTTAATTCATGACATCAGCTTTCCAAAGAGTATAAAAAAATAACAAGAGTGTGGGACAGAGAACAGCAGGACCAGTGTGAGCCAAGAAAAGGGGCTGCACGCCACATGTGAGACCAAGGTAGAGTATCGGAGTGGTTGGTTGCCTACAGAGTGGAGCACGCAGTCAGGCCAAAGGCAAAGAATGGTCCAAGCTGTTTCTCTGAGTTACTGGGGTCAGTCGGTTACTCTACATCCAAGTGATGCAAACTCTCAGAAAGCAGCTCTGTGGGCTACCTCCATTTCTCCCAGTTACTCTGTTTGCATGTGCATAATGTATCAGCCCCTTAAATGGGCTTTTTTGCAATAAATAACACAGAAATGGAGAAAATTGTAAGCACAGTTGTCTCGGTCGTCCAGGCTCAGTAGTTTGATCTCAGCTTCAGCAGCCTACATGTAAAGTATCCTCAGGCAAGAAAGTGAACCCGAAATCCCAATGTGATTTGCAGTGCAAAGCACTGTGAGTGGTCGTGAACTCTTGGAAAGCTAGAAAATATAACAACCAGCCAATTTACCAATAGCATGACTTCTCATCCTTGCTCCAGAGATATTTCTACTTTAAAAAGGATGGTTTTCTGACTGATTGACCAGCCAAAAATTGCAGATGTGAAGCAAATTTACCAGAAAATGCTGAAAAAAATCTGCCTTTTGTTATTAAAGTAACTCCCTCACTGAAGTTGTTTATTGGCCTATTATCTCCGGCTCATTATTCTTACGTTGTTAGAGAACAAAATTTTTATTCAAATAAATTTATGGGTGTAAACAAACAAAAAATGACCAAACTTTCTACATTCTGTCTGCCGTGCTTGTGTCAAAACAAGATTGGTATGCTTGTCTCCCTCTACTCAGATTTTCTTTTGGAGTTGCTGTATTATAGCATGGTTTTGGATGAGGGCTGCTTACAGTCTGGCACCTGGATGCTTCCTTTTAATCAAATCCTGATGTCACCTATGCAGCAATATTGGCCGACGGCTACACACCTACTGTCCAAAGTTGCAGGCCAGGTATGTTCTCACGCAGACAAAATGAAATAAATCAAAGCAAAATACAGGGAGAGAGCGGTTTTTAAGTGGGTCAAAAGTGATGATCAAGAAGGATTACTTTGTGTTTGAGGAAAAAACTTGCATAGTCATATTATAGCTTTAGACACCGATACAAACATACCGTTTGGGAGAGAAAGGATACACATGCAATTTTCTGAGAACTTCTTTGTAAGTGGGCTCATAGTTTTAGAGTTTGTTGCCAAGTTGGAAACGTTTAATGCAAAAAAAAGAGAAAAAGTTATGATTTGGAAAGCATCCACTGGTGCTTCAGTGAACCTCAGGGTAGTGATGGATGCGCAATATTTTCCAAAACATAATTGAGAAGTTTTGATGATGAAATCTGATCGAACTGAAACTCGATGGCTGAAGGTCTGCAGCTTGGGCTTGTTGGTGGTGTTGCCCTACAGGGATGTATATCATGTATATTGTAAGGAGCAATCGACACAAGCAGCTATTAACACATACTCATAGGTGTAGGTATTAGCTATAATTTGAGGGGCCGTATGAGACATAATTCATTTTGTCCCATTCACATGCACATTCTCCTCACACACATATTATCTCTGACACATACATACGGACAAGTATGGACTCTCACTATATAAGGTGGAAACAATGAGCTGAGCGGACAGAAAATGTGTCCATTTGAGATGATTTTCTTAATGAAGGCAATTTTAAAAGTCAGATTGTGAGTCTGACTAGCATATTGGCCTAAAGTTAGATACACAAACAATTACCGCTGTGGACACGAGGTAACATTTTGCCCTGTAAAAGTTCATAATAAGTTTAACGGGCTGAAAATTTTCTCCACAGGGATTTCGCTCGTGACTCAGGGGAGAGCGAGTCCTCCGGAGAGCAAACATGCCGGCCAGGAGATCTCTGCCAACGGGGGCGGGGAATGGCACTGAACTGATAACTGGCGGCTGGTGAATTCATGACAACGTGTCAAGTGAGTCGTGTGTATGTGTGGAGATGTGTTTGTGTTTGTTAACGTGTGTGAGTGTGTGTTTGCACGTATCTGTGCTTTTTACGGTCTAATCTGATGTATTACTCTCCTGCGGGCAGCTGCTGAAGACTTTCACATGTGCACAGTTTTTATGCACTTATGATAATATTTACATGAGCTCAGTTCCAGCTGAGAGCCAATGGAAACTCTCTGTGTCCTCGGTGCTCATATCATCATCAAAACAAACAGCGAAAGTAGTGGATGCACTGAGTTAGTTTATTTCTTTGTCTGTGTAGGTGCTTTTATGCTGCTACAATGGATAAGCAGCCACTTAGACTGTCTGCCTGCTTGGAAACAGAAAAAAACACTGTAAATTCTTATTTCCCCCTTACTCTTAATTTCAATACAAAGTCAATATTTAGAAATGCAATAAACGTTCTGATTGTACAGTAACAAAACAATTTTGAATCAATATTTCTTGAAACTGTGTTTTTTTCCCTTTTAATTGTAACAACTGAAGTTGAGAAAAGCATTGAGGTGTGGTTTGTCTGTTGACCAACAGTGAACACACAATAGACAGTTTTTTTTAAACCGTCTTCTGTTGAGGAAAAGAAAAGAAAACACAAAACAGACACATGCACAAACTTACACAAACACACACACACACACACACACACACACACACACACACACACACACACACACACACACACCAGGTGCTGGAATATGCTGCTTTATCCCAAAATATCCATGCCTAGGGAAAGGAAATACACAACAAATGCTGCATAATGCTGTGGACAATTAAAACATTTTCCTTGTTTTATTGCGGCCGAAAATGTTGCTCAGAGTCGGCAGCAGCCAAAATCTGCAACCACAGTTTTTAAGCCGGGTTTCATGGTCGAGTCTACATGACTGCATAGATTCAACCATGATGCAAGTCGCAGGGTTCTGACAGCTGGCACTGGCGGAAGTTTTCAGAGGTCGAAAGTCTGCGATGTTTGCAAAGAACTTGAAAATGTTTTCTCATTATGTCACAACCTGTAGCCAAGTTGTCTCCTCATTGAAAAGAGGGGTCAAAATGAAGTGGAGGTGAATTCCCATGCAGCAAAGATTCTGGAACTGTGTGTGTATGTGTGTGTGTAAGCATTACAATGCTTGGTGGCCTAACCTTGACCCCAAGCTGTGCCTTTTGAATGCAAGAATGATCACTGCATCCTGCAAGCGGAGAATGTGAACTAATGACATACTGGGATGGGATGTTATGTAATAACTCACAAGTCAGGAGCAGCACCTTATAATTAACACAGGCCTTTAAAGGTCATCTATAGAACGGCTGAATGGAGTATTTGTCCTTGTTCTCTGGTGCTTACATCGAAGCTATGGAACTTGGTTTCATCAGAAATGCCTCGGATGGAAGACCAGGGACCCATATACGTCCTTTGCACTGATTGGCTGGCTTCTCTGACACTCGCATAAAGAGTTAGGTCTTTGCTAAACAACAGATATTAGCACTTTTTCCTGAACTACATGGTGACTGGAGCTTTGATGCAGCTATAGAGCACATACACATCCAGCAAATATGTGAATTGACAATATGTGCATTGTCAGGCTTCAAGCAAATAGATTTCTAAATGATTCTGTTTAGGAAGCTGTGCGACACTGACATATTAGCTCTCCTTACTGTAAGCCAGGAGTCTGGGTAATATAATCAAGCAGAGAAATGGTTGAGGCTAACTTAACAGGGTCTTTACAAAAAGAATAGTCGATTGAAAAGACTGGTCAAGTAAGTCGTTACTTTGATCAGCTTTTTCAGAGCAGCTCTGGTACAAGATTGTGAGAGCGAACCACCCATGGTAAGAAGACTTGACGAGCTGCCAAGCGTTAACCTCCTTACAGTGGAATACCAATGAAAATTGGTGTAAGAAATTAGTTTAGTAAAACTGCTGAAAAAAATTGCTCCTCATTTTTCAGATTCTCCAGAAATATGCTTGTTTTCAATTCGTAAATAAGGGCACAAGATTTCAGTTTGGTAAACAGTGGAGTCCAACAAGAGCCAAATGAATCATAGTTTACTCTTGCAAATATGCATTTTAATCACAGTAGACAGACGTTCAAATAGAAAACAGTGTGTTTATGAGACAGTATATATTTAACAAAAGCTCAATTTTTTACAATTTTAAGCACATGCACATAGAGTTCAAGCCCAGACTGCCAAGCTTAGCTGTTGCATCGTCACCCCTCAGACCTTTGCAATTACATGACAAGCCGCCTTCAGTAGTGAGAGAAGAGGAACCTAACGAACATGCCTTGTTAAAACACATGGGTACTGACTGCCTTCCATAATTACAGCCACCACTACAAACAGCCGACAGGGCGGAGCTGGGCTCGCAGGAGCTGGGAAGGAGACATGGTTAGTTAATTCCTTAGACGGCAGGCGACAACCCCTGCGCTTTTATTCTTTCTGCTTCGGGACGACAGATTTAATTTAAGGGAATGCTGGGTGTCTTCACTGTCGAGGAGGACTGGGTATGAACCCAGATCCGAACAGAGTATACAGTATGTGATACAGCAGCTTACAACAAAAAGACAAAAAGACACCACTTTGCCTTTAAAATATGTTACACAAATCTTTGCTTTAGAGCTTTAGAGCTTCCCCCCTCACCATAACTAGCATAAATGAGATGCTAGAAAGACAGCCCAAAACTGATTAGCATCTACATCAAAGCACGTGTAATGACTCTGAGTGTAATTTGTTCAAACGATTCCCTCGCGCCTTTGAGAAAAACATGTATAGACTCGTTCCTTTTTTCCTCATGCTCGTCCCCAGTGTTGTGGCAACATTATTTCATTTTATGCTCATCATTTAAAACGCCATCACCGGAGCACCCAAGCCTTTATCCATGCATTTAGACAGTTTTACTTTTGCTGCTAAAATAAACCTTCAACAAAAGCTTGTGCTGCTCAACATGGCTTCGGTTACCCAAAGTTTATATAATTGACTTGAGTCTGGAGAAAATGTAACACTATCTTACAGAAACATTTGATTTGGAACCAGTTGGAGTGTAAAACGCTTAGTAAGTTCCATTTAACACCTGCACATGTCTGCCTTCATTTTTCTAACAGCATTTGTGTCTTTATCTTCCAATTCCATTGTTTACATTCCGTGAAAATAAAATGTTGATGAATTAATATTTGTTGAAGTAAATACCTTGTTTCGAACTACAATTACAGTTTGGCTCCTGGACCAAAGATTGCTGCACACAGCGTTGCAATCTTGCGATCTTACACAGTGTTGTAAAAGACTGAAAATTGGGTAAAAAAACAATTTCCATCCATTCATTATCATGCCCGCATTTACCTTAAATGTGTCTGCAGGTAGCCATCGCGAATAGGGGAAAAGAAGCAAAACCGGGTCACACAGACACGCACACACATTTTCCTCTCAAACTAATGCCTAAGGGTAATCTAGAGTCTCCAATTGCCTTCAACATGCATGTTTTTGGACAGGGGGTGGTGGTAGCAAAGAAACCTTCATACAAAAATCCCATTACAGTGGTGTAGGTTTTTTGATTCTGCACCTGATTCGCGATTACCTGCAAGGCCATACATGCATGGCTGTCTCATTGTGTTAAATTAGGTTAAGGCCTACACTGATTGATTCCTATCTAACATTGCTATTTCTGGCCTGTGTACAATTTTTTCCAACAGAGCTCCTCAGAGGAGGCGAGCTGCAAGTGTGAGCACGAGCAGACAGGAGAGACTGACTCATTGAACGCCAGTAAGATAAGCACTCTCATCTGACGACAGGCATTTCTTTGGTCGGGATCCCAAGTGCACACACGCTCTGAAGGCACTGCTTTTAGCAGTCACGTCTGTTGAAAGAGTCACACATTTTAGGGTGGAAAAAATAAAAAGGGCATCCTGCCAGTGTGCATCATGCCAGACAATACGTCGCTACATCAGTGTGCACCTGGCATGCAGGCACTGAGTTGAGCTGGCTCTTCAAGATTACATAAATGCTTCTAACAAGAACATGGTCAAAAAAAGTTTTGGTAATCTGACAAAGAATGTAATGCCACATGACCGGGACACATTGCACATTTGTGTTCCAGATGGTTGTCTGAATTAATTACACTCTGAGTGTCATCTGAAAAAACTATATCTGGACTCGTGCTCCTGCTGTCTTCTCCATGTTTTTGTTGAGAGTCAGTTTCTGGATCTCCCCCCATTTTGACGGTGCACTTACCTCCAGTGTATGAAGGTTTTGCTTCTGCGCCAGGCTGCACGAACAAAACAAAACAAAACAAAACAAAACAAAAAACAACAGAGAACGCAACCTCACACTGTGACACTGGCTTCAAAATGCTCTCCTTTTCTTACTCCTGGATTCTTGATCTGCGGCGCAACATCCTACATTGCATAAAGTGTAATCTGTTGTTCGAAGCTGCCAGGAGGTGCTCTAAGCCAGGATCCAAGATTTATCTCGCCTTTTGATCTGCTGTATTTGAGATTCTTGCGAGTGGCTCCTTTGGAATCTATCATTAGAGTGAAACCAACGTGTCAACTCTGTTCTGTAATTCATCCTTGTCGCAACTTTGAAGAGCGATCTTTCGATGTAGGGGCTGTGAGAAATGATCGGGTGTCTAAGGAGGAACTGAGGAGATCTGAAAGTCTAGTTTAAATATGTGTCACTCAACTTGTACAAAGTTTACGAGTCCTTGACAAACAAAATGCTTCGGTTTACAGGGAACCTTAGGAGGAAGAAAGCGTGCGGATGTAAACTTCTGTTAAGTCCTGCCTATAAGGATGTCCCTGTGTTCTTCTGTCATTTTAACATTAAACATTTTAAATGTTGAAGCTTTTCATCCAGCTACATGTGAAAATGACAAAACTCTAAACAACATGAGAAAAATGATGAATTAAAACAATTAATAGATTTCTTTGATCATCATCTCCCTAACTTGTGATGTGCTTGTTGATGTAAATAGGAAGTAAAAACTGCTGTGGTCTATTCGGCTATATTTGATTCCCTTACAGATTTGTATATTTGCAATGGAAATGTGACGTCTCCTGTATTATTCACTGCGTCTGAGACACATGGATCAATTATTTATGTAAAAGGATTGTCTCAGTTACGAATCTGAATTTCTGAGAACGTTAAAGGACCACATCTGTCATACAATAACCAACTTCCAGTTGTTTGTAAAGCTCCACCAGATTGCCAATTTACATAGTTACAAGCAACATTTTAATCAAATGTCAATCATACCTTTAACTTCTCCCTCTGAATGGAAACAGTAGCTCTGTCAGTTCTTCCACCATAAAGATATAATAGCCAATTTCTACATAACATCAGATAAGGGGAAATGGTTTTATCGCTGCAATTTGTAACTCTACACCTAGTAAACACTTGTTATATTTAGTGAGGCTAAGTTTGAACTTGCTCCTGCTGTGTAAAAATGCCCAGCAGTAGTTGTTGTCTGGGATTTCACCACTGGCCTCTGTCACTCTTACCATTTGTAGGTGTTTCGTCAACGCTAGAGAACAATAGAAAAAGATGTATTGAATTAGCTTCCCTCTGGAATTCATATCCATCTTGACATCCAGTGAACATGGATGTAGAAACTAGAACAAAGACAGCGGGACTTTACTGGAGGAATGGCTCTGGACAGACACGATTACTAAATCTTTTTTTTTTTGTCTCTGTTTCAGACTGTATATCCCATCTTTTGTCGTAGTGGGATTTATTTGGGCAAGAATTATTCTGTCTGAAAGTCCTCAAATGAAACAAAACTGCAAGGGGTCCAGCTGCAGATAAATCCCTGTGTTTCTGGTTAGATGACGGTTTAAGGGAGCAAGTGTGGGCCTTATGCAGGAGTGGTTTGAGAGCTTTAAAATTGGTGTGGTGTGGGTGTAGAGCCACCCTAAATACAGGGCTCAGACCACAATTTGAACCATATATTTGACCATGCTACTGTTATATGGCAAAGTGGTCACTTTAAGAAGACCGATGTGATGTTATATCCTCTCCTCTCTCCTTTGCCCATACGATCCTACTCCTACTCCTACAGAAAGTGTAAACATATGGTGAGAGGGGTTACCTGAGGCAAAACCTGCTGTGGAGACTGAGGGTAAAAGGTGATATGCTTAGACATGGCTACTCAGCACAAATAGCTGCAGTCTGCTCATTGATAGCTTCCCAGAGGGAGCCCCAGGTGTGTTGTCTCCTTGTTAAATGCCCCTGTCTCTCTGTGTGTGCGTCTCAGCGTTACATATGGACCTTTTGAAATATGACTGTGGCCCTTGACCTGTCTTTCACTTTCTTTCTGGAGCTTTTAAACAATTACAGGACATAATAGCAGCACCTCCTCCCTGTAATGTTCACGTGAATTTATGTTGCAGACTGTTGGAGGTCACCTGCGTGTTTTAGAGGTGGTCTACCTTTACGGTGGCCGCTGTTCACCGACATTTACATTCGCCTTTTATCACGGAGTGTCAGATGTGGTCACAACCACCGTGCTGTTTGCTTACCAGGCTTAAAAGCAGCTTTAACTAAGTGGTTATTGGAAATCCTGCCCCCTTCTGAATAGCCCATACGGCAGCTCATAAAAGACAGCTGCAATTTTTTTGTCTGTTCTTGAGGCAACGGCAGCAAGAGCTTGTGTTTGGGTCTTACTCTTAAAAGCCACAAAAGTAGCATTTTTAGAAAGGTCAATGTAACACAGCAGCATTATGTTGTGTGTGTTATGAATAAGTCACAGTTGCCTTTTGCACAATATAAAATTAGTTGGCAACATCACATAACACTTAATACCCCCCTTAAGGTTTGCTTCACACTGTGGTTGGTGCTTGGTTGTTGAACTATAAAAAGATCCCTTAAAAGTTTTTATCATATACATAAAAATTGGACCAGTGTAAAGTTCAAAAGAGTTAATTTGGCCTTGAAACACAATACTTGACTCCCTGATACAGAATGAAACAAGTCCTTAGATAGAGAGGACCACAAGAGTCATGGTAATAGTGATAAAGCATTACATCAGAAAGGCATTTCTTCAATAAAAATAAGCTTTACGAAAGTCATTTAGTACCAGATGTTTTAATGGGTAATTAAATATCAATCCAGCAACAAATAGTTCGAGTTAAAAAGGATCAACAAACACAACAAAACAATTAGCCGTTAGTCACTTGACAATTTAAGAAGACAAAAGCATGTTTCAATAAAAAATGGAATTAACTGGAATTTAAAAATGAATCATCGGATTTATGGACTTACTGAAAATTACAGTTTTTGGCAGAGACAAATCTGTAAGATTTCACTCCGTTTATGGTTCCCACTCCATTTTCCCATTGATAAACTGAGTTGTCAGCACATTTATGAGTGACTCTTGTTGGTCCTCCATAGTATGTGGGGAGTCACAACTATAGAACTGTATGTTGGTTTACACTGTATGTCGGTTTACACTTTACACTATTCATATTAGATTAGATCAAATATTAGATTAGATCAAATTTGGCATCCAACCAGAAGTAACTGATGGATCAGAAGACTAGTCCTCACTTGAACACTGTTTATGGTGGAGGCTGCTCACCTGCTGATGATGAGGATTTGTAAACTATCTCACTTCTATCTGCAGTTTGTCTTTTCAGCAGCATTTCTTTTACATGTAACATTAATTTAATTCTAATTCGATTTTTTAACATTTCCCATATTCATGGATGAATAAATTGACTTCTCAGCTTCTCTACCTCTATTCATGTCTTGACCATGATACCAGCATGCTAACAGCTTACATGTCCAAGTATTCCTGCGAAAGACTGCGAACCCCGCACTACCCTGTGTCATCAGAGTATGAATGTATGTGAATGGTTAATGCTACTGAACCTTGTAATGAGCCCTGGGCCACCAGCAGCATACGAAATGGTGTGTCTAGCATCTATCTAGTGTTCTGACCTGTCATGGAGACTAGAAAAGGGCCATTTAAGAACCAGTCCATTTACCATAAAGTGTGAAAAACATCTCATCAGGTTTTATGTTGTTGATGATGGTCCTCCGTGCATGGGAGGCAGAAATCACACCTGAAGTCTTTTTGGGGCACCACTTGGACCATTATTAGCACCATGTACAGTATTTATTATTTGCTCAAGTTTTGTCCCCAAGATGTTCCAAGATAAACCTTCATTTGCCCCATAGTGATGAAATTTGCAATCTTAAACTACATGAAATTGAGGTAGATGTATGTTCTCTAGCATGTTCACAGTCTGGGCCACTGCAGTAACATGGAAGCTGGACACAGGCTCTGCCCACCTGTTGATGCGTCATCGGGATTTCTCCGCATTTCGACACGCAAAAAATAGCACACTTTTATCCGCAGCTTGTTCTCTGCTCGGATGCCCCTCTCTCCTCCTTCGGATGGAGCAGACTCCATGAACAAGAATCCGGAGCGCAGCGAGTTTAGTAGGCGTGAAACTTTCCCCTTCAAACTTTTTTCCTCCCTCCCTCCCACGGGCCAGTAACGAGGGGCTGGCTCTCCTCTGATTTGTCCGGGTCGGCTGTCCTACAAAAAGACTGACAGAGAGACTTTTTTTTGGTTCAGGCGTGTTGCCCCGTTGGACTTGAAGGAAGGTGGGGGCTGTAAGTGACGACTCAAAGAGGGGGCAACACTTGTGCGGGGAGGCGCATCTGTGCAGGACAGTGCAGAGGAGCAGAGAGGAGAGGAGCTGTGCGGGAGAGACGGGCTGTCCATCCGTCTACCAGCTGGAGGAACACACACTAAACAAAACCCCTATGGCTGCTTGAGAAATAACCATACACCCCCCCTTCCCCCCTTTTTTCTCTTTTATCTGGGACTTTTTTTGGCTTTTAGTATTGGCCCCCCAAAAAAGCCAGAAGTTGTTGCAAGACTCAAAAGTTTCTCCAGGTTGAAAAGTGAATCCACTTGCCGTGGACGTCTCTGGCGGTCATGGATACCCATATAAGATGGAAAGTTAAACGGAGGATAAGGGACGCCCAAATCACTTTAGCGGTGATTCTGCTTTTTGTCACATCGCGAGCAAGTTCAGGTAAGAAGATGCAGCGGTTGGACCTTCACCCACACGGGGGGGAAAAAAACTCCACTTTTCCCCTTGGTTACAGTGGATCACTGTGATGTCTGCCCCTCCTCCCTAAACTCATCTTTGTGCTCTAATGTATTCAGCCCGAAAACAGTGGGACTTGTCAAAGTTTCTGCAGGATTTTTTTTTCGTTTGGAGAGAAAGACAATTGTTCTCTGCGTGGTGCACATGGAGGAGAAGCAAGCTGGTTTGCAAAAGCCTCCAACTTCCATATCTACAATCTGATATGAATATGGTAGTGAGAGGACGTTCTCAGAGTGTCTCCCTGAGATACAAACTGCTCTGTTCTGCATTTAGCAGTCCGGGACAATAGGACTTATCAATTTTTTTTCTGAAGGCTGCTACTTTGGGGAGAGAGAGGGAGGGAGAGAGAGAGAGGGAGAGAAAGAGAGAGAGAGAGAGAGAAGTTCTGTTTGAGTTGTTCACATGGAGGAGAAGCTGGTCTGCAAAAAACTCCAACTTGCATATCACCAATTTGCTATGGAAAGTGAAAATATGTTTACAGAGCATCTCCTTGAGCCAAAAACTGTAGGACTTGTCAAGGTTTGTCAAGCCTTGCTCTGTTTGTGTTTGAGAGATGTGGTCTACAAAAACCTACAATAGCTGATAAATATCAGTGTAGGGCTATATTTACAATCTGATATGGCTAGGTTAGTGAAAAGATGTTTTTAAACAATTGCAGACCTAAGCAAAACTCTCTATAGTACAGACAGCACAGTTTAAAGCAGCTTTTTCCTTGCTATTCTCCCTCTTTTTCAAAAAGATGAGAGGGATGAGCATAACTTTTAGGAGAAGGAGGGGCTGGATCTCATCTTCAAGTGGCAGGGTGGAGCTGCTTTGAGGACTCCCTGCATCAGGATGAGCTTCTTGAGTTCACATTTCCCTTTGCAGAGGCTGAACACTCCCCATATTTCTCTAATTATACTCTGCAAATGCTTCTAATGCTCTTCTGCAACAGTTGTACAAAATTTGAATGTGAAAGTTTCCAGTGCTGCTTAAGTATGAGTTTTAAGAGTCCAATGAGTTGTAGGGATGTGGTAACTGGGCTTGTTATGGATTCTTGCAGACATTCAATCTAGTTGCTTCAACTCTGCAATGCCTTGATTAATGATGACCTGGATGAGAGAGAATCTCCACAGACATTTCTAAGAAGTGATTCTTATCATTTTAGAGACTCCCCTGTGGCATAGTTTTGAATGTTCAGAGGTCACACCGTGCTGTGACAGTGGGGCTGGGGTCTGGCCTACATGTATTATTAGCACCTTAAGGCCTGCCTGGCATGGTTGGTGGTCTGCTGTGTGCTGTGAGGCTCTGACATAGGACTCTGAGGTGAACAGGTGGCTTCTTCCGTGTGGACTGTTAAAAGTGTCCAAGATTGTGCTGATGGTATGAATGTGAAACATCCAGCTGAGCCACAGCCCCAGTCAGCTCAGTCTGTTGTAGAAAATCTTAAATTATTTTAACAAAAGAACAGACGCCATTGAAGTAGTTTTACAAGCTCATATGGGCTATACTGCGGATCACATAAATGAATTATTGCAGCCTGTTTGTTTTCATGATGCTTATAAACACTGTTTGTTAGACGGAGACATCTTAGGGTCACTGCATACTGGTTGAAGCCAGTTCTGGGTCATTTTTGAGGTGTGAGGAGCTGTTAGATTTGTGCTTTGCTGAGTTGTTGGGCAGCATGGGGCTGAATCCATTATGATGCCACAAGCTGGATTTAATCAACTCTTAATACCAACCAGAGTATTGTAAGTCATCATGAGGGATGCTGGGATTATTCCTGAAATGTGACACTTGACACATCCCAAACAACAATGATCCAATGATGCCATTAACATGTTTTATGCAAACACATTGTCCAAATTAATTTTAATTCCTCGAGCATGGTATATTATTACATTTTTAGCATTAATATTCACACCAGTGTTCAATAGTAAAATCTGACAGCTCTGCGTGAATCCCCAGACCAGCATTTATTACAACTGGTTAGTCAATAGAATAAGATCCATCTTGACCCAGAGCAGCTGACCTCTTAGCCTCCAGGGGGACCTGGATGTACATTTATCTGAAAGCTTGCAGTGGCCTGCCCAGACACATCCCTGATTCCCCTAGACCTATCCACTCTATTCACAATTTGTTGCATAGAATCAATGTATACTAGAAACATTTATAATAGGAAAACCATAAAATCTAAATTTAAAGATTGATTTACTGACTATGTGAGTGAAAACAGTGATTGGGAACTCTAAAATGAACTTTAGAGAGATACATCCTTGGCCGATAATTTACAATTTATGTAATGATTTCAATATACAGTATGGTAGTGGATTGTTTAAATTTTGTCACATCTGAAAAACTTTATTTCAAGTATGAAACTTAGTTACAATTTGTAAAGCTGCATTAATGTTTTCCACCACCTGGAGGCAGCAACAAACCTAAAAACAAACAAACAAACAAACAAACAAACAAACAAACAAAAATGACACTGGAATTATTATTTGATAAATTTGTGGCAGCTTTTACCTATTTGCTGATCTAGCAGCCACAAAGAGGCATTACAGTGCATCTGGTGTCTTGTTTTTATCCTCTAGAACAGTTTGATAAGTTTGATATTCACTTAATCTTAAACTCTGTTTTGATCTACTCTGTCCCCATAATGTCTTCCAGATATCTGGGTCTTTAGCTTGCTCACTTTTCAACTGTTGCTAAACAGCTAATTGCGAATAGCTAATACCCACTGAAACTGCTCTGAGATGCTAGCTTGTTAGCCTGTTAAATAGTTAGCCTGTTTTCTTTAAATGTTTCAGAATAGTTTTTATGCTGTAAGAAAATAATATTTTAGCTACTGAGTCAGAATTGAGATTCTCTGATTCTCAAAATGCATAAACAGATTTTCTTCTGCACACCAACAAATTGTTTGAAGTTATAATAGTGACCTGAGGTCACAGAGGATTGAGCTGCTAGATGTAAGTCAAGCTTTATTAGAGAGGGTGAGTGAAGTCATCGTCCACACTTCTTAAGGGAGGTCATCTTGCCATGGCATTAATAAGGAAGCTTGACTTTAAACCCATGTGAGCAGTGGTAATAACAGAAGGACCGTAAGACATGGGGTCAAGAATGAGAGGAGTGGTCAGAGTTCAGAGGTGAAGGTCAGGACTTTGGGATTACTGCTGCTATCAGGTTTACAGTTTCACTGCCTGAAGAAAGGAATTCTTGCTGTAGGAGCTTCACTGCTCTTTGTTTCAGCAGACAGTCTACTGACTCCTGGAGGTCAAAGAGAAAGAATGTGGGGTTCTGTGCTTCAGGTCAGGGTTTTAAAGCTTTTTAGGAATATCCTTTCTACAAGATTTTTAAGATTTTCTGTGTACTGCTAAAGCCTCAGATGTGTGAATAATCTCCATTGAGACACAAAAGAACACCATGGCTTCTCAGTGTGACCACTGTTGTTTTTAAGTTTTATGATGGGCATACCTGCTGACCAAGACCAAGTCTAACTTCTTTTCCAAATGGTTTCCTCAGTGTTACTGCTAAGTTGCTATTTCAACTATTTCAACTTTTGCCCATCAATAGACTCTTTTCACATGTCTTAGAAAATCTGTTTAGACTCTTTTCATTGTGGTTTGTTATCATTAATTAACCAAACGTTATAATGGATGGTCTATGTAGGTAACAAACACTCACGCACGTCTAGAACCTACTTGTTCAGAGTGCTTTAGTCATCAGATACACTGAAATAACATTCTTTGAATACCAAGAGCAAATGAAAACAAGGATGGATTTTGGCCAAAGCCACCAACGGTAGTGATAGTCTATTGAAAGAATATTTAAATGTCCTGTGGATATGCTAACTAGTCTGGAAACATAGAAATTATAGATGATGCTGATATTTTTTTATCCTATACATCTAAAAGGGATGAACAGAAAAAGGCCTTGCTGTTTCACTGAGCGCCTTCACATCTGGAATCGATAAGTTCCATTGTGCTGTCTGCTAAGCCCTCCAAAAAGCCTGAAAAAATGTCTTCCAGATGTTTTCTTCCCATTCGTGGTGGAACAGGGGACCATGAAAAAAAAATACTGTTGCATTTTTCAAAAGAAAATACACCATTCGGTGCTGGTTTTAGGGAGAATTCCTAATCGAATAACATCTGCACCCTTATAGCTGAGTTTGTAAAAATAATAGCCGTGCGCCATAGCGTTCCAGCCAGGTTAGCACATACATATCCGGGGTCATTAAAAGGTTCTTTTTGTTTAAGTGAGCCAACTTTATGATAGGGTTAAAGGTTGCATACAGCTGTCCGGCAGCTGTTTTTCATTTGCCCTCTCTTTATACCTGGAAAACTCATCTTCTAGAGGAATTTATATGGATGAGTCCATTTTTCCTTTTATTCGGTGTGTATAAAGTTCTTCATGAGGCCAATTAGAAAACCTCCTAGAGACGCTGTAGGATGTGAAGTAGAAGGCATGCAGAAGTCAATAGCTTGCACTTTACTATACATGTAAGTTTTATACAAAGTAAACAGCTGGTTGCCCTAGGGGTATTATAGAACTGAAGTTATGTCATCATTATTTTACTCGATTCACTGAAAGGACACACAAAGAGACTGAACACCTTTTTCTCATTTTTCAAGCATCGAACACAGCCTGTTTAAGGTGAGGCACAGAAACACAGTTCCCCTTGGTATCTGGCAGCCACAAAGCTTTTAGAGTCCAGAGACTGTGACATCACTTGCCCACATTAGTAAGCATCTCTTTTTCAGACATGTAACTGTGGGTTTGCCATGAGTTGTTACTTCCTTACATTTAAGTGGCAATCCTGAGGTCATGTCCAACTCTATCAGATAAGTGGTAGTGAGAAAAAAAATAGCTCCTTGTGTGTGCCAATTGCCATGGCGCAGACGAAGGAATCTGAGTTGGACTGTGGAGAAGCAGTGACCCTGCAACTGCATGTGCCACCTCAGCCTGTAAATGCAGGCTTTGTGGAAAAGACCCTGTAAATCAGCTCCAATGGTAGCCTGATAACAACATGGGAGATAAAACCAAATATGCAGGACAAGTCTTTGACCCCATGTCATAGTTTAGGAGATCCTTTGTGCAGCACAAATAGTGCATTATTTCTATATCCAGGACTGTATGCTGTCATTTCCTGTCCAGACTTGTCAAGGGGCAAATAATTGTTGCTGCTCAGTGGTGCTCTGTACTAATGACACAGCATGCTTGATTTGAAGCCAGATACAGACGGTTTTCTCTGGAGGTGTTGTGACCAGTGCTAGTTTCTGCTAAAAACACTCAGACAAAGATGTATAATTTCAGTCCAGATTACAACTGAGAGGGACAATGTGTTCTCTATTCTCTGACAGACAAAAAGGGAACAAAATGATGGTGATGTAAAAGTTGGATGTTTAACTTCACTACGGAGCTCCCACCCTGTATTTGATTTTTAACACTATGCTTTGTTAGTGTATAGCACACAGTAGAGAGAAAGTGAAGTCTGAGTCCAGTCTCACAAGCCGAGTATTCACTTCAGCTGGGAAACAGTGCTTTTCTCTGTAATGGGGTATTATAATCATTGAGCATGGAAAGCAATGTATGACTCATCCTTTCCAACCCCATTCCCCCTTCCCTGGCCCAAGCTTAGCCACAGCTTGGGCAGTAGAAATACTGAGTGTAAGCACTTCTCTCCTACCAAGGGAAATACAAAAGGGTTCTGGTAGCTCCAGAAGCTCCACTGTCTTCAGATGTATTCTATTTTTGCTTTATTAGGTGATGAAATTAGCGAGCAGTGCAATGGAAAACGCGCATTAAAGTGAGACAACTTTTTGCACACGCAGCAGTGCTTTGTAATTAAGACGAAGACTTAATTAATCTTGTTTTGTTGCAACATGGGACCAGGCTACAGTTTGACCGCAAAAACTAGAATCGGGTGAAGCAAGCTCACAGAGATGCGTCAGACAAGTGAACTCAAAACCAGCAGCAGACTTATGAGTCTACAAGGCAGTCTTCTAGAAATGGCATTTATATAGTATCTAATTTGCTCCAGTAAATTCAATTTGTCAGAAATGAAATGCCATCTGGATTACATTTTCTCCCGATGTAATGAGGAAATATTGTTAATGTACCTGCCAAGTGATGGCATCAGCACAAGGCTCACTGACAACATATTTTTTGTTGTGAGAACTTCGTAAGAAGGATAATAAAACTTACATTACATTACACATTATGGTACTAATGGTTCCATATTGAAAATGTCAACACTGATTTTTGTGTATATGCATATTAACGTGTCACTGAAACCACAATCCTTTCCTAACCTTCACTAAAATGCTTTTGCGGCCCAAACCTAACCACACACTGGTCTCTCTTGTCACGACAAACCCCCAAAAAATATTGCGAGCAAACATATCCCAGGCTCTGATTATGATTCCTCGTGTGACATAATTGGCAAAACAAAGTAAGTTGTGTATGGTTAGTTGTAAATATAGTAATTACGATGGGTTAGTAGTCATTTGGAGGAGACAGGGTCGGTTTGTCAACTCTCCATCTTCTCTTGCATTTGTTTATCTCATTTTTCAGAAGCATCTCATTTGACTGGGCACACAGAGTCAGACGAGGATTCTGATGATTCACAGTATGGGGACGGGGGTGGGGGTGGTGGTGGTGGGGGGGTGCTGAAGCGGCCTCCTGCCTGCCAGACAGTCTGCTCTCTCACAGAAACTTCTGTCCGCCCACATGGTTGTTGCTGCTCAATGTGACACCGGTTTAAGTGTCAGTGGGAGATGAATTGATGGCCGCCTTGGCTGTCAGTGTGACTCTGGCAGATTATTGGGCACTTTCAGATGGCAAGCTCTGCTTTTCCCCGGGCTGCAGTTACACTGCGTCTGTTACCGCTCTCAGAAGAACAATGATTGATAGTCTAAACACTCCTTTTGATTTTCCATCTCTGCACTTTCCACACGTCCCTCAGGATAATACTATCCCCCCTTTTCTAGTTCCTTTAGACATTGTTGACATGATTGCTTGAGTATATAAGCCTTCTGTATCTGGCAGTTTTGATATTTTGGATTATTGGATATTGATATATGGATTACTGTATACTGTACTGTAGCCAAGAGGAATTTGAGTCAGGAATATCGGTGCTTTTAGTTACACATAAACATCTTTATTGTTGCATTTTGGTATGGGGACTCTGTGTGGGTGCAAGTGTTCCACTTGCGCATATGATGAAACTGTGAGAAAATATTGCAGATCTGATAAGAGACCAGTGAAGTGGTGAAAAATGAGGCAATTAGATTTCTTACGGAACATACTCCTTAAAAAAAAGGCAAAAGCTGTCAAAGTTTCAAATGTATTAGATTCTCTTTTGTTGTTTGGTGCTAGAATAATGCTTTACTGCAAGACTGGGGGTTGGTGCGGAGAAACTCACTTTTATCTTAACTATCTCATCAGTCTGTTGAGGGAAAGACAGAAAGAAGCAGAGGCTGCAAATCAGTTTAAGATAAAACTGCTAATGCAGGTCTGAAAATAAGACCAGTGAAATATCCTTACATTGCACATGTGGATCGAAAAGTACCATTCCAGTAGTATCTCGCTGTAAAATGAGCATTCGGAGGTGCACCATGGAATCTTGACTCAGTTTTTCCATCTTAGTCTGTGGTGGAAGGCCCTGATTTATCTTTACCGCTGTGAGCTGCAGCTCGGAGACAGTGAAGTAAACCATCTGGTATTCCCCCTGTTAAAGCAATAAGAGTCCAGCTGAAGCAAGCACAAGCCTCAGAGTGCACAAGAGACGCTCTGGTCAGAAAACCTTTGTGTTCTCTGGATCAGCTTTCAGGTCTGCGTGTTTGTGTCTGACGCTATTGTGTGTGTGTGTGTAGAGGGGTGAATAGGGGTGATTTCTGGTGTTTTTTTTCCTCAGTCTGGTTGTGCACGTGTCAGACCCGCTTGTCATTGCCGGTGCCCTGAATTCATCCCGCTCGGCATTTCCTGTCAGTGAGCTATTAGAAGCGATGCTCAATTTGAGTATTGCGTGATGGATGTGAGAATGGGTCGATCGCGCAGGGGGTGATGAAGGGAATAGGTGCGTAAACAAAAAAAATAATTTACCCCCGACTGCTTGCTCTCACGTGCAGCTCTCAGCTCAGGTCAGTGGGACACTGTGCTGAAAAAAAAATGTATTAAAGCCATAAAAAAAGGCATTTCCCTACTTTTTGCGTTTTGCTCATGTTGGTGTAAAACATCCTCAGTGGCTTTTGAGACTAGTCTCCTCACTTTGTTGGCACTGTGAATGAGTAAGTTATCAATTTTCAGGAGCCTTAGTGGTATTTGGCTATTAATACACTCATATTTAATTTTTATTTTTTCACCCATTTTGCTTACGATCATATGACTTTCCCTCTTTGATGTTTAGGTGTAAATGTATCATGTTTTCCGAGTTGGCACAACTTGAGTCTTCATTTGAGTATTTGTTTAATTTGGACTCTGAAGCATCAGCAATGATTGCCAAGAAACCTGACAGTGGTTTGGTTGCTTCAATTAAGCTGTGTTGCTGGGGTGTTTGTGATCGCCTGTCATCTTGTTAACTGATCTTTTCAGTTTTCTGCAGCCGATAGGTTTCTGCACGTCTTCAGAAGTGTGTGTTCTCACACAGGATGTCCATGTGGTGTATGTAATGTGCTCAATCTAGCAAGCATAATGCCTGCTGTATGATTCCCAGGTCTGGTCACATGAAACCCAGATGCAACAGGTTGGGGTCAGCGTTGATGGAAGTGAGTCAGATTTCTGGACCTGGTATCATGACCTTGTATCTCCCAGTAATTTATAGCAGGTAAAATATTCACTGAGGGGAAATGATCAGAGGTGCAGTATCACACAACAAATCCTGTTAACACTAGCTCAAACCTCAAAGCATTTTCACTCACTTTGGAAATCATGGCCACGAGTGGCAAATATTTTAACATAACACCTATACAAATGACCTAACTGTGAAGTGTTTTATGACATAAGAATTCCAATATTAACCTGTAAGAGGAAGAAGGCAGAACGTCTTACTACGTACTTTTAAAGGTTACATAGTCTCACTTAAAGTAATTAAAGCCAGAGCTTTAATTGCAACCTGCTGTACACTCAGCAAGCCTCCATCTTCACAACAATTTGCCTCAGTTAAGGTTTTATAACAGAATCAAGTGAAATTAAGAAGAAAAAAGAAAAAAAAAATCTCAGACACTTCCCGTGTCTGTGATGCGCTCTAGGAGGGGGAAGTCTCTCATTGGGCATTCTTGTTTTCAGCTGTGCTGCTTTCCAAGAGGGGCAGGGTCCTCTTTATGGCTGCTAATTACTCCTTGTCCTCAGCGCCAGGTCAAGCATGTGCCTGGAGAGTCAGGCCTCACTTCAGGAAGGGCTTCGGGAGGGGGATAGGGGGCAGGGAGAGAGGGAAGAATGTTAATCCAGCCCCCCACCCTCCATGAAAAAGTCCTAATTCTCTAGTCCGGCACCCCTTCCCCTGTCAAATGAAACAGTGCTGTCTGGAGTCAGTGACTGTTGTTACTGAACGTGTCTATGTGTGCGTTTGTGGATATGGTGGATAGATGGATAAGTTAGGGGAATGGGATCCACCACAGTCTTGGCACCAAGCCCGGAGCGGGATTATGAATCTGCCGCCTGAGCTACTGTTGAGAGAAACAGAGAGGAAGAAAGGTAGGAGGAAAGTGTGGCGATGTGGGGGAGGTGAAGATGTGTCCCCGGCCGCACCACGCCCACTTCTGTCTGTGACAGTCAGCTGTCTTGCATAACCACACATTTAAAAAAAAATTCACACATGAACGTTATGAGTTTCATTAATTCGTTATCCTAGACTTTGCCAAAACCAAATCTAACCATGTCTGGCAAACAAACCCATAAAAAGCCGAAGAAAGTCTTTAAAAAGTTTAAGTGCATAACGTCAAACATGCATAATTTTTTTACTCAGAACTCTTCGCGCATCTTCTGTGCACATAACTAATGAAGATAGATGTGTCTGCACCTCATCCGAATAATTTTAATAGAGTTTAAGAAGAAAAATCTTTACAGTTTCAAATGCGACCCTAGTATTTTGATAGGGGCCATTTATGGATATGATAAGCGAATAAAGGTTTTGTTTACACCTGAAAAGGACTTCAGCAGGCCTCAAGTATAGCATTTTTGTGTCTCACTCCAGTGCATGAAAGCAACTCAAGAGGGACAGACCGTTTAAAAGAGGAAATGTACACATGGCCGTGTCATATAAACAGGTTCTGTTTATGTGCGGACGACCTGCCCCTTGGATGTGTGGGGCTGTGGTCAGAGGGGGGAAAAGTATTTTTAGCGCTCGGTTCCAGAGGTGTTGGTCTTTTGGGGGAACCTTGCTACTAAGTGGGTAAACATCTCAGCTTAACAAGGTGGGACTGAGACCCGTACCTGCGGCTTAGGATGTGGTCAGGACAGCATCCGCTGGAAGGTCAGCCGCTGGTGACAGAGCTCCATGAATGAAGGTGTGTGAGAGTGTGTGAAGCAGGGGGTGGGGGGTGGGGTGGCAAGGGGGCCCGTGTTTGTGCTCAGGTTTGCACTTGTCCGACTCACCTTTTCTCACTGAGCCTTCTCATCCGATAGCATGTCATTTTTTTCCCCTAGGTCTAACATGATGTAGCTGACACAGATATAAATTATACTGTCTTTCCATTTTCCTCTGAAGCTGGTAATTGACCCGCTCCACCTAGCTCACCTCCAGGTGACCCAGCAGAGGCCCCTGTGGTCGTTTTCATATCCATCAGAAATCTACAACCTTGTATCAACAAATAACATCCATTTTTTTATTGCTGGGAAGACAAAATGCAGATAAAGGAAACCAGGACCTAGAAATGAGGAAGTGTAACGGTTTCATGATATCAGTTGATTGATTGGAGGAAATAGATTAGAACTGGTAACAAAAAAAATGGAGGGGGGGTTCCTTCCCAGAAAGCTGCATGTCTTCCTGGGTTTATTCTGTGTCAGCTTGGATTAGCTGAAGCAACAGCAGGGGTCGTGACACAGTTAGTGTTGACTGGATGCGTCCTAACGGACTCACCTCTTTCTGCCTGTCTTAGTGTCGTGTTGAGCTGACTGGTCCTATGATGTTGCTCTTGTTATTATGACAGCCATGTTGCTGTGCTGCACCGTGGATCTCTGCTGCGCCTGCCTACAGGAACCCCTTTGAATCATTCATCACAGCCTTACCTTGAAGTACCAACACTGAAACTCATTTGCAGGCTGCACTGTATTTTATTGCGAAGATGCAAAATGTTCCAGTAATGAGCCACCAACATTTTTATATGGAAGTGATGATGAGTGATGTTGCCATAGCAATTTAAAACACTGTAAACAGTTCATTAGCCTCATAATTTTGAACAAGTGATTAAACAGAATTTTGAAGACACACTGACACAGAAATGAGAGCCAATGTATTGACCTGCTGAATATGAGAATTATATGGAGGGGAGAAGTGCTGCGTTATATGAGTTATATGAGGTGAACTGAGTGCAAATGAGTGTTTGTACCTGTCACCAGCAGAGTGTCTCACAGCAGCGCATATTCAAGGCTGTGTCCTTATACGGCAGTGGAAACACTGTATGTGTGTGTGTGTGTGTATGTGGTGGTAAGAGGCTACGTAAAGAAGAATTTAGAGGAGATGGAAAATGGGAGACTATGGCTGGTTGGTTTCAACAGTCTGAGAATCTCAGACTGCTTTAACTTAACACCAACAAGATCAACTTGGGTTTTAATCTGACACCAGTTGCTGTGTTAAACTTTATTTCCATGCCTTGTATGGACTCACATCTGTGCAAGGGCCGCTGATCAATTGATTTATCTCCCACCAAACAATGTGCTGTTGGATAGTGGCAGGCCAGAGGAGATCATTCTACTGTCCAAGCAGACTTTTACAGGGAACATTTGTGGCTGTCTGAGAAATGTGCAAAAACTGAGAGGTTTGCCCTTGGTCAACCGTAATCCTTGTTAAAAATTGTGTTAAATAAAAGTGCTTTATTTGCCAGTTAATGTGTGGTTCAAGACTCTTATATTAGAGGCTGAGAAACAGTAGATCCCTGTGTCTGCCTGAGTGAAGCCCACTTTGACTTCAAGGAAATCCTAGCAGGATTTTCTGTTAGAATCTTGCATTAAACTTGTCTGGCCAATGGAAAAAATACGCAAGCTGTAAGACAGAAGTAAAAAGAAAGCTTTTTGTCCCAACTAAGGTAGAATTGTATTCTGAAACTCCCCAACAAGGTATTGTGTCTCCGGCAGCTATAAACAGTAGTTTCAGCTCTACAGCCGAAAAAGTTCAACAAATGTCCACCTGTTTCTTCTTTTAAATCATACTCCCTTTGCTTAAAAGCTGATATCATGCTGACACCTTAGTTCAACTTTTCAGATGGCTATTGTAGCTTTTTAGGCCCCTGAATGCCTTAGTTGCTAGGGAACCAGCGTATATCATATGATCTCCCTTTTCACAGTGACAGCAGTGTATCTCTCGGCTTTTGATTAACGACAGACAAATCAGAGCAGATTTGGAAAACCACAGATCCCATCATTTTGACATTCAGACATATAATCGCCCTGTTGCAGAGCTCTCAGAGATGAGCTCATTAAGTGAACCTCTGTCATTCGGGTGAATGATAGACATCTTCTGGCTGGTGGGTGAGTTTCACTCTGTCTCTTCATTATGAGCTGATGACAGACAAAGCTGTCTTTTTGTTTAGAGCCTTCAGCTACTCGGAGACTCTTTCTTTCGTGGTATGCACTTCCAGGAATTTGAATGTGCTTATCTTTTTGACATGCATAACGGCTGGCTTAGTTGGGGTATAAGGCAGAGGGATGCAGTGCTTGGATTTTTCTCGCAGATGAGCTGCTGTTGTAGATCTGTGTGCCTCCGCCTAGTATATCTCTCTCACAGAAGCAATTTAGCCTTCTGGAGAAGCATGTATTCACTATGTGTGAAAATGCAGTTATGAACTTTGCGATTGGATGGATCCCTCTAAGACAGGAAGAGTGATCTGGCTTCAAAGCTATCTGACAGTGAGATTCCCACGGATCTTCCTGAGAATTGTTCACTGCCATGTGCATGTGTTTGTATGTGTGTGTATAAACAGTTATAAACTCTTGTAAAGTGTGTTTGGTTCTTACTCCATTCAGTGAATAATCAAATTGAGACACAGAGTGATTGATGCCTGGGCTGCAGACTGATTTTGTGTTTGTTTCCTGTTGGGATGATGATATGCCAGCTCTCAGTCTTGACCCATGGAAACAGCTAACCCTCGTCGGTTGGGTCTTTCTCTTGTTGATAAAGTAATGGGGGCCACATGGAGCAAGACTTTGGCTCAGGAGGAGGAGGTTTTCTTTTTTTTTTCTTTCCATGGTTGGCGTACAGCTGGATGAACACGTGCAGCTAAAACGCTCCTAAATGGAGACCTCTGTTTGAGAATGTTGAGGGTTTTTTTTAATCGATCTGTGTCGCACGTGACTCGTGTAATGCCATCCAGCTGGAGGTTGTTGCAGGGTAAAGCAGAAGGTACAAACACTCCCTCTGCCTGGTTCCCTTTCTACCTTTCCCAGCGTCCCTTTCACTCTCAGATGGATGGGGCTATTCAGTTTTTTTTTTCTCTGAACAGTGTGTGTGGTCTTTGTAGCCTGACCCTACAACTTCCATACCTGTGTGTCGTTTTGACTCTCCCTGTTCACATAACAACACAAAAATGCATCCGGTGGAATACCACACCATGCTAGCTTTTGTCTTGTTTTTATTTCTTAAATTCCTGAGCCATAAAACCCTTCTGTAACTCCCCGTCTGGTTTGTTACCCTTGCTTTAGTGTTTACTGTCCCTTAAAGCATCCTGACAGCCTCTGTCCTTATGCAAGTAGATGGGACCCAATCATCCTCTCTGTGCAGATCTGTTCTGGGACATGGATGGATTGGCTGCTAATGGGAGTCGTTGTGCTAGCCAGTTGTGTGTGCATCTGGCTGCACGAACAGCTGTTTGTCCTGGGTGGTTTTGGCATGCCGGGGTGCGGTTCAGGGTCAAACCCCATGTCACATTGTTCTGACCTAGTGTACTTCTGTGGTGGCCTGGCTACAGCTGGGAGGACTATCCTGAAAGTGTGCAAATTGCATGGTTGTGGCCAAAGGGAGGCAGTAGGAGATTTAGCATCGAAAGGGAAATGGATGGAAGGATGAGTTTTGCTGCTGTAACCCATGATCATGGTGATCTATAAATGGGAACATCTCTCTTTAGCACTGGAATGGATGACAGAAATCTTCTCTGAACCACAACAGTGAAATCTCCTGCTGAGTAACCAGCGTCTCTGAGTCAGCAAAAGACAGAAAATAGAGGGCATGGTCAAAAGATTGGCCATAATGAAAGCTCATATAATTTCTGGGATTTTAAAAGGTTGTTTCTATATATTCTCTGTAAAAACAATGTGATATGGAGGCTGTAGATTTTTATCGTTAAGGTGCTATTTTAACCCATATGCAAAAGGATCTAAAAAATCTAACCTCCGTATTTGTTTTTGTGTCTCCCCTTCCTCCTCTCTGCAGCGGAACCAGCAGACCTCTTGAAGATTTTAGATTTTCACAGTTTACCTGAGGGTGTTACAAGAACAACAGGTTTCTGCTCACATAGACGGTCAACACAAGGACCTGATGCGGCTTACAGAGTATCCAAAGACGCCCAGCTCAGCGCCCCCACCAAACAGCTGTATCCAGGTGAGTACAGAATCTCCCCACTTCCACGAGTTCGTTTTTCCTCTTCAGAAATCAAACTAATCCGCCTCCCCTCTCCCCATACGCCTCTCTACTTTGCACCGAGGCTCTTCAGAGATCTTAAACTCACAAGTTGTTTAGCTGCAACACGGCTGAACACTGATGAACAGTGATACTCTTTGGCTCCTTTAATTTGTTTAGCGATGGAAACTTTGTCTTAAATTAATGGGATTTTAAGATGTTGCCTAGGCTTGTAACTTGTTTATCTCCAACTAAAACACATACTACATGTGTACAGCTTTGATTGCAAGCTGAAAACTGTTAGTTATCAAGAAATGGGAGGTGTTTAGCACATCTGGACACTTCTGGTAATGGGGTGTGTCCTGCTGCTTAGTCACAGACTCTAAATGTCAGATAAATACTCAGAATAAATAACAATAATGCATGCCTTCCCCTTTTGAAAGTGCTCACCAGATGCATGAGCCCTGCAATATTTGATTCAGTAGGAGGAGCCGGACTATGGAAAAGCAGTGAAAATAGGGGTGGTAGAGGGGAGGGATGTCTGAGGTTCCACTTTAGCCTTGTTCTATTGTGCTGACGTGGCTTTGGGTTACTGCTCTGCAGTAGTACTTTCCTCTCTCCCTCCCTCTCCCGACAGTCCCTCCTTCACTCTCTTTATTTTCCCTCAAGCGCCATCATTTTTCCCTCTATCATTTCTCTTAGACTACTGCTTCTGTCTCGCAGTGTTTTGTGTTTCCTCTAGACACTGAAGAAACTATTTTTTTCAACAGTGGAGAAATTCAAAACTATAATTCTGTGACCAAGACAACCAGTTTCTGAAATTATTGCGATTGGATTTCCTGCAGCTTGAACATATAAAGAGGCAGTGATGTGGTTGAGATGCAGAAAAAGAGGGAGAAATAATAACTTTTCCTGTGAGCAAAGTTCCCACAATGCTTAGATTGGATGACAGCCCCATTCAGTGTCCTATGAGACATTGCCTTGGCCTTTGTGGACCTTTGATCCAAGTCATGGTTCCTCTTTCGGGCTTACAGCATAGCCATAAGGTTCCTGTGGCCTACATGCCCTATCATGCTCTCCAATCAAATAAATGCTGCTGACTTTGAAGCTCTATGAGAGCAGAGCCCATATGAGTCTCTGTTTAGATACACATGCTATAATTATACAAATGCTAATCTGGATCATCCAAAATAACAGTCCACATAAAACAAACCAGTGTGGAGGGGTGCAAAACAGGCACCAAACTGTCTTTAGGTGCAAACAGAATAAGTACCTGTTTGCAGCCCGAAGACTTTAAAATCTAGTTGCTTAGGAGGATGTACACAGAATATATTCCAGAATGAAGCAAATGTGTGAGATCATCTTTTTACAAAGTGAGTTATGACTGGCCCATAGCCTGGAGGCACAGTTTTCTACATATCAATATTCTGCTACCGTAAGGCAGAACAGTGCCACGTTACAGAAAACAAAAGCATGCAAACATGCAAAGTCTAGCATGGTGGTAATGTTGGCACAGTAGCAATGACAGAGAGCCTACTGGCCCGTGACCCCATTACCACAGACATTCTGCGATGATGTGTTGGAAAGGAACAAGTGCAGACATGCAATCATTAGGCAAACATGTGGAAGGGATGATTCATTTCAAGGCACTGAAAACAGAAGTGGTCTTTCTTACCTTTATTATGTGAATGAGAACTGAGGAAACAGGCAGGGAAGCGTTCTGCTCTCTTTAACTTTTATATTCTCTTCATCATAAATATCTGGCTGTAGCTTCAACAATTTGTGCAGATGAGTTTTCTACACTCCCTGTCTGCGTTGTCTGCCATCCTGTCAGAGTTAGCACAACCAGCAGGGACAGAGTGATGCAGTGGCTCTAGTATCGAGCCCGAATGGCGTAAGCAGTCACTTGGCATTTACATTTGTGGTCTGGAGTGCTGTGGCTTGATGGCCCTGGCTGTTCATAGCTGTGTGGGGCGGCCTTCAGCGAAACTGGCTCAGCTGTAAAAGCAATAATGGTGCTGTTGTTTGCTAACATGGCTCAGGATTGACATATTCTATTAACTTCATAAAGCCCTGGGCAATGCTGACTACTACCCATACTGTGGTTCATTGTGTGTATTTATTATCTTTGGCATTTTCGATCCCACATGCATAGTATCACTGCTTTAAGCCCCAAAGAAGAACCGTGACATGGATCCAGGGTTCACGAGGGCCAGTGCAATATAACATGCCTTTGTTTGTGGCTCTTTATTAGAGTTAGCAAAGACTGATTAATGCACAGGGCCAGCAAACACAATGAAATGAGTCTGGTATTATTAGAAATCCACATTGTCACCCTAAACCATAAAATTAACATCAACAAAATTGTATTGCAAAATTAGCATTTATATTATCACAGCTGGCACTGATAAGAAACATGCTCCTGGTAAACCTGTGTCAAGTAAAAACATACAGTAATGCCCTTTTGAGCACTTTTGTGCACTTTTGTGCTCAAAATTGTGATGAAACTCTAAATGGTCTAACTTCACCTTTATCATAGTTGACAAGAAGCTTAAATGCACCCAAGGGCCGTGCTATAGTTAAAACCACTGGACAAAGCGACTCCTTCAAGTGGTTATTTCAGACAGCACTGGCTGGAGATAGCCAGTTGGCATGCTTACTCCTGTAGGTATCATCTTTTGACCTTAGTTCTGTTGATAAACTCAAATTAGTGTTAGTATTTTGAATAAAAATGTATGCGTCTGCGTCTGCTTTGAACTAACACAAATATTGGGCCTGACACACTGGCCTTCTTAGTCTCACGCTCTCATTTGGAGCTCACACACATCCATCCTCCTCGCCTTTGCTATGTGTGTCTCTTTGTCCACGTTTCTCCCTTTCTTGCACACTAGCAGACAGGTACACTTGTTGTCTGTGCTGCAATGTGCAATCCCCCTGGAATGCTGCTTGTCTCATGCAGAAAGAGGGATTTAGACGCAGCGATGACTGAATGACCAATTACAGGACACAAGACTTTCTACCCCATTTACCTGCCTGTGTGTGCTCTGACAGATGTTTGAGAGAATCAGTCAAAGTCCATGCATAAGTCCCACCTCTTACTTACTTGCTGGGCATTCTTAAGGAATACTATAGATTTGTTGAATAGAGAAGAATAATTAAGGTTAAAGTGTCAAATGCCACCAGGGTGAAATGGAAAACCACTGTTTTGTGTCCCTTTGAAGCAGACTTGCTCCATTAAGCCTAATGACAACATTCACCCGCCGTCAAAACAAAAGCCAACTTTTAATGGGTTGTTTAATTATAAGGAAATTGTTTGGTTGTGCTTGACTGGCCGGTTGAGACGTCTGGGGTTGTCTTTAGAGTTGACCAGACTTTTGTTTAATGGTGTGATGACACTGCTGCAACTCCAAATCCCAAGACATCTGGCTTTTTCTTTTCGCTCCATGTCTACACACACACACACACACACACACACACACACACACTAAGTTAGGAATGAGGTATCTCTCATCTGGTGGCCTGAAGTAGTGGTTTGAAAGACACATTCCAGAGAAACTTGCCCCTCTCTGAATGCATGCCCCCCACTTTGCCATGAGGTCCTGATGAGAGAGCAAAGAGGAGAGCACTGGTACACAAAAGAAAAGTGCTCATTTAATTGTTTTCCTCTTTTTTTGTCCACTGCCTTTCACCCTATGCTTTATTCCAAACAGGGCACCTCAGTCCTTGCAGTGATGGAAGGGAGGACAGGATACATATTGCATAAACATGAATCCGCAAATGAGGATTCAGGTTGTGTAGATGTTGCCTCAGTTTTATGCGGTGACAGAGAGAGCCTTGAAATTTTAAATTAGACATTCTCATTTATTTTCCTCTGACACCCCTCCTCTCCTCTGATGTCCCTTTCACCCCTCAGTTGACCCTTGACCTCCATGCTAACAGCCGTTCTCAGCCAGCGCTGAGTCATTGTCTCTGTGACTGACATAATTCATGCAACAGGATGTAGTGACAGGCTTTCTCTTCATGGGGTTTATTTTTCGTGATATCTCCTACCTTCTTCCTTCCTTTCTCTTTTGCATCGCAGCACTTCAATTTTGCAATGTTCTGCCCTTTAAAGCCTTCACGCATCTGTCACCAAACTTTTCCCCACAAGGAACCTGATGTCTTGTTTGTCTCTCTTGTCTCCTTCTTCCTCATGCTCTCCCTCTCATGCTGTCTCACTTTCACCATCCTGTCGAAGCATCCGATAATTAAAGCAATGTTTCTCATATGATGCCAATCTGAATTCCTGAGGGAGCACTCTGCCAAGGCATGTGCTCTCTGCATGATGTGATTTGAAGCCTGGCATTAATGATGGAATCATAGAAAAAGGTAGGAAGACAGGATGGCAAACACAGACTACGTAGATGCTTGTTAAAATCAAAGAAATGGAGGGTAACATGACTGGATTCAGTTGGTTGACTTGGTTCGGGAGCTTCTCAACTTTTTTTCTTTTTCCACCATACCTTCCTCACCCTTAGTTTCCACACTGCATTCCCTCTGAGGCGTCTTTTCCTCCAAAGCTTCTGATTGGCTACTTAGATGCAGCAATTTCCCTTCTTCTAGTCTGTCTCCCATTATTCTGAAAATGGTGGCAGAATGAGGGGGTTTGACGGCTGCACAAGGTACTACAAAGCCACTGCAGCCACAGACCCTGCCTCTCTTTTCCGGCTGTCTGGAAACCTTTGCTCTGCACATACTGAACGGCAGGGCTCTGCTACTGGAATCCAAGTGGTTTCTTTGTTTATGTTTAAATATGATCCAGATAGCTGGATTCTCATACCAGTAGGGGTTGATAGAGTCTTGGAGTCTCTATTTCCTTTCCAAACTGAAAGGTAAAAAGAAAATTCTACACTTGCCTTAAGCTTACCCCGACCTCTGCGCTAGCAGGCAACAGTCTCGTCAGATGGTTTGGGAGAATGCCTTTCTCCTGGGCTCCTGAGAACTCCCCGCAAAGGGAATCTGTCTGGCAGATGTGCCTCACACTTGAGCAAAATGGAGGAAATAGTTGAGGCTGCGCAGTGGAACCGTGCAGATGGAGGCAAACACGTCCTTTTTTATGCTTCTGCACCTTTCATGCTTTTAAGTACCAAATTATGATCGGTATTTCCATTTCCACACTTCTGTGCCCTAAAGCCTCTCTCCCGTTAAAAAAAGTTTTTCTTTTAATACTTCTATTCCCCTCATTTCCATCTCTCTGCCAGAGTGTCCCACTGTCTGTTAGATCGATCAGCTGTGAGGAAAGAGAGAAGTGGGGAGCAGGGGGTTTGAAGGATGGTTTCGGCGAAGTCTCCCAGGATCACATGCTTTTGTCATTAAGCTTCTCATCCTGTGCTGTGCTGGAAATGCTTCACTTTGCACTTCTGCTCCTGCTTTTTTTCCTCCTCCAACTGGCTTCTAGTCTGCCAGTCATTCCTCTCAAATTTATCCTATCTTGTTACATTTTGGGCACTTTGTGAATCGATGATGTTTCCTTTCACCATGTCTTACCCATTCTTCCAATCTAAACTATCTTTCTCTGTTTTCGTAATATTTCTTTCCATTAGAAAGAGATATAATAACTTTTATACTCCCTCTTGACACCAGTGAGGACATTCTCCTAAAATAATAATATTACAACATTCTGAACACAAACATTGTATTTCATTCCTGTTATGATGATGATGGATAGTTGCTGCTACTTATAACTCCCTAAAACTAAAACTCTCTGTCCAACTCACTATCCGACCTGCCAGGTGATGTGTTCCCAGAGGACTTTTCCATCTTGGCTACAGTGAAGCCTAAGAAGGGCAGCCAGTCCTTCCTGTTGTCTGTGTACAACGAACAAGGCATCCAGCAGCTCGGACTGGAAGTGGGCCGCTCTCCTGTGTTCCTGTACGAGGATCACACAGGCAAACCCAGCCCCGAGGACTACCCTCTCTTCAGGGGGGTCAACCTCGCCGACGGAAAGTAGGTGCACTCCTGCATCCCTCAGCTTTTCACCGCAGTTGTAGAGTATGCTTATATAAACCCATATTGCTCTCTGATTTATATTAATCTATTTTCCTCTGTAACTTAATTCCAGCCCAGGCTTTGATTCGGGTTGTTAAGCAGTACCTGGCCCAGGTGTCACCTTTACAACGGATTTGCAGGCCACAGTTGCCGTTGTTCATTTGTGATCGTCCACACTTGGGTCCTTACTTTTAATATGCTTTAAAGTGACCTCAGTTGCCGTTAATCTGCCTGTAGGCGCAGGTTAAATTCAGTTTATATCACCAAAGAAACAGAGATTTCAGTGAAAGACCAAAATAAGATTATGATCGATTCAGGAAACAGATCGGTATGTATTTGAATCTGAATGAGAGTTGAGCACAAAAGGGGCTCTTAGCTGTGTTTCAGTGGGCCGCTTGTAACTCAGTAAGCGTGTGAATTAACTTCACCTCTCCTTTTCAGATGGCATCGAGTGGCCATCAGTGTGCACAAGCAGACCATCACCCTTATTCTGGACTGTAAAAAGAAGACCACCCAGAAGCTTCTTCGGAGCCCTAGCCCCATCATCGACACCAAGGGAATTGTAGTCTTTGGAACTAGAATACTTGACGAAGAAGTCTTTGAGGTAGGTTCTTTACTTATGGCAGTTTGTATTCTTTATGCATTTGTTTTCTCTGTGTAGTTACACCATTTGTTACCATTGTGACCGTGTGTGCTTTGATTGTGCAAAAATGAGATGAGTGAGTTGATGTATTGGTGACAGCTGTACTTTGGTGCCTCCATTAAGGCAATACTAAACAAGACTGCACAACACAAATCACAAGGGCTTGATTGATTATAATTCTCCTACCAAAAGCAAATGGATTCTTGGGGATTTCAGCTACACGTGCAGCAATGCAGGATCCCCACTCTGTTTGTAAAGATGCATAGGGCTGGTCTGTGGTACTGGCCGTACCCTCTGTACGTATATGTGGTCTACAACATACAGATATGAAACATAAATTCCCAGCTTTCTGCCCTGCTTCCAGCTGTTCAGCCTCGTCTTTATTGCTGCTCTCTCAAAGTTTCATTGTGGCTCAAGTCAAACTGTTTGTGGATTCTAGTCTGCTTTTGAATTGACTGCGGCAGTTTTGTTTACAAAGGTTTTAACAAGTGGTGACAGGTTTTCATTACTGAAATAGGGGCTTTGTTTCTTCCTCCCTACACTTTTTTATGCCTATAAACTCTTTGTGACTTGAGATGGAAGATTAACGTTAATCTGACTCGTGACAGGCAGCCTTTTGGGTTTATAATGCTTAGAGATACCTGAGGTGCATCACAACATGCACAGAGCAGTTTATACTTGCACCTATTTTAGACCAGTGCCTTGCTTGTTTGGAATGAACTGAAAATGCTTTACCCGTGGGATTGCAGCTTTCTTAAAAATCACTCACTCAGACAACTTCCTACTTCATGGAACACATGAGTCCCGAGGAGTCACCTGCCATAGACAGTTGAGTACCGTAGCAGAGTATATAGGTCATTTGGGTGCAAAAGCCCCATGAGCATTTTTATGGCCTCAGTGAAGTCAAAGCCCCATTCAGCATCTATGGATAAGAGCCAGATTTTGCATAACTCAATAGCACGACTAGAGTTGATTTTGCTCCCCAGAGCAAGCTGGCATATCACATCCAAAGACCTTGGAGTGTAATGTCCAGGTGTTGTCTTAAAACCAGAGCACAGCTGGCCCTCTGGTGCATTCATTACTTCATCAAAAGCATGGCAAGCCATTTGCTGAGGGCACAGTGAGGAATGGGCATTTCAAGTAGCAATGGCAGACAACTAAGCAAATGAGAATTAATCAACAGGATGCTGCCAGTGCTATTTAAGACCAGACTTTTTCTTGGAACAAAAACATTGAGTTGCATCGCTAAGGCTTTAAAACGTCTGACTCTGGGAAAACATTCTCTCCTCTCAAGGGGGACAAACTCTAGCTATCAGAGACATGCTTGTTTACATTTTTAGACTGCTTGTATTTACATGCATTATTACCATCACGTCACTTTTGAGCTGGCTTTGGTCGCATGTGTAGAGAGTAAAAGTGTAGGAATTCTTGGGCCAAACGCAATCTCCTTCACACCCAAATCTATGCTTACAGAGATCAGCTGTAATGTTGTCTTTGCGTCTCATGCTCAAAGCCCCTAATCAATGGCAGGGAAGAGGAAGTCTTGGCCTGGATCTCCAGTGGCTAAAGTGAAGGTACTGAAACACTGGTTGTCCTCCTTTCCAAAAACTAAGTCAGGGCCTGGCAATAGCTGATGGTCTGTTTTGCTCCTCAATAATATGCCCCGAAGTGTGAAGAGCGAAGCTCAACCGCAGTAAAGAAAATTGAAGGTCGAACACGTACACACGGTGCATCCCAGCAGACAGAGAATTTGTCCATTTCAGCTCCACAGCGCCTGAGCCGGGCTTTTGTGTGACTATTTGTGGCTATTAAACATGACCCCTGTGTGGCACACACACACAGAGAGGCACAAGGCACAAGGAATAGCGTTGTCTTTGTCCCGTCAGAGTTGTGCTTGTTTAAAGGGGGATTAGTCTGTGAGGCTGAGGCCCTCAATAATAATTAGTAACAGAGGCTGACTGATGTGAGTGATGCTGAGCCAGCTGACCCTTAACCCCACTGCTGCTCTGCGAGAGCAGACAAAAAGAATGAAATATGACATCACTAACCCTCACACGGTCCCTAAAGTTGTGCTGCCAAGCCATAGGGGGGAGATAGATATACGATGGGATGTAAAGCCAGAACTGAAACTGCATTCAAAACCATAATCGTAGCCTCATAAACCAAAGCCAGAGGGTGACATTTCAAGAAAGGTTATGTAGTATGAAATATAATGAGTATGAAAAGTATTATCTTCGTTCTGGTTTAGAGTGAAGTTGTTGACTCGAACTATGTAATGTGGCATGAATGCAGATGTTTTGGTGTATGTTCTTGCTATTATTTCCTCAAAGCTCAGTGGCCACTTGTAAATTCCTCAAGATGGCTGCACTTATGTCCTATAGTAATAATCCTGTAGTAATTTTAATTATCGCCCGCAGTATTTCAAGATTGAAGTGCGAGAAGAACAATTTGAAGAACTCACTCGGCTATCAGGTCCACGTTAATGATCCAGTGGTTACCGTGGGAACAGACAGATATTTAGTGAGAGATGTTAAAAGCCCTCCTGCTGTGTCTGCCAGTTGGGAGACAGGACAGGCTCCAGTGCGTGCAGAAAATGGAAAATATGCCACATAGTTTCCAAATTATGCTCAGGCTGTGCTCCTTTCCTGCTCCTACTCCCTTCTCCCCTCTGTAGTTTAGTCTGATCCTCTGTTGACTTTTGCCAGAGTCAGTTACCACCAAGAGGTGTTGAGCACGAAAACACACACACACACACACACACACACACACACACACACACACACACACACACACACAGATACGCACAGACATACATAAAAAAAAAAAAAAACAGATATAAAAAAAAACAGATTTGATTTCACAGGCAGTCAAATTAATTCAGCCTGCACTTTCCAGTCCGGTCTCTTTAGAAAAACAGTATGTAAAAAGTACAAATAACAAGAAAGATCAACAGCATTTTTGAACTGTCCGATCAATGTTTTAGACAGCCTTAATGTGATAGGAAATTAAGTTCTCATTTATTTAGAGTCACAGTAAATTTGCCGGCATCACAAGTAAAAATGCTAAGACACAATGTTCCATAAAACAAGTCAACATGAAGATAATTGACTTATCACGGCTGCAAATTACCGTCAATTATATGTTTCTTTTGTCTGTAAAGTTCCTGAGTAGAGCTCGGGCCTTTTCTTTACATACACCATAGAGGAGGCAAGTACTACTTACTGTATGCTGAGGTGGTTTGTGGTTTGGTTTCTGACATGGTTATTGTGGTTACAGAAAGACGCTGTACCCTCTATAAGAACCACAGTGCTTTTTTTTTTCTTCTCAGTCGCTTGCATAAGAGGACTGTAGCACACTCGGGTAAAGACTGAAGGTTATCAAGGCCTTGATTATATAAGAAAGCAAAGAAGGTATTTTACCTGGTAATCAATGCTCATCTGTTGCAAATGGCGGAGTCATTTCTCCCTCATAATGACTGTAATGTATATGGCGTAATCAGTCATTTATGTCTCATCTTTCCCAAATCCTGTTAACAGCCGTCTTGTTTATTCACATACCTGTATCGCATACAGTTTAATGCATTCACTGTTTAGAAGGCGGGGACTGCATGACACTGTCCATCTGCAGAACATATGCCTTGGTTCCCATGTGCACTGTTGTAACCCAGTGAGTGTGCCAAGAAATAAAAACATCATTTAATGCCCATCCCTCGGCTGAAAGTAGCTTTGAGAGAAATAAATGGCCTTAGTTGGTTTAAGGGAACACAAATGGGACAGACGGACCACTTGGCCTCACTCAGAGGTAATCTCTCAGGGGGCCGCAAGTAAATCGAAGGCGAGATGCAGCCATCCCAACACAGCACTTCTTGTTGGAGTGAGGGGTTAGAAAAATAAAAATAAATAAAAAAACAGGATTCATGGGAGATGGAAAACTGTGTCACTTCTGTCACAGAACAGCATGAACTTTTCGTGTTGGAGAGTTGGAGCAGGAGACAAGTTGTTCTGGATTGAGATCGTGTGGAGGAGCGGGGAGGCTGGAGCAACAGGTTCTGCTCATGGAGCCAAGCGTTTTGGGCCATCCTCTGGAAAGAATGAGGAGCTCTCTCCCCCGCTGATGTCAGTTTTGGAACGGCAGCCATACCGCATGACATCATCCAGAGGTTTCCTTGGTATCCGCTGATAGGCCGTCCCATGCTGATGGTCTGAACAAGGGGCGGTGGGGGCCAGTGTGTGTGTGTCTGGGTGGGTGGGATGTCATAAACCGGGAAGAAAGTTTAGTGGGATTAAGCAGAAAATGGTTGAGGTTAAGATATAGGTTATTAAAATAAAGGATTAGAGATGAATGAGTGGAGCAGTTGAAGGCACCGTGATAAGAGGGAAGAGCGGTGGAGGGTTCGGGGGCCCTGTTATGGGGCTGAGTTGTGGTTGCTCCCATGGTCCAGCCAGAGCCAGGAAAAAGCTGTAAGGACACGCAACGCATGAGCTTGATGCTCGTTAAGAGCTTTAATATCGCAACGGCAGGATGAGCTTTACGCGTCCTGTTTCCTCATCTTTACCTCAGGACTTTCTGTCTGTTTTCCCGCCATTTGTTCAGCAGCCAGTCCTCTCCTGAGGTGGAGATGCGTACACTTGCATAGGCAGGCACCGCCGATTTATGATGCCACGTTTACAGTAGATTTTCCGAATTTGGAATCCGATTTGGCTCAGTTTGTGCGGCAGTAGTAAAACTGGTTTGGCTGCTGATGCGATTCTTTTGACTGGGCTTCTGTTTTTTTTTTGCCATTAGCCATCCAGTACCTCTTGGAAAGTCATTGAATCTATGACTGTTGAAAACCAAAAAAAAGTGTGTCAAAAAGCTTGAGTGTTAACTGCATAATGGCTTCTCTCTCATGGAGCTTCATAAGAGAAGAGAAATTTGACGCCCTGCTTGGTTCCTCCAAACTGCTCCGGAACAGAAATATGAAGGGGTGTTAAGTCACTGTTTACATCACTAAATCCCTGTTCAGAGGTCTCGACGGTGTTGCCAAACCCAACCACCCAAACCTGGTTGATTCATACTCAGCAAACGACATGGAGCTTACAAAGTCCCTGAGACGAAGTACAAAGAAGCCATCACGTCAACATCTTTTTAGGTGTTACTGTTATAGTCTCTGATTTCAAGTGCAGCTGCCAGAATGACGATGATGTTAAATCATCATATCTGTGAATTATGTGTTGGATTTTGTGTACGACTATATTTGTTTCAGCCAGGTGTAACAAATAAACGAGTATCTGAGGGTGCGTTGCCATATTTTTTTTTCGATCAAACTACATTTTTCCCACAGATGAAATCAAGTCAGTGGGGAAGCGATGCTGGCGTGATTGATGTGAAAGGCATTCTGACTTCATGGTGTGAGTGTGCAATTTCTCCCAGCTGGATTTAGACTCACTACAGTAACAGTAACTCTATGTTGTTTTTTTTTCAAGCATTAGTCATGACTGATAATGGAGGATAGCAGATTCAAGAAGAGCTCTTACTTGCTGTGTATTTCACTTTGAGATATTGTTACCTGAGGACGATGTACCTTAGGACTCAAAGACACCCCCCCCCCCAACATGTTCCATAATAAATCCTGATGTTCAACGTCCCTACATAGACACATCTTGTACTTTATCTTGTCCAAGGTATTTGTCATCCTTCACTGTCAGAGCAGACTGTTTCTGTACAGCTCAGGCTCGGGACTGAGGTGGAGACTCCAGTAACTCTAGGGAAGATGAAGTTTCCACCATGGATAATTAAGAGAATTTCTCTAACTCATGTCAGATGTTTGTCTTTCGCCCCTGTATTCCCTCTGTTATTCCTTGACTGTGTCAGCAAGCACTGAAGTGTGCCCTCAGCACTTTTTTTTATGTCGATTCGAGCCGATGGCCAAGCCAAACACTCCGAATCCACATGTGTTTGGTTGAGGTGAGACGCTCTGGTTTCCACTCCTCCCAGTGGAAGGGAAATGGGGAATATGGTTGCCCCGAACCCATAGAGATGTGGAATTAAAATCTTACGCAGAATGCGAGGTCGATTGGATGCTAGTAGCTGTGGGGATGAAATGATGGAGAGGCTTAGATGAGATGCAAAAACAGGACAGCGGCAAAGGTGCTGTGTGAGAGAGTGTGGTTGCAGACAGGACTGTTGCTCTTGGCAGCTGGGATTGAGCTGCAGCCTGGAGGAGAAAGCTACACTGGTAAAACTGTGTCAAATGTCATTAAAAGCGTTACTCTGTAAATTTGCATGCATGTGCACATAGTGACTAGATATAAAGCGCTTGCTTGTGTCGTCTGAGTGTCTGTGCTGATTGATGGCCCCTGTGGGCCGAGCTGATCTCTGCAACGTGTTATTTGGTTTTTGTGGTCAGGTTGGAGTATGCCCAGGCACTGGGACTGTCAGAGTGCTGGTGTGGGCTGGCAGTGGGACCCGAGGCCTGGCTCAGAGCTCATGGGTGACTGTGTAAATACGTTGTGAAAGTAGCTCGCCTTAAAATGCAGCCAGGGCTCGGACCTCCCAGAGTCTTATCCCTCCCACCCGTTTCCCTCCACTAACATATGACCGGTAAAATTATGAGAAGTTCGGCTCGGAGGTTTTTCTTCTCTGAGCGGCACTCTCGCGGGGCACGCTAAGGTAAACAGAGCCATTACCAGGTGTCCCCGGGGATGGAAGACATAACCAGCTTCGGTTTGTCTTGTTTATTTCATGCTGTGCTGCCCTAAGCCAAGAAAGTGCAAATTTCATGGGACACTGAGCTCAGTCCCTCTAATATGATCAGCAGGGGGTCTCCTGACATCACCTCAAGACCTTACTCTTATCAAAATAATCCTTTGTTTGGCTCCATACCCCATGTGCTTGATGCCTGTGTGTCTATATGACAGAGAAAGAGGGGAACAGATGAGTTTGGCGTTTTAGCTGCTGCTATATCAATAATTTAGCCTGTTCGTTTAGCTGCCTGCTGTCATTCCTGTGATTGCTCTGAAGCTGCTCCAGTATTGCTTTCCATCCCATGCAGCAGAAGGGAACATAATGAACTCAGTCCACCCCGCCTGATTATGGGTCAGGATCAGATGGAGACAAATGTTTGGCTTCATGCTCATTAGAGCACTCTCCTGCCCCCGCCTGGACACAGCCAGAACATTCAGCAGGGGTGGGAAGTGTGGGAGCCAAGCAGGGTGAGGCTCAAGACAATGAAAGTGCAGTCAGCTGATTTGACATTTTGAGTGGAAGGGGCTTTTTAAGTGTTATCGATCAGCCCGGATTTGCTCTCCCTCAGAAATGCTGCTGTAAGCTGCAGCCCCAGTGATCTCATTTGACTCATTTGCATGTTTCTCGCGTGTGTGTGGGTGTCATCGACGGTTTCCTTTGGCGTGTTGCACGTGAAGCGAGCGCCGCCCTGGATCTCAGCCACGGCCTCTGGCCTTTCCACTGAGAGCGTCGGCTGGGAGCAGAGTCATATTTCAGGGAGGCCGGGGACATGCTGACAGCAGCAGCCCTGTTATTGTCTGAAATCCTGCCTTAAGCACCACTCTGATGTGCCACACCATGCTCCGGCTGTGAAAAATGTCGCTTTTGCGTCTTAAAACGGGACAGATGATTGCACGTCTTCTATGGTTCCCCATAGGATTTTGGGGTGTGATTGCATAATTTCAGTCTTTCTCTGGTGTGCCCCGTCTGGCTGTGGGTTCGGCGGTGTCTGCAGGGTGTCTGAGTTTACATGTGCTGCTGTATATTAATCATTTTTTTATGTGGGGCAAATCACGCTATCCAAATCTGCCCGTGTGACCTTTTGAGTTATGCGGAATAAGCTGTAATTTCTTGTTCTTTTCAGGGTTAACCGCTCGCCCACGACGAATTCTGAATTTCCGACTGCGCATGCAGACGCGGCGGCGCGGTGTGCGCGTCGCCGAAATACAGAGTTAGCCGCCGCATGCGATGATGGAAAGAAATATCTCACGCTTTTAACGCTCTGGGCTGGGTGGACCATTCTGTGGCAGGATAGCAAATGAGAAGCTGTACAGCTGGAGTCGAGTATAGAAATATTTACTGCTTCCCTACGTCTGTAAAACAGGAGCTTATATAATGTTTGGCGCAGCGATCCGTCGAGCGACGTGCGGTGAAAAGAGCAGCCCCGGCTCAAAGAAAAGGAAATCAGGACCAGCCTCGGCGGTTGTCACGGCGCATCAAGGCCTTGACAATAGTTCCACTGTGAATGTGTATGCTTTTTGTGGGAACGCGCATACTGTACGCCTTTTGTATCGACAGAAATAACTCACGTGTGAAGGTGGAGGGTGGGAAGGAAATAAGTGAGCACATTTTGACGCTCCCTGTGGAGCACAGGTATTTCTTTTGAAAACAATTTAGTTTCCATAATGAAATCATTGTTTGTGCATGTTTATCATGGTTTTTATAGAAGAGAAAACTACATTGCAGTGTTATGCAGTGGCCACTAGTTGATGTTTTCATTAGATTTTCAATGTAGAGTCTGCAGCTCCACATATTCATATCACAAATTCAGGAAAACTGTGACGTTGAGTGCTGGGAAAGTTATAACATGCTACAAATAAACCTGTTTTGATCTTTGCAAAGGTAAACAGAATCGCTGCTAAAAGGATGGTAGATCATAATTGGGTATACAGTACAAGGCACAAGAGACGAGATAGGGCGAGGTTTTTTTAGTAGGCAGTCAAAGCAACACGCAGCCTGTGAGAAGACTTTTAATAAAGTCATCTCGTCTCCCCGCAGGACCCCTGAGAGTGTCACAGTGATGCCAATCAGGGACAGAGTTAGTGCTCAAGAATGGTCGAAAGGCTTGGAGGATACAGTGAGAACACTGCAGCGAGAACACCTCAGTCTTGCACATCAATTTTGATCGCGATTCGTCTTTTCTTTTCATACTGCTCTCGTCACAATCTAATCTGCCCTCCAAGCAAAAAATAATATTTGTTTTTATCGTCTCTCCCTGCCTCTCCATCTGCATTTGGTTTTATGCAGAGCTCAGAGCTCCAGCTCCCCTTTTTTATAGTCCAGAAATTTTAACACAGAATAAAACTTCAGACGGCTGGAACCGTCGGTGCAGAATGGTCCAACGCGTCTCAGCTCAGGTCCACATTCCCTATCCAGCTCCCTCTCATCCTCCCCCCCCTGCTTCTCATGTCTTTGGCTGCAGTTGGTGCAATCAAGCGCACCACGTTGGCATGTGCAGAGCCGGTAAGCACACTATTGGTGCTGGGCATGCACATGCTCTTTGTTTCTCCATGTGCACATCACACATCATTTAACGCGTTGTTGCCACAGCGCTCGCAGTCCTGCAAGCACGCTCTCGTTAATGCTTAGGTTTATGACGGGCGCATCTCATCTTGGTACAATTAGGATAGCGCCGCATGCGCTCAGGATCCATCCTGACATTCCTTTGGCCGCTCTGGGTGATGGAGGAGAAGAAAAGCGAAGGCTCGAAGAGTGGCGTGTGAATAGGAAAGCAGATGCGATGCTCCAGACGGCGGGGCTGTTTTGTCGTACAGAGGGCTTATTGCTTATTGAATGTGACCTCATTTCAAACACTGAACTCCCATCATCCCCGCTCAGTGCAGCTGTGACACGCCGTCTTGCCAGGATGAGGGAGAAGACAGCCTGTCACACCGCTAGCGAGTCAGCCCTCCTCAAGGATCCCGGCTTTAGACAAATGGCCCAGACGTAGCCATCTGAAAGTTTCCTGGGAGCTGTGAGAGCTGCGTAATGGCTACTCCAGTCTCTCTGTCTTGGAGGAAGTACAGGGATTTGTTTTCTTGCATCCATCATAAACCCCACTGATAACGTAAGCCAAGGCCGGAGCAGGAAACATCATCTTGTGGGGTGTATTACAAGGGCCGTTAAAGGATCTAAGGCAGCGAGTTATGTGTGTATGTGCGTGTGTGCGTGTGTGTATGTGTGTGTGTGGTATGTTCGAGTGTAACTGTGCTCCTCAGCGGACTGTCACTGGTTAGACCACAAATGCAATCCATTTATGTTTGAAAGAGAGAGCTATCCATGGAGAATTTAAGCTGGAAAGCCATGTGGAGAGATGTCAGATTTTTGGCAATTGGACATAATTAAAAACACTTCGTCCTCCTGTGGTGGTTCACTCGCATAGCTGCTTTGCTTTGTGATTCGCATAGCCCCCCAAAAACGTATTTGTTTCACTGTGTTTGATAGATGTAGAATGACATCACAAGATCTGTAAGTGCGATTATGACATGTTTGGATAGATAAGAATGCAGCCGTTTGGTGCCACATGAATTTTACTCAGAGACATGTGGCAAACACACACCCAGCTCCCTATGTAGCCTGGGGATCCTTCTGAGCCTTTTTCCTTTTTTTCCCCCCACTCTTGCTCTGTCTTGCACTTTTTCTCTATCAATCTCCCCTGTTCCTTCTCTTTTCTCACTTTACCCTCTCTTTAAATCCATCACTCGTGCTATTTTTCCACCCCCTTCACCTTCACCTCGACTCAGTAGATGCACACGCTCCTTTAAGTTAAACGGCTCAGCTCACAAACTGCAGGTCTGCTCATGTTCAACATGTCGCACATGCTAAGTTGATCCATTCATCTTGCAAAACCAGCTCAGAGGCAAAATCACTCATGTCCCTTTCGGATCTGGGCCAGGCCCTCTGCTTACACCATTTACCCTGTTAAGGACACTGTTGTGTGTGTGTGTGCATGTGTGTGTGTGAGCCTCATTGGGGTTATGTGTTTGTTTGTGTCATCGTCAGTTATTCGATGTTCTCTTGTAGCTGTGCTCTCTGCTTGCTGTGAGCTTTGTTGCTGCACACTTGGGCACTCAGCTCTGATGTGAGTAGACACTTTTGGAAGCGGGACAAAGTTCTTCATCATTTAGTCACCCGTAGATTCTCCTGGCTTGACCTAGTTGCAGGAGTGCCTGTTCCACATGTGCTAATTCTGCACGCAGATGTTCTTCCTCATCTTTATTTGTTTATATTCTTTCACCCCCCCCCCCCCCCCCCCCCCACACACACACACACACACACACACCAACACACCCACACCCACACACACATACATACACACACACAGACACACACGCAGGTCACACAGTGAGACCGATGTCCCCGTCACTGTCGATTGTTTGCTTGTTTATTTTCATGCGTGACTCGCGAGCCTCACAACTTCCTGTTTCTTGTGGTTTCCAGGGAGACATCCAGCAGCTAATGATTGTAGCAGACCATCGTGCTGCCTATGACTACTGTGAGCACTACAGCCCCGATTGTGAAGTGCCTGCGCCCGACCAGCCCCAAAACCAGGACCCCAACACTGATGAATATGTGAGTGACAAACCCTTTCTCCTCGTCTGATTGATTCACATTGGTTCTCTTGACCTTTCTCAAGGTAGTTTATGTCCCTAAATCCATAATTGTCCCTAATACCTAAATCAGATCTTGGTCGGATCCTGTGCTGAAAAGAGCCTCTTGGCTTATGCGAGCAAACTGCACTCTGCCAGAGCAAAGTGCTGACTTTGAGGAACATTGTTATCAGACTTTGCAGTTAGTTAATAATATTCAGGAATGATGCGCTGCCTGCCTAAGCCTGCATCCCTGCACCGTAGTGTACTTTTCTGCAGTGAATGCCTGCATGCTGTGTGCATGCTAATTAGAAACTGTCAGTGAAGTGTTAAAAGATGAGCAGGGAGCTTTTCCTCTAGACCTCTAGACTTTTCCTGACCCAAGGCTCTATTTGTATGCCCACAAGGTACACTCAAACTTCACCTACTTTAACATTTATTTTTCCCCGTTAAGATTTGTTAAGAAAGCTGAGGGGAAAAAAAAAAGTGATTTGTCATTGAGACATAGCAAGTCGCAGCAAGGAGATGCCGCGCTGGACTCCTGTGAGCTGAAGGCATTTCTGTGTGTTTCTGATGGATGGCTGCTCCGTTGCACATATATCAGCCAGACCCACCAGCGACAGAGCACTGGGTCATGTTTAAGATTTTTTTTTAAATAATTGATAGTCTTTTTCTCTCTCATCACACTTTTTAGTTGAGTTTTTTTTTCATTTGTTTTTTAGGGTTGTATAAAATAAAATTGGAACTGTTCAGATTTGGGCTTCCCTGTACCATCACAAATACAGTCTGACACTTTATATTAAGTTTGATTAAAAGCTTATACACATAGAAGACACAAATGAGATAAAATTGAAAAAAAAAATGTTGATATTCAAAATGTGTTGATCTGTGTAACATTTCCTTCCTTTAGAACACAGAGGAGGACAGTTACTATTATGAATACCCTTACTATGAGGATGTCGATGGAAAACCATTTCCATCATCCACTGACAGTGATACGACAGTAACAAAAGAAATCAAGGTAATTTATCACCAATGGACTTCATAGGATGCAGATGTAATCACATTTACTCAAATGCAACTGGTTACACCACCCCTTTGTGCTTTGCAGGTGACTGATGGAGACAGCCTTGTGACAAAAGTGGAGGAGGCTTTGGCTGGAGGCTCTTCGGGCAAAATCTCAACCACCGTCTCTGTGAGCTCGACCTCTGGTGGATCCTCATCCAGCTCCTCCTCCAGCTCTGCCACAGGTGGAGGAGATGGGGTGGCGACAGATGAGTACTATGATGGCTATGGTAATAACTACGAAAGCTACTATGATGAGTCCACGGCGTCGCCTGATGGAGACAGCTCCAGACGTGTCACCATCACCAGCACCAGTGTTGGCACTGGCGGAGAGCTGGATCTGGGGGCAGGTGGAAAGATCACGCTGGATGCAGGTGCTGGAGGCAAGATCATCACTAGTGTAGGAGGAGGATCTTCAATAACCGTCACCAGCAACAAGACAGTGGTAGGTTATTACTCTGACAGACATATCCCTGACCCTAAACACTATCCCTATCCCAAAACCCTATCCCTATCCTTAACCCTGAACCCTAAACCTATGCCTATTTCTAAAGCCTATTCCCATCCCTAACCCAAAACCCTATCCCTATCCTTAACCCTAAACCCTGTACATAGTGAAAAACTCTATGAAGAGCTGCACTTCTTGGGTCTTCTTTGGGCTTTCTCTTATTGTCAACACACCATTGCAGACCTATATAAAAGGGTTGGTGATGGATGAAACCCAATTCACAATTGCACGGTTGAGTAAAAGAACCATATGTGATTGGGTGGATGCAATAAGTCTTGTAAAATGTAACAAAGGCTGGAAAAAATGAAGAACCAGTCCAATTCACTGAACTACAAATCCACATACATGTGTGCTTCCATAGGTTGGAGGTACCTACGACTATGGAGATGGCTACGATTACAATGTGGACGGCCATTACACCACAGGCGGAGGTGGTGGCAGCAGCAGCAGTTCCACAATCACCATTGGTGGTGGAGGAGGCGGCAGTGGCAGTTCTACCATTTCCATTGGAGGTGGAGGCAGCAGTAGCAGCAGCAGCAGCAGCGGCAGCAGCAGCGGCAGCAGCGGCAGCAGCGGCAGCACTACCATCACTGTTGCAGGCGGCTCTGCCGGAGGTGGTTCTGCCTCTGTAGGCGGAGGATCCTCCGCAGCTGGAGGATCTGCTAGTGCTGGTACCGGAGCAGGTGGATCCATCGCTACCGGAACGGGCGGAGGCGTGGAAGGCGAGGGTGACTACACAGATCTGGAGGGGTTCAAGGAGGAGCACATCACTGACTACGGCGATTTGAACTACGGCTATGATATCTACGGTGACCTGGACTATGGAGACAATACGGACAAGAGACAAGAGTTGCCCGCAGAGACCGGCCAGTATTACGGCCAGGTAATAAAGAATGGGGAAGCGGTCACACCAACTAAACCATGATTTGAAAATGAAGTAGAGATGATGAAGGGGGGAGCACACTGTGGGGCTCCTTCAGTGACAGTCTCCTCCACACTAAGTGTATGAGGAACTTCCAGTAAACCACACACACCCCTAAAATGACAATTTACCTTCTATCTTTATGAAAAACGACTGAAACAGCAGCAGGTTTCATCTTAGTCATGCAACATTATTCATCATCTGTCTTACATATTTCACCTGTCCGATTTCACCTTTGCTGCTGCTGCAATAAGGCAAATTTACCCCTCATGGGAATAAAATGACGAAGGATTATCTTGTCTTAACTTACTTAATTCTGTTTGTTTCTCTGGGCTTGGTGCTTAGGTCGACGGAGCTCGCGGCGAGAAGGGACAGAAGGGAGAGCCTGCTGTTATTGAGCCTGTGAGTACCACTATTTAAACAACACACTTCGGCAACAGATGTATGCTGCATGTGCCTGTGTGCACACGGGGTGGGTTGCGTGGATGTTTGTATTTGCGAGTACATATGAGTGATCCCCATTCAAACACAAACCATCCCTCACTTCTGAATGAGAATCCCGGGGCCAAACACATCCATTACAGCCTACCAGACATTTCTCATAGCATCCTCGTTACTGTTGGGCCCGTCATCGGGACTACAGCATAAACATTTGGAGGAGGGCCATGCAGGGATTGCCAATAATCTCTAAACACAGTTTGGGTAGTGTGTAAACACAGTGGGAGATTGAGGCAGAGAAGGAGTACAAGGAGAACAAAAAGAATCAGAAAGTCTTCTGCCAGACGTGTAGAAACAAAAGATAAAACAGGTGGAACGTGTTCAGTCGTAATTCACATACTGATATCTACAGATAATGTGTGAAATGTATTTTCCCCAAACTACGTCAGGCACAACATGAATTTACATCTATAGCTGGGCTACAGCTGTTTCACTTCACAACAAATGTCACCGAGTCCTGTGGAGTATACATGCTTCTGTGACTGAGTGTCTCCATGTTTACAATGTGAGAGCAGAGACTGAATCTTCAGTCTGAGTCCTCTTCCTAGATGACCATTTGTGTACAAGGTTTCCAGGAAGATGGACAGTATGATTCATGAGCCAACAGGCCACCACCAGCCCAACATTGTGCATTAGTCAATATTTGGGAATATTTTTGCAACAGTTTTCTTTGGAAGACCATAAACAACATGAAATGCAATGTAAATCTAGTGTACAAAATGCACTTCATTCAACACGTCTATAACGTGTTGAATGAAGGGGGCATCCCCTCTTAAGAGCATGTAAACAATGAATTCACAGTGCATCTGGTCTAGAAGCAGACAGTTCAGTTAATTGCATAAATGTCCCTTCCAACAACTGTAAATAATGTATTCAGTTGCCAAGGACCATTATATTTTGGGGTCATGTCACAGTCCACTGAATCTCTTCTTTTCTTTTTGTTATTTTGACAAAAAACTGCAGCCCACAAACAAACAATTCTTTCTCCCAAATGTTTCCCATTATACAACCTGCAGGCGAAACAGAGGCATAACCTGGGGACTGTCAAAGATCAGTTATAGTCCTTTAATGTTGAGAATCATCCGTGGGATGTGCCCAAGGGATGATGGGAGAGGGAAAAAAAACAGAAAATTGGGATCAAATAAGCTTGGATAATGTGTGGGTGTCTGTCCCCATAACAAAACAAGAATCCAAAATGTTACCGCAGGATCCAACAAACAAAGCAATATCTCTGCAGCCACAATATGTCTGTAATTCCAGTTGCGATTCTACACTTAACTGAGAGTCTTTGCTCTTTTTGCCTGGATTGTAAAGTGTTAGAAATACACTTGAAGGCGTTTAATTTCATACAGTGGCATCAGTGCATTTTTTATGCATGCACGATAAGAGACTTCAGGTCTGTTGGTGTGGACAAATTCATTTTCACCTCAGTTGGAGCCGTACATCCCTCGGACTCTGCAGGACGGAGAGCACCTCGGGGTGTGCTCGCCCTCTGTGTCTCCACAGCCATTTACCCTCTCCCATCCTCCGTGGACTAATTGTGAGCAGATCTGAAACGACAGGCAGGAATGTCCATTCATTGAAGCAAAGACTTTGTCATGGGCAGGACTGCCGGGATATGTATGCTTTTACTGCTTAACACATTTAGCTGAAGCTGCATTAGTGGGTGCAGAATGGTTGTAAACAAACATGCATACATGAAAGAGATAGTTGTTATGAGGATTCATGGTTGTCATGAGGATTCCTGTTGCGTCTAATGGTTTCCATTCTTGTGTGTTTCAGGGAATGTTGGTGGAGGGTCCGCCTGGGCCTGAAGGTCCAACAGTAAGTGGATCCATCTAAATCTGGGACTCAAATCCCTTGTACATTCATTATCCTCCCATCCCCGCTGTCTTGTAAGATCCATTGTATTATCTCATCGTTTTTTGTTGATAAAAAGAACGCTGAAAGTCACAGCCATTTTCACCTCTGTTTATGTCCTCTGAATACGAAAAAGACAAGCTTCAGTGCTTTTGCTGTGAAAAACCTCTGGCTGTGTGATTCCCCAATGCAAAGGGAGTGGCCAAAAGCAGTTCCCTGTAAGAGATATGGACTTGCCCAGATGTTGAAAAACGTAATTATTTATCTAGGGCAAATTTTCTAGACACAGTTGCTGCAGACACCCCGCAGATGGAGTCCCACTGAGTCCAGGCGTTTAAGCGTCGAGCTATAGACAAATAGAGAGCGCCTCACAAAAGGATTTACAGCTCAACAGGCTGTCCCATATTGCCTCATGCATTCCTTTCCCCCATATGTGACCACTTTGCAAGATAAAGGCGAGAACTTTGGTGCAAGGCTAATGTGTCTGTTTCTCAGTGCCCCGTTCTGCATCTGCGATGTATGTACAATGAAATCTCTGACTTGTAATAGGGCCTCCCCGGACCCCCAGGTGCTTCTGGCTCACCAGGCAGCCCTGGAGATCCCGGAGAGAGGGTGAGTATTAGCTCTGCATGTCACACTTCTTCTTCTTACAAATAACATCATCAATATTTCTGCCTGTGTGCATATACTCATGCTCCTTTCTGTTTTTTTGTTCAGGGTCCTCCTGGTCGTGCCGGTCTTCCTGGTGCTGATGGTCTGCCAGGACCCCCTGGTACTGTCCTGATGCTGCCTGTAAGTACATGACAGTAGTGCTAAAAATAGCCAAAAAAAAGAGAAAGTGTTGTCATCCGTGAAAATGCTCACGCATTTTTCCCCTGCAGCTTTATATTCTCGTTCTGCCTTTGTTTACAAGTATAAGTATCTCTGGCTTCATCAATAACTCTGACATGTGGTTTACATAGCGCAGAAGAATGAAGGGGGTTTCCTTTGGAACCGTTTTCATGGACCAGACCCAGGCTCAGTTACAAATTTGTAATAGAAATCTGTGCTTTAGCAACCCCTTGTGGTATGTTAATGAGTGTGATAGATAATGTCTGTCACGTGTCGTGCAGGGCTCTGTATACTGCATATTGCAGAAGCCCTCTGAGCTCCAAAGCTTGGACTCCATTAGCAAACCCTAGCAATGCAGCGCCGGCACTTCACTCCGTAGCTTCAGCTGTCTCCGATGAGTCTGAGATGGCTGCGCAGTTGTGCTAACAACTTCCTATCCTGCCGCCCTTTTTCTGCTCTCCTCTCCTCGATTCCTTGTTCCTTGGACCATGTCTGAAACGGCCGCTGTCGGAGCTGATTAGTTGCGCAGATGTGAAGTTTTGTGGTTTTTCAGGGATCTTGCGGAGCTGCGTGGCCGAGCCATGTGGCAAGCTCTGTCTGGACAGGAACTGGAGTCGTTCTGATGTATCCACTGGCAGAGAGTGTAGCTTGAAATCCGATCCTTGAGCTCCGAGCCTAATGAGAAACATGCATTGTTGTTTCACCCTTCCTTCTCCAGAGGATGTTTGCTTCAGCCTTGAAATTGTAGAGTCAACAGGACAGCATTAAATGGCAAATCTTAACACCTGCTCAAATAACCCATCTAAGTTCATCCGGCAGTGAAGCATCGTTCTTGTTGACGCTCAGCTTTGCCATCAGCTGGCGTGTGAAAAAAGTCATGTAGGTCCCGTCATTGTCAGGGCTTTTTTTTTCTCTCTGTCTCTCTTCTTTCTCTGGCTGTGCTGGTCAACATTTTCACTCAAGGTGGAACATTTTGTTCAAGGTTTGATGATGCAGAGGAATGTCAGTAAAGAAATGAACATTGGAGAAGGAATGACAAAGAGTGCAGCACAGAGATGAAGAGAGACGGAATCAAAGACAGACCGAGAGGCTCACAGACTGGCAGGCAGAGAAAAAAAAAAGAAAAGAGAGAGCTGCACATGTTTGATTGTGACTAAGATAGGAAAGTGAAGAGCCAACATTTAATCAAACTCAGCAGAAATCAAGTCAGAATGAGAAACTGTGGGAGTTTTGCACAATAACTGTAAAGTGTTGTTGCACCAGAGAAAATCTGGGTTACAGAGCTGGAGCTGTAACAGATCTGGCTTCGACTCTGTGTTCTCAATCAACTGTTCTTCTCGCTCCGCTGCCTCTTGGTAACCATATTTTTTTGTGGTGACAAAACTCAGACACAGCACTTTTCTGTTGTGTTGCTGTGCGGCTGTAAACTTCTTAACAACTGTACTACTTAACCTGACCTGATGTGCCTGCTCCAAACAAATCTGGGCTGCACCACGAAGCGTGGACGCTCACCTGCGGTGCAGTACCGGGACATCGCCACCAGATGCCAGTAGAATTCAAAGCTCGCAGCCTGCAGCTTTTGATTGGCTCTGCTTTGGCAGCTGGAGGCTGTAGCAGAACATCTGTTGCATAGTTTTGAGATTAGGACAGTGTAGTAAAGAAATAAAGAGGTTGTTGTCAATAGTTGTTGTCTCTATTTAAACTGGGACACGTTTAACATTTGCAGCAAAGATCTCACGTTTCTAGTTAATTCTCCTTGCATATACTATGTGAGGAGAAATTATATTCATACGGTGTCATGTTTGCACAAGCGAGTATCTCAACAGTGTGTAATTTCCCTTTGCAGTTCAGAATGAGTGCTGGAGGTGACTCTGGACAGAAGGGACCTGCTGTATCAGCACAAGAGGCTCAGATGCAAGCCATCATGCAGCAAGCCAGGGTAACTATTCCCACATCACACTGGGCTTTTCTATATGTTCAGCCTGTTTGTATCTGTTATGTTACGTTATTTCATGCATCAACATGGACGTGTAGAATTCCACAAATGCGATCACACGAACCAATGCACTTGCTGGAGTGACACACGTGGCTAATTATGTGTTGTATTGGATCACAAGCTAAAGGTTTTTGCTTCTTTTTCCCCTCCTGTGTACAGCTGGCTATGCGTGGCCCTACTGGTCCAATGGGTTTGACCGGCAGACCTGGTCCTCTGGTATGTATTTCCTCTCGAATGCAGTCTGAATTTCAGCTGAAGTCCGACGTATGATATGCCCATGTCAAAAGGACAACTTGTGGGTGAGCATTTGTCAAATCGGACACTGCTCCTTCTTCCCAGGGTCCTCCCGGTGTAACAGGACTGAAGGGAGAGTCTGGAGAGGCAGGACCTCAGGTAAGAAAGAAAAATAAAAATGTGGTGTTTTTAAGAAAATTGAGGTTTGTTTTTTTGTCTTAGATTTAAAGTAGAGCTATGCATGACCTCTCTTGTTCCAGGGTGATGTGTGAAGGTGGAAATGTAAAGCAAGTGAAGATTAATGTATGTTTTTTTGTTTCAGGGACCACGTGGTCCTTTGGGATCCGCAGGACCCCCTGGGAAGCCAGGCAGGAGGGTGAGCTTGACACATCATATATTGGCGTGTTGAACACCAGTCAATTTGCCATCGGGAGTTCTGAATCCAAACTTGTGTTTTGTTTTTTTTTTCCCACCCCACCCTGTCTCTGCTGTACATTCGCAGTGATCTGTTCTCAGAGCTGTTATGTAACTGTTGTTATTTTTACAGGGTCGTTCTGGAGCTGATGGTGCTAGAGGAATGCCAGGACAGCCTGGACCCAAGGTATCTAATCTGCCACATTCACCATCTACTGGAGTGCAGTGTTCATTTTGCAATGCTGTGTTACAAAGTGTTTTTTTTTGAGTGCTCAGTTCTCAAGTTTTCTCTCTTTTTCTCTCTCTCTCTCTAGGGAGACAGAGGCTTCGATGGTCTGGCAGGTCTTCCTGGTGAAAAAGGCCACAGAGTGCGTTCCTTTGTGGTGTCATGAAAGCTCCCATTTGTTTTAATGCGTGACATGCGCTGAATTGAAATGTTTGTCGTTATAGGGTGAACCTGGCCCATCCGGACCTCCTGGCGCTCCTGGAGAGGATGGAGAGAGGGTAACCATGATGTATAATTGAACCCAGGCTGTTGTCTGCTCTGTCTGACCCATCAACCACCCTTGTTTTACTGAATCATTAAAGCGAAGATGACTCTGAACTTGATGAACTTTATCCTATACTCCCCTCTTTGCAAACATCCACATTTTTACCTCCCCTCCTTCCCCTCTCCTCGTCAAATTTCTCTTAATATTTATTTGATCTCTGCACACCTTTATCTGCGTGTAATCTCCCTCCATCCTCGTTACCCACAGCTGATGCAATCTGATCCCCTCTTCCATCCGCTTCTTCTTTGTGCCTTCCCATTATCTCTCAATCCCCATAACACATACACACACACACACACACACACACACTCACACACACACCTCCACACTCTGTCCTCCATTATCATTCATCGCCTGTCTGTTCCACATTCTGACCCATTCTCTCTCCTTCCCAGGGAGATGATGGAGAGATCGGACCCAGGGGACTTCCTGGTGAACCAGTGAGTGATCACATATATTTCAATTCTGCCTCGCATCCAGAGATTGCCGGATCTGAGAGCTCTGGGCCTGCACTGCCATCGTGTTGGCGAACAATCATGCGGTCCGATGATATCATATATCATCTGCATTCATTTAAATGGAGATTTAGAATGACATTGCTGGAGACAGGCGTTTTCTAGTGCTTCAGCTGTATAAGAGAGTCTTTGGATGGTGAGAAATCCAGGCAGCTTGCATCAAGCTTGTCATAATGGCCTCCCACTCTCAGCGGTGGGGATATTCCCCCCGCCCCAGAAGGTGAAAAACGAGAGAAACATTTAAATCTGCTGTCATTACTTATTTTGTCCACCAGGGAGTGCTACATCGGTTTGAATTCACACCGACCAGGACAATACCTCCTGTTAGGTAACTGTAGCTGTGAGGCAAACCACAGAAATTCAAAGCATTGTGTGAGAGGCATAGCTGTGGGGTAGGTGTAGTAAAGAAAAGAAAAACAAAAAAAAACAACAGAAGCAGTCTCAGCTTCTCCATCTCAATTGGACTCTGCTTGGAATATCCTCAAGGGCATTTCACAAGTCGGGGTCGTTTCCACATGTATAATTTCCAAAACTTGATTCAGCCCAATGCATTTAATAATTCATCAGCCATTTCTCAGGTGTGATATTATTCTCATCTCATCTCGTTTCCGCTCCCTCTTTCCTAGGGCCCTCGTGGTTTGTTGGGACCAAAAGGACCTCAGGGACCTCCCGGCCCCCCTGTGAGTCTTCATCCACTCCACCTCTTCATATCTGCTGCTGCTGTGACAACAGAGCAGAAGACACTGAAAACAAACCCTGCTGGGAAATACAAAACTCCAATATATTTCAGACGGCATACACAAAGACCAGCGTGTGTTATTGAGTTTTAACTGCAGCGTTTCAGACAAATGTCTGCAGCCCAGCAAAGCCTACACCTCACTTATATTGTTTCAACGGATTTAATTCGATGTGGACAGTGCACATCAATCACACACCTTATTTTGAAGCCTAATCCCCGTGTAGGATGTGGAGGCACCGAATGCATTAAATCATACGCTGTTTGTTCATATGAAACAGATGCACAAGTCTCCCCTGAATTTGTCTTCAGGAAAAAAGAATCAGAGATTTAAAAGATACACCTTTCCCTCCAAAAAAGAAAAAAAAGACTAATGTGCCCAAAATATTGTGCTCATCTCATCTGCTTTAGGGCGTGACTGGAATGGACGGCCATCCTGGACCAAAAGGAAACATAGTAAGTGAAGCTGGAGCTGATTATTATTCTCCAATTTTGAAGATAAACCCAGTGAAATAACATGAGACACGCAACTCTCTCTGAGACTAAAAATAAACCATTAGTTCCCTGTTCCTCTTTATTTTATTAACGTCATTCCCTCCTGAGCCCATTCCCTTTGTTACGCTCACACACTCGCAAACACACACACACTCACACACACCAGTACAATCAGAAGATACTTAGCAGATAATTAGGGGAGAGACCGTGTTCACATCCATCTGAGCAGTCTGCCGTGGCCCAGTTGTATTGTTCCAGGTCAATTTCTGTTAGCGGCTGGCTATAATGAGAGAATACCTGGCTGGAGCCGCTCGTCTCCTTCTGTTGGGAATGTTTCAACCAGGTGGAGACGGGAGATCAACAGCTTTTCCCACACTCGGACTGGTGCGATATAATTGATTGCCAGTTATCTGAGATGGAAGGTGTTTCACGTGTGCGGTTCAGCGGTTTCTCTCGTTAGGGAAAAGCGTGCGTGTGTGTTCTCTACCTTGAGCTGAGATATTGTGCCATTTGTCTGAGAGTTACAGCCTGTGTAGGTACAGAATAAAAAGGTAATAATGCAGTGATGTGCTGCTGGACAGCTGCTCATTACTATCTGTTGGAAGCAACATTTCGTTTTCGATGGACCGTACGGACCAACAAATCCTTCACATGATGCTTTAAACTCAAACAAATGAAGTAATCAATTTCTGGATTTATAATGAAATGGGTAAATTTGGCTGTATTTTTTCCTTTTTTCTTTTTTTTGTCTAGGGACCTCAAGGAGAGCCAGGACCTCCTGGACAGCAAGGCAACCCAGGAGCTCAGGTCGGTGATGCACACGGTGCGAGACATCAAGTTCTTCTCTCATCCGTGAAATAAAATGTATTGAGCATATTTTCTTCTGTTCCGTGCCTCTGCAGGGACTTCCAGGGCCCCAAGGAGCCATTGGACCTCCAGGAGAGAAGGTGAGATGGCACGTGATCACTGCGTGAACTGCAAACGATTGTGAAATACGGCATTTCTGCAACTCTGCAGGAAGAGAGAGAGAAAAAAAAACTGCCAGCTTGATGAAATGTTAATAAACCCCAAATCTATAAAACTGCAGAGAAATTGTCTCATTCATTTGCATGAGCTGAAAGCCAAGTTGCTATCCTATTCAGCTCCAAATGCTTATCACACTATTCACCATCCTGAATGCAGGAGTAGCGCATAGTAGACGGTACAGATAGATTTTAATCCTGATACATTTTAATCCAATGCTTGCTAAATCAGATGTGGCACCTTATATGGAAGGTGTTTTGTCCATCATTGAACAGTTGGAATTCAACAATGAATGATCGTAGGTGTTATTTTTCCTGCGATCTTAAATAAAATACTAGTGCGTGGCTTCAGAGGCGGAGGAGGAGATAAAGAGACAAGAGATTATTTATTAGAAACACAGCTGGTGTTTAATATCCAATCAGTAGCCCAGGTCGATCGTGAATCATAAAGACTTCCGTGTGATCCGGATGATGATTCAGTGATAACTGTTATAATTTAGGGTTTAATGCGTCACACTGAACTCATGATGCAGTGTGATAACTTTGGTGATAAGAGGAGTTTTGATTTAGAGCCACCATCAGGTCAGAATTACATTTTATTTCCGTACTTTGGCTCGGGGCCAAATATTTTCTGAAAGGACAGCTCCCATCAGGCTCATTCACACACCTGCTCAGCATCAGCATCAGTAGCTGCCCGCACTGACACCACATGGTGGCTGGCATTGCTGCGTGTCTCTGCCTTGTGACGTCTCTAACTCTTTGTCCTTCAACTAGGGTCCTACTGGAAAACCCGGGTTGCCAGGAATGCCAGGAGCCGACGGACCCCCGGTGAGCTCATATATACACCACACACACAGAGAGAGAGAGAGAGAGAGAGACACTCTCGTTCTCTCTCAGCCTCTCTCCCTTCTTTGGTGGTGGCAGTGAGAAATGACCTTTGGAAACAGTACATAAATAATAGAAAAAGAGCAGCAAACAGATACCGCAACACACTGAGGTAATTATTTGGCTGCGACATATGAGCGATATACACATCGCCACAGCTGTGGAGCAGCAGAGCTTACAACCGGGGGCTGCATGAAGACGTATACACGCAAAAGCACTCTTCCCCAGCTCTGCCCAGGCGGCACGGAAGGGGAGACACCTGCGCTAATGGCAGATGTGCCTGCGAAGGCTCCAGGTGGCACCTAAGAGAGGCTGAGACAAGAGGAGGGGGCGGTGGTGGGGGATCTGGGGTGGGGGTGAGGGTGAGGGTGGGCTGTGAAATATGAATGATGGTGGCCAAAGAAAAAGAGAGACGGTGTTAAAATAAAAAGAGAAACAAGCGACGTGATGAAAGAGAGATATAGAGGAGAGTGAGCCCTTACAATGTCCCGTGGTCCTTTTAATGGCTCTCAGTTCCTTTTCGGAGTGGCTAAAGTGCTGCCATTTACACTCTCAGCTTTTATTTATTGAAATCATCCATTTGCCGCATCGCCCATCGCCAATCATATTCTTTCGGTCAATGTCAGCCACTCTCCCCACTCCTAGTTTTTATTCCCTCCTCTACCCTCTCCTCTCACACCGCTAAAACACCAGCAGAGGCTTTGCAGACTCATTTGTCTCAAGAGAGCTCAATCAATTTCCTCCAGATCTTTTTTTTTTTGCCTCCATATTAGTTGTGTGATATTTATATATATATATATAAATATATATATATATATATATATATATATATATATATATATATAATTTTTTGATGGCTCCTTTCTCTCTTCATTGTGTGTTTGTGCGTGCATGCACGTACAGTATGCGTGTAATTGTGTTGTGAAGTCCCTGAATGACAATCCTGGCTTTTAAGAGGGCCAGATTAGCCCGCGGTGCTGCTGTAATACTGTGCATTACGGATCAAGATCCCAAATGAGACTGAACTCTGAAGGCCCTTATTCAATTTTCCAGCTTGATACGTCCTCCCGCAGTTTTACAACTTTTTTTTTCCATCCCTTAAAAGGAGTGTTGTAGTATTTATGGTGGTAATTACCCTGGAACGAGATGCAATAATAGTTCTCTTAATAATTCACAGGGTCACCCTGGAAAGGAGGGGCCTTCTGGAGAGAAAGGACACATGGTAGGTTTTCACAATCCACTTCTCCTATGTTTGGGAGCCTGAGTTTTTTTTTTCCCTCTGTATTCTCTCTATGATTCTTTTCCCCCCTCCCGTTGTCCTAGTTCAGATACATTTGCATAAAACACTTTGCATGAATGTAGATAACTGTAGCGCTGTGGGGGTGTGTGTACTATCGTTGTGTGTGTGCTACAAGCTTCTCACCAAACATCTCTCTCCCCAGGGCCCTGCCGGCCCTCAAGGACCCATTGGTTACCCTGGGCCTCGAGGCGTGAAGGTGAGATGATTTGCATCCACTGTTGCATTAATTTGTGATACCACCATCTCATCGCACTCTGTAATTAACAACTGTTAAGGCCTAATAGTTGGTTATTATCTTATTAAGATAAAAAAGAGAGTGATCTTGATAAAAAAAAACACTGTTGATAAACAAGTAAAAAAGATAATTTCTAATGAAGGAAACTCCTCGGATCTGTTCAGTGGCTTCTGCTGTGGCATAAAAGCAGTATAAGACGGGTAGATTTCACCTCCTCAGACCTTACATCACCTAACCCAAGTAAGACGGAGTTGAGGCGCCCAAGCCCATCTCTTGTTTGCCGTCATCAGTCGCTGCTTATAAAACCAAAGACAAAAGAAATCCCACGAAATCAGATCTCAGCAGGTTGGTGAGATTGATCCAGTCTTCAAAGCTTCCAAGAGAGAGAGAGAGAGACTCACTCTAGTGGCTTGACTTCTAGCTCACAGGCTCAAGCCTGACACGTCTGCTCTCTCTGGGAGCCCCTGCAGTTAAAACTAGCATCACATCCACCAGCCTGTCAGTTCGATAGAGCTCTGCCATTGAATTGCCCCTTCTTTGTCCAGCATGCACGACGTCGCCCCTTAACATTCGTCTGTTCTTGCATTTTAGGGAGCTGACGGTGTGCGCGGCCTCAAAGGAAACAAGGGTGAAAAGGTAGGGTGAGCTCTGTCTGTTGCTCGGCAAAGTCCGGGAAAAGTGTGCAAGGCGCTGATGGTTTTGCATGAGGTGTTCCATGCTAATGATAATCTGAGACGAAATCCGGTCAAACTGATCTGGATTCCGCTGGTACAGAAGAAGAAGAAAAACAAGAAGAAAAAAGGCGATTAAGAGTTTCTATGGCAACAAGGGGATCCAGCCAAGACTCTTCATCTGGTTGTGCGTGCAAACGTGCTTTTGTTACAGTTTGTGTGAGTGTGTATGTGTGTGTGTGTGTGTGTGTGTGTTTGTTTGTGTGAATACCACCCAAACGCTTTTTCAACATCTGTATTATCCCATTGTTGCGTTCTCGCCTCACCGTCTGCTTTTATTCTCTTGCCAGGGAGAAGACGGTTTCCCCGGCTTCAAGGGAGATATGGGTGTCAAGGGAGACAGGGTAAGACGCTCGGCTCAGTCACATGCTGGGTTCTGGAGACATCACAGATCGGACAATCGGGCATGCGCTCAGAATTGTTTTTTCAGTTTTCGTTGGGAGTGACCTTTAACCCAGCTAAAGCGCCAGCATCAACATATTAGCCCCTGGTGACCTAAGCCTCCGTGACTCCTCTGGAATTGTGGGTAATGAGCAAACATAAGGTGTTGTTCCTGTTGCCAGCTGTCGGAGTGTGTGTGTGTGTGTGTGTGTGTACGTGGGTACGTGAGCCGCTTGCCGATGTCCCCCCCCACCCTCTCCACCCAGTCCCTCTCCTGGCGCTTTTCATTCACTCGGAAGCTCGGCAACTTAAGATGAAAAACATTGAGTTTTGACCGGTGTTTTTCCTCCGCTTCCTTCCCCCCAAACAGCATTCGGGATTTACAATGTCAAGAAGCAAGAAAACAGTCTCTAAAAGTGAGAAACATACTTCTTCGCCCAAGCCCCCATTACTTCAAACATCACAACCAACCCCCCCTGCCCCTGCTCCAATCCCTCCTTCCCGGCCCCCTGACCAGGCTGTCTATAGCCGAGTACAGAAAGGAAGGAGAAATCAATGGCACTTTAAACCCCATCAAACTCCAGAGAGAGACACGGGGCTGCAGCGTGTTTCTCTCTGGAGATGTAGCAGATCCACATGAAAGCGAGGATTTGAGGAGGCCCTCTGCTCTGGAGGAGACATGCACGGACCAGAATCCAAATGACTCATTTTTAAGCACGCCTATGAAAAGTGTGTGCACGCGCGCGCGTATGTGTGCGTGTATGTGTGTGTTTGAGTGCTCAATTTAAAGTGTTCTCTTTGATGAGCTTGCCAGTATGAGTCAAGTACAGTTTGCTTGATGCCGTTTCATGTGTTCTTGAGTGTGGGTGTGTGTTGCTTGTGCAACTCTGCGCCGGCCTTTAACTAGATACCTTTCACACACCACTGGCTGTGTGCAGCGGCGACTGGTTGTCAGAGCCAGTTTGTACTCTGCCATTCTGCCCGTGTCCTCCTAGAAGTGGATCACACGTACGAGAGGAGCAATAACAGGAATCGCTAACAGCTTTGTGGGCCAGGCAGCCAGGGAAAATGGCCCTTCCCTTATTATTTACGTAACTCTACACTCGTAAAAGGAGACCGGAATCACCTGGGCTTTCTTTTCACTTAGGAGGAGAAATTTTTATTTACTTCTTTTACTTGACTCAAGTGGGAATGTAAAGAACATGAGAAACTTTCTGTGAAAAGCTGTTTCAAACCTTGCATGTGCCTCTGTGGTGTTGAACTTCCAAACAGCTACAGAGCATCACCTAACAGTTCAGTGTGTGACGTCTGTGCCTCCTGTGCTTCCCAGGGAGAGCTCGGACCAGCGGGACCCAGAGGAGAAGACGGTCCAGAGGGGCCCAAGGGTCGCTCGGGTCTCCCTGGAGATGCAGGCGCAGCCGGGCCCAGCGGTGAGAAGGTAAGAGCCTCCGCACTTCATCTTCACTCCTGCAAGACCGAAAACACTGACATCACCACTAGATACCGTGTCCTCCGACAACATTTCCACACATGAAACAGAATGCAGGAAGTCGCTGTTTTGTATCATCCGTCATGTTTTGATCTGTGATGAAAGCTCAGCAGGGCTTAACGGGGGAAATAGTTTTTCTGATCGCTCTCTTCTCGACAGCAAGCGACTTTTTTCTTTTCTCTTTTTTTTCTCTTTTCTCTTCCCCCCCATCGCTGCCGCATTTGAACCAGCTGGGAGCGTAGAGTGGATTTTTGGATTTGGGTTCTGAACATTAACGTTGAATTGAATTCGGCTTAAGCCGTCGCTGACAATACTTGAGTCATTCTGTGGCACAAAAAAAATCATTTCGCGCAGGATGCGTCCTCTTAATTGTCTCAGAAATAGTCACAAACAGATGTTGAGAGTCGCCGAGACTATGCTTAATGAAGCCGTGAGCGATCTGATCTGGCACGGCGTCAGCTGATGTTGGAGGGAAAACTGCACTGTGTGTGTGTGTGTGTGTGTTTATCCTCCCGATTCTCCTTGCTGGGGAATGCTCATTTCTGACTCGGAGGTGGACGTGTATTTGCATTATGCATTCAACACCGCAATGTAAACGTGGTCCTGCTCTGTATCTGGATCACATGATGTAACAGCTGAGTCATTTTCATTTTTAATTAGCAGCTGACGTTTCAGTGCCCCAGCGCTGAGCTGCTTCTAATAAATGTTTATGTGTTCGGCAGGTGCACGTTCATATTTTAATGAGACTATTCCATTTGTTGCAGACGTTATGTAATCCTAACCGGATGGCGTGTGCAAAATCTCAAACGTATGAATCAGGTCCTGTGGGGTGGCGTAACGAGGCACAACAGTACACTCAAGTTTGAATTGTAATGACAAGCATCAGGGTGTTTAAGAGAATAAAATGGCGCATGTTGGGAATTGTTGGAGGGTTTTTGAAGCTTGATCCATACATAGTGGAGAGTAGAGTGCAGATTATCTCTGTCTCCTCTGAATCCATTTTGACTTGTATTTTTTAAAATCTTTTTCCAAGGCCATGAAAATGTAATGCTAAATCGCTGCTGTGGGCTTTCAAGGGAATCTAAAAAAATGAAAGAAATAAAAAGAACTCACTTCTCATTTCTCATTACTCTCTACTCATCTCTCATTTACAGGGTAAACTCGGAGTTCCCGGACTGCCAGGATACCCAGGAAGACAGGGACCAAAGGTAACTGCAACTCAGCAAAAGAGTCGCTTCGTCGGTGACGCTGAAGCCCCGGCGACCCAGTTTATTTGGGAAGTGTCACACGTGTGTACTCCCGCACGCATGAAAGAGAATAACAAATGCAGACGTGGATGCTGGGACCGCCTTGCTGAACTTTGGATGGCTCATCCTTTCGCCTCCCTGAGCCAAAGCTGCAGTCTGACAAATGGACATGCTTGAAGCTTCCTGATCAAAGAGCCGGGGATTTGAATATGCCTTTTGGTGTCAGCTCCCCACTCCAGAGACGACAATAATAAAACACTGCTTTTATTCACGGGGCACTTTATCTCATGTAGCGTTTGATACACTAGGGATGTCTCCTGGGAACAAACAAGGGATATTATATTAAAGGTTTGTCTCTCGTATGATTAATTGCGTTCTTTTCCCGCACACAGGGATCTCAGGGTTTCCAAGGTTTCCCTGGTGCCAACGGAGAGAAAGGAACTCGGGTATGTCGGAGAGGCCTCTTATTATTCTTCTCATTCCTGACGAGGCTGGGAATCGATACCAGTATGGCGGTGGAGACAGGTTCCTGTCCCTGCTCCAGATTTATCAAGCTCGGAACAAGTGGGGCTGGTTTTAAAGCAAAGATTGTTACCAAGGACGGCGAGACAATCGCATTCCTTCTTCATTAGTGTTCGCACAAGTCATTTCGAGAACACCGAAAGCATTGTTTATCACTTTATGGTGCTCGAACCATCTTTCATTTTCTTTGTTTAAGGGATGGGCCATTAGCTCGCCTGCAAGAGTAATGTTTTATTTTTGTGGGGCGGAGTGCATGAAGCTTTTCATCTTCCCAAAACATGCATGAGGTTTATGAGACTGAAGGCGAAAGCATAGCGCTGTTAACAATGTTTACAACGCTTGTTTGAGACCTTAAAAACCGCACAAAAGACATAATTCTTTTTCTCATTAAAGTTGTATGCAGATGCTGATTATATTGTTGCTTTCACACCAGCATAATGTACATTACGTGTTGATTAAAATGTCTTCGCACGGGTGGCTTAGGAATGAAATGGATGTAGCTTCTTGACAGCAAAAGCTTATCTCCTAAATGGCCAGGTTCTGTTGAAACGTCTTTGCAAACACTAGCTGTCTGCTGGCATTAGAATGCCTCTCAGAGAGGATGCAGCCTCTTAACGATGCAGGTGCCACTGCTTTGATCGCCACGTGTGTTCTTCTTGTCCGCAGGGAACAGCGGGAAAGCCTGGCCCACGCGGACAGAGAGGGCCGACGGTGAGTCTTACTCAGCAGACTCCTGCTTCTCTGCAGATGGCCAGCTTGGCTCCGGAGTGGAAATGGAGGTTCCACCTGAGCGTGCTCCGGGCGAAAGCGTCACATTTGCTAGCTCAGAGATACTCTCTCAGGAACATTTGGCTGATTTTAATCACTGCGTCCTTTTCTCAAGGGTCCCCGAGGGGAGAGAGGACCGAGAGGACCAACCGGAAAAGCTGGACCAAAGGTGTGTGGAGTCATTTCACCGCTTCTTCTTCTTCGAGCCCATACTGCGCCACAAATGTACCACTGACTTTATTTTGTCCTCACAGGGCAACTCAGGAAATGATGGCCCACCAGGACCTCCCGGAGAGAGGGTGCGTCCCATCACAATCTTCAAGTATCATTCTCTTCCCCTAATCTGGTCCATTTTCCTGGAAACCAAAGTCTTTGTGTGTGTGTGTGTGTGTGTTTCTAGGGTCTGCCAGGCCCTCAGGGACCAACAGGTTTCCCAGGACCAAAAGGCCCCCCTGTAAGTGCAAACTCAGACGACTCTGGAGGAATCCATCACTTCCTTCTCCTGCTGTGCTCTTATGTTGTTTTGACATGTACTCCTTCAGGGGCCTGCAGGAAAAGACGGACTGCCTGGACACCCTGGGCAGAGAGGAGAGACCGTGAGTAGTCTGAAGGTGCTGCTCTTCATCTTAATTTCATTGAGTCGGTGTGTGACAGTGCTTTTCTCCTCTCTGGCACGCAGGGATTCCAAGGCAAAACTGGCCCCCCTGGTCCTCCAGGTGTGGTTGGACCTCAGGTGAATGACCATCTTGCATCCTACATCCTTTTGTTTCAATTGCACATATAATATTGACTGTGCGTTAGAGCAGAGTCCAAACAAAAAAAAAAGTAAACGCCTATTTGTCTCAATCTCAGAAGGGCCTTTTAAAAAGTACACTTTAGTTTTGCACCGGTGAAGTTAGCAGAACACATATCTACCTGTATCTCACAAACTGTGACTTCAGTGTTGTTTATCCTCTTTCATATTAGCAAAGGGCTCTTCATCCATTATGCATAAACGTTTAACAGAATTTCCCTCCCAGCCGCTCTGCTAATGCCAGCTGAGAACATTGATGATAACAGAGCTGTATGTGGCCTTAATGACTTGTAAGCCTCCCACACAGCAAATGCTCAGCTTCTCCACGCCACATTTTGTAATAGATGGAGAAATCGTAACATCTTTTTTTCTGTTAAATTGCTGATTTTGCTTCACTCCATCCTATTTAATGCGGTTTTCGTTTCTTCACACCGCCTCTGCACTTTACACCGTAGTGGTCTTTAGCCTTTTTTTTCTTATTTCTTTCTTTTTTTTTATCTCAGTCTGGACATCGTAAGAGGGAATCAGGTCCGGACATTGCTGGTTTTATGAGTTCTCCAGACTATTATCCGCTCTACTCTCTAGTCTGTTCATTACACACGGTTCAGCAGATTCAGCCGATTGTCTTCTCACCCTCTAGGTAATGTCTGGAAAAGTTTATTTTATCTTTTCTTTTTTTCTTTCCTTTCTTTTGTTTTTTTTTTCTTTCTTTACAATTGTAGGGACCCACTGGTGAGACTGGACCAATGGGCGATCGTGGCCACCCTGGACCCCCAGGCCCGCCCGGTGAGCAGGGTCTCCCTGGAGCTGCAGGAAAAGAAGGCGCCAAGGTGAATCCTCAAGCTCCGTCCAGTATTAAACTGCATCGTACATAGACGTGACATCAGAGCTATTTGCTTACCACCCTGAAACACAAGTCTGCATGCATTCAAAGGACTAATGTGCTTTGACCTACAGGGTGATCCCGGTCCCGCTGGCCCTGCAGGTAAAGATGGCCCACCTGGGCCTAGAGGTTTCCCTGGAGAGAGAGGTCTGCCAGGCCCTGTGGTACGTGCCGCCTTCTGCTCAGAACAATAGCATCATAGAAATTCAATATTTCTCACAGCTTGGTTATTGCATAATAGTTCTGGGCCATTAAATCACTGTAGACTGTGGTGAACTTCAAGAATCAGACATGATATCAGATCCCTGAGTGGGCTTCAGAGGAGGAACACTGTGCTCTGGGCTGTTTATTTATTTATTTATTTTCATTCAAAGTTGACAAAAGTTTCGTCCTGCTAGTTATGCAACTCTGCGTACTGTTTTCTTACTGCAGACTTCAAGTCAGAGCTTTTTTGATTTAGCTGTGGGATGCAGAGAAGATGCTCAGCACCGTTCCTTTGTGATGTAAAGGATGTTAAACAGTCGCTCTCACAGCCTCATCTTTGGGGGTGGGGGGTGGGGGGTGGCTGTAGGAGGTTTTCCATCTCACACTGAGCCTTGTTTGAAGATAGGGAGTCCAAGACAGGAAGTGTGCTTACCCCAACAGATGTGTTTGTTTTCTAAAGCCTGCATTTTATTCTTCTCCACAGGGGGCTCATGGCCTGAAAGGGAACGAGGGTCCTCACGGACCACCTGGCCCTGCTGTGAGTACACTCCACTGCATCCGTGTCCTTACGGTGACACTCTCTCATTCTCACCTTCCCCAGTCGCTCTCCATCACTGGGAACTAGCAACGTTCCCACCCTCACTTGTTCAATCCGCTTACATAATGTAATGATATGCAGTTTGCTACTTACATAACAGAGGTCTGACCTATTTGGTGGGCTAGATGTGCCTGATATTATGATTCGTCTCTGTCTTCTAACTTTGATGCCTTTGATAATTTTTTCGCTGAGTCGCTCCAGCCTGTCCGCTAACATCGCTGCACGCTGACCCCATAGGGTTCTCCCGGTGAGCGCGGCCCCTCTGGCCCAGCTGGACCCACAGGTTTGCCCGGACGCCCCGGTCCTCAGGGACCCCCAGGACCCGCTGGAGAGAAAGGCGGACCGGTAAGAAGACAATCTTACAGAGGCTGCTGCAGCCGCGTCACACGGGAACATTGCAAAACTGAGAAAATTGATTTTAAATTGTTTCAGGGAGAGAAAGGACCTCAAGGACCAGCTGGGAGAGATGGTATTCAGGGACCTGTGGGTCTGCCCGGACCTGGAGGACCTCCTGGACCGCCTGGAGAGGACGGAGACAAGGTGAGTCGCTTTTCTGCGCAGTCAAGCTGCATTGAACTTTTTATTTTTTGCTTTGAGGAGTGTGCATACGTAGACAGTAACCTTCAGCAATGAGATCTAAGGCAGATATCCTCTCATCTGTCCCTATGACCTTAACGCTCTAAAGGGACTTTGTCTGACAGAGTTTGCATCGATTAACAGATCTTTAAAACAAAAAAAAGGTGAGCCTGCCTTTCCTTGAGCTTTATTCGCCGACCCTGCAAACACAAAACAGAGAAATTTAGTGGCAGTGACAGAATGTGTGAAAGTGACCCTTTAGTATTCAGAGGCAAGAACAACTACTCATCCCCTCCGAAAACATTTGCAGGAAGATCAGCCTCCTAGATACTCAGAGGATAATCTCTTCTGCTTTGAAGAATGCCTCAGTTCTTAACCGGCCTTACAATGGTCCCTGTGGTGCAGACGGACACAGTGACTACAGAGGGTATTTGCCATACAGATAAAAAGGATCTTGCAAGCTAATGTTTACACACATTCAGACACTTTCTCATTATAAGTCGTGTCCACAGGGGAACTGGCAACTGTGGGGCCTTTTATTTTAAGAGGCTAATCCCGCCACACTAGGAGCGTCATCTAGTCAGACTCAAAAGTAAATGCCTATGGCTTTGGCAGTTATTAACATTATTTCTACAAACACCAACTGCATGTGGAGGCTATGAAATAATGGTGCAAGGCTCCCCGCTCCGGGAAGCTTGGCCCAAACAGGTTGAGACGAGACTAATTATCTTTCCTATCAGCTCTAGCTGATAATAGCAGGACTCACTGCTGTATAGCCTTCCTCCCTGTCAGGTGTGCACTATATTTGTCAAAGAAGGAGAGATGTTACTGAAATACCTGTAGACATCTTTAAAGAGATGTTCATTTCAAAGGTGGGTTAAAGTTGATTTATTCCCCTTTGATATGTCACTCTTTGTTCTGCCGAGTGTTTGATAATAATTAAACGTTACTCGTCGTCACATTTTTTCTCCCTCTCGCTCGCGTGTATTACTGTGAGTTTAGAGATTCATCTGTGTCCATTTCACACTGTGATCCTTTCGTTCCACAGGGAGAGATCGGTGAGCCAGGCCAGAAAGGAAGCAAGGGTGACAAAGGAGAACACGTAAGTCCTTTATTCACAGTATTGCCATGAAGACATTGTGAATATGCCATTAATACTGCCAGAGATTGCGAATGAAGATAAAGTAGTGCCCATCATCCTTTTTTGATGTGTTTTCCAGGGTCCACCTGGTCCAACCGGCCCTCAAGGACCCGTGGGAGCACCCGGTCCCGCTGTGAGTTTCTTGCTTGAATTGAAGCTTTTAGATCATCTGTGAGACCGACAGCCGCACTAACACCTGCGACCTCCACAGGGAGCAGATGGTGAGCCCGGTCCCCGGGGTCAGCAGGGTCTGTTCGGCCAGAAGGGAGATGAAGGATCGAGGGGTTTCCCTGGACCTCCGGGCCCAGTCGGTCTGCAGGTGCGGACGGCAGTAAAAAAAAAAAGTCAAACCCTCTTCACACCTTCCTATTTACGGTGACAGAGATTAAATTCTCCCCTCGCCCCGCAGGGCTTGCCTGGTCCACCTGGTGAGAAAGGTGAAACCGGAGACGTCGGACAGATGGTGAGAAAAATCGCAAATATCACATCATAGCCAGCGCACAGGTGAAGCATCTTCGCTCATCGAAACTGCCACCTCCTCCTTTGTCATCCTCAGGGTCCACCCGGACCCCCTGGTCCAAGAGGACCCTCAGGACCCCCAGGAGCTGATGGCCCTCAGGGACCTCCTGGAGGCATTGGAAACCCTGGTGCTGTTGGAGAAAAGGTAAGGCCCTTTTCTTCCACATCTGCTCCCCCTCGCACCTCTGTAACCATTCTCGCTCCGAGGCAGGTGTTGAGGTGCAGCTGAGGTGATGGTTTTGCACTTTCAGCAGGCGACATAATGTCGTTTTGATGGCTTTTCTTCTCCGGGCTGAAGATTGCACCTGCTTTCAAACAGCATCCGTCGCTCCTTTAGTCAGCGCGAGCGTAAACACAGACTTCGACAAAGTCACAGGAACTCGTTTCATTTGACATTGATGGTTTCCATCCAGCTGACAAGCAAGGCGGCGACAGAAACACACAAATCACTTTTTCATTTTCAAACAAAAATGTAGACACAGTCAAAATAAAAACACGTTTTGTTTGCAATTCAGTGACACCACCCTAACTACACAGGTGTTTTTGTTTACCAAACACGGTTTTGAGTACAAAATGGCAAATTAATTGTCTGTCGGAGAACTCTTACAGCTGGAAAAGTTACATCACCGCCGTGCCTGATAACAGAATTCTCGACTCATTACTCAGCTCGGTGCCGAGTGGGAGGACTCAGGTCTGCATCCAAGCGATCACCCACTCGCTCGCGGAACAACTGAGTTCTGCCTGCACTTTAATCATTTTGATGTGGATGGGTGGAGTCTTTGCGAGGGGTGTTTATGTATGTGTTCCTTTCATTTTTGATGGCATCCCAGGCCCGGATATCATAACTGTTTTAGCTATGATGCATCTCTAGATCTGAATTTTTAAATAGGAAAAAGAAAAGTGCAGATTTTAACTGTATTCTCCCCATGCGTTGACGGTGACAGTGACATCCAGTTTCTATCGTGTTGACTATTTTTTGCATCACTGCAGGACGGCCGATATGCAGTTTGTTTGAATTCTCTGTGGAAACGTCTGTGAGTGACAGCCCTTTAAAGGGTGTTTGGAGCCATTAATGTTTCCCATGCCTATTTATATGTGTTTCTCTTGTGTCGTCTCCATCTTATAAATGGGACGTGATCGTTTTTCTTCCAGCTGCAGAGTGACAGATGCATGGCAAATCTAATGGACAGCCTGCCATCCTCAGTGCTGTTGCAGACTGGAGGGAGTTTGACTAAATACTCAAAGGCGCTATATACTTGCAATTCTAAGACGATAAATGCATTATTGAAATGGCCGCTCATAAAAATCCGGCCCCTGCATTCAGTTGTTGCTGCTCTGCCGTTATTGCTGCTTTGGCAGCTTTCTGCAGGCTGCCTGACTGCAGTGCTGTGCAACCTCTCTCACCTCTTTCTGTCCGTAGTGATAGCGTGATTTGTTTTATCTGCTTCAGTCAATAGAATCACCTTTTTGCTCCTTTATAATCTCCCTGAGGATAGCCCGTCCTTTTCGCTGCACAAACAAACACAGCACTCTTTTGGCCTAATCACACTTCAGCTGATCTGGCATTTTATTAGCCGGCACCGGGAGCTGGCAAGCTTGCAAGCTTCTTTTTTTTTATTATCCGTAAACACGTCCCTCATATATCCGTGATGAGCAGCTGTCTCTTATGCTCCCGTTTTCCCCATGCTCAGCAGGTTTTTCCCGTCCCATCCCGACCCTAGTGCGACGCCGTTAAGGAGAGCTGAAGCAGTGAATTTGTGTTAACCTGTCACGCAGCTGTTCAGCCCGCATCGCTATTTTCTCATAGCTTATCACAGCCTTACCTTTTTACGTCTGACATGACTGCTTTGTAACACCTGGATTCACAATTAAATGGGGTGCGATCTCCCCACCTGTGTTTTCACTAGAAGAGTTTCACAGCATCATCTCAAGCAGGGCACCCCTGGAGGATTTGAGTGAAACCTCAACATCATTTATAGATTTATCTCTCTAGCATCCTGGCAGCCAACATGAGCGGGTTGTTCTGAGGTTGCAGTCAAGGCCTGTGCATGATGTCTCAGATGCAGTGTTGCATGAATACATAAAGTGCACTCCTGACCCGGGAGTTATACCTCTAAACAGCCTTTAAAGTCGCTGCTCAAAACATAACGCAGAGACTCTCCTGCACCTCGCAACCCTGCTCTGCAGATCAACGCTATCGATTAGCTCCACGTCTCAGAGGCTGATGTTGAACAGCCGCTGCCGACTGTATCTGCAGCCCATCCTGGCAGTCAGGGCGGTAGACTCGTGTGACAGTGAGTAACGATAGCGCCCGGTGTATAGGTGAGTCAACAGGGCAACTATCCAATAAGGCAGGAGGGACAGGACAAGATATATGCGCAGGGTCCAGGGAGAACAGTGGGGTCAGCGCCCTCCGGTGCTCCAGCCACCCAATCTGGCTGCTACTTGATGGATTGAAATCTCTTGTGTCATCTCTTTCTCTCACCATTTGGGTGACAAGGGCACCCAGACAGAGAGGGCTGCCGTAAGTGATGGGATTTTTAGAACCGTGTTGGTTCAACAAATCGCCTTTCTGATAATGTATCTGCTCTCTGCCTCTTTCTCTCACTCTCTTTTTCTGTCTCTCTGTCTCTCCTCCTCTGATCAGGGAGACGCTGGTGAGTCAGGAGAACCCGGTCCTCAGGGAGAAGTCGGCCCACCAGTGAGTTATCACATTCTCTTTTGCTCCACGAATAGATACGAAGAATCCAAGGACTAACAATCATGTAGATTCACCACCAAAGACAATTAGTCCTTGTTGAACAATGCAGTGAGTTTTGTCTACAGTATCATAGTCACAATGACTAACGTGCTGCCTTTCATACCAGGGTCCGAGAGGAGAGCGAGGAGAAAAGGGAGAGTCTGGCCCAGCTGGTGCAGCTGGACCTCCCGGCCCTAAAGGTCCCCCTGGAGATGATGGTCCCAAAGGCAGCCCTGTATGTTGATTTTCCATTTTAGGAGTCAGCACCTATTTAACTTCACACGACAGTGGGCCGTTCTGACCTTTGACTCCATAAAAAAAGTAACACTACTTCTATTGATTTCCAGGGTCCAAGTGGATTCCCTGGCGACCCTGGTCCCCCTGGAGAGCCCGGTCCGGCTGTACGTATCACATTAGTCAGACCACACAAAGCAGTGAATGTACATTACACTGTGCTTTTAATGCAATTCAGCATCACTAAGGCTGGGTTTGATTCTTCTGCAGGGTTTAGATGGTCCACCTGGTGACAAGGGAGATGACGGAGAAGCTGGTCAACCTGTGAGTGTTCTCTTCCATTTGTTTTACTTTACCACAACTCCATGTCAAATAGATTCTCCTGAAAAAAAAAAGAGTACTGCATAATCCTCATGTCATTAAAATTCAAACTAGGGTTCCCCCGGACCCACTGGAGAGTCAGGTCCCTCTGGACCCCCAGGAAAAAGAGTAAGTACTTTCTCCTTCAACTTTTAAGAGCCCTCTTGTCCCTATTATCAATTTCAAAATGCTAAAATGTTCAGTCTTTGTATTCCTCAATATTCATCTGAGTTTTTCCCTTTCACACAGGGCCCCCCTGGAGCACCAGGACCCGAAGGAAGACAAGGAGAGAAGGGAGCAAAGGTAGCACATCCGACAAATTCACTTAAGCAGCTGACCCAGTTCAGCAATTGTTTCATTAACGGCAAAGGAGCAAGAATCAAATGGTTTGTGTGCATCCTTTCTCTCTATCACAGGGAGAGGCTGGCTTGGAAGGTCCCCAAGGAAAAACGGGTCCCGTCGGTCCTCAGGGATCACCTGGCAAGCCTGGCTCTGAAGGCCTCAGGGGTATTCCTGGCCCAGTTGTGAGTGGAGTTTATTGAGTCTTATCTTGATGTTGTGTGCCACTGATAACACAGAGAGCAAGTGTATGTAAATGCTTTCCAAAGAACTAGCAGTGGTTGTTATTCTGTTGCATAGTTTACATTTTGTGCATATCTGCGCTCCTGGTTAAAAACCCTCTATTTCTGTGCAGGGAGAACAAGGTCTGCCTGGTGCTCCAGGCCCAGATGGTCCTCCTGGACCTATGGTGAGTAGAAGAGGATCCTGGTGTTCTCTCTGCATTTAACTCGAGGTGTGCAATCACGTTTAACTGCTACATCCCCCTCCTCAGGGTCCTCCTGGATTACCCGGTATGAAAGGAGACTCTGGAGTCAAAGGAGAAAAGGTGAGTCACTGTTTGGAAAGCGGCACGTAAGACTCTAATGGAACTCTTAACTAACAGATTGATTGTTTGCCTCCATCCCCAACATCAGCAACGATTAAGCGCACTCCAGATATATGGCTAATGCCTGTGATGGTGTATTATTGACTGTCCTATCGATGATGTTGAGTGTGTCGTTCTCCGCCCCCTCAGGGACATCCCGGTCTCATTGGTCTGATCGGACCGCCAGGTGAACAGGGAGAGAAGGGTGACCGGGGTCTTCCTGGTCCTTCAGGATCAGCCGGTCCCAAAGGAGACAATGTAAGGTTCACACGTGTCACCTTTAAAGCCTCTACACTAAAAAAAAACTGTGTGCGTGACTGTCGGATCAACGGAGTCTTTGTATCTGTCTCTCCACTCAGGGTATTGCCGGTCCTTCTGGTCAGCTTGGTCCTCTCGGTCCCCCTGGATTACCTGTGAGACTCACTCATCATATGTCTGTAATTGAGCAGCACGCCATGTCTGAGCCTATATTGATTTCTTGATCATCTTTGTGTCCTCAGGGTCCTCCCGGTCCCAAAGGAGCTAAAGGATCATCGGTAAGTATTTCACCTGAAAGCAGTGTGTCGCAAACAATAACAAGCAGAAAATCATTTGTCAGAGCCGTTCACAGTGGAGTCTAATAATAATTTCCCGAACAGCACTCAAAGCACACGCTGAGTGGAGCTGAAATCCATTGAAATTTGTCAAACTGGTTAAAGGAGAAATGGCTTTTCATCCGTGTCTAGCAGTCTGTCATGTTTTCATGAAGTGTTTTCTTGTGAGAAAGACACATTGTAATACCACATAATCAACTACTAAATTCAGAAATGACCATATCTAAAAACAAGAGATATCCCCTCCTTGCTTGTTTAATGATATCTACTTTGATTCAGAGAGAATTCAAAATGAAGTTTATTTGATTTTTTACATTGAATTACTGTGCAATTAAAAAGAGAAATCAAGAAGTTTGAGTTTGTTACACAAGTAGCCCAAGCTTAATACTTTAACAGAAAAAATGATACTGTGTGGCTTTGCCAGAAAACTGTTAAATATTCCAGTAAAATAATTTAAATCAAGGATCTCTGTTATTTGTCATCTGTGTAGGGTCAAACCGGACCAAAGGGAGAGACTGGAACACCTGGACCTCCTGGACCTCCTGTAAGTAAAAGCACAAGTCTTTGGTCCTCTTTTGTGTTTTATCATTATCTCGCATTATCTCCACATTTGCATAATCTCTGTCCTTGTTTTTGACAGCCGTCTGTCTCTCTTTTCATCTTTTTTTGCCACAGGGACCACCGGGCGACGTGATCCACCCACTTCCCATCCAGGCCTCCACCAAGGGCCGGACGCGCAGGAACATCGACGCCAGCCAGATGGTGGATGACGCCGCCATGGACGCCAACTACAAGGACTACGACGACGGCATGGAGGAAATCTTCGGCTCCCTCAACTCACTGAAACTGGAGATCGAGCAGATGAAGCACCCGCTGGGCACACAGGGCAACCCCGCTCGCACATGCAAAGACCTGCAGCTCTGCCACCCAGACTTCCCCGATGGTTGGTATTTCTGTCAGTGTGAAACGAGCCTCCACATTTATATAACCTTTTATATATACATATATATATATATAAATATATATATATATATATTTTTTTTTTTTTCTGGCCTGAAATGAGTCGAACGCTTAAGGAACAACACTGCCTTCATGAGAAAGGCACACAGACCAACTGTCCACTTCAATGCTCAGTAACTTAGGCTATTGAATGCCCATAAATGAATTGTACAGTCAGTCAATAAGAGGTCTAATTCACTTCCATGATTCTGGCTTTTTGGATACAGCTTTTTTTTGCCGTTTTGCTTTATTCTTAAATATTTGCTTTTCTCAAATATTTGGCTTCAATGCCTTGGTGGGACAAAGTAAGCAATTTGATAACATCCTACAAGTTTTGATAAACAACACCGTTATGCAAAGAAAAAAAAATCAAGGTCATGTGAAACGGTTTCTCTGCCCAACCTATCATAGAGAGGATATGCAGAATACTTAAAGCATGCACCGCATAATGCCAGACATAAACTTGACCTGAAGGAGTCAAGTACGGGCTTCAGATCCTGCTCTCCCTTAATTGCTCTCTCCTTCCCCCCGCCCCCCACCTCTCTCCAGGTGAATACTGGATTGATCCAAACCAGGGCTGCTCTCGGGACTCCTTCAAGGTTTACTGCAACTTCACAGCAGGCGGAGAGAGCTGCATCTTCCCAGATAAGAAATCTGAAGGGGTAAGGCTGCCCCCAACCCCCCACCCATCACAAACATGTGCACTCTTTCACACACACATACACGAGGGGTAGTCAGATGGAGGAAACAAGGAGCAGAGAAAGTGAGCATGGTCTTAAGAAAACATGAAGACAAACAATTTTTCGGGTCTGTGATGTGATTGACAGTAGAGTGAGCTGAATATTATAGTTAAATTATGCCTTCTTCATCACGTTTGGGATTTACAGCTGCACATGCTGTACAGTATAAATAACCCTGATGTCTCAAGATGGCGCTAGTTACAACAGCAGCTTTACACATGTAGTGTATAATTAGCCTCCATGAGATTATCAGGAAAATGTCCCATCCCATCAGGGCCATGTAGATTTTTTAATTTTTATACTAAATCTCAGTTAGTCCTGATGGTCGGTAGAAAACACACTCTCTCTCTCACCCTCTCTGTCTCTCTCTCTCTCTCACTGGAACTCTATTTCAGTGCCATTCAAGACTTTATCAGCAGTGAAACCTTGTGGCAGGTGACAGCCACTGGGAGACCATTTTCGGTTCATTATACATGAATGTGGAGAGCAGCGGGGTGGTGAAACACTGGGAACGCTGTCTCTGACGTGTCAGGGGGTTTGTGTAGAAGCACGGCGCTACAGCCATTTTAATGATCCCTCTCGCTGAGCCTCGGAGGAGCCGGAGTTTGCTTAAGCTCGGGATAATGAAGCCGACTTTTTTTTTTGTAGCGTGCCACTGATGGGCCACGCTCATTTTCGTCAGGGGGTCTGAGGAGGAAAGCCTGGTCTCGCTGTCAGTCTCACAGTTGAGAACGCAAACACACCCACATACACGAGCGTTCAGGTCGGCCGCAGCTATTTCGGGGTTAAGGAACCGTCCGGGGAACGTGCTGTGCAGGATCGCTGACGTAAAGCCAGACGTGCTGTCACGGATGCAAGAAATGAAAAGCCAAAGTCACAGCAAGGAGCCAGGCTCCCCCCTCTGCCGAATCCACATCGGAGGAAACAAGGTCACCTTCAAGGCAGCGTGGGCCTAATGTATGCCGTCCCCTCGCACTGAGCCGTCTCCGGCCCATCATTTATTAACGCATTAAGCTATTGATGACGGTTCGGTATCAAACCCTTCTATCTAATTATGAGGAAATTCATCATTGTCATAGCAGAGCCCATTAAAACCGTGCCCTGTTGGCCAATTCACCGCTTTTAATGGCATAACAAAGTCAGCGCGGCACGGCCGACGCCGAACAGCAGGGATAGGGGCCGCGGCAGAGAGGCTCTTCGCAGGCCATCATTTCTTAATTAATCACTGTGTACTCATGAATTTTTCAGCAGCAATTAGCTGCCAGCTACAGTTTGTACTGTACAAAATAGCATAATGTCTCACTCGAAAATTTCTGCCCCGGACCCGGTTGCTGTGGTTGACATGGCTGAACGCTGTTACAGGTCTGGAAGACTCGTGAAGAGCACAGACCGTGTGTTTCTCTCTGATCTTGTTTCCCTTTCTTTAACACTGCTGTTTTTCCCCCTCCTCCTGTGCCTCTCTGTCGATCCATGCCCCCAGGCTAGGCTCACATCCTGGGTAAAGGAGAATCCCGGCTCCTGGTTCAGTGAATTCAAACGTGGTAAACTGGTAAGACTCCCGACTTCCCAAGTCCCTTTCCCTTTCCCTGAACGCCTCTCATATTTTACAGAGCAAAATGGCAAAATGGCCCAAAGACTCGCCAGGCACATGGTATAGTCACTACAAGAGAGGTTCCCTGGTAAGTGGCCCCGCCTGCGGCCGCAGAGTCCTTGGCCCTGGCTATGGACTCTGTGGACTCCGAGGCTCTGCATGGTTCTGGTTCTGCCTTACAAAGTATGTATGTACGTATGTGTGTGTGTGTGTGTGTGTGTGCGTGCTGGCGCCTCTTGCTTGTCCATCGTTTCCGCTATGGCGGTGCATGACTAAGCACGAGCCGCTCTCACCTTCAGTCCAGCAACGCGGGTGATGCTCTTCCGGGGGAATGGAGCCGAGGTTTGTGGCAAGATTTGCGACGCATTTGACATCTAATGGAGATCAACAAATAGAAGAACAGCGTCTGGCTGTGTAGATTCCCATCTGCATTTCCGCTCTGCCACACCTCCGCTACATTAAGAGAGCATCCCCGACAGAGCGACTGTGTGCGTGACTCGCCGACGGCTCGGGGAAAAGCAGCTGCAGCCCCTGTGCATTAGTGATTTAGGAGTGTGGACAAAAACACCTGAGAAGCGGATACATCACTTTACACTTCCTCCTCAAGCAGACATTATATTGTTTTTTAGCTGCAGATCTGGACAATTTTCTGCCTCAGCAGGCCATCAGTCCTCCGCAAGGGGGTGAGAAATAAAGTGTCATTTCCTCTCGCGCTGCAGCCGTCGGGCTAAGCACTCACAGAGGCGGCGTCTCAATCCAGCACTACTTAGGTCCGGGGGATGCAGCTCTGAGTCGAGCGGGTCAGGCACTCAATCGCCTCCCAGGGGCTTCTGGGTACTCAGTCACTGTTGACTTGCTGCTGTGATGATGAAGAGGTAATGTTTCTCTGGCGGGCGATGTCGGGCTGGATCCACACGCTGTGCGGGGCAGGTGGTAGTGGTGGGAGGTGGGGTGGGTGTGGGACAGAGGAGACAAAGCATGGGACTGTCCTGTCGAGGTTTGCCTTCCTTCCAGGCCTCGGCACCGACACTCACACAATGAACAGTGCTCTCAAGATTGGCTGGTCAGATGATCAAACCATTAAACCAAGTCACTGACAGAGACGTGTTTGAGTCGGTGCCGTCGGGTTTGCAGATGCACGAGGTGGTGTGCGTGTGCGTGTGCGTGAGAGCAAAGTGGAGGAAGAACGCCTCCAGACTCTGTCTGCATGGCCCGGATGCTGCATGCGCTCTACTCTCAGTAAAGTCCCGATTGTCTGAAAGACCCAGCGACCATGCGGGTCTAATGGATTTCCTGATGGTTGGTATGCACTTTAGTCACTTAACACGGACACTGAGCTGAACCGTGACCAGTTCTGACCCGCTATCTTATCAGTCCGCATTACACGGTGTCGTAATCAGCTTAATGGGATAAATCTCCGTCTTCTGCCACAAAGTGAAATTCTGGGTTAATTACAGGCCAATTACCAGGCAATTAACGTGCCATTACTGCCACGTATTTCCTATTAAGATAATGACATTTTCATGTACTTACTGTAATTTGCTCATATTGGGTATGTATTTTACATAATAACAGAATCATGATTCAAATGAGGTGTTTAATTATGCTTTCTTCTTTTTTTTGTCCTTTGAAGGCAGATTTGTCCACAGTCACAGTCAGCCTCCAGGCATCAGACTGTGGGAATATTCCACAGCCACCCTCCTTTTCTGCGTTGTTTTATCACTGTCCAATTAAACAATGTGGACTTTGTATAAGAGGCGATAATATGTAGTTGTTACTGTCAATGAATTCCCATGAAACCACCTCAACCGACAGCGACTATGGTAGCGGGTACACATTGAGGTCTGTGTACTTAAAGCCCGATACGGAGCACCGCTGACTGTAAAATACATGGGAGAGATTTTTCATACCGTCAGAATATTTCATGCCTCCGTGCAGAGCACTTATCAACCAGGGACGCAAGTCAGATGGCCCGTGATGCAACTGTGAGCAACCACGGTCCGACAGGCAGCGGCTGCAGACTGAAACAACCTGTAGCATATGCAGTATACATCAGTGTAGACGAATGAATCGCAAAGCACATAATTAATTGAATGACCTCTCTTTTAATGGTTTGACAGGCACGTAGAAGTCCCATCAGCGAGTCACATGCTCACTAACTAACATGATGCGTTGCTTCATAATAATGGTGTTTGATTTCCGTCAGTCACACAAACAGCTCTGGATGCACTCAGTGGTGCAGGATTGTTAATGTATTTGAGCCTAGAGGACCGTTATAGGAAATGATTACATACTTTTAATACAAATAGTATATTTGGGTTTTGTTTATTAAGATGAGCTACAAATAATAAGCCTCTAGGGTTAAAATAGCACATTATCTGGGCCTTTTACGGGATTCCTTGACAGTAAATACAATATGAAGTCTCACCAAAATTCTGTTAATTTGATTCGTCTTTCACAGAGGAGTTGGCATGTTAATGTGCTATCCTCGGACGACACCACCTCCTCACTTGAACCTGTTTACAACAAGGAACACATCCTATCAACACAAATACAGCAGTAAAACCAGAGTAGGAACTCCTAGCAATTAATTAAATCAAAGTGGCTCTAGAGCGATCACACCACTGCCCTGTGAAGCTATGACAAGAACATTTGAAGTACATTTTGGGGGGATCTTCCTCCTCCCAGTCCTCCACACGCCTTCCTTTTGCACTGTGGGTTTTTTCACACCTGTCCTCCCCGCTCGCAGCTCTCCTACGTGGATGCAGAGGGCAACCCCATCGGCGTGGTCCAGATGACCTTCCTGCGGCTGCTGAGCGCGGCCGCCCGCCAGAACATGACGTACAACTGCTACCAGTCGGTGGCCTGGTACGACCAGGACCAGGACAACTATGACAAGGCCATCCACTTCCTGGGCTCCAACGATGAGGAGATGTCTTACGATAACAGCCCCTATATCCGCGCTCTGTTCGACGGCTGCGCGGTAAGCTACACTGATGTGTGTGTGTGTGTGTGCGTAGCTCGATTGTGCAAAAATGGAACAAAACACTTGTGAACTCATGTGTTTACCACTCAAATGACTCTAAATTAGTAGAATAATGTTCCCTAATCTAAAGTTCTCTTTACTCAGTATGGCCTATTTATTTAACAAGTTGGGTCATGCAGAATTAGGAGTTTATTATACGTTTATCAAGATTAATAAATGGCTGGCATACACGTTGTTAAGCAGCTATGAATTTGTGTTCTCTAATTTGATCAATCCTGGATTTTAGACTTCCACTCGTTCCACATGTTAGGAGTTTGGATCGAATTTGCTCCACCGCGCAGGATAATGAAGTGGAATATGAATTGCAATGATGCGATGAGAAAAGAAATTCCATCGTCTCACGACTGAAAGAATTCGTTAAATCCAACTTCCATAACAGAGTATAAAAATATTGAGCCTCCTGATGCCGTATCATCAGTGTGTGGATTGTTAAATTAGTCTATGGCTTGTGTGAATGGCTGAATGTGACTCAAAGTGCTTTGAGTGGCCATGAAGACTAGAGAACTGCTGAGACGATCAGTCCAATTTTACCATTTACCAATTCGAGTACCGAATTGAAATTCGAGAGTGGAACTCGATTGCGTTCTGGATTTTGTGCAGCTCCGGTGTGTAGGCAGTTGTCGAGCTGCCTTTGATGAGCGCTGCTGGAAAATTACTTCCCTGTTCTCTTTGTAGTGGCTCAGTCAATAAAAACCCTGTGTGTTTACTTCCTCCGAATATCTCCTCTCCCTCTAACTCCCTTCCCTGTCTCTTCTCTGTCCGACAGTCTAAAAAGGGCTATGAAAAGACAGTGCTGGAGATCAACACGCCAAAGGTGGAGCAGGTGCCGTTTGTGGACATCATGTTCAACGACTTCGGCGGCTCCACGCAGAAGTTTGGATTCGAAGTGGGCCCCGTCTGCTTCATCGGCTAAGACTGTTTACCGAGCAAATGGAGGAAAAAATTTTTTTTAAAAAAGCATATATTTGTTTTCTCAGAAAATTAAAAAAAACAATTGAAAAAAGAATAGGACAATTCTATTTGTAAAAAAAAAGTTACTTTTTTTTTGTTTCCATACAGCAACAAGTTTGAGTAAAGACGAAATCAAGTTGAGGATACAGTGAAATTCTATAGGAATAGAGGAAAACGAGATAACCTTGAAACCTCAGCGCGCCTTCTCCATCACATGCAAGTTTTGAAACTGGATGTCACATCCTGCCTCCGACACCACACACACACGCACGCATGCACGCACGCACGCACGCACTCACTTCTGGGCCCATGTCATCACACTCGATGAAATCTTATTTTCTTTTCGACCCCAAAACATCGAAGGCGACCCTGAGAGCTGCAGCCGATCCAGACGCGCGCAGCAGTTTGCAATGGACTCCATCTGATTTGGCTCTTTTCTTTAGTTTTCATGTATTCCCTCGTTTTCCTTCCTGGCTTTTTTTTTCTTCCCCCACCTCCCTCCCTCCTGCCCCCGCTTGTCTTTTGTTGGTTTGTTTGCTCATTCACTACGGGAGCTTTGTTTGTGCATAATTGTCTCTCCATTCTCTTGGAATGGGTCTTATATATATAAATATATATAAATAATTTTTATGTTTGTAAGTACATTCTGTATATTTTTTTTTCCTGGTAATGTTTATTGCTTCTGGCTTCAAAACATGCATGTGACTTTATAAAGCGAGAGGTAGGAGACGACGGATACGGGGATAACATCTAAATATGTAGGATTATGTCGCAAAGTGAGGGAATCTGACTTGTAAATTGAGAAAAACGAAAAACGGAAAAACGAAAAAAAAAATTGGGAAGTCCTGTCTTGCTGCAGTTGTGGAGCTCACCTTGTTGTAATTTAAGAACGGAATGGAAATAAAAGACGAAAACAAGCTGTGTGATATTATGTGACAGTTTGATTTGCATAACAAAGAAACAAATAATACATTCCTCCTCTTGTGCCCTCTGAGCAGAACGCCTCCCCCGGCGGCAGTATCATTAACTTAATAAACAGCTTCTGTTTTTGTTTCTCCTCCAGTACTCCTCTGTCTGACTATGCAATGGGAGGTGACGTCACATTTGAACGAAAACGCAAAGAAAATCAGAACCTAGGTGCTATTTTCTCTCTTCTGTGGTGCTATGTATTTTTCTAGTTTTTGTTTGTTTTGAATGAAAGGAAATTTGTGGCGTCGATTTCCCCGCCACCAGCAGCCCCCCCTTGACTCACAGCCGCCATGTGGATCTCTGCTGAATCCATTGTTTGTGCTTTTTGATGTTCGGCAGTGGTGTTTTGCATGCCCCCCCCCGCCCCGCCCCATCCCCCCCTTACCACTCTTACATACCCGCTCACAGATCTACGCAGCAGCATGGCGCCATATGTTATCTTCTGCTTCAGCGGACCGCACAGATACAAAAAAAACGAATGTTGGGAGAGGAAAAAGAAGCTAAAACGGTGGCGTTTTCGCTTTCGCATAGCATTCGCTCTCGCTGTTGGATCAACTGTGCCGCATCAGACTGGTGGAGTAGAGATGTGGATATGTTGTGGTTGGGCCCAAAGCATCCAAAAGGGAGAAGGTTCAAAGTTTTTTTTTTTTTTTTTTTGTGTGTGTGGTGTTTTGAAACCCTTCCACCAAAGGTTTTCACGTATGTGTTAAGCTTTAAGGGCCGACGTGGCTTGAAATCTATTATTTTTGTATGGGAAACAACTTGAAAAGTATTTTCTTCAGTAGCAGCAGGTCACCAAATCAGCCAGACGAAAGAGTTTGCTCAGAAATCGCTTATCGGTCTCCTTTTTTTTTGCCCTTATTGTAATTATGCTCTTTGTTCAAACTATGCACTCTCTATGCTTATGACCACTAGTATCTACCACAGAATTTTTACAGCCCTTCATACATACATAGGTTTATTTTTTTCCTTTTTTTTAAGAGAAAAAAAAATCTTCAAATATGTGACTTGAACCATTTCTGTTAAGATAACTCAATATGCTTGTAGATCTTCGGTTTTATTTTTCATTGTGATGCAGTACACCCAAATCTAACACTTCTTTTGCTCTCAATAAAAAGGACAAACAAATTTTTGTAAATTTCCAGAACCAGCAGTGATGCTGCCATTGTTTTTTTTGTCTTGTTTTTGTTTTATTTTGTAGATTTCCATTTGTCTGTATGTTTGTTTGTTTTTCACAGTCTTGTCAAACCTGTGTAAGGATAAGAGGATAGAAGTTATATTGGTTTTTATGTCAATAAATTCAAGTTTACTGTGGCCATCCACTCTTGTATGTCTTTTGAAGCATTAAAACCTATCTGTATGCATGAAATTGTAAAGTTTTTTCTCTTGTTATGATTCTGTAGAGTGACATGATCTCCAGTCCACGTTTTAATTCATCAGGATACATCAGTTTTTCCAATGGTCATGTCCACGATTGTGAGGTGGAGAGAAAATGATGAACTTGTAACTCTACCAAAGCCAATGTTCGTTTGTAGTATATTTATTGTACTATTTAAAATAATAAAATAAATGTTAAATGACACCATAGTGTAAGTGTAAGAGGCCCCCTCTTTATATGCACACAGGAAAACCAAAGCTACTGGGAAAAAAAGGTCCCTAATCCACGACATTTGATGCTGCGTATGAGCTGGAAATGACTCCTCTTATTGGAGCCTTTCAGACCGACAAGCATCCATTTAAAGGCGTCGTCCTGTCTTCATTGCTGTGTGTATGTGTGAATGTGTGAGGGAATTTGAATTCAGCCTTTTTGGTTTTGCCATTTTCCACTGCTGATATGTGTTGCTGGGGCAGCAGCTCGAGGAGAGAGGCCCAGATGCCCTTTTTAGCTCCTCGGATCCTGAGGCGTCCCAACCAGTACCGAGAGATGTGGTCTCTGCAGCATGGCCTGGGTCTGCCCTGGGGTCTGCTTCCAGACGGACATGACCAGGACACTTCTCCAGGGAGGAATCCTGGCCACTAGCCCCAACCACCTCAGCTGGCTCCTCTCAATGCAGAGGAGTGGCAGCTCTACTTTGAGCTTCTCCTATATCTCCAGAGCTGAGACCAGCTACCCTGATCAAATGCAAGCAGCTTTCTCGGAAATATCCTTTTCTTTCTTTCTTTTTTTTGCCAAATGAATGAATGGAATTGTTTTTCTGAGCCTCAACAGTGGGTGAGGCTGTTAATAATCACATAGAAATGTGTGTTTAATGGTGTTTCTCTCTGCATAAAGGATCTTCCAGATGCTTTGGACAGTGGGCTGATGTTTGGAAAGTTCGTTTTCAAGAGGTTATTGTGCATGCCTGTGGTCACCCCTCCACTGTGTGTACGTCATGCACAGCCTCTGCGCTGATCATCAAATGATTCTTTTTTAACCCTCCAATGCACCGCAAATTTCAATAATCTGTAATATCTCTCTTTGATCCGCCGGCAGTGGTGGAGATGACTTGCAGCACTTCAGATGTCTCATTAGTCGAAAAACCTTGCGCAGTGTACGTTAGGACCAGCGCAGCAAAACAAAAATAAAATATATAAAGATATGAATAAGAAAAGTTATGCATGATAATCAATATTTAATGCGCTGTTTACAGGACGGATTCGGGACGATCAAAATGCAGGGATTTTACTGAGGCAGCATCCTGGGTGAGTAAATCCAAAAACCCAAAGCGGAAAAAAGCTGATTCCTCATCTTCATGCTTCAATGCCGGGGTGAGAAGTGGGGCATCAAAGTGGGTTGAGGATAAGAGGAAGTGGTGGGGATGGGGATGGGGGTGTATGGGGAGCGGGGGGGGCAGGTGTAGATATTTAGCTCTGTGGCAATAGGTGATGACAACAACAGCAGCCACAGCTACCTGTGAAACACTTCAGAGGAGCACATACAGGGTGTGTGGAGAGGTCACTCCGGGACATGCAAATGCGCTCGAAGCGGGAGCAGCACTCGAGGAAATTTAGAAAGGAGAAAACGTTTTCTTTGCCAGCAGCGAGGTGAGAGACCGGGCAGCTCAAGGAGAAACTCAGGAAAACTGTTTCCCTCTCCTCATGAAACAGTGTTTAGCCTCACTCCATGCATTCAGAATACAGAAGTAAAATCAGCTAAATAGAATCAAAGAGAAGAAAGTAAAAGAAGTTTGTGCTGGAAAAAAATGATAGCCTCTGTCTGATGTTTGCTTTACTGATGAGCCCTGCGGAGGTGCAGCTTCTTTAAACTATGACTGCAGGTGTTGAATCAAAAAATTCATGGTAAAGGGTAAAAAACAGGTAAGATAGTAGACGGATACATGGATGTATGGGTGGGTATACATTTGTGGTAATTTCTCTCCTTTTACGGTTTTAATGATTTGTTTGTAATATTTGTTTTGTAATAGCAATTTCTAACAACAAGATGTAAGATACAGTATCACAAAACTATGTTTCTATGGAGTAAACGTAGTTACTATCAGTCACTGCCAGAAGGTGTTGAATGTTTGATCTGGAAATGCAAATTATGTTCAATTAAAACTGCTCCAGCCCAAATATTTTTTGCCCGAAAGTTTTAAATTCTCTGTGTGTTTTTATCTCTGGTTAGCTTTGCAAGGACTCATTTTGGGACACTTATGAATGAAAAATGCAGCCTGAACTACAATTTTTAGTGGTTTTAAGAGCCAGACTCAATCAGTCAGTGAGCTATGTGGAGAGCATGAGGAACGGGTTCAGATGAAAGAGGCAACAGCTCTGAAGACATAGTAAATGTGTCTGTGGATGCTGCTTGCAGCTCCTCTGCCCTGTGATTTCTAATATGAGTATGTCCATGGAGATTCTCACTCCACCAGGTCATCAAAACCATACATATCCAGACATATTCATTCTTACAGCGTGTGGAAATAGAAATATGGATGTTTGAGGGCTCTGCAGGTGGGTGGGTTGCTGCCAGGGAAGGGCTGAGGGGTCAAGTGGTGGGCGTTAAACGGGAAATTTGGGACAGAGCCCCCATGTTAATGTGTAATTGCTTTTGAGCCTGTGGATCTCAGGCTAACAGGGCCCATTCATAGCCAAACCCCGGCACCACTGACCTACTTCCATATGAATCAGATAGGGGAGAGACAGTGAGATAGTGTTACAACTCAGGGGCTGTCATACTGGGATATTAATAACAGGCTTTTCTGCTCTAATAGACTTTGAGATTGAGGAGTGGCCGCAGCTTGAGATGTTGCTTTTCTAATGTGATTAAGGGGCTGCCCACCCGGGCATTGCACATGGCCACTTCTCCACCAAATGCTCTAAGCTTGGTTAAAGACTCATCATCATCATAAGACTCGGACAATCAAGTTCAGTAAACAAATTAAATGTGCTCATCGCACGCACATTACAGGAGGTGTAAAATGTAAAAGAAAAAAATGTTGGATATTGTACTGGCAGCTAAATGATGGGTGAATCTGGTTTTGCAGTGTGATGCAAACCAACCCAACGTCCGAAATAGTTTGCATGTGCCTGCCTCTATTCAGGTGTGAGGGCACATGACCGAAATATTCTAACACCCAAAATAGGATTGTAAAAGGGCCTGTGAAATAGCATCTGACACATTTCTGGTTCCATTAGTGTTCAATAGCATCTATGTTAACACCAGAGTATAAGAATAAATACTCCATTCAGCCATTCTAGGTCACCTCTAAAAATTCTCCCTCAAGTACAATAAATGTGCAATACATCACACACATGCAACACCTTTTTTTCACCCTAAGCATTCACACATTTCTATAGTACAGTGTTAACAGTTTGCATGTATTCACTACATATTCAGTGCGTATGTTTTGGAATATTTTTGTACTGTCTTACATTTCTTTTGCCTCATCTGTTTTGCTTTTATTCACAAGCCCTTTGTTTCTTTCTGCTTTTTATTTCACCGACTGTGGGAGCCCTGCGGAAGAATTCCTATACGCTGCAGAATTTCTGTTTGTGCACAAATGGCAAGCAAACATCTTGATTCTTTTATATTCAGCCGGGGTCATCTCGGGCTACACCCAGGAGAGTGGGTTGTTTAACACACATGCTGGATTTAGATATACGGCTGACTATGCTGCACTCGTAAAAACTGGTTCAGGAGCACAATTTCCATGTGACATTTTTTTTATTAGTAAAGACAGAATAAAAACAGCGAAAACATCAGGCCTCGGGGTGTTTACAGTGTGCTGTAATGCCTCGGCAGTCTGGATTTTTATGGCAGACTCCACCCACCATGTCACAGCTGCAGAGGCGTAAAGATCAGTAAAATATTCTACTACAAAGTCATGGAGGATGCCAAACGAGAGACACTTTGCTCCGCAGTGCGTTTGGGTTAAGCAAACCATCAATCAGTACAAAGATCAAATGAAAAAAAAAAGAAAAAGGAGAGCATGAATGTAGGCCCCCAGCCAGGGTTAAATACAGTTTTCATATTTTTTCTGTGCAACTCCTTTATTCTTGGCTTGTATAAATGTTAGCTCCAAAATCTGCACTTCCCCAAATGGCCACTTGAGGCCAATGGTCCAAAATTGGTCCACTGTCTATTTGATTGAAATTGATAACCCTTCACAAACCAATGAGTGAGGTCACGGAGGGTTGGGGCTTGGTCAGCATTCTTGAATGAGGATTCAGACAGAAGTTTTAGCACCCAAGCAACGTGTTTTGATTGCATTTGGAAGCTTTGATTATCATGGACACATCTTGAAAAGTTTTACGAGTGTTGCAAACCCATGCTCCGGCTGATTGGACCTCTCCTGAGGCTGACTCCGGGTGAACCAGTGCTCAGCGCATGCAGAAGACACAAACCTCGAGGCACTCAAAAAGCAGATATTGTTTTCGTTATTAAAAAAAAGAGAGATAGAGGATCTCAGAGGTGCAACAGAACTGCCGGGAGAGTCGGGCAGATGTCAATCAAGCGCAGGCTGCGCACGCCCACGCCGAGCCGAGAGGTCTGATCGGCAAAGTCACATTACCTGTGTGGGTGTGCAGAGGCTTCACACGAGCCGCCGCAGCCTGTAAAACTTTATTCAGTGTTTGCTCGATAACGCTCACAGAGCAAGGAGAGCTTATTAGGCTGATTAGCAGAGGCTGTGCCCGGTGTTGGTGCAGCCTTCTGTTTGTTCGGCTTTAACCAGAGGATCACGTGTAATAAATGTTAACGCGTGATGAGCAGTTTTTTTAAGATTGATGAGATAATGAACATGAGATGAGTGTCCTTTGAGGTGAGGTGAAGTCACAGATGCAGGGGATAGGGAGAAAACTAGACGACGGCAACAACAACAAAAAAAAAGGGAAAGCGGTGATGGGGAAGCGAGGGAGATGTTTGATGTGTAAATACACCACACACAGCCGGCGATGTTTTCCCTGTAGAAATGCAGGTAAATAACACATGAGTTTGCTTCTTATTTAGGAATAATATTCAAATAAGTGTCAGCAGATATCATTAGCATGCGGAGGGACGCATTCATCTCGTTCCTCACAGCTATTGTCAGGAGGGCCGCAAACATCGAGGATGTCGTTAAACTCGCTTCCTTGCAAGACGTGTGATTCTCACAGGGCGAGAAAAGGAAGCAGAGAAGATGCTCAAACAGAGAAATTAAAAAGATTAAAGTTTGCCAGATTAGCATAAATGGGCGCATTTTGTGTACCGCTAGTCAGTCAGTGGAGATGGATAAGAACTTTGCTTTAAGGAATAATTGTTGGCAGAGTGCTGATGTGATTAATTCAGAGCCAGGAAGAAATAACCAACAATATGACTTTGTACCTTCTCTCAGCAGGGGAAGCTTTGTCCCGCTCATGTAAAACTTAGCACTTGATTTAATTAGATAGTCTTGTTTCATGGCCAGAAGGAAGAGCATATGGTCCTGCACTTTTTTCTCTCCCCCCTCTTCACTCACATACAGTACCGCTCTGTTCTATTTTCAGGAGCCGGGAGTACGGGCTTTGAAGCCGTGGGTCCTCTCCTCCACACTTTGCTGCTCCCCTGTAGGGAGACGGGGTCACACAGACCTGTGTGGTCCAGGACCCCAACAGCAGCCAAGGACGGGCTCGAATTAACAGCATTAATTACTTTTCCTGGACACAGTGTGAGAGCAGCTTTTTTTTCCCCCTCCTTGATGCCATTCAAGAGAGACGATCAAGGACGGGGTAAATGATTCTCTTAAAGGATGCAGTCGCTGGCCGTGTTTCGGCTCTTATGAAACAGTTTGGCTTTCAATACTTTTGCATGGGGGAATGGCATTCAGTCAGATTTAATTGTTGTCTAGTATTAACATAGAAGCTATGGAGCACTGGTTTCATCAGAAATGCCTCAGATACATTTATTGAAGTTGGTACAGCACTGTTTAAACCGTTCTTTTTTGACCGCTGTGAGATGGTCCTCGGATCCATTGCAAAAAAAAAAAAGAAGCACTAATTGTGATTTTTGGTTGCCCGTTGCCAGATTTGGATGCAAACATAGCCTGTTAACTGCTACTGGTCATGGGAGAGGGTGACATCAGTGGAGAAAAATAACAGGAAAACCATAATTACAAAAACAGTGCCCCGGAAAAATAATTAAAAACTGTTCAAACCTTGGCAGGAGCCGCAGAGCTTCAGAGGCGAGCACGGCGTTCATGGTAAAAAAAGACAGCCGAGAAAATTGCTTTCTCTGTGTCTTTAAGTTGCTTCTATCCAATAAACTGAGCTCTCGCAAGGCACCAGACGAAGTATGGTATTCTCTAAACGTTTTAGATCTTTATTTATCTGGGGGACCGGAGGACAGAGACAATGTGCGCAGCCAGATTTAACTGCAATGGAAACGATCATGCATTTATGGAGGATTTATCCTGTTATTATTCCCTCCTGAGATACACTCCAGTGTGAGGGGACACAGGGAGAGACGGGGTCTTTTATGTCTTGACATTTAGAGGCAAAAATATCCCCCCTTCATATACTGAAGAGGGCTGACTAGGTCAACGAACACAGAAACCAATATTGTTTGCGCTCAGATTCAATTCTGAGACTTTCCTATGTGGCTCGGTTTGGCTGTCAACAAACAATTTCTCATGATATTGCTCCAACTGTTGTGTTCTCGCTCACTCTCTCTCCCTCTCTCTTACTCTCTCTTTCTCTGCTCACAGATGGTGTCCGTCTTACCCCCGTGCATATGTCGCTTTAAAGCACAGGTGGGAAGTAAATGGGCGAGTTGTCAATGGATTTGGGAGAGGTGAAAAGCAGTGGACAGTGTCAACACTGTGCAGCCGTTTAACATGCAAGTGCACACCATGCCGCATGGGCAAATTAGTGGCTCCAGCATTCAGCCTGCAGCAGAGATTGTATGAAAAAACATCGTAGAGTCATTATTCTTTTTCAAAATCCTTTCTCGTAGCCCCTAATTATATGGAATAAAACATGATATATTATACTTTTAAATTTACTGGGTATTGTATTAGTTTGAGGACATATCGTGCATAAGTAAATGCCAAAATAACAACACTTTGCTGGCCATTTGTAAGAATGTGAGGAAATATATCATTAGGGATATGTCTAATGCACGGACCACGTCTCTCAGCTCTCCATCCGCACATATCAGGGCACTCAACTGTCTATTAGACGCTGCAGCTCAAAGCCGTTATCTTCTGTGCTTTTATTTGCTATTAAATCTTTTGCAAAGTGGAAATATGGAATCCACGCTTCATTATCCACGCATGTAAATCTAGTCATTTCATGCAATGGGTGCATCAATTTGCATTTCTTTCTTGTATGCACACAATGATTCTACATGCTTGAACTGTGCCATCTCTAAATGGCAATTTTTTTCCCTTTGTTAAAGGCAAGGCCCTGTCTGTTGCTCCCTGCATACTGAGGCTCTGACCCCAATATTGACTGAAATAACACAAGGTTGTCTCCTTGGACTCAGCCTTGACCATATCTGGTACCTGAGATACTTCAGACGGTGTCATACATATGTCAATTCAAATGATTTGTAATGCCGTTGGTATGGAGCAGCCTTTGTCAGTGACGTCTGAATACTGATTTAGAAGTCACCTGAAGGTTGTAGCTTTGCTCCACTTCGTCTTCACTGCGTCCTCCCCCTCTTTTGGGGGGGGGGCATATCTATTTTGAAAAATACTAGGGAAGCATTCGTCCCAAAGCTGATTTTGTATTGATTAGAGTCACCTGGAATCCTCCTCCTCTGCCGCATCCTGCCAAAAAGATACAAGTTGAAAAAAGGGGGGAAGATTAAATTATGAAAGTGCGAATGTACCACCTGAGGTCAGAGCACATGGAGGTAATTCATCACTGTCATTTCAACATCAACACCTCTTCCAGCAGGTCAAAAAGCTTCCTCTGATTAAACATCAAGTGGGGACAGCGGTGCCAAGGAGAATCAAACCGATGAAGCAGGCTGAGCCTGCAGGAGTCTGTCTGCAGTCTGTCTGTAAAGCAACACAAATCTCCACTTCATCCTAAGAGAAACAATTAATTATAATGAGGGTAGATGGCTCCCAGCGATTTAGCAGAGTTTTGTTTGCCCCCAAAATAGAAGACAGCCTTGTGAATTATTAGATTTTGATCCTTTTAAACCTGTTGCTTGATGGTATCCCTCTTTCCTGAACCACAATGCTACAAACTGTGGTCTTATTATATTGGACTGACTGAGCTCCTCTCCTGTGTCCCGACCAATTTAATCATATGCTTTGCAAAGCTCAGGCCAGGGTCATTATAGTAGATCGCATTACGTTATTATGAGCCAACCCCCATTACTTTGCAATTCCCAAAGTGTCCAGTTATACCAATTTCTTATTTTAAGCTAAATAAATGAATATGATTTAGGTAAATTTTCGGCATCATCAGCCCTCACATTTCCCAGTATGGCCCACATATTTTGTTACACAGCGAAATACAAAAAACAATAAGTTGAAAACAACCCCAATGAGTTCAAGTCATATTCTGGTGAAGTGGGTTTATATCTCATAAACTTTGTTGAGCAGATGGTGCAGCATAAGGTGCCAATAAGAAGACACTCGACATTCACCATCTATCACTCTATTTACATGCATGCTTCCTCAAACTGTGTGATATCTGGACTGGACTACACACAACAAACAAGCATGTTATCATTCAGAGTTCCTTCTGCCAGTTAGAGTCCAACCACACCATAGACATGTGTATCTATGGGAGTGAATTCACCTTTTAGCCATATTGTCTAATTTTAAATTGTTGTGTAGCATGCACACACTGACTGAGACAAAAGTAATGCCTAGGCTGTTATTGCTAATACTGATCTAAAGCCCAGTAACTATCCTATGTAAACATTAGTATGTGGAACTTGTGTAATTTATGCACATATTTTAAATAAACATATTTTATTTCATACATTATATATGTGTGCACATCTGTGTGTGTGTGATTATTTATACCAAATATTACTTTTGATCTCAGTGATAGCATTTTGCTTCTGGTTCCTATATAGTGCTTGTATCTTGATTTTCAATAGGTCAATAGAACAGAAATTGTTCACATCAATACTAGTGACATTTCAATATTGATCTGCACATCACTACTCATTAGTTACCATTATGTTTGTACTTCCAGTGCTTAATGCCTTGTACTTGAATGGTAAAACTGTCAAACACTGCAATTAGATCTGGACTGTGCTTCCTACTGTCTGGAGAGAGAGACAGACTGATGGCGGGGATAATTCTTCTAATAGTAATGGTTGACTCTGCTCATTACTGTCACGACTCATCTCCCCTGGTACCAGCAGACGCCCGGACTGCACTCAAAAAAAAGAAACACAAAATCGGTTCATTCTGTCACACCTCCCACCTGCTTTCCCGCCATCCCTCACTCTCGCTCTCTGACCTCTCTGTCAGAGTCTGAGAAACATGTCTACCTGTCGCACCCCCTCGTATCATCCCCGGTTCAGTCCATCTGATTCTTTTCGGTGGGGGGGGGGCTGGCTTCAAGTGATTCTTGTCGGGAGGGTGGGGGGCGAGATGTCGTTAACCGTTAACCTGAAGCGATGCCTGGATTAGCAAATGGCGAGAGAGCGGCGTCAGAAGTGCAACAAAGACGTTTCATCATCGCAACCCGGACGGATCAAATAGAACTCGGGTGATACATCTTTAATGGCGCCTCAGCAGGCATCAGGATGCATTAACTTTTTACCAGAATAATCCACCCTCAGGTACTCTTACACTGTACGTTATTGTCAATCTGCAACACGCCAATGATGGGTGTTTGCTTCTCGGGAGCACGCACTTTAACTCAGCCGCCACAGACTTCTGGTTCGGTTTGTGATTTGCTGCTCCTCTGACAGGCTTTCAGCAAACCTCCAAGAAGACGAGACTGCTACGCCAAGGTCGGAACAAGCGCTTATAAATATAGCAAGCTTTCAAATCATTACACATGCATTAGCACTCATCTATAAATGCTTTAATAAACTTTGTTTAAAGGGTCCTCAATTCCGGGCAGGTTGCATTTAGGTGTACAGTTACTGTTGTGCAATAAGACTTATTTTAATTGTAAAAGTTTTGGGCATTTCCTCTAAATTGTTCTCCTCTGATAAGGGGGTAATAGCAAATAATGTCATTGTACAGTGAAACTGCCTGTTTTGCTGTGTACATGCCAACAAAACTGCTGAAGGTTTTTCTCCTTATTCACCTTCCAGTTGCCCACATTTCCAAAGTTTCTCGCTTTGTTCCATGTTTTGCTTCACTTTTCCCTTTTCTGTCACCGCGGCTCAGGATTAGACCCGACTATCCCTTGTTACACCTGTATTTAGTCGCCGTGTTTTCCCTCTGTTGCTTGTCAGCTTTGTCTGCATTTGTTTCCTGCCTGCGCCTCACTCCCCTCTTATTTGTCTGGTAATTTGTATTTCTTCGTCGTCGCTTGGGATTTTTATTTTTTTCCGTCCCCATCCTGCCTGTTTGGTTTGGAATCAGCTCCCGTGTTAGCAAAATCTCACTCTTCGTTCCGTCAAGCTGCCTGCACGGGCATCCTCCACACGAGGTACACAAAACAATGTGACACCCTGAGATAACTTACTCCTCCTCGATCTAGAACTAGCAGTTCTCTTTTTTCCTCTTTCTCTCTCCCAGAGATTACTACCGGCGTCAGACTCGGAGGTGCTGGATCAAACAGAACATGCAGCAAAGCAAAGCCCTCCTGGAGCCCGACACCTGCTGACAAACTGCTCCAGGATACAAACAAAAACGCTGATTATTGTTGAGGCAACGTCGAGAACACTCTAGACTCGTCTTCCAGAGGTTTCCTGCACTGTCGAACTCCTACTTTCAAGGGCTTCATCGTATCAGCTTCTCTGCTTTTATTCCGTACGTTTCTAAATGAATGTAATGAAAAAGATCAAATAGCAGCGTGGTGGCTCAGTAAGTAGCGCTAACATTTCAACTACAAACAATCTGCATTCAACTCTGAGGGTCTTTCTTTACCCTTATCCCCTTTTCTCTGGGTCCTGGTGAGAGTAGATGAAAATATCTAGAAATAGTCCAACTTATACCAGACTTAAAGTACATGTGAGCTTGTTCTCCTCGGGTGCATGTGGATTTTCTCCAGGTTCTCCATTTTCTACCTGCAGGAGGTGTCCCGACGTGCAGTAGCGTTGTGTGCATCCGTTGAGGAAGTGATCAGGTGTCACGCGACGCCGCTACGGGCTCAGGTACGAGCTGGGCTGCTCATGTAGCCTCAGAACAGCTGGACAATATGGCGGTGGCAGAAGCACACACGCTGTCTTGACATGATTTATTATGTTCATCAAGGCAACAGCATGTTGTGACAAGCTGCTCAATGTATTTTCTGAAAAACAATGTGAGCCTATGACTTGTGACAGCAGGTGAAACAGACCCGCGATTGCTGTGACAATAAAAAAAAAAATACTACAAACTTTGTGGTGTTAAGGGAGAAAAATCCAGGAGATTAGGAAATCACTTTGTTGAATTTTAGGTGGAAATGAGATGAAATCTCCTCAAAGCAGATCTAGAAAGTTAAATATATTCAGTAAAAATCTTTCATTGAATTGATTTGCTTTTCTTCCTGCTCAGTCTCAATCTTGCATATCTTTACTGAATTTCCCAGAAGGATCACAAAAGTTTCTATCTACTGTATGACTTTTTATCTATCTATAGAGACCACCTGAATAAACATCCATGGACACAAAATATTTCCTCCCTCTATGAGTTCCTCTCTGATTCCTTTGCACTTTTTCACACACTCATACCGACAGTCTCAGGTCATCGTTCCATAAATGATGAACCAAGGAGGGTCCCAAGGAGGACCCGTCCAGGTTGTATTCCCTGCCTTGTCCAGCATATGCTTTCACTCAACTAATTAAAGTGCTTAATGCTCAATCCAGAATCCAGTCCGACTCTCGTTTGTCATAATGTGGCAGATTGTCACCGAAACCCAGACGGTTCTCCGTGCCTCTTCGCCCCTCCTCGCCATTTGCTGCTGTCACTAGCTGTTCGATCGCGCTGTTTTTATTTATTTATTTATTTTTCCAGGGAAGTGTGCAGCCGTGCCTGTCTGACATGTATATGCTGGCACAGGTGTGCGGTGCGCAAATAGAGTCTCGCAACAGAAGCAGCTCTGACAGCTAAAAACGGGCCGCGATGTCTCACTAATCACTCCCAAACTCCAGCGTCTGAATATTGTGGAACATTATGATGTTCTGCGAGCAGGCGGGGCCATAATGAGAGCAGCGCAGGGTCAGGAAAGTTTAGCCCGAACTTGGAGCTGGTGAAACGTGATTCATGGCTTCTGAGGGATCAGAAGCAGATTGCCTTGCTGTGAATGCTAATTACATTATGGCCCAGTTTGGAGGAAAAGTTAGGGGACAAGATGTCAGCGTGGATGCCTGGAAAAGGATGACAATGCTCTGCTGCACGATTGCAGCCAATTTACAGGATTCCACCTGTCGGAGAGTCCTTGTTTGGGCTTCACAAACAGTCGGGTTGCGGAGTCTGGCACCGTGTTCATTCACAGCTGTCAGGCCTCCTCTGCACACTGCGACCGTCTTCGGCGGGGGATTGTGTGTTACCTTTGATGAGACTAAAACCCTGCAGCAGACTGGCAGATCATTATGGAAGCCACGTCTCCCGCACTCGCTGGTATAGCTGCAGCCCTAGCTGCGGTGCAGCTGCTGACAGGATGGAATTAAACCCAGTTTGAGCTTGGAGAGTGAAGGCCGTGACTGGGAGGGCTTTTCTTTTTTTTTCCCCACAGTAACCTCTCGAGCATCGCAGCAGGCAGTCGAGGTCCTTCTGCAAAACGTCAGACGTCCTGCGCAAAGTCGCCTATCAAAGGAGAGTTGCTGGACTCTCGGCGGAATTGCAGAACGTAAAACATATTCAATAATTGAGAGTGTGCGTTGCCGTTTTGCATACATGTGAGCGGGTTGGGTGAGGCTGGCAGAGACTGATGTGACAACCTGCGTTGTGGGTTTTAATATGGGTTTTAACATTGGATTTTAACATGTGGGTTTTAAGACATGGTAGCTGCTAGACAATGATCCATCGGATTATCCATACATGAAATCTCCTTTTGTCAGTTTTAACACCTCCAAATACCTACAAGATGTTGTTTGGCTTTAAAGAAACATGTTGTGATATTTAAGGGAGGTTTAGCCTTATTTGGAAACAGTGAAGTTCCCTCCTGATTTGGGTCAGTTGATTCAATTATGCCAAGATAGCCAATATTATGGTTGTAGTATTATATTAAACAAAGAGAGAGAGACCGAGAGAGAGAGGGAGAGAGAAAGATAGCAGTGCTATTGATCCTCTCGTTGCACTCTTGGCAAGGAAGCTATAAGCACATTTTCCAAAAAGTTGAACTATTGCTTTGGAACAATAACCTCCTAAATGCAAAGAAAAAGAATCAATGCATGTGAGTAATAAAGAGTCAAGAAATGTTTTCTCCCACAGATTATTTATGTCGCAGGCATGAAAGCATTGAACGCCTGTATGCTCGATATCATGTGCACCATCTGTCTCTCTCAGTAAACTAATGTAGAAAAAAAAGCAGGGATCAAAGGAGACTCATTCACTGCGACACTCAGAGTACACTGAGATAATAATGGCTGAATGAGCGTCTCCTGCGGTACACGCGTGACCCTGGAAGCAGACGTGTCTTTTCGCCATCTGTCTTTGTCGAGTCGATTCATGCCTCACTTCCACTGTCACTCCGCCTCTTTCTCTGACTCGCCATTCCTCCCGGTTGGCATCCACGGCAACCTGATGCAATGCGATGATTTGCGCACGCAGCCCGCGGACTGTAAGTTGCACAAGGGTTACAGGGGAAAGGAAATTGGATCCAGGGGGAATAAGAGCGGGCCCTGTGATGTCGTATATTACAATGCGACGGAGGAGTGCGGAGAGGTGGGGCACCACTCATTACGGGGGGAGCCGCGAACACAGCTGAGCCGTGCCGCGCAACATGACAAGTGGCTGCGGGGGTCGTAAAAACGTTGCGACGGGCGCCGAGCCGTAGGTGGCAGTAACTAACTGAGCAGCGTCGAGCGTGGGCGTGATTCACTGCCACAACTGTGAATCTGCATTGAAGGCCGGCTCGTGAGATGGAGAGAAACGTTTGATGTTAACGAACAAGCAGCTTGTCGCTTGTACAGAGTGTTTCGATGCAACAGAATCAGCTTTTATGCGTCCCACACCAGGGAAATATAAAAATAGACGCATAAAGCACAATAGTCCTAATGAGACATTTTATTGTTCAACACAGCACCTGGATAATTTCGATTAATTTCTTTGCATCTCTTTAAATGTCATTCCTGTGAAAAGTCCTGTCTACTCTCATTCAGAAGTCATTCTCAGTTCAGCTGAGAAGTTGCGCAGCCCCTGTTGTTTGTTGTTCGTCAGTCTCGGTGTCGTTTCCGTGCCTCCCGTGCCGCACCTCTCACAGCCCGGGCCCGCCGTCTCCTCGTGAGAGCGGCAGCGGCAGGTGGAAACCCACACAGTCTCCACTTGTGCAGTGAATAAAAGACAAATCATTGTATTTGCTTTGACACGAAAATAGCTCCGGTGCCATGGCCCCACACGGTCCTCTTGCTCGATGCATTATTAATGCTGTTGTGCTGCCACAACGCTGCAAGTGTCCGGCACAGTGTGGGCTGGCACACAAAAGAAAAATATACCGTCTCACACCCAGATTCTTAAGCAGCCGGGCTCTAATGCTGATATTATTTCACATCTGAACAGCTGTTTGAAGCCACCCCCTCCCTCCACACCACACCACCTCCCATGCGTTCCTCTTGCTTCAGTTTATTTACTCACTCCTGTAGGAGAATGAGCATAAAAACAAAGGAAAGGGAAAACCGACGATGGGCAAATAGACAAACAAATCACCACATTTGCCTGGTGTGGAAGTTTTTGCCGTGTTATCGTCCTGACAGCTTCCTCGGTTTCAGGATGCAAATTGGACCTGCACAACTCGGGTGCCAGTATCCTTGTAATTTCAATTGGACTCATTTAGGCGTAAAGTGGCCTCGGAGAGAGAGAGAGAGGGAGGGAGAACGAGGCTGGGGAACACGGAATTAACTGCAAGCCAAGTCACAAAGCATTCAGCACCTGATTCTCAGCTTGGACAGATGGCGGGATTGCGGCACGATGGCACAAACATGGACGAAGATGGAGAGAGAGAGAGGAGGCAGAACACACACACACACACAGACACACAGATACACAAACACACACAGATCCGTTTCTTAGTGTTCCCTTAGGCGTGCGGCCAACAAACTCAATGTTTCATGAGGATTAAAGTCTCAGTATGAAACCTGTGACTGAACATGAGACACTGGATCTTGAGACCGGGCCAAAACAGCTGCCGGGGGCTCGTCATGGTGCCGGCTGTGAGTCACGCTTCCTGTCCACGGGTGGGTTATTTATCTGAGATTTGATGACCGAAGAGACACATTTCCTATGCAGCGACCACCACGCTTTGCCCACCGCATTCCAGATCCTCCTCCACCCGGACGTCACAGGCCTCGGCGAGCCGTCTGCGCATCCGGTACGTCCCACGCCGATGTCCCAGAGATGGTTACTGTAGTTAGCGGATCGTAAAGCCTTTCAGAATCACATCTAGATTCATACGTTGGTATTAACTGTTCCCAGCTTAAGCCTTCCCTGATTTTCTCAGAGGGGGCCAGGGTGTTAATCCGTCAATACTTAGATCTGTTTCCCTACTCTTCTGCGATCCAATATGATGAGCCGTGCTAATAAAAGCATGGGCAGACAGAAGCTGCCGATAACACATTATCCTCGACATCTAATCCCTCGTCTAATTAGAGATGCTGAATTAGACCAAGAGAAGACAACAAAACGTGGAGAAATGAAAAGCAGCAGCCTCCCGCCTCCTCCCTGGATTTCTTATTGTATGAACTAGTCAATTAAAGGACCATACTGCCGGTTTGTATATTCAAGACCGCTAAGCGCACACATCACAAGCTAAACATTACTGTCGAGCGTTTTGCAAAGCGTTGCAGAAGTTTTCTGATTGATTTCATTGCTCCCAGGCAGTCGTTTGTCTCCAGCCATTGGTTTCATTTCAGTGCTTCATTAAACTTCATTAACTCGCAGAGAAAATTAAAAATGGCTTGTAATAGCTAATCCATCACGGCGAACTTAGATTTTAATCCCTTTTTGGGTAAGAGGTTTGTTATGCTCTGCTTCGGGAAAGTCTTCTCACTGCAGCGCCGGACACTGACTCCAGGCTGCCAAACAGCTAAATTATAAAGCTGCACTTATCAATATTTTTTATTTGCTAAATGGCAAAGCCACAAAGAGTTATTACCCGATGGTGCGGCTTTACGGAGCGGCGGCCTCGTTTGCAGCTGTAGCAGTCAGCTGTTTTTCTGCAGAAAGCTCGGGCAAAGCCCGGGACTTTCTGTTGAGAAGTGGGAATATTTGACAGGCTCGTAACTGAATGCAAAAGCTGTGAATCTCTGAGCCTCCTTCAGCACTTCAGCAGGAATAGCCTCGCTGAGGATTCCTGCTCACAGCAGCATTAGCACATGACAAGATGGAAGAGGGGGAAAAAAGTAACACCTGGTGTCCAGAGTGATGGAAAATCTCAGTTTCTTGGCAAGTTGTGATGGGAGTGTATTAAAGAGGAAACAATGGCTGCCTAGAGCATATTTTAGACTGTGGTCAATACATTGCTGGTGTTATCCTCTCAGCTATAGGAACTGGGGGGGCGGGGGGTATTAACAAAAAAGACAAGTAGAAAAAAAGAGAAAATGAAAATTGGAAAGTTGAAAACCTGTCAGGCAATATCTATCTGTCCCCTTTATTCTTATTTTATCAGCTGGATGCTTTTGTTTCTCCTCGACATTTCCCTTTTGAGATCATTAGTCTCTGTTCTGACTTGTGGATGAAGGTGACATCATCTGTGTCTATCTCTGTGTGCAAGTGTGTGTGTGTGCGTGTGTGTATCTGTCACTTGTAGAAAAAGCTGCTCCCAGTGACACCATCCACCCCTGTCAATCACCTCTCTTCCCCATTATCTTTGCTGTCACTGCTTCCTCCTTCAACTGAAATCACGTCTTCCCCCTCTTGTCTGCTCTGACTCCTAGTTTACCTAGTTTTCCCTATATGTATCCGAGGAGTTGTAGTGCAGTGGTGGCAACTGGACTTATTGTCACTTCTAATCCAAGACGCAGTGCGGCGACTTAGATTGATGGAGAAGATGTTGGAGAAGAACACAACCAACAGCCCTTGATGTAATGAAGACTGCAATAGCAGGGGGTCTGTTAGAAGGTCCACTGTGGGTACCTAGCTGTTTAAAGCCCTCATGCATGTACAAGCTCTGCTGTGACTCCTTGGATAATGATGACCTGGACCAATGAGCACCTCCTCAGATGTTTCCTTCAGCATTTGCATGATACAGTATATACCTATCCATCTGCCTCTGGGTGGGGGCAGGATGATGATGCTTTATTAAAAAGTCCTCACTATGCAAGGTTAGAGTGAAGGGGACTACAAATATACCAAGCATTTTGAGACATCTGCACATGCACCTTGAATCCTAACCGATTTTCGATGCAAAGCACCATAAACACTATGCAGACAAATCGAGCACTGGTGTGACCCGGAAAAGCACAGAGGCTCCATTACAAAGAGCCGCTTCTTTTGTTTCTCGAGTTTACTTGCACAAGCTGCTGATGTTGTGAGGATACTCTGCTGGGCCCAGAGAACAAACAGGGGATAGGAGATGGCCTACAGAGGGCTTTCTGAGGTGTTAGCTGCTCTCTCTCTCTCTATCTGTGCATGTGTCCTCTCTCTTCGAGGGACAAATTGAAGCAAATTTGCTTGGACAAATCCTCCTGAAACCCTGGCCGACGTCCAGTGTCAAGAGTTCTAAAAGTTTTAGAGAGCTATGAAGAAAGAGGCCGATTTCTAATTGGCTCAGCATGCTTTGCAGTAAAAGCACTCCCTGCGACTTTTATAACCTGTGGGCAGTAATAGGAAACACAGATCAGAGATGTCAAAGGCTAAAAGTAAGGCAGGAGGCGAGGTGCTCTTAGAACCATCAGCACTAAAGTAAAATTTGCTATTTTTGTATCATGGCTGTTTGTGTTTCCTCATAACCTTCCTGTCAACCCATTCAGCCATTAAAACATGGATGTTTCGTAAACTATGAACACTTTAGATCATGGAGCACATACCCATCATTGTCAGCCTGCCTGATAACATGTATTTTAGGCAAATAGTGTCCTTAGTCATTTAAGATAAGATAAAATAGAGCATTATTCATCCCCAAAGGGAAATTATTCTCTGTTTTCACCTGGATGACCATAATCTGTCATTAATCTCCTTTAATTCAATTTTACCCCTGATTGTTGTTTTTAAATGGTGAGTAAGGAAGTTGTTTTACGTGAAATATGGTCCCAGACATAATACTTAAAGGAGACCTAAGATTCTTAAATTGATTTTTTAATCATGCTCTCTGGTGTTAACACAGAAGCTATAGAGCACTGGTTTCATAAGCAATGATGATGCTATTTGACAGGAATGTTTTATCCATTTCTGCACATAGCTGTTAGATGCTTATCTGGCAACCACTTTTAAGCTTTACATTAATTTGTTGTCTTTCCTGAAACTCACATCTGATTTACATTTCAAAATCGCAAATGTGCCCATGTGATGATCTTTGTTAAAAGAAACAGATGTTCCTAATTGTAATGTTGCCTCATCTTCATACCTCCCCTACGAATGAGCAACAACTCACTACTCACAACTCAATTGAATTATGTAGAACATAGGCCAATATTCTAAGTGACTTATATCCATGTAAGATCCATCTAAGATCCTATGTGTGTGTATATATCTACATATCTACATATATATATATATATATATATATATATATATATATATACACATATAGAGTTACTTGTGTTATTAGACCTATCATCCTCTACTAATTCACAGCACGACAACGGTGCTTTAGTTCAATAAAACACACTCGTCTAGCAGAAGTCGGGGGGCAGCTCCATCTTTAAATGCAGAGAGCATCTTCTTATATCCCATGTTTTCCTTTTTCTTTCTCTCTCTCTTGCACACGGTGAATCAGAGAGAGGTGATAGCAGACAGCTAGGGCTTGATGAATGCAGCGAATCCTCCTGCGGGGAAATGTAGCTTCCCCTCCACATCAGAGAGAAAAAAAAAAGCTCAGGTTACCAGGAGGTTGAGAGCAGCGCGTCCACCCTCACCCTCACTGACGTCCAACTCAAAGAAATATATCAATTTCTCTGTATGCCCCTTTTGTCTTTTCTGTCCGCGTGCAGGTAAAAACCAGGGGGTTGAATGGGATGCACGTACGACAGCCTTTTGACGTGTTTTTTTTTCTACAAGGTAAGGAAAATGCAAAACAAAACAATGCTAGTGTAATGCCGGATAATGAAATGTGGAACCGGTGCCTTTTTGTAACAAGACACAAACTGGTGTTTGAACCAGCTGCTTCGTCTGGTGACAGCATAACAATATCAGGTCTCCCACCGACAACTCTTTGGAGACAAGCGCCACAAAATGCACAGGGACGGGGAGCAAAGGACTATTTTTGTTTTTGCTCACATGTGAAATAAATATCCGATTGCACACAGCTCTACCTGGTTTCATCATAGCTCAAGAACACTGTGAAAAAGGAAAAGGGAATAATTGAGTCTGTGAAATCTTACGATTCGGATGCCATTCAGGAGTGGTAGCACTGACATTACTCTTAATTACATCCATCCATTATTTATTATGATTACCATATTTCACACACAATTCACAGTGTCATTCACCCCAGAGGCAATGTCAAGACCTAACCCTAACCCTAAATCCACATAGAAAGACATTGGGAGTCATACCAGTGTCACCTCTTACCGTGATGGAAAGGTCCACCAATCCACCCATCACCCACAATGTCAATATATTGTTAGTTTGGAGGATACAGATTAACTAAGAACAATATTTTCCTCCATATTTGGTTGTAAAAAAAATTTCAATCCAGTCAAATTTCTGACACACTGTTGCTCGTCTGGTGACTGTTTTAACAATTCATGAACTGCATGAATATATGAATCCCGGGTGGCAAGACAAACTGAAAAGATGTGAGAGGATTGAGTTTCACAGGCAGAGCGACCATCGGTGGCGTCTCATGCGGTGGGAGTCATACGAACATTAGTGGCTATTTACCGCATTTAGCGGGATGAATTATTCACATGCTGGAGTGAGATCGTGGAGGAAACGCCATCCTGGTTGTCATAGAAGTCATTGCATCTTCCTCTGCCTGCAGAGTTTTGTCTCATCCAAGAAAAGGGAGCAAACACTGTCACTGTCTAAAGATTCGTGAAGGCTGCTAATGACGCCCAATGTGATGCAAATTACTCATTCATAGCTGCCGCCTGCCTCTGCCTGGAATAGATGAGGGGAAAACTCAGACCTAATGATGTTTGGATGGAATCTCTGTTCTGCATTAGGGCTCAAATTCATTTGCAAACACAGTATCTTTTTTTTTTTTTTCGTACCCTCGCAACTAAATCAAACAAGCGAAAAAGGAATCCCGTGGAGGCCGGCAGATGCTTGTTCAAATTACATTAGAAATTCTATTTCAAAATGAGAAGTCTACGATGCCCGGCGCGCTCATCATCGCGCTGACAATTTACCTCCCCTGCCTTTTTGGAGGAGCTGGAGCAGCTGAGCACACGGTGTCAGATTCACTCAGAGAAGTCTGGCTGCAGTTTAATATTACATGCTTTGGGCAGCGAGTCAGGGTTGGGCTGTGCGCACACATCAAAACTGTGCGATCAAAATCAATTCTGTGCCGCCTTGTTCTCACATCAAATACGGCACAGCACAAAGAGGAGAACAGTGAGATGTTTTTTGGCAAGATAAAGATGGAATAATTTACTCAGTGTCCGGCAATAGATATTAAAAAACATCTATCTGTTCCCTGCCAGCCACACATCAGCGCTCTCTGACATGATTTGGATCTGTCAACACAAATCTGACTCAGCCCAGGCGCTGTGTTCACAGACAGCACGGATATATGAAGATGTCAGTGAGAGACCTACAACTTCCTCCTGTAAAATGAAAAAAATATGTCTTGTCAGGAGGCAGCTCCGCAGGGTTATGCTGATTTACTCTGCTCACTGTGCAGCCCTCTGAAATGCTAGAGAAGTAACAACTTTATACAGTAATCGCAAGAGTTTAACGCCTTAATGCTGGATATCTGAGGGAATATCTGCTGAATAATCGTGTTAACCCTACTATTGTGCTCTGGTCAAAATCAATCAACAGACGTGTTTCCTCTCTGGTGAAATCATCACCATCTGAACACACAGACAAGACAGACAGTGTTTATGTCTATTCATTGAACGGACCATAGACGGGTACTCCCAGTTCAGCATGGCCAGACCGTTTTAGATTATTCTAAAACCACAATCGTACACTTATTCAGCTAATGCTGTGTTTTAGCTTATGATCATCCCAGAATCAGATCAGATTTGAACTTATGTTTTGGTACTTACAGTATGGCCTGCAGGTTAGGCCTCATCGACCTTAGGTCATAAAAATTCCTCCACACATGATTTACATGTTGTGATCACAATTACTCATATGAATCACTCTGTCCTGCATGAAAGGTTTACATGAGTACTCTGTGATAGTTTCTATGTTCTATGAGTTCTATGACCCCAGGTCATTGAGGCTGACGGGAAATGAACACCAAATGGAAGTACAAACCTTCATATATTTACAAGAATGAGTTTATGAAAAAATAAGAGAACATAAAGTTGAGAAGTATGGATGACTTGAGATTTATAGTCACCTCAAATGGGGCAACAAGGTAAGCAACCTGGGACAAATACAATAGGAGGTCTAATGCTGGATTAAGATGCATAATTTATTCACTATTTGTTTGTTTTTCATTTGTTGTGGCAACAGGGGTTTTAATAAGGCCGACCAGTCTTACTGAGAAAGCATTGTGCAACTGCTGATTCACTTAATCACACTGGGACCTGATGTATAATTGTGCGTAGGAGCTGCACAGAGAGCAGTGCGCTAACAAACCAATCAATAGCCCACAAATATCTTTACTTGGCTGGAAGAAAAGCAAACATGAAGGAATGTGACTCTTCTTTATGAGTAATTGCTGCACTGACTCTGCTCCACGCTCCGGCCCTTTGATGACTTTATTTCCACTGGCTGTATTATGACATCCATAACTGAAAATTGCACAAAATTGACTGCAGAAATGTTACCAATGGCCTGATAAGAAATAAATTATTTACAGACGCTGACACTTTACTTACACACTGGCACTAAAACCCGCTGTAAATGGTTACGGCCCTCATCTTTGTATCACTATTATCATAGCTTGTATGTCTTCTACTTGATTACAATATAACTGAACTCCACCATTACAGGCGGAAGGAGAGGTAGATCCTGTTGACTGGGTGTTATTTAGACTAAGACTGAGCTAGCTTTGAGCTGAACTGAACTAGCTATTGAGCTAGTTTAAATTGTGTTAGCATCATTGTGACTTTTACCAAGGCAAGCTTAGATGGGACTTCATGTGAGAACCACCAATTAGAGTGTATATACCATACCACATCTTGCTTTTTGTTGCAGATGTTCATTGATGGTAGAGAAAACAGGCATATTCTCTCTACAATCAATAAAAATCTATCCAGCCATCTATGTATACATCTATCTACCTATTGGTATTTTGAGAAAACAATCCATCTGAAAGCAGAAATGTTTAAATTCCGAACGGCGGTTATTTCATTATTGATGCACACATCACCTCTGTTCATCATTAAAATATCCCTACTTGGCCGGGGGAGAAGCAGACGTGAAGGAATGTGACTGCTCCGTACGTGAGTATTGCTCCTCGCTCCTTCGACGACTGTATTTTCAACTGGTCGCCTTATTGTATCCGATCCAAATTCCTCAAAATTGACTGCAGGATGTGGAAATGTCACCATGGGCCTGATGAAAAATAAATTATTTACAGGGACGCTGCTGCTAGAACATGTTCCGACTCGCATGTGCTTTACGAGACATTGTTGAGGAGCAGCCGCTCTTATGCCAGCTCGCATCTTTGAGCAGACGCCTGTCTGTGCTCGAGTGGAGGGGGGGTTGGAAGATACTCATCTCATCTCTCTCTCTTTCCCTCGCAGAGTGAGTGCGGGCTGGGAGTAATGCCACTGTGTGCATGCCAACCAGCAAGATGGATGCTGGCCGCTACACAGGTGTAATTGGATCATGCACCTGGCCCTGGTGGGGTTATTGATCTCTTCCACTGTGGTGCCTCATATTTAAACAGGGGCGGCCAGGGAGACTCAGCTCCCATTGATTTGGCCCTCAAACCGATCATGACTCTTTGGACACGTGTGATCAACATTAATCTGTGGCGCGGCATGATGGACCGGCTAACAAGACCTCAGTCGGTCCTTTCAACCGGTGGATACGAACGTAGACGAGGTGTTCAGAAGTGCAGCTAAGCTGCTCCGCTATTTGTCTCAGATCGATGGGATATGTGTTGACATTTTGCTTGATTAGCAGAGAGAAGTATTGACACAGTGTGTTGACAGTGAAACAGGGGGGCTGGGCAGGGCCCGGGATCACGGAAGTATTTTCAACTGAGAAATCACATTTTTCATCTCATGATTGTTGGACTGTGGTGAATTCAAAACAACAGCCCAAAAAGTCGCTGTCTGTTCAGACATGTGTGATACTGCTGATTTACTCTGTGATTCAATACAAAATATCAACCAGGCTGGTTTTGCCGATACTGGTGCTTTGTACAGAACTTGTTTGCTCTTTGTACAAAAGTACAATAACAGAAGTTCAATGTGTTCGGAAAAAGGGAAATAAAAAGTAGGCTAAAGCATTTCAAGTAAGACATCAAACTGTTTCTTCCTCCTCAGTGATAAAGATAACTGCGAAGTTGAGGCTTTTATCTTTACATAGCTATTTTTGTTGCATTTATTTATTTATTTCATTACTCATTTCGTAACCATACAATGATTTGCACTTATTTGCAGGACACGTTTGTCACCAGGAGCAGGATTGTTCGCACAATGCAATGATCCTCTTCCAAAAGGAGTTCAAAGAGCACTGATTCACAGTATATTTTTCTGCTCTTGTCTAATTTAATGCAACCTGGAAATATACAAGAGAGTGAGGTCAGTCCAAGTATTGAAATGCACTTTGCGACATGTGTTTCACGATCATGCATTTACAGTATGAAACAAAAACAGAAAGCAAGCCAGACGTTTGAAACTGAGGCTGATTTGTCCCCTTGATGACATTTCCTCGGCTTAATGGCGCTCACACAAACCCAGGGGATGGTTGTTGCCTGGAGGGTGGGGGGCGGGTTATTGGCAAAGCAAACAGTTAAACGGCATTATTATTACCCACAGAGGAGCACAAACTCATTTCATTTTTAATGTATAAAGGTGTGTCTCTGTTTGTGTGTGGCAAAAAAGGGCGATAAACAAGTCAAAGGGAAATTACATTTAAATCCGAGAGCCGCAGGCTTTCTCTATGTGACCTCCCACTCGTGTGCGCTGTGGAATCTGTGCGAGCAAATGGACGCACTGCATGATGATTTAGATGCATTTCCATGAGGCACAAAACACAATGCCATGAGGAAATCAGTTGTTTATGGTGGGGATTGTGTTTGCTTTCAAGTTGTGTTTGTCTGCATAAAGCAGCTCAATAATACAGTTATTTTATTGTACAATGATGTGCTTGTAATATGCATACATTAATGTTTTATAAGCTTGCAAAACTAAAAAGAAACTTGAACCAGTAATAGTAGTAGTATTTCCTGGCTGCTGGACATGTTCTTTGTGTGTGTGTGTGTGCATGTGTGTGTGTGTGTGTGTGTGTGTGTGTGTGTGTGTGTGTTTGTGGATTGGACCTCTCCTCCAGCCGTCTCTTTCATATCTGGGAGTTCCACCAGATACTGCTTGATTTTACCCTTTTTCAATGATGCTCTTTGACCGGCTGTAGAAGTTTGCCCCAGGCACCAAAAAGCAGAAATATTACAACCATGATGAATATCGAAAAAATTCAGTGTGGGGTTTTTAACAAGTGCTCATACACGGTGTATTAGGATGATGAATTCTCCTGCCTGGGCCCCCTCCAGATACAGCACAAAAAGATGAAAAGTATGTCACACACACAGAGAAAGCCAGAGAAGGGGAGATGGGGATACAAAGGGAGGGAAAACACACGGGTTCCTGCTCCGACTCACAGAGTCGGAACTTGATTAAGGAGGTGCTGTCAGGAGTGCTGGACAAAATATTAGCTGTGGTTTACACCACACTGCAGTCCATTATACAATGCACAAACAACCTCACAAATTACAACAGACTTGCTTAAACATCTTTCTCCCCGCAAAAGCCACACATTATAAGCGACACAGAGGAGTCTGTGGAGGCTCTCATTCATCCAGACTAGACATCCAGACGAGCTGGAGAGTCATGGTGACCGGACTTGATCTAGATTCTCGAAGATGTTTCACCTCCATCCATCCGGTCTCACCTGCTGGTTTGGGAATCCAGGATTTGACCTCCGTGAAGTCATTAGCGTAGTCATTGTGAGTACCGTTAAGAGTGTTCAGAGCCATGAGGGTCACCTGAGGCCTGCTGTAAACCAGTGTCCTTGTTGGATTCCTTCGAGGCCAGCTGTGCAGGCCTCTGAATCTTAATGGGAAGGGATGATAGGACAGCATTGTATGTCGGGGACAGGTGGTGTCAACCCTGTAACCCACTTTTGCAATAATTTCACTTTAAATCATCCTGAAAAAATACTATGCAGATGTTCTTTCTTCCTAAGTCCAGATTTCAGAGGTGGTGGGTCCCACTGTTTGTCCCCACAGCACTGTTGGACAGAAGAGTTGTTTATACTGTAGGTGCAGACTCGTCATGACATCATACTATCTACTACTTTACAAGAAACCTCATCCCGTCTCTGGATTTGTCAAAATATAAGTAAGTTTAGAAACATTTGTCAGGATTTAGTATAATGTTTTAATGTCTTAATTAGATCTTATTTCAAATTTGTTATGTTTATATTTTAATATTGCAACTCTGGGCCTTGCTCTATAAATATATGCTATATAAATTGCCATGGGACTGAATAAATAATAGACCCTTACATTTGCTTCCACAGTGTGTGGATAGATACAAAACTTCTGCTCTCAAAAGCGCAATATTACTTACTAAAATGTAAAAGGCCAAACCTCGGGTAACCAAGGTGTGTTTGGGCTGCGCATTGCAGATTGCCCCCGCCTTCTGAATGAATGGGTTGCATGGAGTTATGTGTAGATAAAACCCAGACTTCGTTTGGGTATTTAAATTATCTCCATGGAGCACTGTGAGGTAGTTCAACACTGATTTATGTCCTGTCTTCATTTCCCCACACAAAGGGACTATTTTTTTCCCGCTCTGTCGGTTTCTGAGGCACCCTAGTGTTCCAGCCAGTGCAACTCTCTGTCGCCACTTTGAAGCTGTAACTCTCACACAGCGATGTCTCAGAGTTGCAAATACATCACTATCATCCCAATGCCGCCTTTGATGGCCTTTGAAACAATGTTTAACTCGACTCCAGCGGTGCAAGCCTGCAAATGCTTGTGCAAGAATCCCGAGCTTGCATCGCTATTACTGGAGGAGTTTCTCCTCTCGAGAACAAATCAGACACATTCACAGCTGCAAATCAGGCAAGCAGCTTGGGAGAGGTTCCTGTGCACCGACTTTGAATATTAAGTCACTTTTCTTGTCTTCTCATCACAGTGTTCATTTTCTCGTGCGCCGTTCAACCAATTTTCACTCGTGATGTATAATTGAACAATTTATGTATGAAACAGTCGCACTGTGTCAGACTCGCAAATCCAATTTGCAGACGAGAACTAGTGAGATACAATTTGCTCGGCAAGAACAACCAAATCCTGTGTACTGATAGAGGCTCAAATAAAACACACACATCTCCTTTATCCTCCAATATGGGGGCAATATTACAGTCACAGTGAAACTGGAAATGATACCTATTCCCTAAGCCTATAATTCTGGAGTTATAGGACAAATGACTCTTAATATCTCTCACATCAGCAGCATGTTTACACACATCTGACAGATCAGGTTAAAGTTAAGTTCAAAGGACATCCAAAAAGAACAAACAACACACAACCACCAGTTGTTTAAATCCAGAAAACAAATCCTAAAATTGGGGTCGTGTAACATTCAGATATTATACAGTTGGCATCTTCTCGGTTCATGAATTGCATTGCTCTGGATGATAAATTGAAATTTGAATTGGGATGACAGTAAGAGGAATAAAAGTCATTGCAATTCAAAGAATTTCCACTCAGTCACACAACGGAGATGATATAATACAACTAACATAGATTTTCCTTCGGTTAAGGCAAAGCATTCTGGGAAATTAAATGCTCTTCAATCAAGTTCCATAAAATGGAAGCTAAACTTGATCATATCTCATGTTATGGATGGTACTTTCAACATTCTTTGCTTCACTACATTTACAAGAAGCTTGTGTTTGTATGGAAAATTTAAGAAGGAAATCATTACTGAAACAAAACACAAGAGTAAACTAAACCCCTATGTTTTGGCTTAAGTGAGTCTAGGCTGGTAATTTAAAAAAAGAATTTCCTTGATTCTGATTCCTTGATTCTTGCATGGTATACATGCAATTTTAATGCATGTATACCATGCAAGGTAGCACTGTGTCTCCCACTAATGACTGTGAGCGCATCGAGTTAGCAGTCGGGCTACTGCTAAGCACTGAACGATATGGTGAGCAAATCTTTTTAATGGCTCATTGTAATGAGTGGACTCTCGACATTAAGTCAAAAGCACAGAACAGTCAAGTATAGGAGGGTCGGGGCCAACAGTGGTGGCTCATGATGAAAGATGCCTCCATAATGTCATCGGTCTTCGTCTCAGCCAGTAGCAAAACTCAATTGTAATATCCAGATTTAGACCCATACAAGGCAGTTCTGTACATTTTTTTTGTGACAAAATATGCCAAATTGAAATACTTTGACTAAATTGTCAAGAGTTGGACCGGAATCAATCGAGAACACTACTTCAATATACCTAAGTGCATTTATTTTCAGCAGAAAAAAGTGACTAGTTACTTTTCAAATAACAGAAAAGAATTAAATCAATTCTGCCTCGTGCATCTTGTGATGGAGATAGGCACCAACAGATCCCTATGGCATGCTGGGTGCACGGGATGTCAGCATGGATGAAATTCAAGAAAGATTCTCCATTCACGTTTAATTTTGTACAACAACTCATGCTAGTAGTTGGCGTAATCAACAGTTTCTTTTCTTATACGCTGAGTGTTTTGTGTCCAGCTCAGACCTGTGGGATCTTTTTAATCCAGGCTGCCTTTCCAAAAATGTTTAGCAACTGTTGGCTCTCGTCAGCTTCTGCTGCAGCCGACAGTCTGATATTGAGTGCCGTAGCTTTTTGGCAGATGGTTGTTTCTTACAAACAAGTACAAAAATGTGTTCAGCTGTGCATGAAGTCAGAGGGGGGGGGCAGGAGATGAACTAAAAGCGATGAAGGTTTTAGTACCTACAAGAATGTCATTCCCCTTTCATCTCCACGTAGTCAGATTTCTTTTTAACCTCTGCGTTTTTACTCTACAATAACATATGACGCGTTTCCACTTTTTTTTCTTTTTTTATCCTGCTTGTCATGGAAACTGGGGTCAAATGACACGGTGATCTAATGTAAGGTATAATGGTACTGTCATGAGTCTGATGAATGTAGCTTCACCTCAGTGTTGCAGCTTTTGTTTGGCAAACGGCTCCTGAAAGCACAACTCACTTCAAGAGGCGCGCTGCACACAACCACCACCAGCACCGCCGCACTCACAGGCACTTGATCTGACACTAGAACACGCCGCGTCGACCTTCCAGGCATGGCACGGCACAGACGAGACGCATAGCCAAGCGACGCTATTATTCGAGGACACGGGCAGAGGGTGAGGCGCCGCCATGAGCTCTGTCCCGTGTAATTAAGACGTCCTCGATTCTGGCAACCCAGTGGGATGGAGAGCACATCGCTGTGACGCAGCTCCATCCGCCAACCACCGATCTGGCAAGTGCCGTCATTGTCACCGTCGTCCTGTAATTAGCTCCGACGTGAATACAAGAAGTGCGGCGGCATGCTGCGTGCGAGGAGCAAACAAAGGATGGTAGCTCATGACAGAAATACAAACATCAGGAGCTCATTCTCCCCCCCTCTCGGCTTTGTTTTGCTCCACCATCTATCTCCTGCTGCATCTGCTCTCTCTGACTGTTTTCTCTTAGTCCACCCATGGCCTCCAGTCTGCACATCCTCTCCCAGGCTCTCATTGTCCTCCACTGTCCCTCTCTGCGTGTCTGCTGCATCATTCTAGCATGACCTACATAACCTCCTCTGGTCATCAATTTTGTATATAGCTGATGCACTATGATGCATGGATCTCTGTGGCATAGAGGTCCCTGCAGGGCCTGTGAGCAGCGCCATGTCACTCATATACACGCACAGACACACGCGCGCACACACACACACACACGCCCGCGCATGCACACAGGCATAAATCAGAGCTGTGGCAGTCGTGGGCTGACACAAGCCCCCCAGCAACAACACATTCAAACAGCACCGCAGCCTATTCAGGGGCAGGGAAACATGGAGAAAGGCTGCACAGTCTGACTGAGGGACGCTGGTATCTCTGCACAGACGCTGGATGTCGAGAATAAAGAAATAAATGGAATGGATAATTAGGAGATGAAGGGCGGAATGCACAAACCGTCGTGTTAATTGAGGTTTGGAGCAACAAACGGAGCGGACTCACCAGAGAACAAATAAACGCGCTGCAACCAGTCGAAAGCCATCGCAGTCACTCAAGTGAAAAGATGTTTGACAGTGTGCTTGTGAGCGGCGCACAGCATCGCTGTATCACCCTCAGAGGAACCAAATAAAAAGAGCAGTGGCAGTAAGCGCGTCACACACCGAACGAGGGGTGTTTTTGGAATGGGCGAATTGATGGGTGAAGGCGTCGGACGCATAATATTTGCCCATTGTTTACGGGTTTTGTGCCCTCACTGTAAATGTCTGCATTAGTCAAATCAAAGCATATAGTCAGTGGATCAAAATCGGGGCCTGAGGGCCGGCCTGTGGGCCTCTGCACCCCAGGGCGCAGAGTTGCCTGTGTTTACAGAAGGCAAGCCGAGTCAATTCAGCAATGACTCAACTTGAAGCCGCTGCCTCCACCGCCCACAGAACAATCAGCTCACGGAAAAGGCCCCACCCTGCTCAGTAACCGACTGCCATGTCTCCTGCTCTTCCAACACTTGACATTTTGAAACAATTCACTCAGATTATGCCAGCTAAAACTACAGCTGGTGCTACCATAGCGACCAAAACACGGTGGCTAATTATCATCGCCTTGATGAATTGTTGGAGAGGTGTAGGCTTTATTATTGCCATTCATCCATTATCCTACTCGCTTTGTTACTTAACAGTGTTACAGGGCAGGGTTGCTAGGGCATGTGGCAGCTCATGTGGGGTGACAGCCTCTAAGCTGAGGGGAAACAGTGCTATGCGCTCAATAACTGTCTCACCCAGAGTTCAATTTGTATTTTGAAAGCAAAAAAAAAGGACTTGCTTGAGCTCCTGGCTGGGCGTATTCTGATGTGAACCTACAGAGCAGGACAGTTTGGATTCGCTTCTTGGTTTCCAAAACACAGCTAGCCATGTTAGCAGGCTAATGTTGTGTTTACAGGTCTGTTTTCAGGGTAAAGTTGAATGCAGAAAAGCCCAACTGGGGTGAATTGTATCAAAAAAGGGGAGCTTTAAAACCACCCTGATAACAAAAGGCACCAACATAAATGTCCTCCAAAATACAAAAGGCTGGCAGAGCGGCAATCAGAGAACACGGATCCAACTAAAAGAGAACAAACCGTAGGATGAACCAGAAACACAGACACAGAGGGGACAGAGAGGCGGAGAGCATCAGGACAATGACGAGGAAAGGACAACATGACAAAGACTTGAATAAAAGTAGAGAAATCAAAACACATGAAGGGCAGCGGGGAAGGGAAAGGATCTGATTGGTGGAGATGTCGGAGGACACCCAGGCAGAAACCTTACAAAATAAAAGAGACTGAACGAGTGGGGCATACCAATAGAGCAGAACAAATTTCTACAGGAACTTTTTTGCTCTTGGTCTAAAGTTTTGAAATAATAACCTCTTTCTTCCAGAGCACATGGCTGCTTGTATGTGATTGGACTGCCTCAGTTCAGGGGAGGGACTTCCAATCGTTAACTGCAGAGACGCCTTTAACATTTTCATTGTTCTGTAAATGTCCTCGGCGAATCATTCCTAGACGTGAAGTCTGATTAACGGCGGTCATGGGGGCTAGATGTTAACGATCTAATCCATCTCTGCGTTACAGAACCTCCCATAAAGCGTTAATGATTTCTGGATGCGGTGATTGGACATGGCGTATAATGTGTTTGACTTCATCTCGACGTCAATGAAATCACCCTTAAATTGTAAATGGCTGTGTTTCTGGTGGCAGTGCCATCGTGCAGCGTGGGAGCACCGTGAGGGAACGGTATTTGCCTCGCCACACGCACCCGATGCTGTAATCACAGTCTGCAACCCCACCGCTGGCGTGCAATCATGTAGGGCAATCATCAGATCTAATGGCTGGCAGTAAGACGGCTGTTGGTATCACTCCAGATCTCAAACCATGTGTGACATTTTCAGCAGCTGATAACAAGTGTCGAAGATGGCGGCTTTTTGTTAGGAAAATTTCATGCTAACCTGTGTGGAAGCAGATGAAGAATGCAAGGACTTTTATTTTATCTCACTGGTTTCATCCCAATCTGCAATGGCATTCAATAGCTGTAGTTTCTGAAAGGCAGATATGCCGTGAATGGCAGCACTAAGTGTTGTTTCTCCGTCCTGAAGTCACCTCTAAAGATATGGGGCTCTCATTTATTCAGATAGATAAGCAGATACAAGTTGTCAGTCATTTTCTTTATTTTCTCATTGTCTCTTGTTTCCTCTTTTCCTCCCTCCTCCTCCACTGCTTTTTTCTTTCCCATCCTTTATGCAGCTCTTCCCCTTTCATCCACCCAAGGTCTGAAAGCTGAATGCTGATAGAGCGATTATCAAATGCATTATTACGGACTCAGCATCAACATGCAGGAGGCTGTTGAATAATCCTTTTACAGATCTCTTGCTGTAAGTGCTGAACCGGTCAAGGTCCTGGACCTATTCATACCAGTTCTGCAGTTTACTCAAAGGGGATTGTGAATGAATAACCACTTTAACCTTGTTGAGAATGTCTATTCCCAGCTAGAGATGAACGGTAAACATCATGTCCTCAGTCATTCTGAAACGCAGCTACAAAAAAAAAAAAAAGCTGGTGATGCAAACCAGAACGCATCCCTGTTTAGCTACAGAAGTGAATGACAATGCAAGACTGACAGCGGCGGTTTTGTAGACGTTTCTGGCAAAGTGTCAACTCATGTGCTTGTGGTTCTTTCTCAACTTCTGGCTCAAACATCTCAGCCTGATGTGTACGCACTCCATTGTTTTATCAATCCGATCACTACTTAATTCAGGACGTGAAAGTTTATGTATGTAGCAAGCAAAACAGCCAATTAGCAAAAGGCCTATGTGTGGTTGCTTGATAAGCAAGAAAGTTGCCAGATCTGTGCCGAAATGTGCTTTAATATCCCCAGATTGCAAAAGTGTTTGTAAAACAGCATCTGATGCATTGCTGATGAAGCCGGCGTTCCATAGCTTCTATGTTAACACAAGAGAACGAGGATGAATGCTCCATTCACCCTCTGTAGGTTCCCTTTAATAAGCAAGTAGAGCACAGCTGAAGCCCTAGCACCAACTCTGCAAAGAGCGTGGGGAGAGAGAGAAGGTGATGAAAGGGGGAAGTAATGGCAGCGTGCCTGAGAGGAAAGACACAGATTCTTTTAGGACCTAAATTTAAACTCTTTTACTCACTTTGTCTCTCGCTCCCACTCCCTCACAGACACTCCTTACACTATGCCATGAAGTGAGAAAGACGAAAAGAGCTCTATCGGTGAAAGAACTGGGCCTCTCTCTAATGAGGACGCAATTTGGAGAACTTAATCAGTTCTTTTTTCTGTCTAAACTTGGACGACAATGCTCAGCTTTTTTTTGTGAGTTCTGCAAACTACGTAATAGAGAACTAGCAGGTGTTTATGCATGTGTGCCGTGTAAGCACACACACATAACTTACCCTCTGATGCACCGGCAATGAAGACATTTTACATACATCTGCATGCAAACAAGACAACCGGGCAATTTGCATTTTGAGCGCAATGGGCAGGAAATAAATCTTGAGGAGAAAACATCCACACAAGCAGCCACATTAAATCAACCTTGCTGTTAGCGTTTGCTCCGTCTCAGTAGATATTCCCCCCAAAATCACACACACATGCTCCATCATCCATTTCCCGTGTTGACAGAAGCAACCTCTCCCTACGCGCCATTTTTCTTCACCCCATCACAACTCTGCCTCCCGTAGTGCCAGCCATCGAGGAAGCGCCGAGACACATTATCTTGTCCTCACTTTGCACTTGCTACCGCGTGCAGAGTAATCAAACCTGACACCCTAATTGGATTGTTATTTCTGTGAAAATTTGCTAGGTAAAAAAAAAATATGCCAGGAGCTGCTGTGTATTAATTAATCTAACGGGAGCTGGGGTGTCTTCTCTTCACACACACACACACACACACACACACACACACACACACACACACACGGGACCCACAGTAAACATCCAGGGCCCGCGATGCCTTTCCTGTTCCCTCTGCGCGACTGAGATTCTTTTCATCAGACCTGATTAGAGGATTCTGCTGCGTTTAGTGGTATCTGCCGTTTGGCCGGAGAGACGTGTCCCCCGCTGTCCGGTGTGTGGGCTGTGTACCACCACCACCCAGCACCACACAGGGAAGGGCTCCCGCAGCCAAACAAATGTTCCTCTTTATGCCTGCAGCCTTCCACTTTCATTATGAGCCGGTCCCACTCCCCCTGCCCTGTAATCAAATCCTCATTGAGTGAGCTGAAACTCACTTAGCAGCAGGCGGGGAGGACGCGTGCATGCGGTCCACGCCCTGCACATCGCTCTTGCAAATCGGAAAGACGGTATCGAGAAAGCTCAAAATTCAATCAGAGGTGCAGGAAGCAGGTGTCTTGCACTTTAACTCAGCCATCCTGTGAAATCATTATCCGGACCGTTAGAAATCCTCCTCTCGGTCTGACCTTGTGCTGCTTCATTCAGGTGCAGAGCGTGGCCAAAATCTGCTAACAGACAGATGAGAGTCTGTATTAGGGAATACAGATATGAACTCACCCTGGTGCCATTACCAAGGTGATTTATGTGTCTCAGTGCCACCAGAAGACGATTCGTTTCCAGGCAAAAGGGTCTATCTACAGGCCGCTGAGCTCTTACCGTTTAATGTGGTTCTGACTGCCTCAGGCATGGGAGGCGCTGAGCGGCTTCAGAAGGACATGACCGCCCAATTAAGAGCCCATTGTTGACATTCACAATGGCATAAAGTACCGTCCTGCCCACACAGAAGCAGAGAATATCAAAGTGGCTCTCTACATATCCCTGCGCATGAAGCACAGTGATAAACTGACACTGTGAGGGGACCGGATATTAATATTCAGCTCTTTTTGCTTCAAACCAAAATGAAAAGCCCTGCATGCCTCCACGGCTGATTTGGGCTGATGAGACCTACACTCGCCTAGAAGTTGTGAAAGATGAGCTGTAATGGGAATTAGATGAGGTCACCAGACTCCTCAGTCAGGAGGATAAAGAGGGTAACTGTGCCACATGTCAAAGGTGCAGCAAAGCTTACAAGTGGGTCAGGGAGATGCCAATTTGCGATCTAATTAGACAAAATCCTCGGATTCATCCTGATATGTAATATATTATACTGCACCCTGGTCCTAGCTCAGTTATATGACTCTCAAGCATGGAGAGTAACACATACAAGAGCACAACAATGAAACCTTACAGTACGTAGCAGATTCGCCTTAATTAATAGCTGCAAAGGTGTTAATTATACAGAGCATCTTGGCAGTGCATAATCATTTATTTATGTGTAAATATTTCAACTTAATAAGTATACAGTGACTGGCTTGGTTTGAGCGGCAAGAACGTATCATATTGATAAAGTGTATGTGAATTTCAAACCTGGAAGGACCTGTACGCTTGCACACACACACACATACACACACGTATGAACAGTCATGTCTAACAAATGAGTACACACGATTACATAAAATCCTGTAAATAAATAGAGTTTAGAGTTAAGTGAAAAGTTTGCATGTTCTCCCCGTGTGTGGGTTTTTCCTCGATATTGTTTTTCTCCCACAGTCCAAATGGTCTCAAAACATACCAAAACATTTTGGGACAGATTGGAGTCGAAATTAACCCTGGTTGTGAGCGTGAGAATGAATGTTGTGCGTAAACCCAGCGACCAGCAACTTGTCCAAGGTGTACAATATTGTAAGGACAGATGGATGCATGTTGCACTTAAGGTGCATTACAGCACTTTCTCTCATTGAATGCGCCTCAGACCCTGCCTGTTTGTTTGTTTTTTTGTTTGTTTTTTAATGACATTTACAATGTTCTGATCTTATTTGGGTTTTGGTGCTATTGTGACCCTGGCAGCCTTGCAGCAGAGCATGCATGCCCCCTCTTTTCCGGGCTCTGGCCACTTTCAGTTTGAATCTCCCTCCCTGCCCGATGCCACTTCCGCTTTCAGCACCATGCACAGCTCCGTCACTCTGCTCTCTCCATCCACAGCTTCCACGGCGGCTCCAGGCGGGGAGGTAAACTTTTGGCAGTGGAAGAGGGGCTTTTCATCTCCGTGCACAGGGACACACCGCTGTCCGATGCTCAGCTACCGCGCGTCGCAGCGATAAATAAGCCGCAAGAAGCAGGAGGGACAAGGGAGGAAGAGACAGAGGAGGCTGCAGGAGTAGGAGGAGGAGGAAGAAGAAGAAGATCTCCCACCGATATGAACTGAATATGCACGGAGACGATTCTGCCAAACACTGCTTCCTGGGCTGCTGAGGGGGGGGGATTGCAGTGATCGTAATTTTAAACAAGAAGGAGAAAGAGAAAGAGGAGCGGAGAGGAAGAAATCGAGAGATCGGGGAGGAGAGGGACTGCCGTGCGGGGAGGACGATCTGCATGTGAGACCGCTGGTCCAGCACCCACCGGAGGCAAGAGATGCAGCCTGCGAGCAAGCTCCTGACCCTCGTCCTCCTCATCTTCATGGGCACAGAACTCACCCAAGTAGGTGCATCTTCCTATTTTTACGCCATTTTTTTTACACCGCGTGCATTTAAAACAGTGCGGGGATGGATGCTGGATGTGGTTTTAATTGGCTTCACATACACTCGAGTTAAGAGCCCCGCGGTGGATTCTACCCCGTGAATTAGTGCAGATTAACAGCTGGGATTACACGATGCATTGTGTTTAGCGTCTTCACCACCGGAGACCGGAGGTATGAAGGAAGAAGAGGAGGAGGAGGAGGAGGAGGAGGAGGTGGAGGAGGAGTAGAGGAGGTGGGGGATGTGGGTATCCATCGCTTGGTCTGTCAGCCTCCCCCACTCTCCATCCTTCCATCCAGCTCTCCTTCATTAGCAAATGGTCAGATTAATGTGCTGCTCTGATGCAATGTGTTTGCCTGCAGCTTCCTCTTCCTCTTCTTTTTTTCTTGTTTTGTTGTTGTAAAGAAAAAGGCCATTGTTGGCTACTGCTGCTCTTAAATCATGGCTCCACTGTCAGATGCAGTCTCTGTCTCCCTCAGAAGGTGTTTTGAGCATGCTCAGTGACCACCGTATATGTGTGTGTGAGGCAGATATAGTCCAAAAGTGTGAAAAGCCACCCAGCTCAGGAGTAGTGAGCAACATCGTGTGTCAATAAAATGCATGCATGTGTGTGTATGTGTGTGTGGTTCTCTCTGCTGGAACTAGTGATGACTTCCTGCTCTCTGCAGGCCATTTGCAGCTGGGGCATATAATAGTTAGTGTTGCATCAAACTGTTGCTGGTCTAAATCCTCAAAATCGTAGCGTGTGATCGTGTGCTTTCAGGTTTTCTGAAAGATCTGACGGGTTGTGCATCATGGGACTTCTTTGTCGCCTCACTCCAGTTGTTATGGTTTGGTAATTGGAGGAGAAAAAAATCAAAAGTGCCACTGAGGTATTATCAATAAATTAATCTCCCACTGCCCGTGTTTGTGCATGTGTTCCACGCCTCAGTAAAACTCAATAACGAAAGGGGTTGGGAGTCAAGCCCGTTGGCCCTGACAAGCGACACGTTCGAACAATATTGGTGTAATATCTATTTGGCAGAAATATGCCAGCAATTGATTTCCGGTAAAGTAAAAAAAAATTACAAGGTGGAGTGTCAGCTATATAGTGTGCTGTCTCTATTCCCGGAGCAACAAGCTTGGCTTTGACATTTCACGCGGAATGTGGATTTGTAATTTGATCACACGCAGAGTTTTGTTGTGATTTTCCCCTCCTCGTCTCCTCCATCTCCCCACACTGAGACAGGCGATAACCTGGAGTGCTCTGGTGTGCATCACCGGGCCGCATTATGACCATCAAAAAAAAAAGAAAAAGAATAATGCTGACACGATCGAACAACGAAGAGCTGTTTGCCCTGATTGATGGGAACCATCAGTTAGAGGAGGGAGGGAAGGAGGGAGGAGTGGGAGAAGGAGGAGGAGGAGGAGGAGGAGGGAACGAGGCGAGTGTGTTTCTCTTTGGGCTCCATGACAGTCAGTCTGGGGCCCTGTGTGCAGGGTGCAGGTCAGGGCCCTGTGTTTTAGCGACAGGCTTTTCTCTAATGGCCTTACACCGAGTGCGTGCGTGTATATATGTGTGTCATCTATTTGACGGTAAGTCGATATTAGTCCACAGCCCTGCCTGTCTGTGCCCCTTCCAGCAGAAACAGGAACACGAGCCACACTGACAGCCTCTATTTATACTGAGACCCTGCCATAGAAACCGACAGCACGTTTTATTTCGCCTGCCGGAGGAAGGAGGAGGCCTCTCCGCATCCCTCGTCTCCATTTGAAGACAGATATAAAAAGTGAGAGGTGTGTGGAGAGATGCCTTTCCGTTGGCAGATTACTCATGAGAGATGGGAGCGCGGTGGAAAAGGTGGAGGGTGGGAGAAGGAGGAAGCCACGCAGGCAGCGGCGGCAGGGCCTCGACCTTTTTTGATGCAGAACAAACGACGCTCTCCTAATGACCACATTGCTTCAGAGGGCTGGCGACGCCGGCAGACAGCGCAGGGCAGCTTTTGTTAACATCTGGCTGAGGGAGCAGGGGGACGCCTGATTAGTAGCACGCTCCGGCTCTTTTCTTTTTTCTTTTTTTCCCCCTTCCTTTTCTAATTCCTACCACATTTATTCACCTCTATTAAAGCGGCGGCTACAGCGGCGGCAGAGAAGAATAGCAAGCAGGAGGGAAGGCGGCATCTGTTCCTCACCTAGCGGCTCACCCTTAAGGCTTTGGGCTCAAGCATCACACACTCTAACACACACGCACACACCTGACAAAACAGATGGGTCCCTGCTTTAACCACCCCTTTGACACCACAGCATAGCTACCAGCCTACAAAACAACCACGCTGCATGTATTCACTAATTGCACCTTCATAGAATGCACATTTTTTTGGTTCATTCATGTGGTGCAGTAGTTGTGCATTAAAAATAGAAAAAGAAAAGTTGTTCAGTTTATATGAAGTAGCCAGATCTACACGTCCACAAATTCCCCTGCAAAGGGGTGCCATTTTGAAACAGTTAGGTGCCCTTTAAGTACATGAAAACTGAAAATCAATCCGGTTTTATGTTTGAAACCAAGGATGGAGTTGAGCTGAATTGCAATATGCGTGGTGTGATTGGCAGCCGGAGTTGAAGTTATTTATTATTCAGTATGGTTGGTTGAAGTGAGACGCGAGAGACAGAGACAGAGAGAGAGAGAAAAGGAGAGAGAGAGAGAGAGAGAGAGAGAGATGGAAGCAAAACAAGCAGAAGAGGAGTAGGTGGAGAAACGGTGCGGCGTGTAGTTCACTTGCAGGCTGGAAATGAGATTTTTTTTTGCCACTTTGTGAGCATTTACTACACTAGATATCGAGTGTGTGAAGGTGTTTTGGCTACAAACCCGAACACCTGTTCGCTGTAATGGAATTCAGTGCAGCGGCCCACTCTGCAATACAACATTGTGAGCCTTTAGAGCTGCAGTTATGCTATGTTTATGGGTCATTTCTGAGGATGCTCTTTATTGCATACTGTATTATGAATATTATCATTACTGTACCACGTGCCAGCTTGTTCATCCCCACAGGCCCATTAACATATTTTGCCTGCTCTAAATCACAACATGTACCCCGTGCAATAACTTCAAAGACACACCTTTCAAGCACCACAAGCCTCAATAAAACAGGTAATTTGATCAAAAGCTCCCTCACGCCTTCTTTATTTATGCAGGGGTTATTATATCAGACTGCATAGCTGATCATCGTGCGAGTGCTGCCGTTATATCCAGCACACAGGAATTATAAATCAATCCTCCGCCAGTGCAAAGTGTTGTAGTGCAACTCGAGTGAAAGATTGTGATTTTAAATTACAAACCCCCGCTCTAAATCACTCTCATTAAAGAGTCACACAGGCTGTGTTATTACTGTTTCTCTAATTGATTTTTGTTTCAGCGAGTCATCTTTTATCCGTGCTGCACCTGTGGAGCGGCTTTCCTTCTCCCCGATGCTGTCGCACGCTAAACGCTGCAGGCTTTGTGTTTAACTTCCGATCTGTTGTTTCACCTCGGCAAAAGATGGGGGCTGAACCGGACCGGATTGGACCGACTCTATCCACCGGTGATTAAAGACCGCTGGGCTGCACCGAAACTGTAATATATCACACCGTCTGGACTGTGGACAGCGGTGCGCAGTGGTGAGCTGACCCCCCGCCGGTACCTTTGCAGTAATCTGCAGTGTGTGTGAGCTCTCTCCTCAAAAGGTCAGAGAGAAGCGGGCCAGACAGAAGAGAGAAAAAAAAGGAGGTTGCCAGAGAGCAGACCTGGCTCACCCACTTCCATTTTTTTCAGTATACCAGAAAAGTGCATTATGGGAGGCGACGGAAATAGCTGTGGACATGCAGCCACTCCTGCTTTTCCAAAGAGGGGAGGAGGGGAGGGAAGAGCGAGGGGGGGGGGTACTCATGTATCATGCAGTGCTGCAATTTAGCCCATAGGCTGCAGCATTACCCTACAAGACTGCTGCCACTGTGAAATGACAAATAATTCATCTATGCACAGCCTGCAGAGACTTACTGCTGGTGCAGATATACACACCGCTTGGAGGCATGGCATGCAAACAGTGCTTCCAAATTTTGACAATTTTTCATACATTTTACTTAAAATACTGATTCTGAGTCTCAGGGTGTTGGTGCAGCATTCTTGCATTTTCGAAGCCCTTCCCTTTTTCTCTGCTCTTTTTTTTATCGCAGCAACACCTAAATCAGCTGCGAGATGGCGCCAGAGTCTTATAAATGAACAATTGGCTTCTGAAGCGTGTGCGCATCTGAGGATGTGTATGTGTGTGTGTGTCTGTGTGTGTGTGTGCATCTGAGAAACACAGCGAGAGAGGGAAAGATAGGCAGTACAGCTTTTTCTCACTAACACATTCACACGCACACACACACACACACACAGAAAGAAAAAAATGCGACATTCCGCACAAAGTGCGTCGGTTGTGGTCTGTGCGCGTCTTCTTCAAACGCGTCCTGGAGCTTCTCGCGGCTCGTCCTCTCCTCTCGGGACCCCCGGTGTGTGCACCATGAACGGAGCCCAACCTGGCTGACATCACTGCGTCTGGCGATATAGATAGCTCCCGTAGTACCTCCTCCTTCCTGCTCTCATCCATTTGGAGCAGCCCCTGCCTCTCTCTCTCTCTTTGCGTGCGTGCGTGCGTGTGTGCGTGCATGTGTGCGTATGTGTGTGTGTGTGGCACTTAATCACAGAGCGCACCAAGGCAGGAGGCGGACCGTCGGGCGTGAACCAAATAGTAGCGGAGAAGCGTTGAGAAGAGGAGGCAGAGAGGAGAGTAGCTACCCACAGGACAGGACAGGACAGGACAGGACAGGACAGGACAGGACAGGACAGGACGCTTCCTTCTTTGGGCTTCTTATTTCTTGGTGGTTTCACTACCTTCTGATATTTTTCCTCCCAATCTTTTTTTGGATCAAGTGTTGCGCGTCCGTTTGCAGCTGCAAACCAGCTTCTTCATCTTTTTGTTGGAGATGTCCGAAAAACGAGCAGCAGCAGCGTCCTCCTCTCCGGGGTCCCGGGTGAAGCAGCTTCAGCTTCAGCATCAGCATCAGCGCCAGCATCCAGCAGCCGCCGTGGGAACCATGAGCCGCCGCCGCCGCATCCTCTCCCACCGCTCCACCGTGGAATGAAGTCGGCGTGAATTGCAGAGAGCTAGAAACCAGGGTTCAAAGATGTCGGTGCCGCTGCTCAAGATCGGCGTCGTGCTCAGCACCATGGCCATGATCACCAACTGGATGTCGCAGACCCTCCCCTCTCTGGTGGGGCTCAACACCACCAAGCTGACGGCGGCGCAGGGGGGGTACCCGGACCGGAGCACCGGAGTAAGTGCGCGCAGGAGCCTGGAGGAGGAGCAGGCGGAGCAGGTGGAGGGGGAGGAGGAGGAGGAGGAGAGGGGGAGTAAGGGGCAGATTTTTCTCGTTTTTCCTGAATGACTGATGACATGAATGGCCACTGCAAAGACGATGGCAACATGTGAGAGTGCAAAAGTGTAAAAAAAAAAAAGTCTAAGAGATGTATCATACATGATAACTGTATCCTCTTCATCTGGTGGGTGTGCTTGATGCTGCTCCAGATGGTGAAGTCCAGACATTATTAAGAATTTTACAGCATGAAAAATCCATGCTTAAATGATGTAGCCAACCCATGTTTTAATGAAGATATGATGTGTGACCCATTATTTTGAAGGTTAGCTGACTGAGGTCCAGACCTCAGTGACCTTATGTAGCTGGTTAGGACCATTTCTGCTATCTGCTGCTGTTGCTGGACCGCAAAAGTTCTCAGTTCATCCCGCTCTCGTTATAAATAAGAGATCCCTGCTGCAAAATGAGGGGATCGACATGACAACGTTTCAAGGCGGTGTAATTTTTTCCCCCTCCCCTCCCCAAACAGCAGGGGGTCTTCATTCTTCCTTTCACCGTACGTGTGTGCATGTGTGTGTGTGAATGAGAGCAGAGTGGAAGATGAAGCGTCTCTTTGTTTCTCTGTCAGGCTGCTGACACATCTACAGCTGCCAAGTAGATGTTTGCACTGACATTTGAAACAATGGTTTCAATGACAAATGAATGAATAGGGCCGATGTTGACTCAGTTGCATTTTTGCATTCTTTTTTAAGCCTAACTTATTTTTTTTCCTTCATTGATCTGTGGTGATAGTATAGAGGCACGGTGAGGCATTGTGGCAGCTGCTCTGTGGCGATTTTTCTTTGTGTTGTCAGCATTATCCTGTGACTGACAGCCTAGTGCGACTGCTCCTTTTCGGTCCCCGTGCAGTCACTCCCTCCGTGCTAATTAGATAATACACTGATGCGCCGATCGATGTCATTTTTTCACTCCCTGATCACCTCACACACGCTGACTGACGTCACCCAAGTCACATTCCACGCACCAGAGCTCTCACGCGACAGAATTACAGGGTTTGGGGGCTGTGACAACTGGCTGCATCTTCCCTTTTGTGTGCGTGAAATATACCGTACAGTGGTGCATACGGGTGGAGCCTAATGGCCCGTGGTGTCCAGATGGTGTTAAATACAATACAGCTTAAGCATCAGATGTGCACAAAGCTGCCATGTAGGGTCCCACTTTTTGCATTTCTCTGCTTTTTTTTCAGAGCTCTTTCCCTTCTGCTCTCATCTCAGCATTGTCATTAAACTGTTCCCTTTTTCCCTCTCTCTCTTTTTCTCTCTCTCTTTTTCTCTCTGCTCCTCCACCTCCTTTTCATTCCCAGGTGTTGCCAGCAAATCCAGAGGAATCGTGGCAGGTGTACAGTTCAGCCCAGGATAGTGAGGGGAGGTGTGTCTGCACCGTGGTGGCGCCCCAGCAGTCGATGTGTTCAAGGGACGCCCGCACTAAACAACTGAGGCAGCTGTTAGAGAAGGTAATTACACCTCAGCTCCTCCACCAGCGCACACCAGAATAACTATCAATGTCACACAATGCCCATAGTGTCAATCTTTAGTCTTTTTTACCTACGCATGTACAAACTGATATAGGTTTATGAGTTCTTATGGTCGCTCAATGCCTCCTTTGCCCGTTGGATAAGAATAGGAATCATGCTCTAATGAGCTCCCTGGAAACCCAGCAGGCATCATGGGAGGCAGCCGCACGTTCGCTCTCTGTTTCTGTCGAAGTGCACGCACCCAGAGCAACACATCTAATGATGCAACTCGGCTCAATACCCACAGACGGCAACACAAAAGGAGCGTTTTAAGCCAAATAGCTCTCATCCAGAGACAGGGGTAACCACCAAATGTTGGAGAGGAGCTTGTTGATTTGCATGAACTGGCAACAAATAGAGACATCAACAGATCTGTGATGAATAAATAGAAATTGTGCCAGGTTTGTGGAGTTTCTGGAGTACAACAGTTTTACAGAAACCAAATGTCTTAACAGTATGCATTCTACACTTCCACCATGTGTCTGAGGGCCCCTGACTAGTTGGCCTGATGTCAGAGTTTGTGAGTCAGTGTAAGACGAAAGCCAAGCCAAAGCAGCATATTGAAAATCTGCTGCGTTTTCTCTTTCTCTTTCTCTTTCTCTTTCTCTAATTGGACTGTTACAAATAACAGATAGATAGATATATAGATAGACAGACAGACAGACAGATAGATGGATAGATCGATAAAGAGAATTTTAAAGGCATAGAGGCACACTTTTCGATGAAGTCCAACATGCCCCTATGTTTTTTCACCCCCAGGTCCAGAACATGACCCAGTCCATTCAGGTGCTGGACCAGCGAACCCAGAGGGACCTGCAGTACGTGGAGAAGATGGAGGTGCAGCTCCGTGGCCTGGAGACCAAGTTCAGGCAGGTGGAGGAGAACCACAAGCAGAACATCGCCAAGCAATACAAGGTACGTAGACAGATCTCCAGCCATTTACCCCGCCCCGCCCATTCTGTCACAGCTGCCCCATAGTCCTCATTACACACAGCCTAACCCCGCTTTGTGTTTGTGTATGTTCCCGCTGTGTCTGTCTCAACCACCAAACTACATACCCAGGAACCCATGCTTCATGCAGATCAGACTGGTTATATAACCATATACATATAGTTCAAGAATCCAATCCTCTTTCACACCAGAACCACTTCCTGGAACTTAAACCAATTGAGAAATATGTAGGTTTTAGGTTTATCACAATACTGGAAAAATTTTCACCACATGCAATGCAGATCCTTGATCCAATCGGATGAAAGAGTTGATACATAACTTTTAAAAGTTGACTGCATAATCAGATCAAACATATATTTCAGACATATTTTTGGTATTTTGGGGTATTTCTGGGTGTTACACAGAACTGAGCACTGGTATGCCTCTGAGTTTCTACTGTCTATAAAAGTACAAAGGACTCACCACCAGTGGTGATATGATTGACTGATTGATTGATTGATTGACTGATTGATTGATTTGCAATTTAACATAAAGGAAAACAATTAGTAAAACATGGGCCAACATCAGATGAGCAGAGGCTTCAGATATCCTCATAATATGGGGACGTTTTTGCTTTAAAACTAACTTGAACAATGGTTGAAGGAGTTGGTCATTTTGGTATGAGTGAGTTGAGTTACCAGTTAGTTGACTAAACATTTGAGCTCCCCATCTATTTACGGAAGCTGTGAAATGATAAATGGAGCCAGCCAGAAACCAGAATTTGCCTTTACACATTTCAAATGGCACAAAAACAACTGCTGAGGATCAATACCCAGCCCCCGTCTTCACACCAGTGCATCACTCCATTTCCTTGCCCGCCACCTCACCTGCACGCCCGCCAACCTCACACATCCAACGCCACCTTTGGTGCATGCGCGCACTTCTGCAATGTGTCTCCAAAGTGCATCTGTGCTGTCAGCGTGTCTGCATTTGTTTGTTTGTTTGTTTGTTTGTTTGTTGGTGTGTCTGTTAGATAGGTTAGCCAGCTCCAGCCCCTGTCAACAGTCTGTCATTTTCTTGCTTGCAGGGCTAACTTTAAGACATGTAAAGAGAGCCACAGGGAAGAAGAGGCAGGTCAATTCCAGATTCCCCTGAACTGGGCCACAGTACTGAGAGCATTTGGGCGTCAAACAGTTAATTAACCTTTTAGCACCATTAAGACTAAGAAACCCCACCCTTCTCCCAAACCAACCCACCACTGATCTCTTCCTGCATGTTACTGCTGTCAAAGTTTTCCATCCAAAAGCTTTTTTCAAGCGTAAATACATATTATTATTATTATTACTATTATTATTATCATCATTATTATTATTATTACTATTATTATTATATAAATTGCTGTTATTCATTTTATTTTCCTTTGGCTTTTGTCTATGCATATTTGATTACTCAACAAATCTACTTAAAACTATAGACGTTAAAATTCAAGGCACTTTGTTGTGTGTGACATGTAAAAGCATGTAACCCTTAATACGATGTTGCATTTTAAACGATGATGACCAATAAAGAGCTTTCCCAATTGTTGTCGGTGTACCGAGGGCTTGCTTTTTAAACGGCGGGTCACTGCCGGGCGGGTGGGGGGCGGAGCCTCCCGCTCTGCTCGTCCGGCGGCTGAAGAGCTGTGCTCCGGGTTTGTTTGCTCAAACACACTCCTGCACTGACAGAAAAAAAAAACACACACAGCTGCTTACACACAGCAACAACACAGCACATGGACACCAACAGGGGCGTCTTCGTGTCAGTGGAGAGGCAGGGTAGAGTCAGAGTAGCCAGGTTCAGACAGGTGTTTTTTTTTTTCTTTTTTTCCTCCCTCCCCTCATTTCTTCTTCTTTTTTTTTCTGGACAGTCTCCTTTTGTCGCGCATGACACTCAACCGAGCTTATTCTAATCCTTTCAGGCCATAAAAGCGAAAATGGAGGAGCTTAGACCGTTGATACCAGTGTTGGAGGAGTACAAGGCCGATGCCAAATTGGTATTGCAGTTTAAGGAGGAGGTCCAGAATCTGACGTCAGTTCTAAGCGAACTTCAGGAGGAGATGGGGGCCTATGACTACGAGGAGCTCCACAACAGAGTGTCAAATCTTGAGGAGAGACTCCGAGCATGCATGCAAAAATTAGGTACGCACAGAAAGTTGTTGGTGGCACACACTTTGCCTCAAACACGTGCACACGCACCCACACACTCACTTGTCACACCACGAGCACTCCCACCACGATACGTGTCCCACGATGCTGTGACGGAGCAGAGGGAGACGCTCAGGCGTGTTCACATGATTCAGAACATCACAGGAACATCACGCGGGGCTGTGAGAGTCCACCATCCGAAATGGACACAACACAAGTGCAGTTACACACTTTTTGTCAACTCAATGTGTGTCTGTTTAGCATGGGCAGACTGTGCACTTCTGCTGCACTTCTGCACTTTTACTCTCACTGACACACACACAGGCCATAACGATAAGCTCATAATGATGTCCATTAGCGGGCTGTATGTAGAGATGGCAGTACATATCATACATATGAACTGTAATACATATGAACAGCTGAAATCACATGTTGAAAAAAATCACTAATTACATCATTGAGCGAAATTATAGGATGTTTTATATCATTACATTTATGTCATTTAATTTTTTTGGTCCAGGGCAAGAAAAATCAGCACTTTCAGCTGCTCTTTTTTTTACCAGCGTATGAGATTCACAGTGTACAAACTGGCCAAAAAGTGAAAATAATCAGTAGTGATAGGAGTATTCGACGAGGTCCACATTCAGCCCTTTGAATGTTTGCATGGTATTGCATCCTGGGATGAAACAGAATATGCTTAAATACATGATTTCCCAAGCTTTCGCAATGTGGTTCCAACAAATGGATGGAGAGCTTTCAGAGGAACAGGGAGCCACTGTCAGTGTCCTCACAGGCTTCCCTTTGCTTTTAGCTCCTGCCTCAGTCTCCTCACACCTCTGTCTCAGCCCACAGTGCTAATAGATGCACACCCACACCACACTGACTAAGATATATTACAGGAGCAGGGACACTTGGGCTGCACATCACGGGTATATTGTGTCCCTGTTTCTAATTATTCACAGTGCAAGATGACAGAAAAAAAAGAGACTTTGCTAACAATGGCTGCCCTCTTCTCTTTGGAATGACTGTGGAGATGCAGTGATTGGATTTGAAGGGGACCTAGAATGAAAATCCCTTTTTACCTCGACTTTTTACCTTTTTACCTTTGTTGAATAAGGACAATCTATTCCCAGCCAAAAATGTCTGAAAACACCTCCATTCAAAATAGCATTTTGAAAAAAAATCAATTTCCCATAGCTTCTATGTTAACACGGGCAAATCCAATCAAACATTTGAAGTCCCTTTTTAAATAGAAGGCATAGCAGACACCTAATCTCATCTTCCAAATTGCTCCCTCTGTCACTTTCCCTTTATCTGCGCACGCACGATTGTTATTTCTTTTTACTCCGATGCCTCTTGGAGTCTCGCCCGCTTTTCACTCTCAGTTCAGTGCACAATGCTGCTCCTCGCATCTGTGGCCGCGCTGGGAGAGAGCCGGGACCTTCGGGACTTACTGTGTGCATCAGATCAGACGAGATAAAGGCGAGGTCACCCTGCGAGGGAGACTGAACACAGGGTGGCGACTCCTTTCATCCACCGGACAGGCACTCATGCATGGTGCTCACAAGCAAATGCACACACATACACACACTCGTCGTCTTTATCGAGACGATTTCTGGGAAGGTCACCTGCCACATTTGCATGGGCAGATTGACAAGAAAAAGGCAAAATAGAGAGGGGGGGAAAAATGTACATGTCGAGAAACAGCGACGGATTGGAACTGATAGGACGCGGTGGGAGAAGGAGGGAGTGATGAAGTGAAGGCGAGTGGGAAAAGTGAAGGAGAGTAACTAGGGTCCCCGCTGAGCTGTCCTTCAAGCTGTTTTGTGCCGTGGGGAGAGTAACAGCTCAGCGGCCGCCGGGACACAATGGCCATCGATCAAGGGGATGTGCCAGCTTGCTGGGCGATAATCAAATAAATAAATCACCCCCGTGTCGTGCCCTAGCAGCGTGGAGGTGTTGGGAGCTCCGGGCAAATCCAGCCCCCATCATGGCCAAAGCCCTGATGAATGGAGCGGGAAAGTCATAGCTGCACACGCAGCCCTCAGCTGACCGCCGTCCTCACCTTGCATCCCTTGTGCCTGGAGCAGAATTACAAGGCCTAATTTCAAAGTGAGACTCAGCTGCTTCACAATCAATAGCTCCCTCTCTAGAAGCGGCTCAGGTGATGCTCGTTCATATCTTTATGGACAATTCCTGATCAGGTGTAACTTTTGCATTTAGCTATCTTATTATGTAATCATTTAAAATTAAAACACTTCTCTGGATAATGAATTTTGTCATTATGGCCATTAAAATGTATTAAAAAGCATTTTTCAGCATCTCAAATTTTTCAGCTTCTCAAATTTAAAATTTGAGGACTTGGCCTCAACATTTTTGTCACATTTTTATTTATTACGAAAAAAATCCATCTGGGAAAAGACATTCACAGAAGTCAGAAGTTGAGACTTTCAGATTCAATTAATCCATTCATCTATTAATATATTAATGAAGTTAATGAGCCACCAACAGCCTGAATCAAATTGACTTCTGACTGGTGCAAATTTCCCTTTCCCCAGCTGTGTCTCATCCACTTCAAACCAGCTTCATCACAGAAATCTCTCCTGTGAATTAGCAGAAACGTGCTTGTGCATGAGAAACGGATCGACTCAATGTATTTTTAGTGCTTTAATCAAAAGTTGGGAAAACTTAACTGAGGATGAAGTTTTAAACAGTCCAACTGCCTGCTCTAGCTTTGTGCAAGTTGTGACTTACCGACCAGAGTTGTAGAAATTAGTCAATTAATCACACTTTCATGCCCAGCATTAAAACCCTGTCAATAGTGTCACAATTTTTATTTCATCTCACAAAAAGAGCATATCACTTTGATGTTTCTCAGTCTCTTAAGGAGTTTTTTTGGCAAATAAAATTGAATTCACCATTCAGAATTTCCTCCTACTCTCCAAGTACACGCACTGAGGTCAGCACTGGGAGAACTAAACTGATCCTCAGTGTTTCTCCAGGCTGTATTGGCCTGTCTTGGCCTTATGTGAGCTGGGACAGGCACCGGCACACTCCTGCAGCATCAGTGGGTACAAGGGGGGTAAGATAATGGATGGATGGATGAAACCTGGAGCCCCACTATGCAATCGTAACCAATAAATCTCAAAATAAGACTCACATTGAAGCCATCCTTCAAAAACAAATATTTCCCCTCCTCAGGAGTCGAGACATAATCCGTCTGCGTCTAAATCCTCAGATTCCGAGGCCGATGGCGTTTTTGTTCTATCAGGTTCCATTTGCCCTGCCCTCTGTGGCAGTGGCGACAAATTCAGGCCAAAAGGGGATTAGACCCTGTGTCCATCTCCAGACTGCAGATCCATCAGGAGGGCTCCCCAGTGGCCCGCCGCAGTGGTACAGTTCTAAAGAGGGAGCCATGATTAGAGAAAAGAAATAAATAAATCAATGGCCAGTGTATTACTGCACTCTCTAATCCCACTGTGGGTTACATAAGGGACTAAACCCAGGAGATAGTAGCTGCTGCTCATGTGACCATGTGTTTGTCTCTCCGCTGTTGCAGGGATGTTATACTCACACACACACACACACACACACACACAAAGGCGTGACATATGCTGCATACAAACATGAGTAAACTCACACTTTATATTATGTAAGACAAAACAGTTGACCTGGGAGGCAGAATGAGATCAGCAGGAGAAATCCAGAGGCAAAAGAAAAATGGCTTTTCACAACCAGGTAGAAGAAGAAAGAGGCTGAAAATAAATAACACAGTGTGGGCTTAATGGATGCGACGCTTCCTGAATAGAACCAAGCTTTTAGGTGGAGAACAGAAATAACCTGCATTTCCAAAGGGAAATGAACATGAAGTGACCAAACAAATTATTCCTAATGCTTGGTAGACCCTAAAACATCAACACATGCAAATTAAGGTTTAATTCTGGACTGGATTTCAGATGAGCTATTATGCAGGGATCAACCATTGTCAGTTGATATGACAAAGAACATTTGTTTAATTATGTCATTATGTCAAAATTAAATAGAACCAGCAAGTCTGCTAAATTTGATCCTGATTTTAAACACACATGAGTGAGTTAATGGATGTAACGCTTCACAGAGACATGACAATGAAAACTTGAAATGAGCTGCAGTTGTACTCTTTAAACAAGTGTTGCTTTGTGAGATGTATATAACTCATCAGATTCATGTCATTACCCTTTGATCCGCCTCGAATCAGTGACACGATGTGGAGACGGAGGCATTGTTATTTCGGTAAAAAAAATGGAAAAACAGTGTTGTTAGAGCGTGAAGTTCTGCGAGCTCTCAGCCATGAGAGGCCAGCGATGCTTTTAGTCAAAGTCGCATTAACACCTCAATCAGTGCTAATTAACACTACAGCGGTTTACAAGCAGCACAGGGGAGCAGGATGCACCGAGGCTGTTGCTTCCTCCCCGCTCTCTCCTCCTCCTCCCGTTTTCTCTCACACGTCCACACAGAGAGAGTAAAACAGGCATTAGTATGTGTGAATGCAATAATAGCCACCTCTTGAATGGCAGAAAAGATATGAGCAGATGAGCTGGACGTCGACTTCCGGCTCCTTAAGGCTTTCAATGAGCTAAAGTGAATCCCTTTTGTTGTGGATTTTGAATCCGGCCAAGACTGGCCTAAAAGTCGGTGTCGCTCTAGATGTTGTCGTTTTTTTCCTCCGCAGCGTGTGGCAAACTGACAGGCATCAGCGACCCCATCACCATCAAGACGTCTGGATCCAGGTTCGGATCCTGGATGACCGACCCCCTGGCACCTGAAGGAGATACGCGGGTATGTTTGCAAGCCTATATGATCCTATGTGTGAAATTAAATGTGCAGAAGCGTATTGAACCAAAGTATCTCCATAAGCTGACACTTATCCACTTTTCCCTGTTGCTCCTTGTGTTTAGACGAGATTTGACATTTGAGGTTTGTTTTCTTTTTACTGGATATTTGAAATACTTCCATCCGGGCAGCTATCGAAAAACAAATCGTTGGGTGTTGCGACCCATGGGTTTCGTGTCAGCAGCAGTCGAGGAAAATGTCAAACGACACCCAGCGCTGTTCTTAAAGCTGCTGTGATCAATATTTCGATGTCAGCACTGGATCAAATGACTCACTGTGATGAAGCCTCAGAGATTTAGCTCTCCACTGTCTGAGCAAAGTTTGCAACTACCTGAACATGGTGTAGAGCAGATGGGATCTATGGGTTTGAAGGAAAATGAACATCTTCAGACCAATGATTCCAAATGAACGCTCATCAAAGTCAGTCTAGATGTAACACACATGAAACAAGCATTTCAGATGCAGCCATTTCTTAATGAGACCAACTAAATCTGCAAGGAAATCTGCCTGATATGATGATGATTGTGAGCGCATTAGACATATGGAGTAAATCATATGATAGGAAAAAGAGGTTGTTTGCACTGAAATAATTGACATAAAGGTAGCTTTGATTTATCCATAGTCAAGACGCGCAGGTTCCACCTTCTACGGTGTCAATACACTGTGATTTTCATTTCTACTGCATGATGACTGGGAGTTAAAGTTCTTTTTAGCAACAATGTGAAAACATAAACTCAGGCTTGAGCAATATTGATTAAGGCTTGGGGATGGAAATAACTGCAAGTTGCGGTTTCAAATTGTTTGACATTCCCGCATTAGGGTATAAAATGACAGTAGTCTCTTTGCTCGAGCACCTGAAGATCCGCAACACAAAAGGCTAAACTGAGGCTAAAGACTTGTCCTTGATCGTAGGAGAAGGTCAACTCCTGTTGTTAAATTTAATTACAGCCAGTGTTAATTGGTCATTGTCCCTTTATCAGCTGATTGCATCTGATTTCCCTCTGCCTTCCCTTCGGCTCGATAAACGAGGCCGCTTTCATCGCTAAAACACATTAAAGTGAAAGGCCAGGGATAAATCTGTGTGGTTTTTACGGGAAGATGCCGGGCGGACGAGCGAGGGGAGGGAGCCGGAAATAAAGAAAGTTTATTTGTTGCCTAAGCATGAACACAGTCTTTGTGGGCCAGCTTTATGAGATGCATTAATAAGAGACGGACTTCTCAATGTCATGTGGGAGGGAAGGGGGATAAAATCCCCAACATCTCCTATAGGAGAGCAGCTGCATACATCCACAGTTTGCCTCCTCAAGGATAATTGTTGTGACAACAGAGGCTGCCTAAAGTGTACGTTTTAAAGGTTACCCAGTAGCAAATGTGACGCTCACTGCTGACTAAGCCTGTGTTTAGCATAAAGTAAAGGCTACTTTTCAGTAGAAACTAATACATTTTGAAGAGAACACATGAAAGGCGCGCCACATTATCAAAGGGCAGGAAAAGAAAAATGAGCGTAATTGACGGGAGCAGACAGGTCTGCTCCACTTCTTTTCATCTCTCGGCTTCCTCGCGCCTTTTTTACCTGGCCCCGTCGAGACCCGCTTCCTCGATACAAATCATTTTTCAAGTCAATCAAAGCATTGTGTGGAAGCAGGTAGGGGAAGGTGCTTCGGGTGTTTCCGTCCCCCCCCGAGGCCCGGGAAGCATTCGAGCCGCTGGCTGCTCGGAAATAAAAGCTCTCTGCCCACCGCTACCACGTCCACACGGGGCCAGCAGGAAGGAGGGCCGAGAGCCGGCTTTCATCCGGGATGATGACGGCCGTCATCCCTGTGGGGCCCAACTCCTGCCACCCGGCGGCTGTTGCTCTGACTGTTGGTACACAGACACCTGGAGCTGGGCCTCGCCTGCTCCCGCTGGAAGCCGATTTAATTGGGATGCTTGTTGACGGTGTGATGTGATTTATGCGGTGTGTGATATGCGATGCCAAAGGCACGGCGGCGATTGATGCTGGTGATGATGATGATGATGATGATGGGGTTTCGTAGTGAGGATGCGCAGCAATCTTCTTGACTGATTGAACCCTCCAGTCGATCCCCTCGGCTCAGTTTTGACATTCGCCCGCTCCTCGCATGAAAAGGAGCTGAGACGAGGAGCAGGGGAGTGTCAAAATTGAGCGAGGAGGTTAGATGGAGAGAGAGAGAGAGTGCAAATTCGAGCAAGGAGAAACACCCATGCTATGTGATTGGTCAATTTCTTTGCAGTCCTGCAGCTGCTTGGGAGAATCATAGTGATCCTAGCTTCTAACATATTCAAGTATATTATCTTAATCATGATTTTATAAGGGCTATGATTAGGGTTATGGTTTCATTGGTACTTAGCTCTAGTTAGGGTTAGTGAGTATTAGTACTAGTATATATGGGGAATAATTCAGTCAGTGTCACTTGTGACCAAAGGTGCATTTTAATAAATGTTACCATTGTTTGTTTCATTCTTTGGAGCTTTGTTCATTCATAGCTGATTTAATGTGAATGAAGATTTGATGCGTCTGTTGCGTGGTTACAACAAACTCCTTCCAATTGTTACTAATTACAGCTTCAAATAGTTAATTTTGAAGATCTTTAATAAGTCTAAAAATGGTAGTGAAACTAACTTTGGGATATGCAGATAACCTGAAACCTTCATGTTTGGTATAGTTTTTCTGATGGTTTTCCTGCTGGTTTACTGCAGTTCTGATGCACTGCTGTGTCAAGTTCTAATCCCACTTTCTTTCCCTCTTGTCACGATGCGCAGGTCTGGTACATGGATGGCTACCACAACAACCGCTTCGTACGGGAGTACCGGTCCATGCAGGACTTCATGACGTCGGACAACTTCACGTCCCACCGGCTGCCCCATCCATGGTCGGGAACGGGTCAGGTGGTCTACAACGGCTCCATCTACTTCAACAAGTTCCAGAGCCACGTCATCATCAAGTTCGACTTCCGCACCTCCTCCATCAGCAAGTCCCGGCAGCTCGACTACGCTGGCTTCAACAACGCGTACCACTACGCCTGGGGCGGCCACTCCGACATCGACCTGATGGTGGACGAGGGCGGCCTGTGGGCCGTCTACGCCACCAACCAGAACGCAGGGAATATCGTCATCAGCAAGTTGAACCCCAACACACTGCAGATCATCAAGAGCTGGACCACCAATCACCCCAAAAGGAGTGCCGGCGAGTCTTTTATGATCTGTGGCACGCTCTATGTGACCAACGGCTACTCAGGAGGTACCAAGGTTTACTACGCCTACTCCACCAACTCCTCCACGTATGAGTACATTGACATTGCCTTCCAGAATAAGTACTCACATATCTCCATGCTGGACTACAACCCACGTGACCGTGCCCTGTATGCCTGGAACAATGGCCACCAGGTCCTCTACAACGTCACACTGTTCCACGTTATCCGCTCCGAGGAACTGTAACCACGGAAAAATGGATTAACGCATAAATAACGTATCGTCTGTGTAGAGATCTCCCTATATACGAAAATATATCTGCGAAAGAAAAAAGACTCCATGGCAAGATCATTTTATTTATATCAGATAACTTTCTCTGAGACTGCATCAACAGGGAATGCAAAGTGGATTGAATGTGCATATACTTCAGACTGAAAAGAAAAAATATCAGAAATTGAAGGGTTTCATTCCAAAATCAGATATATTTGTTATATATATATATATATATATAATGCTTTATCAGTTGAGATCACAAACAATTGTTAAAAAAACTGTTTTGTAAATAAAGGTATTACTACGACTTCTAACTTTAATCACCCATAGCAAACTTTATTTTGATAGATGCCATTGATACGTTAGAGGTGTTTTACTTTGGAATGAAACTCTTTGATTGTTTGCCGCATAGAAAATGATTGTAAAAGTAGACTCATATACTGTATACAATTTAAAAGATTAAGAACAGATGCCAAAAAATACAGAACATCACGCCTTTTTTTAATATATATGTATAACGGAGGATCGACCTTAGCTCATTCCTGAGGCTCAGGTTCTTCTGCAGAAATCCTCCCGGCTGAACTTTTCTTTTGGTCGATGGGGGTCCCAACACGAAGACTGTTGGTAATAAACTGTTGGGTCCCCGGGTCCCATGGACAGACAGGAAGGTGGGAGGTCAGTCTAGTCAGAAGACTTGATAGCCGGATGGGAGCGGTCTGTCATATTGTTTTTATCCAGTACAGTAGCAAATCAAAAGTCTGTAGAGAAACAGCAACCAGTAATAACACCCACTAAAAGACCTGAAGGCACTGACTGTTGACAGCGCTGTCGTTTGAGATGATTTCCTTGTGTTAGTGACTATGTGTGAAAAAGGCTTCCTTTGCATGAGTGTTTTCTATCACTCCGGTCTGCTCTTCTGAATGTCTTTTGCTGTATGATACTATGAAAAAAAAGGAGGGAGGGAGGGAGGGAGGGAGGGAGGGAGGGAGTAACAAGGTAGATTCCATTGGGATTTATTGCAAAGATATTTACTTTTTTTCCCCAGCTTCTTTATATTTAGTTCCTGTTTGGTTTATTTTTATTATTTATTTGCGATCGTTTTATTTTTCAGACGTTCTCGTATCACTGTAACTGTTGGCACCGGTTTTGCCTCTTTGTGTGTTTATTTGGACTGCGTGGGAGGAATCTATCTAGCTCACATCTCTTTGAAGAAAAAAAAGAAAATAATAATAATAATAATAACAGAATGTATCAAGTATTGTATCCTGAGAACCTGGTCCTCCTATCTCCAATTCACATCATGCGCCTGTAGTAGGGAGAGTTTTCTTTTAGAGGATAATCCTGTCTTATGTCATGTCCCCCCTCCCCTCCCCTCCCTACGCACACTCTCTCACTGCTAGTGAAGGATAATGCTGTTTAAATGTATACCCTTTGCCGAAGACAAAAGCTTTTCACTCTTTTTGCGCTTTGCTGGACATGTGTTGTATCTGAGATGAGATAGTTAATGATTCGTGTCAATAAAACAGAGAAATCTGACGCTCGGCCTGTTGCCTTCGGAAGCCACAAGCTGCCACATTTAGGGCATGATGCTGCACGTGGAGATGGACCAAGTGCTGCCTTTTGGATTTTAGGTTATTAAAGGGGACCTGGAGTGGTTGTACACAGAAACAGCAGGACATCCGTTTAATTAGAAATGCCTCAAATGCTACGCAAATTTTTTATTTTCTATGTGTGGCAATATTATAGTCTCTATCAACACGGATCTGGCACCCTTGTGGCAACCGCACAAGGTCTCATGTGACTTTGTTTTCCTTGCTAGACAATGGAGCCTAGCAACCTTTTCCCCAACTGAGCGGTAACTGGAGTGATATAGCTGTGCAGTGCTTAGACATCCAGCTTCATATTAGGGGAGGAATGAGATAATGAGGAAGAACCATGATTGCATAGACAGTCATTTTGGGGGAAACTTAAAAAGTGCTTCTTTGCAGACATATACCGTACTGTAACTTTATTTACTTGTACATCTGAGTCTAGACGGAATAGGGGACGGTACGCTTGGCATCACTGTCATACTCAGATTTACCTGTTTTTGTGGCTATTTAAATATCCTGAATTTATATATAAACAGGGATGTCTAGATGTTTTTGGACCTGCCATACATCTCTGACTGAAAATAGACTGTCATTATTCAACGAAGCCAAGGTAAAAGGGATTTTTCATTCTCGGTTCCAGGTTAAGTTGGGGGGGATGGAAAGGGGTGTCATCAATCCATAGATGCTGTCACCTTTTCAGAGGTTTGGAGGATCTCATAAGCAATGAAATGCACTGTTGCTCAGTTCACGGCACTCCGGGGTTTTGCTGCTCGCTCTGATAGCACCAGTCATCTGCTGTTCAGCTGCCAAAGACTCACTTCAAGCTTTTAAAAGTACATAAAACGTCTGACCTGTGACTGTTAAGGTGCTGTTTGAGTCACTTTCATAATCACTGTGGTGGCAGCATATACCGATCATTAGCTATCAAAAGATTTCACGATGAGGTTCCTTGTCTGTCAATGCTGCTCCTTCATTTGTGTTTGCTTCCCTTAACTGGACATCTTGCCTATTAACGCACTGTGATGTCCTCTCCTCGACACAAACCCATCCACATTTTGTTCACTCGACAGTTTTCCCTACCCCTTTGTTCTCCACTCCACTTCACTTACCCTCGTCACTGGCTCTTTTTTTTTTTGCTTTTTTTTAACCTCCCCTATCCTCCAGCCAGTCTATCTTTCCCGCTCTTTGTTGCTCTCACTCCCCCACTGCCTCTTAGTCCTCTGATGTTTCAATCGATGAATAAATGATTGCTTCTATTTTCTCTCCGAGCTGCCTCGCTCCCCAGAAAGAGTTCCAGATAGGATTGGGGAGGCGGGAGAGAGACAGACAGACAGACAGAGAGAGAGACAGAACAGAAAAAAAACAGAGAAACACACTCGGCGGAAGGTCTCGCAGCGTACAACGCGGTGAGCTGTCAGTCAGCAGCTGAATCCATTTGCATCTGTGAACAGTGATCGGCGCATCAAGAGACAGAGCAGCACTCCCACTTGTACCACCCCCCCCCCCCCCCCACTACCACCTCCCTCCTCCCCCCTACCCCCTCCCCCGCCCTGCAAAGCACACACCACACAGGCGCCTGCAAACCTGACAGTTGCGTTCCGTTCCTTTTCATCGTTTTGGCACGCAGGCTCCTTCTTTTCCATTTCCGTGTCTCTTTGTTTACGGCAGGTCGAGGCGCGCCAGCGCTAATTGCCTCCTTGTCCTCTAAACGCCAGAGCCGGCTGCGGCAGCACTCCTGGGAGTAAAGGACGGACACAGCGAGAGGTTTGACCTTGCTTGGGCCAGCTGTAAGGTGCATCATCCCCCTCGCCGAAGGGCGAAACCGCTTAGAAATGGAGAGCCGGTGGGCGCGCCAACACGGGCCGGGCCAGGATGTTGCACAGCGCTGCAGTTTACGCTCTTGCGGCGCTTCTGAGTAAAACCCGACGTGGTGTGTCCCCGGCTGCTTTGCACAGTTTAAGGCTGAAATATGAGGCCCTGAAAACCTCCTCTGTCAGGCCGCAATTAAAGCTGATGCAAACTGCTAATTGATATTCAACTCAGTGTGACTCATTTGCTGCCTCTGCACTCGAGTAGACGGCGTGCATGATGGCTAAATTATGCGACACGTGGATGAGGGGGGGCAGGGGCGGGGGTGGGGGGCTGACGTCTCAATAATCAGCTACTGAAAAATTCTAAATCTTGAAAAACAGTTGTGATATTTGTACGAGAGCGTGTGCGACGGGGCGTTTGTTATCAGAGCGCCGGGGCCGTGTTTGTACTAATTGATCGATCGGTATCAGCTGCCTCCGTCACGCTCCGCTGTCCGGGGCTCCACCATGAGCTGCTCGGCTGTCAGCTGGCAAGCCACCCGACAGCCCGACAGACACACATACATGTTTGTATGCTCGTTTGATAGATTTATCTGCGCGATTGTATGTATTTGTTCAGGGGGACAATATCTGTCAGCGTAGTCACTGCTAACACTCGGGTTGCACGGTTCAAAAGCATGAATGTTTAAGTCAAGTGGACCTTGTAAGATTGCCCTGTAAAATAAGTGTGAGACTGCATGATGCGTGTGACCTGTCTATTCCCTGTCTTGCTGATTGCTGCAACAACACCGACGAAGATGATGGATGGACGGATGGTTCTGTTGGCATAATCGCGCTGATGCTCAGTTTCCTTAAGAAATCATTAAAATACTGAACTGTGAGCTTTAGGTCAGAGCGCGCATGCATTTCAGCAGGAAAATAGAGATATGGACACAGTTTTCTCACAGTTTAACTATTACACACAGTTTTCTGTGTCAAGTCAGATTAAGAGTTTTGAGATTTAGTGCGACTTTGAAGCAGGTGTCTGTATCATGAATTTTGATGTTGTCCTTGGCTTGAAGATGAAATGGCGAAATCAATCCCCGCTTTGCATAATTTCAGCGCAACATTTAAACTGAAGCTGTTCCCTTTCGAAATGCCAATGCAAAGTGCATCATAATTGTTATATCCCTCACTTGGAATGAGACAACACAGACGCACATGGGTCGGTTTCCCTCCCAACGTGTGCAGTCCAGCAAACGGTTAAAGTCCCGTTCAAGTTATGAAAAATCTGATTAATCGCAAAGTGTCAGGAGAACCAAAGCAGTAATAACATTCCCACAGCCCAGGACCTGCCCCGTACTCAGGCAATTACTGCGAGTCTTTTCAAATTTAATGCGAGATGACACGTACCGACAGTTTTTCAAACACACTCCTTTCTGCGAAATTTTCCATTCAGATTCATTTGGCTGGCAGGGGAACAAACCAGAAATAAAGTCTCACACTTTCATTGCAGCGGGGAGCAATCTCCGGGCCCAAACTATTACAAGCCCGGAGTGGGTTGGAATAACAGCCGATAATAAATCAATAGAACCATAAAGAACAGGAGCGGGCGAGAGAAACAACAGCAATAAAGACGATTCGTTTTAATTATGGCGCAATAAACAGGCAAAGTAAAAAGAACTCAGATGCCCCCTATGCGGTTCTCTGTGAGGCGTGTTTTTTTTCTCTCTTTTTTCTTTTTTCATCGTTTGCGATTGTGTCCTTGTCAGCAGCTCAAACAGCTGTACGGGGACAAAATGTCTCCTCAATTAGGATCTACTTTACAGCACCGCTCTCACAAGAGTGCGTACGTGCAAACACACATGCAGCTGTGTGTACCCTGTTTCTAAACACCTCAACAAAGCAGAACTCAATATTAGTGTGTCGAGCACAAAGATCCTTTCAGCGATAAACTCGTACGAAATTGCTTTGGCGAAACATCTCCGCGGAAATGTAAATAGCGTCTGGATTACCGTCTCCCTTTTGTTCATTTCCAGTGTGACATTTTCGTACTCCACGGAAGTTGTGGGGAGACACTGTATTGCATGTACTGTACTGTTAGACTTGCACCGCTGGAACACTCGTCTTCAGCGTGGCTTTGGCAAATTCGGAAAATGTCAACATTTTGTCTTTGAAGACATCCCTGATGACTTTTTCAATGGCTTAAATGCTGTCGAGTGACTTCCCAGAGGTTCTGGTGCAATGGAGTCAAGCATTGCTTATTGTAACATCCAGCAAACAGCAGCAGCATTAGTATTCAGTTCATGGCTTATTGCAAGCAATATAATAGTGTGATGTGACGGTGATTCTCTGTTTTGGGCTCCACCAATGCCTCTGTCAGCTTTAACTTCTATAATGCTTTAATACTGCACATTTTAATACCATCCATTCATTCATTTTGTACTTTAATGGTGTTGCAGAGGTACTGTAGCTGAACTTAAACCAATGAGCTGAAGGGCGCTTCAACAATACCAGCTTCACACAGTTTCTAGTGATATTTTGTGTCTTTATTAGTGGTTTTGGTAATTTGAACCATTATTAATATCAAATATTAAAATACCCTGACCCACTTTGAAAAAAAAGCTACAAATGCTATTCATCCCATAGCTGTCAGAAGCGGCTTGGAGGGAAACGATTTGAATATGTTCACAGTGAATATTTTACAGATACGTTCCGCGTAAATATTTTCTCATTATGTCATTACCAAAATATTCTGTGCATCTTTATGTTTGTTACGAACCAGATTTGCGAAATGCAGATGAGTTGAATATGTAAGCTAATTATTTATCGTTTCTTTTCTGGAGGCTGGAGGTTGACGGTTTTTAAGCGGTGTGTCTTCCTTCCTCAAAAATTTAGCCGATCAGAAAGGGAAGCAGGATGTCGCTGGGAAATCTCTAAATTACACGTTGGAGCCTTTTTTTGGGGGGGGATCTAACTCCTCAAGACCTAGAAAAGAGTTGGCTTAAAACCATGAAATATTTTTTCTCCACCACTCCTATAAATGAGAAAAACTCGGAGCAAACTGTGTGTTATTTGTGTACACATCTAAGTATTGTCTCGGGCTTGTGCACTCTGCTGTGTAACTAAGCATAACTGTGCTCTGTCAAGCATACAGTACACTTGCTTTCACACTTAAGTGGCCACATGCAGCGATGACCGTTTGGACAATATGGGGCAGACTTTAGCCGAGGGTCAAGCCTTATGTGTGCTCGTGTGCATTTGCGTGTGCGTGTGAGTTTTTTTTTTTTTTGCATGCGCGGATGTGTACTACCACCAAGCTGTGGTGACAAAACGCGTGCCATCTGTGCACACAGGAGATTTCACACTTTTGTTCGTGTTTGACTTGTGCCAGTATTCTCATCAGGGACACTGGCCAATCGTGGCAGGGAGGCAAAGAGCAACAAGCTCCGGCACGTTGTGGTCCGTCACGTGTTTCCCCCGCACTGATTTTCAATAATATATGGTCTCCAACCGCGGAGAAAAGTTTTGTTTGTGCTTAATGCAATTTTCATGGATTTTTTTTTACAAAACTCCATTGGACGTATTGATTTTTTTTTCTAGGCTGAAAATGTTTTATCGGCTAAATAATAGTTGGGTTTTTTTTTTCATCCTCGGAAATTCGGTTTCTCTCCTCTTTCTTCTCACGCAAGTGAGGAAAAGCGCTTCGGTGCCGCGTGTAAGTCGATAAGGCCCGCGCGTCACTCTGACGCGTCCTTTGTTGGGGGAATCGGTGAGCGGTGACAGAAAGTTTGAGATTAGGATCTTCAGTGACTTTAAATTGGTCTTTGTCGAGGTGCGATCCGGCGAAGAGATGCATGTGTGTGTGTGTGAGTGGTGACTCATGGCTTCTGATTCAGTGCAGGCATTTCTAATCCCTGCTTCCAGATGATTTGAGGACACGCTGTGACAGAGTGATGAATTATTCAGTATCGGCTGTTCACCTGGAACCAAACCAAGAGACGAAATGAAAATGATGTGGGTGATTGAAATTAAAGAGTGGCCTTTGGCGACAAAGAACAATTTGCCATCCTCACTTTTGTTTCCGAGCCCAACACAGACACTTGAATATTTCGACAATTCCCCTCCCGCCCGTGGGAAATGATTTAAAATAGAGCCGCACAGATTCCTCACCTGTGCAGAGACTAATTTTTTTTCGTGTCAGGCCACGTTTGAAGCTGCCAGGCGACCCGTAAGACGTCAATATCACAATTACTTTAATACCATAAGGGCCGCCTCGCTCTGAATGCCAGGCTATTGTCAAATACTTTCAATTTGGAAACTAATTCAACTCTGTGTCCATCCATTTTAGTCAGGCTGCCGTTCTGTGGCAGCCCTGTCAGTGCAGCCTGATTACTCTCTCTCACCTGACACCTCGAGTCTCAGCAGGAGCGACGAGAACTGCAGTAGATGTAACCGGATCGATGCCTCCAGGCAATTATCCCCCTTTATACCATCCATGCATAATTATGCGGTCAACTCGTCTGCCCCAATCACGCGTACAGTCTCTGGGCCCACAACTTCAAAAGGTTACGGCACGCACACACACAAAACACCTCGCTGCACAAGGTATTTCGGTCCTCTCTAGCCACCTCTGCCTCAGTCATCAAGAATGCAAATCGGGAGTGACAGGGCAATTGTGAATTCCATCACAGAGAGACGGAGCGAAACAGATCGGCGAAGGTCTACGGCAGAGTCGGCCAAGTGTTCGTCGCGCACCTCTTTTTGGCGTCCCTGATCGGGTGTCATTTCGCGTGCATGTCTGGTGTCATTCGTGAATCTCTAAAGAGCTGGGCTATAAATCTGACACTGGCTCCTCGGATTCCAAATCATGATAGCCATCGACGCTCGCTCGCTCTTACGTGATGATACGTGATGTTCAGTGAAATCAGATATACAGAGAAATGCAGGTTAGTTCATATGCGCTGAGGCTCCGACACCAATCAGCATTGACGGATGCACTAATCCCAAACCAATTCACATTCCGGACTAAATCCCGTTGATCCCAGCGAATGCATCTGTGCCAAAGGACATGCATAAATTGGGACGTCCGCATGTATGAATGTATGTCTGTGTGTGTGTGTGTGTGTGTGTGTGTGTGTGTGTGTGTGTGTGTGCTGCATTTAGAGATGCAGTTTCAGGAAGCCGCAACATTCACATACAGTTTAACGCAGCCCTATACACCTCTCCCCTCCCCCCACGTCTCTGCTGCCCCCAGGTGCACTGAGGCAGAGAGCAGAATGGAGCAGAGCCGTGTGCGGTGACAGTGACATCCATCGCATGCAATGAATAATCAATGAACACCATCTGGCGCATACAACAGGGGAGCACAGCTCCAATCGTTTACTCCAGGATGTCTCTGCCTCTCTCTCGCTTTTTCGCCACCTCTCTCTCTCTCTCTCCCTCACCTGATCTCTTTCCCACAGATATTAGCCGCTACACAGAAAACGTCTCGCTTTCTCTCATCGTCTCGTCTCTTTTTCCTCAGTCTACATCCCCTCTGCCCTGTTCTGTCCCGACACCAGCAACCCCCCACCACCACCACTCCCCGTGCTCCTCGGTGGCCTCTCTGACAGCCTAGTCATGGTATCCCTCATTCTAATTCAGCGGTACAATTCCCAGCCAGCTAATAAGGTGACCTCTTGACCTTTAAAGGACATCCACTTTTTACAATTTATAGTAACTGAATAGCTCATTAGAGTCATCCAAAAGTGCTGTAAAAGTACTCCAATTATATAATCGAAAGGACACCGGGTTTAGGAAAACAGTCTCTTACACGGGACTTACAAAGGTCTGGCTGTCTTTTACCTCCTCTTCCATTCCCTCTTTTCCTCCTTTAACATTTTTTTTTTTAGCGCTGCAGAAATCAAGCAGTAGTAGTGCTAATATACCAGTCCTCTGTGACAAAGTAGATTTGCATTTTACATTTGACCCCAAACTCATCAGTAGCTACTGTATCTAAAAAAGCTGTCTGATCATATCTCTGACTCAGATTGGCACTCAATTTAGGCCTCGGGATTTCATCCAGAACTGTTGCCTTGACTTGCTGTCAGCCTCCCTAAACACTCCAATGTCACCCATCCTTTCTATTCAGTCTCCGTGGAGCCGTCTATTAAACTCAGAGTGTGGCATATGCAGCCCATAGCGTTAAAACTCGCCGATGTGTAGAGAATTTTAAACACAAAAAGTTGAAGTTAGAAAAAGTGGGCTGTGTCATAAAAATAAAACTGTTGTAAAAGCCGAAACTGAAGAACAAGTCTCTGAGGAGACAGGCGGGCACAGATTTTTGTGGCAATCAATTGGTTGTTTCAGAATATTGACAGCATTGTTGTGTTTAAGTTTAAGTGCAGTTTTCTCCAGATAATAGGCCAGACAGACTTAGACTGCATAAAGTGGAGTACATGTAGCATTCAATAGTGTTTGATGCCATTTCTTTATGCTTCCTTCAAAACCAAAAGCAAAAAATCGTGTCTGGAAAGGATGGATTGTTTCTATGTAAACCACAGGTACGTCCCGCAAACTAGTTTACGTACAGCAATTAGAGTGTTGTTTTGAAAGCCGGGGAGCACATCATTAGCAAACTAAATGAGTCACTGGGTTTACAAGTTAGGTTAATAAAGGCTGTTTACAAGTTAGGTTAATAAAGGCCATGTTCAAGGCGAACACAACTGTCCCTAGAGAGTGGGAAGCTGCTCCTTGATGCCATCAGCGGCGTTGTGCCTCGCTCTATTGTTACCGAGGATATTTACACCGTAACAACAACAGCCTGGCCAGCGCTACATTCACCTGTTAGTGACACATTAAAGATAGACAAGACATGTCTTAATTTTCTTTAGATTTTACACAAATCAAAAATGGCAACTTAAAAGAGAATGAAATGAATTAAGACAAAAGGCCCTCGTGAATTATACGGACTAAATCAACTGGTTTTACCATCTCACAGACATAACCCGTGTGCTAATGGGACAACAACACAACAAATACTAACTTTGTGATAAATCTTAGATATATCATTATCGATTGTTGTTGTGTGATATGAAATCCTATGTTGTAGCTCTGTTCTTTAATAAAAACCTTTTGCTTACACAAAACACGAAAACACAAGTGCATGCACCACCAGCTGCTGCTACAGCAGCTGATTTTATAATCTTTCATCCAATATTTTTTTTCCAACATTATTTTTAAATATACATATATGTATTTTTCTTTTTTTTTAATCGCTGTGTTCTTTTAATGACATCCAGCACTTCGTTCTGTACTTCAGCCCGGGTTGTCATAAATGCGCTTTATAAATGCTGGTTGGCTGAGTCGAGTCCAGTCTGTAAATCAATCGATCGTTTCACAGCTCCTCGTTCAGTGTTTGCGCAGGATGCGTTCAGGGACAGCGCAGGTCACCGGTGTTTTGGCAGCGCTCGGGCATAACAGAGCCGCTGTAAAACAGAAGTAAACAGACTTGAACTGTAAAAACACGCTCTCACAGGCTGATTGATTGAAACTGAAGCCCGTCTGCAGAGATTGAAATACGCCGGTCCAACATCTCTGTGTGCCGAGAGTATCCCGAGTGATGACTCTGCCTCTGCCATCGTTGTGAACCTCACATGAGCAGAAACGAGAACAGAGGCGCTGCCTCAGCAATAAAGATGACACAGACGGTAACAAATGGACAATTGATGAGCTTTTATCCAACCTGACTGTTTTGCCAAAGACAGCGCTCGAGAATATCAGACCTCTCGTATCCCTGACGAGGCTGCGTTTCAGAAAAAAATATCGTATCAAATGTAATTTCTCTCTCTGTTTCATTAAGTTCAATATTGTCTCTGAGATAGTCATGGAAAAACTGAACGACGGGATGGAACTCGATTAGCCCTTTGGCTTCAGTAGGAATTCAATTAAGTGTTCAATCTTCATGCTGATTGTTTAGACCAAGACTTAGCCACTGACATCGCGTGCGTGTTCCATGAATGTTCGATTGACAAAGGTTTTATTATTATTGATTTACTTTTCCAAGTTGCTTTTCATCAACTTGCTGTGTTCAGTACATTCAGTGGCGGAGGAGCCTTTTTAATTAAAGCCACAAGTGTTTACAGGGTAAAAGAATCTCACGAGTGTTGTATTTTCCTAAGTATAGTAGCCTGCAATAAACACTTGTGCACCTTAGGGAGCGGATTGCTGACGCACCAGATTGTCCATGGATACTGCTGGTGGAAAATGACATTCAAACAACAGGTCTAAAATGAACTTCAGCCAATCAGATCAAACAACTTCTCTGTCGTAGGCTGAGCTGATAAAGAGGAGCAAGAAGAGGAGAAGAAAAGTCTTCACTGATGTTTGTCTTTCAGTGAAAAAATACAACTGGTCTGGGAAGGAGCCTCTGTCTGGTTGAAGATTTTATATAAACTGTTAGTCGACGCTGTGCTGCAGGGTGGTATCTAAATTTGTTTAGGCTGGGAGGAACAAAAGGCACACAAATAGGGAAAAGTAAATTAGAGGAGGTCAGCGGTATCACACTACTTAGAGTGATCGCTCACTCAAATTGAAAGATGTGCAAACCGTGTGGAGGCAAGCACAGGCTTCATTAGCCGCAGGGCTGCAGGGACAGGATGCTGTGGGAATGGCACACCGAGTCAGTCTACAAAGAAAGGGTTGTCCTTTCATCCAGGGCCAGAAGAGAGGTGAACTTGGTCTGCAATATGACAAATTTCATCCTGACATAGAAGGCAGAGATTAGGTGGACCGCAGCAGACCTGCATACTATTTAAATAAACATAATCCGAGTCCGTTATATGTAAAGGTTTCAGGCTGATGCTGCTGCATGTACCGTGTTTGCCCCCCCCACGCCCGCAGAAACAGTAAACTGCTTTTAGCCTGACAGAGGGCTTCCTTTGCTTAGGTTTATGGCACTAAAGTCTGGAAGCTACACATTAAGCCTCATTGAGGACGCTGACATTTCCAGTAAAAAGCCATATAATTGTCCAGTGTTCACCCATTTAGTAATAGCAAACAAATTCAAGCACATTTACTTCTGGTGGAACGTTTTCTTTAATGCGTCCAGGCGCAGATTAGAAAAAAAGAAAGTGACTTATAATGAAAGCATGGATTTTTAACAACCTACCACTCTACTCTTTCAAAATGAAATTGCCTTTTTCATATATCCTATTAGTTTCCACTTGACTGATTCCTATCTGCATTATGCTCCGCAGCAAATCTATTTCACCAGTGAAAGTGTTTGCAAAATGCTGTCAAAATGTAATATTTTGGCTCTCAGAGAGTTCCATTACCCCAGGTACTCTTTTTCTTCCTTGTCTTCTCCCTCCTCTCCTGTCTATTGTTCACGACCTAGAACCCGGTGAACTTCTGTTATCTGGCCTGTAGCGGCTCTACTAAAACCTCCTGTTATCTCTCAAGTGTCGTGCAGTCTGATGGTGATGATGGCAGGAAGCAGCGTTTCAGTTTTTGTTCACTTCCTATGAGTGAGGGAGACAGAGAAGTTATCAAATGATAGGCGACATGATTTATTACCCCATTTTTCCTGGACTGATTTTCTATTAAGATCAAACCATTTATACATCTCAACTTCAACTGGCAATGGATACTTTTTTGCTTCAAGTGATCGTTATGAACTGAATGCTGATTGCGCAGTGTAATGGCTGGGGAGTAATGACACCATTAGAGTTCAGATTGGATCATTCGAAGCTTCGCTCTGACTGCGTGATGTCCTGGGAAAATGAAGGCTGACTGGTGATCCACTTGGACTGCCTCTGTTACTATCTGCTCCATTTCTCTGTTATGGATGAGACCCAACACAAAGCTTGCTTTCCTGTAGTTAGTTGCTCTATTGACTGGTGCTACTCCATACATAACTTTACTTTTTTTTTTTTTTTACAAAATTGTTTTGGATCCATGATGTGCAGTACCACTACAGCAACTGCATTCTCAATCCACTTTCAAAGACCCAGGCTGGTATCGTCAATACAGATACAATACCACTATTAGCATTTCTTAGTCTTTAATGATAAAGTTGTTAACTGAAAATTGTTGCAGCCCTTATCTTTACATAGCTACTCTAGGACTTATCTTATTCCTTCCATCATAAAAATGTCTGCCTACATATGTTTCTAAAATGGACAGTAGTAGATCTAACATGTTTGACTCTAAAACAAAAGATGTCTACAATTGACTCACTGAATCACTGGTTCAGATAATTTACATTAGGATCACATGAAGTAAATTCCACATGATGATCCGTGACCCCCACATGTTTTTTGGCTAAACCAAATGAAACGCTGCATGTGTTTTGCTTCTCAGTGTTACAGTTGCCAGTCCTCTGAACCATTACTGTCAGGTTTCATAATTCACTGTATGACTTACAATAAATGGGTGGGCTCACAGCGGTGCCTGGGTGTGTGTAATACACATGACTGAGCTGTCGCTTTGTTTTTTCTGAGCTGCAGCCACAGTATTTCATACTGGTCTGCTCAGTGCCAGGTACACTCCCAGAGAGAGGGCTTTGCCTTTAATTAATTTCCTAAACGACTGAGTTAAACAGTTATTTCCTAGCTGTTCCACATAGATAACGACAACATTGAATTTCCTTTCAAACCGTCCTGTAAATTAACCTCGACTCTGTTGGCTCTGTGTTGAACACCTTGACCTCAAAAGAGATGCATTAAGATGACAGGCTCAGGATGAAATAAGTTGCACACTGAGATCAGCCGCCAAAATGACAAACAGATGATAATACATTTCTAACAAGTGTAAGGAGATCCAAAAGTGTGAATTACAGCCATTGCAGCCAACAGTAAAAGACAGAGCAGGTCTCTCTTGCTGCTGAGCATCACCCTGTGATCCGCTGGGAATTGTCTTTAGTCAGGCAAAACTCCCAGAAAACACCAGGAGGGACTTGTCTTGCCCCAAAACTCACTGGGGCGAGCTGCCGAATGCTGCCTCCGCTGGCCTGTGCAGGCCGATCTGGCCCGCAGTCTCCTCGGCGGCTGGCACGCGCAAACCAAATATGGCTGCAAGACAGGAGAAGAAAAGCAGTCCTTTGTGTGCAGTTAATCCCACATGTCCCATTGCTCTGAAATCATTTCAGCTTGTGGCTCTTGGCTTGAGATTATGAGGGGAGGATTTCCAACTCCCTCACTCCATCCGATTGCTTATGTTGTTTATGGGATGGACGGATGTTGTTGCCACCAGCTAAACAAACACTGCATCACAATGGGCTATTAGTTTTATCCAAACACGACACATTGACTTTCACTTTATTTTGTTGGAGGACCTAGAGTGGTGGTATTTACTCTCTTTCTCTGGTGCTAACATAGAAGCCATGGAACATTGGTTTGAACATTGGTCATTCAGATTTTCTCATTTTTAAGCTTTATTTCAGAATTTGAAATGTATAAATGATTTTTTTTTAATTGCTGTCTTTAGACTGACAATATCAACAAAGTAAAGGTTCATTTTTCATCCTCTCTACCGTTTTTCTTCCTGTCCACCACCAAATGAAGACATGTGCTTCTCTTTTAAACTTCCTGTTCCACACTCCCTCTCCTTTGGTGCACCTTTATCCTCGCTTAATTAAGGCGAGTTAAGGGACACCCCCCGCTGCTCCTAGGGCTGAGAGCTGCCACGGCTGTCGACCTCTTTCGGAAAAGGAGGAAAAGAACAGCAACGGGGTGGCTGGTCACTTCTAATTAGCTGGGTAGCACGAGGAATCAATTTCATCTTTATCTGAAAATGTTGGAAAAACTCAAGGTTGAAATCTGTACGGCCCCACGTTTTCTTCGGACACAAAGTTTGCAACAAGTGAGTTGACAGAATTGCATCAGAATTGCAGCCAGGCAAGTGTCTTCCAAAATTTACTACGTATTACTGCTATTTGATAGCAATTAGTTACATTTCAATATTACCGTCTGAATTGAGGTGAACATTTGAGTTACTTTCACCAATCTCATTTATATGTATGACTGTTGTTAATTTCATCTTATTTCAGGCTTCGATAACATTATGTTGCTTATTAAGGTGTCGTTTCTAATAACAATGCAAAAGACAGCCCAGTGACACTATGAAGCAGTCTGTGTAACATTGCTTAATGTTAGCTTACTTTGTCATCGCTAGCTTTCAGAAAGCGGGACCAGTTCTGCTATTGACAGAGGCAGCATGGCTCAAACATACTCTGCCCATAGGTATCTCCACTTCCCATGCTTTAAGTACTATGACAGAAAAAAAACAAACATCGTTGTGGCTTTTTTGTGGGCTTCTTTGTACCAGCAGCTTTCGTGGTTAGCTAAGGGTTAGCTTGTCAGGTACCAGGTGTTTATTCACATTGCAAGAGCAGAATTTTGTTTTTCTCTGATTCTGTGTTATATCAAAAACCATGAAAAATTGCATTTAAGTAATTTTATTAATTTATTTATTTTTGCTTTTGTTACCTGTTCCTTCCAACACTGGGCGCTTTTGTGTGTTATGTTACCCACCACCATAAATTCATAAATAGAAACAAGCACAAATGTCAGCCTGACCTTGCCTCCTGTATTTTTGATATCAAGTTGTTCCTCTTGTTGCACCCTGTGAAAGCTTTTTGTTTATTTGGCCTTGAACTGGAGAGCTGCAGGACTTGACTCTGGCACCCACGCAGTATCACATCCTGGCAAAGCTGGTCAGCATGCTCTCCTCTTGGTAAACAATCGCGAACCAAACAACAAGCCCTTGTGGGATCGTTTTCTGCATGGCACATCTCCGCTGCTGCTCCCCGGGCCGCTCCCAGGTGTGTTGCATCACCACCTAATTATGAGTAAGACAAGTACAACACATGTGACGTTAGCGCCAGCCCTACAGTTGCCTCCTACACATCCTCTCAACCAGGAGATTTATGCTGCGTTCATGACTTTCAGGACAAATCCATCACAAAACCTGCAATAGTTGTGGCTTGCAGAGACACGGAGCTATTTTCAGATCCGTCTTCAGTTTCAGCAGGACGGTGTCATTTTACAAATGATGGCTGTGAAAATAAATCTGACTTATATGACTGATCTCATTAGAGTAAGATCAGTTACATTTCGGGACAGGAGGAAAGTAAGGTTTCTTAAGGAAATTGGAAGCAAACAATTAAATCGCAATGCTTACAGCTTCAGGACAACTCTCTCATTCTAATAAGAACATATTTTGTTGAAATGGCTGATTTCTCTTGGGAGGATGTGACTAGGGAAAAGATTTTTCTCCCACAGACAACTCGGAAAATTCGAGTCCCTCAGGAGCTGGTTGGGAAATTCCAGTGATTTCAGAGCTGTACAATGCACCGCAGTAACAGTGCAGAGGCAGAAAAGCACCAGAGAGTGGTAAGATCTGCAGACTGATGTGTGAAAACTGAGACGAGACACAGAGGACTCAGGACGCAGGAAATGAGCCGATGCTACTATAACTAATGTTTAGCTGCATGTCGATTAGTTCCCGCTCTCCACAAAGACTATGGTGCAAATTTAATTCCAGATATGAGGAGAGATCGGGTTAGCTTTTCATGGGCACCAGGCTGTAGGCTCAAATTGGCAGGACTTCACAATATTTTAATGGTATTCCCTGAGAAAACCAGGATTCCTTTACGGAAACAGGAAGCAAACAATTAAATTGCAATTCTTACAGCCGCAGGACAACCTTCTCATTCCAGTGTGAACATTTTTGTTGAATTGGCTGATTTCTCTTGGGAGGATGCAACTAGGGGAAAGCTTTCCTTGTTTTCCTCCCACAAACAACTTGGAAAATTTTGAGTCTCTTAAGAGTTGGATTGAAAATTCACATGACTTTTGAGCTTTCTACAATGAGCTGCAGTAACAGTGCAAAGAAAGGAAAGCACCAGAGAGTGTGAAGATCTGCAGACTGATGTGTGAAAACTGAGATGAGAAGCAGGAAATGAACTGATGGGATGTACTGTAACTAATGTTTAGCTGCTTGTCAATTAGCTCCTGCTCCTCATGAAGACGATGGTGCAAATTTAATTCCACACGTGGAGAGATCGGGTTCAGTGTTCATGGGCACTGGGCTGTCGGTGCAATTTGGTAGGATTTCACTGCTGTATTCTCCCCTCTTTCACCCCAACACCCTCATTCTGTGATCTGTGGTGCATTTGCCCTTCTCTTTTGCTCTACAGGGACCTGGGAGAACTCCTCTGATCTCCAAGAAAGAAGCACATTAATGTGCAACGCAGCTTGGAGCCAGTGTCTCTACTGAAACCTGTGAGACCCCACACAGGAAATTGGCAGCACCTTTTTATGGCCTCATATAGATCAGGCTTTAATCCAGAGGCAATTTACTCAGGATCATTTGCAGAAAATGTAAGAAAGCAGCCGCTGCATTTAATTGAAATAGGTTGCTTCCACAAGCCAAGATAGATGCACTCGTATCCAATATAAATGCAAAAGCAGAGCAAACTGTGTAATAAGATGAGTTTAAAAACACAGGTGCAAGTTCAGTCACTCTGCAGAGACGTATCTATTATTCCTGTAGCATCTGTTTTTCCTTCTATTGAGCACCAGCCAAAGACTAACAAAGCCAAATGAGCACAAAGGCTTTTTTTTTTGCTACAATCAGGCTGCCGCAAAGTAGAACAATCAAATTCCTCATTTTGCCTCATTCCTTCCTTTCATTTCGACCTCTTTTTTATCAGCAACACCGAAATCCTGGATTCTACATTTCGTCTCCCCATTAATAGACGCCAGCATTGCTCTGGTATGCAAATTCACAACGTGGAGCTTTGAATGATCTAAATTGCCCGTGTACTATGATATTTCTCTTCTCTCCTTACATGATAGCACACCGTGCTAATTGTTAAATCCTTGCCTTACTAAAAGCTCCTGTTTCATTTCCCTACCATGTCTGTCCTCCTTATTGCAAAACAAGGTTTTGAGGTTTTCCAACAAGTAATTCTTCAGGATGATAGAAATCAAGCCTTCCCCTCTATCTCTCTCTGTCTCTGTGGAGTCATATCGCTGTCAGCTGCAGTATTCTGGCGTATGGATTTCAGTGTCAGGGGCCCGGGATGACATAATGATATATACACAAAGAGGCTGACAAACAAAGAGTGATGGCGAGACAAGGTCATGTTTTCAGTTCAGGAATAGGATGTCTCTGTCTCTTTACACAGAGGAAAACAGTCCTGGACACGGCTGGTTGTGCTGATTGTCTCTCTCACCTGGGAGAGGAGGAGGCGTTGAGCAGAGTGGAGCAGAGCTGTGCACTATTTTACAGTGGTATTAATCAAAGGTGGGCGAGTCATAAATGTCAGATTTGTTGCAGTCAGAAGAGTGAAGCTGATCAAAGTGGCCAAGCACTGGAACGCAGTGTAAACCTACTCAGCAGCGAGGTTTAACTTTGTGAAACTTCCTGCTAATCAGATTCACTCACTGTTGTTGAACCTTAAAGCCTCTGAAGACTTGACTCCACATCGGTTTTATGTCTTCATGTCTAAATAAGAAAATGCTTCTCAAAAAAGAAAAAGAAAAAAACTCAAGTATTATTTATCAAAACCTCTAAAACTTCACTTTAAAGTAGCAATTTTATCAAGAAATTTAAAGATTAATATGCATTAATGTTGAAGTTTCAAAAAAGATGACAATCATTTATTTAACATTAAGGCTCTTGTGCTGTTTTTGCTGGGATTTGCCAAGATTTGAGAGACTACTTAAAATTTTATTTTGATATTTTAAAATTCTGATTGAACATTAAACTCTGGTGAACAAAGGAATGTGGCAACGCTTCACAGACATTTTCACACATGAATTATCAAGAAATACTGAAAAGACTTATATTTCTCTGCAGAATATCAATACACATGACAAGCAATCAAATTCAAGATTTCTTTCTGAACTGATGTTTCAGATCCTGAAATCAGAGTCCAGAAACTAAATTAGGAAGTAGTAATCTTCACCAGTCTTTATTGCATGATTTCCATTTGAGTGTTCATTTAAGGACAACTAATGCAATGAGCTCAGAGGATTGCAAGGGTGCACCTGCACATGAAAAATACAAGAAAGGCTTCAGACTAGACATATCCCTTCACCTTCTGCAGACACCCAGGAATCATCCATCTTCTTTGTTGGCTCCCTCCCACTGCTTCTCTGTCTCTGTCTCCTCCCCTCTGAGCTCTCCCCATAGCCACTAATTAATCAGGTCACACATTTTATACCACAATCATGAATTATGAATTTCTTCCTTTGCTTTCCTGCAACAAAATGCACTCGTCTTGCACACTTCAAACACACCAAGACACGCACAATTCCTAGTATGTTTGTGTATGTGTGCGTGTGTATGTGTGTGTGTGTGTGTGTGTGTGTGTGTGTGTGTGTGTGTGTGTGTGTGTGTGTGTGTGTGTGTGTGTGTGTGTGTGTGGAGTATTGGAGTATATCGTCGTGTAACGCCGCGCCTGCATCTGGAGTCATGCTTTATGGGGGATTACAAAGTGAGGTCAACACACCCAATCTCATTTGTTTGTTCTGTTTCATTTTCAAGGAGGCACATTTCCTCCCCATATCAGCCGGGAGATGGAAGAGAAGCAGCAGGAGAGAAAGAGGAAGGTGGGGGTTGGTGGTCTGATCAAAAGCACAGTGTCTTATAAAGCACATGAATCTGTTTCATCATCTCTTGATCCTTCTCTGACACCTCATATGATGGAGTGTTGGATCTGTGGGAGGTGTGTGTGTGTGTGCGTATATATATATATATATGTATATATATATATATATATATGTATATGTGTGTGTGTGTGTGTGTTGCCTAAATGTGTGTGTGCCTATATATAATATTGGTGGATGATGGTTGAGATGATGCTGAGCTCATACAGTGCAAATATCATTTCCCCATATGACTGGGTTCGTCATCCAGATAGAAGACACCACTGAATAATGAAAGCATTAATCCATCAGGATTCTGCAGGTTTTCACCAACAACCATTTAATCTACGTCCATAATCTTCTCTACATGGTAGTTTTTGTTGATGGCTCACCATCTCTGCTCTGGGATTAAATTGCCTTGCTACACACAGATAGAGGTTCAGGGTCAGGTCACTTTATCGATACCGACTGGGAGATCTTCTGGCGGCATGGTAGCTTGGTGGATGGCACTCTCACCTCTGCATGTGCTCCTGTCTCATACATATCATCTCATACATATCTCCTGCGATAAACTGGTGATCTATCTAGGGTGTATCATCTGCCTGCACCCTACACTGGGATAGGCTCCAGCAGACAACTTTGCTAAGGTATATAAGAGATAAGCTAATGATGGGTTGAATGGTTTCCATAACACACACAATGAAATGTATAATATATAACATTTGCTGAAACGTGGTAAAGTATAGTCAAAAGGAGTGAAAACATAAGCAGGATTGAGCGAGAAAGAGGGGTGTGAAAAGAGAAATGAGAGTAAGAATCACTAGGGTAAATAAAAATAAATCCTGGAACCAAGGTGAAAGGCAAAGTAAAAAACTAAAATATATACTGCTGATAATTGCAATGAATAAATAATAGTCAGCCAGTGCAAAATCACATGTTCATCTCAGGCATAGCAGCAAGAGCAAAGCTCTTTTTGTCCGCTTTCGTTTTCACCATGGGACTAAAATCCTCCCTCTGGATGGAAAAGTCTGGGTGGATGCAATTTACCTACTTTAAGCTTAGTTTTGTTCACTATTTCTAACCAAGTGGTTTCGCGGTCTGGATTATTTGGTTTGTGTAACTGTCCCGCAGCATCACTCACTCGATTCTTCAGAGATGCATCATCATGATATGCTGACAGCAAAGTTTATTTTGAAAGTTTTACTGAACAGTATTGTTATTATCCTGACTGTATAGACCTGCATCTTCAAAGATGCACTTCAAAATCAACTAAGGTTGAGAAGCTAAGGATTAAATCTTTAAATAGCTGCGGTTTAAAATGCAGACACCTGATCCAGAGGCCTTGCCAGCAGGTCTAATAGGCCTAGAAATAGAATTGATCCCCAAGGGGAAAAGACACTTCTCTGATTTAAAAGGCTTTACACTGAGCCCCGTGTTGTAGGAGCTTGGAGTTAGTAATAAATTAAAATAAAATAAGCTCAGACCATCCAATCGTGCAGACAAAAAACAGTATCCACGGTGATTGATAAACATCAATAGGAACGGACTAGAGCAAATGACTGTTTGAATCCCAATTAGCTGAACTGGGCAGCCGCAGAAATGCTGTCCTCTTTGGAACTTTGCTATGCGTGTTTTCAAAGCAAAATGAGACAGGAACCCCCAAAAGAGTCCAATTATCCATGTCTAAATTGTAGGTGCTTTTTGCCTGTAGACGGGGCCGCAAAGCTGAACATTGACCTTTGAATTTCACCTCCGAAACCTGTGACGCAGCTTAACCGAGATTGTAATTGTTTAGTCTGCTGGGTGGCACGTTGACATGCCAGGTCCCTGGTTGAAAACACAGTCGGACCATCGGCCTCTGCCTGTGGAGTCTGCGTGTTCTCTCCGTGTCTGCATAGATTTTCTCGCCGCTCTCTCATTCACCCCACAGTAAAGCAGGTATGGTAATGGAATGGTGGATGTTTTATCTGCCAAAAAGGGGCTAAATGTCCAGCATACGGATCACCTCAGAGTCAAATCCAGTGTGAGGTCACTGTGGCACTGTTTTTTTATTAAACTAAATCTCTTTCAAAGCAAATGCTTGCTGTTCCTGTTTTCCCCTCACCCAGAAGAGGCTCAAACATGAAGCTGTTTTTCGTGATATGTTTAATGCTACCTGAGTATCTTATTCAAAAATGATGTTTCTGACTCTGAGACTCCATTTTTAATAAAGGCAAGAACCTTTTTAATCAATTTTAGGCTTTGTTAAAGACGTATCAATCAATTTTATGATATTTTTTTTAAAGCAGCTCTATCGCCTCGTGTTTAATTCTTGTGTTTCTTTTGGGTTTAGAGGGTTTTATTGATTTACTGAAGAGTAATAAATAGCTTTAGTCCAAATTACAGAGCTTTTCAAGGCATACATACAACTCATTACATTATTGATTAGTGGCTGTAGTTTAATTACACCTGTCATTTGTTTTTGAATATTTAGATTTATCTCAGACTTACTTTGTGACAGTGCGGTGCTGTTACATGGAAAACGGGACGTGTTTATCACAATATGTGATATCCATTTCAGCAATAAAAATGATTTGTTAAATACTTACCCTACAGGTGAGTGTAGCTCAAAGAGACAGAGGAAGGAGAAGGAAGGAGCAGGAACCAGCACAGATCCAATTAGAGGAGCTCTATTGAATGCTGGACCTGTGAAGTAAATTAGAGCGCGATACATCATTCATCTGATCAGCTTGGACAACTTCATTCAAGTTATTTATTGCTGCATTACGACAAATGGGATGAATGGCATTGCGTTGCATCACGCAGCGCATATGTATTTGCGGAGGTTGCTGGTGTCAGACTGATGTGTCAGTTCAGATTTGGTGCGACCATTTGGAGATGCTTGACGGCAAACTCCCAGCCTGTCCGTGTCTGCATCTGTACTGCAGTTTATAGCGCTCTGTCACCCCGACGTATGCTGGAGATCCATGCTACAGCACTGGTTACGAAGCAGGGAAGATAATGGATGGATGGATGCAATCATCCTCTGGGGCAGTGAATGTGTAAAAAAAGGCAATTGTAATCCATAATAACCATTAAGACTGAAGAAGTCACTGTACCTCAAGGTGGAAATGTACAAAGAGGGCAAAACATTTATCTGGAGCAAAGCATTTGGGTAATAAAGTGTAATTTTAGAGCTTATTAAATAGATGAGTCAATATGGTTATTTTCTAAGATTGGGATAGTTTTCTAAGCTTCCCCAGGAGCAGCTGTGAAATATCAACAAGAGGACATTGAGTTAAAAAGACTTTTGATCATGGATACATGGGAAAATAACTGTGTGTTGCTGTGTTTTTTTGAATGTGCATGTAGCAACAGATGAGTGACAGTGATGGCAGAGAAGTTATTTTGAAGATTTTTTAAAACTTTTTGGTTTCATCAGTCATGGATTGTATTGAGACTTTTTGCAACCTCATGTATATCACATCGTAAGTCCCTGTGTAACCCCCCCCCCTTATTATTATTGAGTTTGGGGATGTGATGTGTCTACAATATATCATTATACTGCAACAGTGTTGTTGGGATTTAATGTCAGAAGACATTACATATTGTAATATCAGCCAACGCACCGTAATAGAATCATAGCCGTCGCAATGTTTAACTGTACAGTGTCAAATCCACAGCTCCCTTCAGCATCAGGACGGAACAATGAGCATCTCAGTTTCTAATAGCTGTGAATGATTCACTCCCAACATAAGAAAGTCTATTTTCGGAATAACAAGGGGAAGGAGGGGGAGGGGGGGAATCAGAGATTCTTCTCCCAGTTATTGAATAATTTACAGACCTTGCCAGTGTACTCATTAAGGATCTACAGTAGGCAGACAACGAGGGGGAGGGAGGGAGAGCGCTGTCAGATGGAGTGGGAGAGAGGAAGACAGATCGGCTATTTGGTGAGACTGGTAAGAGGAAGGAGAGAGAAAGGGGGATGTTGAGTACATGAGAAGCAAAGAGAAGGAGAGCAGGAAACACCAGCATATCAAGGGAGAAAGAGAGAGAGAAAAAGAGCGAGAGAATGAGAGGGAAAAACAGTTTCTGTCAGTGTCATGATTAAAAGGTTTATGGAAGCTGAAGGGGAGGGGTAGGTGGACTCTTCCCACAGCCACTCTTTCTTTTGTCTTCTTTGAACTTGGGATGTGTCGACAGGCTAAGGGAGTTTGGTTAAATCCGACTGATCCGATGATATGAGGTGCTGCCCGGTCTTTGAATTAGCAGGTCCAGGAGCACAATCTGAGGGGAGAGGAAGGAGAAAGAGGGGTGGAGGCAGGGAGAGACAGAGGGAGGAGGGAGCCGAGGGACTAAAGGGAGGTGGAGAAAACGGGTGGAGCCGGAGTAGAGAAGGATGGATGAGGCGGCGTCGGGGGTGGGGGTGGGGGTGGGAGAGAAAAGCTTTCGCTGGGGGATCCTGATGCACTGTCCCATGATCCTCTCTTGTCGCTTGTAGCATCGTTATTTATGCTGACACGGACAGTGGTATTCAATATTCAAGATTCCAGAAGATTTATCGTCAATTATGCAGTTATGTACCAGACACGCAGACAATCGAAACAACATCTCGCAATTGACTGACAGTGCAGAAGGCGGAGAGGCTAAAGATTTAAATACAGAGTCTAAAGGAAATATAAAAGCAATTAAATATTGTGAAGATAAAAAAAGCAGGTAGGAGAGACTTTAGATCTGCAATATGTCTTAAAACTGTCATAAATCTGTCAGCAAGTGTTATCTGTTCCCAGTGGATCGCTCGGTACAGTTTGCTCAACCTCTCTCTTTGATGCTGGCAGTAAGAAAGGAAATTGGGTGTGTGAAATCATTCTCATCTCAATCTGAATAGTAGAAATAAATGCCGGATTGCACCAGGATTTTTTTCAGCAGTTTCTGATACATTTGTTACGGACAGCTTTATGGCACATGCTCGTCTGAAGAATTGGCACTTTGGGAGAAGGGTGAAACACTTAAAATTTTTAAGGGATATGAATAAAATGAAGGGTTTTGATGGCTGCAAATATAAGAATGAAGTAATATTTTTTGGCAGGTGGCTGACTGAAGAAATGAGATTGGGTATGTACATACTTGTATGTATACATACGTAGGCTTATAGTATGGAATGCAAAGCAGGCTTTTCATTAAGCATAAATCCTACTAAGCGACCAGCATGTAAACAGAAATGTTAAGGATTGTCTGTAAGAATAGTCTGTGTAAACACCATAATCCAATTAATACCTGATTTAAAGTCAGATCAATAAGCGTAATATGGCTGTCCATGTGGAGATAGTATCCACTACTCGCTGGCCTATTTGGCAGGCTGTAAAACAACAGGAATGTGGAGGGGGGCGGGGGGCGAGTGGGGGTGGGACTGCTCGGTATAACTGGCTTTACTGTTACAGCCCTGTCAGCAGCGGCCCAGTCTGCATAAGTGCAGATGAAATGCCAACACTCGTCGACTAAATTGCCTCAGAGAGTTCGCTGCGAACGCATCCGTCGCCGCCCCACTCTCACACCAAGGCGTTGGTCGTCTCATAAGAGGATTTTCCACGCACCCCCACGGCCACCAACCAATCACCCACCCCCACCCTCCGGTCGTCTCCTCCTGCTCCACTCGCAACCGTGGTTACGCTCTGTTCCACAGCTCAGCGCGTGCACTGTACAATATGGAGTGCCCAGATCATGACAAATGTATCTCCCTTTGTGTATCCCTGAATATTTCATAAATGGCACGCAGCAGATGTTGTTGTAAAGCGCGATCAATTTTTAATGCGCTCTCTGTCTCCACTTTCTGATGTTTTGCATTCCGATGGCATCGGCGACGCCGTTCGTGTTGGCTTTTGGTTTTGTCAGTTACGAGGCTTTACGTCTGGGCCGCGTCCTAATGGAAAAACAAGTCACGGCGCTGTGCAAACGTTAGCGGCGCGACTGTTTTGCCTGTTTGCAGGTAGCTAATTAGGGAGGCGTCCCCCCCACACCTCCATCCCCGCCGCGCCCTCACCTTCATCCCTCATTCCGCCGTGTCATAATTCTCAATGAGTTCCTTTAACTACACCCTAACACTGTTGATTAATTTCATCAGAAATCACTGTGGCGGTTGCATGGAAAGCATTTGCATAATATACCAAATTGTAGAGTGCATTTTTGAGTCACACCGATGAATGGCAGCGTTGGCAGAGCGACTGGCTCTGAATGAACATGAGGTACCAAAACATATTTCCAAATGTCAGACTATTGAGATTTTCCCAGCCTGTCATGCCATGACGCATAAACTACATTTATACACACTACCACATATGCCCCTGCATGTTCTTATGCCCCCCACTGCTTGTTTAGGATTAATACAGATTAGAAAATAAGGAGGGGGGGGGTTAAAAAAAAACCCAATATAATCTGGATTACCAGCAGCCTCACCCCCCTCCCCAGGCCATGGCAATTCCCTGGAGAGTCAAAAGCTTGCTCGCGATGGCATTTTCTTTGACCCATTTGCAGCAGTGGTGGTATTGCGGGATGAAATATGGAATATGAATGAGTGCCTCCTCCCATAAGAGCTTCCATTAGAGATCACTTAAGGGGCCCTGGTCCATTATTGAGAGGTTGCAGGGGGTGTGAAGCTGCTCTCTTTGAAGTCAGAAGTGGTGGTGAAGCACGTGTATTAGTTGGAGTGAAGCATTTCTCTTTGATTATGATCAATGTGTATCTAAAATGGCAAACACTTTACAAGAATATCCAGTTGGATTTTTGGATGTTAAACTAAATTGTATATCACTAAAGATGAAAAGCAGAAAGATAAGATAGATAGATAGATAGATAGATAGATAGATAGATAGATAGATAGATAGATAGATAGATAGATAGATAGATAGATAGATAGATAGATAGATAGATAGATAGATAGATAGATAGATAGATAGATAGATAGATAGATAGATAGATAGATAGATAGATAGATAGATAGATAGATAGATAGATAGATAGATAGATAGATAGATAGATAGATAGATAGATAGATAGATAGATAGATAGATAGATAGATAGATAGATAGATAGATAGGCAAGTCGAAAAATGCAAATAGCTTACAGTACACCATTAAGCATTACACTGGATTTGGTATGATAAAAGATGAAAAGACAGACAGATGTGTGCATCAATGTGCATCTAAATCCTCTAATGGCTTACGATAACTGTCATTTGCCAATTGGATTACACTGCATTTGATATCATAAACGATGAAAAGAAAGACAGATAAATACACAGATAGACAGACTGATCAATATTTTGTTCATGAGGGAACTTGAGGATTTGAAGGAAATTTGGATCCACCATTTAGAGGAGAGACGATTGATTGATAGATGGATGCACTGATACACAATGTGCATATCTGCTCTAAATACACTCTCACCCACCCCCCCACCCCCAATCCAACACACACGCGAGCCGACTGGCAGCCGCATCTCATGGGAGGAGCTGTTACATAGCATCTAAGAGGTTATTAAGGCAACTGTGTCTGGAGAGGGATGAGCTGAAAGCTGCAGAGATGACCAGGAGGCAGCAGCCAAGCAGCATCTTTTGACTTGACGTTGTTCCTCGGCAGGAGGAGGAAAACGCAGAATCAGGTGCATTGTAGTTGTGACCAACAAGACGCCAGGGTGTGAGGGAAAGAGAGAGAGGAAGAGAGAGAGAGAGAGAGTGTGTGTTTTGCCTCGAGGAGAACAGGGATTTCTGTTCTGTATTTGATTTTCATGCCTGTGATCATTACATTTTCTTGTTGGTGGGGATCAGCTTAATCCGTCCTCCTGGTGCGCATTTCATTCTGTCACAGTGAATCAGATACATTCATATTCTTTATCTGACAATAGATGGCGCAAGCCATGTCTAAAACCGTGTCGGGTTTGCACAATGCCTCTCCACAAAAGCAATCAAATGACTTTCTTGTTTTGCTTTGTTTTGTTTTGTTTTTCAGGGGATAAAAACAAAGACAACTCATAAAAAGTAAGCAAAGGTTATCAGGTTCTGTCTTTACTCCGTGTTCAAGGTTGTTTTTCAAGTGTTAATGATTTCTGAATTACCACACTTATTACAATCAACCCGACAGTGAACGTGTCTGTCAGTCAGAGGCACTGAGCATGAACTTTTTATTTTTGGGCTTAGAAATTTGGAGACGCCGAGACCTTGTTTCATCACTCTGGCTTGCAGCCGATCTACAGCAAACTCCCTGTCAGCAGGAATACTCTTTCCTCTGCCGTTGTGCTGTAGCCTTCAGCAAGCCGCTTCAATAACACTGAACTTGTTTGGATATAATTGGTTTAGGCTACATGTCTCTGGTGCCGACGTGTCTGCACATTGCTCAGGTTTGTGTTCTTTTTCTCGCTTTTGTTTTCAGCGGTTCCACGTCTGCGGGACTCTGCAGACCCAAGTCCTCGTTGCTGAGCATTTTGTGAAATATCTCGTTCAGAGCCCTATGAAAAACACAATGCTTCTTTCATGTCTGTGCATTGTATATTGTACCCACTATGTCTCTCCTACAGCGTATACATCCAACATATATACAGTAGTTGAGGATTTTTTTTTTTTGCTACAAACAAGTAATAGCCCGTCGACTCATTTGGCTGCATTTTCTCATGAAATACTCAACAGATTCTTCCAAGCAGCCTCACTGGGGATGCATGCAGCAGAGCTTGTGTACTGATGTCGACATTATGAAGATGGATACGAGAGGTTACTCTACTGTGCTCGGATGAGGGATGTTGTCAATTTCCATTTCATGTTTACACCCTGGTAATTTTCAAATTTACAAATAATGAACCGGGCATTTGAGAAAAGAACATTTTAAAAAAGTAAATTCCATCTCGAGCAGCCTGGAGATAATTACTTTCAGCAATATTTATGGTAATGAACTTGTGGTTATGTATAATTCAGTGTCATTTAGTTTTCTAATAGAGGTCCTGGGTTGTCCTTTGACTGACTGCACTGACATGAAGTAATTGCTTTATTAAGGAAGGGTAAAATAGGGCGTCTAATGATGATATCTCGGTAGAGGGATTATATAATCTTAACAAGGCTGTCATTTGTGCCCATACTGTAACAATGTCAGCATCAGATGTGTTTCCAGTATTGATGCACAATGTGAACAGGTCATGAAAATCTCACACAACTGTACAAAATATTCCATGACTTCAGGAGTTCACATTAATATTTAAAATCGATACGACGTCTGCCTGGGCACTGCAGTCTTTGGCATGGTGCTGCTGTGTGGGAAGAGATACAGTCAGGTGAAAGAAAAAAAAAAGAATACGTGAGTGAGATGTTGCTCAGGCAATATGACCTTGACCTTGAACTGTAGTAGTAGTGGAAGAGCCAAAGTTTTAATAGTTTTCAGAGTCAGGGTGAGATGTATTTCTACACACGCACACAAGCCCATGTGTCCAGAGTCAGTGGGTTCATCATCTAAGAAAGTCCATTGATTTCTTCCAGCAAATAGATGTTAGAATGCTTTAGAGGTTCAACATTTGCCCATCCATTATCTTACATACAGTACAATCAGTTGTTTGTGAAAGCCAATGCTTGGTGACCCCAAAATCACACTAAACACACCACATTAGAAACCAAAAGCAGTTTAAAACCACATTAAAAACCTTGATGTTTTATAGATAAGACAATTCATGAGCAGAAGAAATACAAAGGGAGTGCAGAAGTGACAGAGGGGCACCTTGTTCTTTGAGCTTTGTTATTCTCTTGCATGGTATTAAAATAAATAAATAAATAAACTTTGTAGGGAAAGTTGACGGCTGGAAAGCAGTTTAATTAATGAGACCACTCAAAGTTAGCAGTTTGTCTCATATAAAATCACAAACTGCACAAATTAACAAACTCAGCCCGTGGACCAGTCTGCCTGACAGCTCGGAATAATTGGAACAAAGACAATGCTGAATTGATCGCCGAGGAGTCTTGGTTTCATAACCTTACCCACCGGAGACAGTATCACTATCGATGCTAAGGGAGAAACTGGTGTATAATTATGTTCATTGATGGTGTCTGACAATCCATGTTCTTTCCATTGCAGTGATTTGTTAGACCCAAAGCTTTTCTCCCAAACTGGAACCAAAAACAGAGAAAGAGAAAGAAAAGAAAACCAAAAGTTTTCTGTTTGGAGAATATGGGTGCAATGATACACACATAAACACGTCACCATCTGAACTTATTTAAGATTCTCTTACGGGATGATGTACGCTGGGAAAACTGAATCTCAATTTTCTGAATCAGAAATGTGTTATTCTTATTATTATTCAATATCCTTATATACCATAAGTCCATCTACTTACTGACCCATATACTGTACTTACCCACCCAACTAGCTGCATAACAACTACCCACTCATGCAGTTTTCCATATAAATCCCAACCCATCTACATATCTACCCATCTCCATCCATTTGTTAATTGGATGGAAAATCACATTAATCAAAATCACCTTCAGTGATTAGATGGCAACATAATAAGACTGCCTTGCAATCCATTCAGAAGTTTTTGAGTTATCTGAGTTTTAGTAAAAGTGTTTGACGCACAGACGTTGCAATCGTAGCGCCAGCCCCGGCCTGATTAAAAATGCATAAATATACTCAGAATATTGATGTAAGCAGAATTTAGATACACTGTGTGATCGCCTCGGCTCGTTACCACGCCTGACGCTCCAAAGATGAGCCATCACAGGCAGTTTGGGTTCCCCTTTATCCCTCCTCTGACCCGAAGCACGAAACGGTGAGGTATACATAATGGATGTCAGGTACACTGTTGGATTTCACAAGCATTTACACCAGTGTCAATATTGCGGTTTGACTCTGAATTGCCCTCCGGCCAGTGTTGCTGTCTGCCTGCGCTGGCAGAAGCCTCTGACCCCGCTCGCGCTGGAGCTCTGCTCAGAATTTGTGAGTTTTCTTCAACCTACTGTCTCCACTGCCTCGTGCAGTTGTGCATTCAACAGCACGTACAATGTACTGTCGAATCACTGACATCCGCAGCATTATGCAGAGCTGCGGTAAAAATAACTCTATTATTAGTTTCTGTTGCAACTCCAACAGTTGATGTACCTGTGATTTCAACAGGGAGAAGTCAATTTGGCCCAGCGCTACTTGATGTGTTGCTTTGCTTTTGTGGTCTTCTAAATACAGAGGGAGACAGTGATTCTTGGATTATCAGTATTTCTACTCGCTGGCTCGTTTGTTTGATGGGTCAGGTAAAAGCTGATTATCATCACTGCTTTTATTATGGGTATAATCCTTTGTGTGACTCTCATCTGTCCATTTAACAGATTAAGACAGATTTAAAGGCACTGCACAGAGTTTTGATCGTAAACAAAGAAAGTTTTGATTGCACTTGCTTCTCCCCAAAACACATTTATTTTCCCCTGAAAGTGCAATAAAGCATTTCCAAAGCCCTTTCTCTGAATATTTTAAAAACTATGTTGTTAACTCTTCCGTTCCTCCTTTGCGATGCCACCTTTTACAAGAGAAAGGAGAGATTTCACTTCACCCTATTGCTTATAATGAGCATGTGATCGTTTCAATCAAAAGAGGCATCCGCTCATCAAAACAATGTGCAATGTCACGAGGAGACAAAAGCTCCGGAGTGCCTTTGATAACACAGAAGTTGAAGAAATGTGCTGTCAAAACTATGGTATTATGGACCAGTAGATAAGAAACAAACACTTTGTTTTAACTTTTCAATGCTGTCAGTGATGCTTCAACAAGTTCAATTAAACCTAAACCAGGAAGGAAGCACAGACACAAACCTCACTCCGATTTTTTTTGTTTGTTTTTTTGTGGTTTACTTTAAAAAAAATCTCTCTTTGTCATCAACACTCCATTCAGATGAAAATGATTTCATTTTCTTTTCTATCCTGATCTGCTGCACTTAAGAATCCTGAGCTTGTGAAAGTGCAATCACTGAAACCAATGACAGTATATTAATCTGATGTGCTGTGAAAGGGCAATCAAGTGTAGGTGTGTAAGTCATGATGTTAAGTGCAGCTTAAACGAATGGAGAATGATAGCCTTGTTGTTTATGTTTAATTGTCTCAGGTGACTGAGAATTAAAAACAACTTTCACCTTGGCTTTGTTTAATAATCTTCCTGGCCAAGGATAAAAGTCAGGTCCAAAAACACCATTATGCCCTCCTTCATGAATCAATTTTGGACAGAGTGTGACATATTACCTCAAACTTTCTAAATTATATGCATCTACCTGTCTCCACTCAGGTACACAAGTCAATCAAACCACAAAATTGCAAGCCAGTGAAATGATATTGATATCTGATCATGGCTCAAATTCAAAATGCTGGATGAGTGCGTTCCCCCCGATAGCTGTATTAGCTTAGTTTAGATGAAAGTGTCAGCACAGCGCTGACAGGTGGTTGCCACATAAACATGAAATGTATTTATGCAGATATGGTAGTATTCCCACACCTAATACGTACAATTGCTTGTAAAAATAGCCCTTCATTTCCAATGAAAATAATGTTCCATAGCTTTTATGTCAAGACCAGACAACCGGGACAAATCCTCACATCCAGTCAGCCACTCTGGGTCACATTAAACACGAATGAAGCAGTGGAATGGCAGGAAGAAGGCAACAATCAATAGCTGGAGAGAAGTGGATTAGTTTAGAGGCGATGTAACGGTGTTCTCTGCTCTCCGAGTCATGGATGAAGGCTACATGCATGAGGACCTTTGCCACGCCGGCGCTGGTATCACGCCGAGCGGCTGTTCTGCAGGATGCTCAGCTGAGCGGTGAAGGTTCAGGCAGCCGGCTTTTTTGGTGCTGCTCCTCTCAGCCCTCTTCGCCTTTCGTCTCTCCTGCCTACCAGACTGACACCTAAAGTGGCACTAATTGGCATGGGCTCTGACAGCTATCCAGTGTGCCTGCGAAACTTTTAATGACACGCCTTACACCCGGCAGCATCCAGACTGTCTCCCCTGTTACGGGAAGCCTGTAAAAATATACTCAAGCTGTGCATGCTCGCTGGCAAGTATGCTCATTCCTGCCTCCCCTTTCTTTGCCCCCCCCCCCCCCCCCCCCCCGCCTCCACCCCACCCTGCTCTTGCACAAATACAGACACACCAGGCTGCACTAACACACACACCCTCACTGATGTAATGTAAGCCATCGGAGCGCAGATGGGTGCTGTCTGGCATGAGATGATGCATAGACCTAATCATTTATTTCTCCAACTTCTGGACTGAATGTGAATTATGCATATCAAAAAAAGGGACTAAAACGCAGCGCACGCTTATGAAATGCAATAAAACTCTTATTTTCCTGCACATGCAATATAATCTGCGCTACTGGTTTTTCTTTCTGTATGGAACATCGAGTTTAATTCATCGTTATGTTCTTTTTAAGACCTTAATCCGTGTTCTGAGGCTGCTTTCTTGCAGGGATTCATGCAGAGTAGAAGAGCATACCCCATTTATCTCTTGAAATATTCTATTTAAAAGAAGTTGTTCCATAAGGGCAGATTGCTTCTACCATTAATCACGAGCAGGCTTACTTAGGCATGCATGCGCATGCCAGCACATTAACACACAGACAAGGATGCACAGATGCAGACTCAGGCGTACAAATCCATCGTGCTCAAGCTCATACGTGTGAAAACACAGCGAAGGCAAACACAGGCAGAGAGACTTGGCCTAATTATTTCTTGCTTTTCTTTCCTCTGTCAGTTCCTTTCTCCAGTGCTCCCGTCGCCTTTAATCTAGCTTTCATACTCCCACATTCTCAATATCACCCTCAAAGTGTTAGCACTCTGCAGCACTCTCCCTGCGTCAGTCACTTAAGCCTCTCACAGCCTCTCACACTTCCCTCCTTTCCGTCTGACACACACAGAGACAGTGAAGCTGAAAGCAAAGTTTGGGGATAGAGATTAAATCCAGTCAGCAAAAGGCTAAGGATGTTATCTCATGCATTTCCTATTCCCTTTCCTCCCCACAGACAACAGTAGCGTTTCTCCACGCTGGGACCGGCTTTTCCTATTTACTCCTGCTCTGCTGTATGGGAGGGTACATACGGCATGGTCTCAGATGCGGGGGCTCGTTGCAAGAGAATAACAGAGCTGAGGTAGATGAAGGGAGAGAGGGAGGGAGGGTGATGGAGGAGAAACAAGGGGTCCTCAATCCACCACAGGTGCTTAAATTACCTCCTTCCTCTCACAGCCGGCCTTGGTTCAATCCACAGCCAATAAGAGCCGCTGCAAACTGTGAGCCCGAGCCATCCCTCTCACTCCTGGTCGTTACATTAAGCCCGCGATGTGGCATTACCACCATGAATCCCCCGCAGACGGGAACAGGAGGTAAAGAGCTGTCTCAGCAGGGTCACCTTGTGGCTGCTTTGCATCAGCTGGTGGCAAACACGCCGTGATACTGTGTGAAGAGTCCCGCTGGCAATTAGGAGGCTGGCAAGCGGCGGAAACAGTAAGCCAAACAATGTAAATATGCTCCAGCACCACGTATTTAAATTGGTAATTAAAGCAATGAAAATATTGCAAACAAGATTTAGAGCAAATATGGCCCGGGCAGAACAGCTTGTACAGAAAATGTCTGATATGGTGATGTTGTATTGCTTGATCTGCTGCATCGTGTCTGCTGCATCGAAGCAGCATTTGATTGCAGCTGGTGTAGGTGGAGCTTATTTTTACCACCTTAAACAAGCTGCGCCGTCTGTTGTTAGAGTCTTTAAATATTATCAATCTATTGTTTTTCATTTGAATCACAGATTAAGCATCTCCTGCCAGCCCCCATATTGGTCCAATAGGGCGTCACGTCTCATAGGTGCACTGTGGCCTCACAGCAAGGATCTGGGTTGGACATGGAGGTTGCAGGTTCTCTCTGAGTCTGTGTGGGTTTTTTCTGGGTAAAAGATTCATGTTCAGGCTGATTGGACAAAGTTGTTCCAGAGTGGATGGTATGCGTTCCCTGCAGCGGACTGGAGACCCTGTCCAGGGTATATTCATGGCCTTCATCATATGTGTGCCAGGATGGACTCCAGTAGATTTCTGAGACACAGGTTAGATAATGGATGGACGTGCAGTATAGGCTTACAACAATGCATTTTATGTTATGTGTGTCTCATGCAATACAGTAACTACAAATGTGGTGGGGCTGCATTTGGGGTGTATTAAATACCATACAAAGGGTCTAAGTTGAGAATAAACAGTGAGCTCAAAGACTATAGAGAATTAAAAGTATTTGTTGTTATGGAAACACCGTGCCAGTAACTTTCACCACACAGATGCCATTAAAGCTGCAGAATGTGCACTTGACTTGAAAAGATTTGGCGAAATGCAATCTTTCTGACTTCTGATTTCTCTCTCACTAAAGATAAAAAAAACAAACAAAAAGAGCCTCCTTAACCTTAATATTGATGGCCATTGATCCAGTATAAGCTCAGGGTAGTAGAAAAGGGCTGACTGCTGTAGCACAGTGGCAACAGTGCCTCCAGGATCATTATCTGCTTATATGGTGTTTACATCTAAGCGAAATTTAATTCCACTCAACCACTGAACAGAATTTAAACATCCACTACACATACAGATGTGTTACCATGCACTGCTTGAGTGCACCATGAGTGCAATCCACTGCAGTCCAGTGTTGTGTTATCAATGCCTTAATCAATAAAAGCTCACTGTGTAAACAGATTATGGATGCACTCTTCGTGGATACACTTCATCATCATCATCATCATCGTCATCATTTGCTCTGTCCTCCTCTGTGACTTTGCGTCGCTCCACAGGTCTTGTTTTCACTCCAGCCCACCTCAGATTTCACCATTTCTGTCTTTCTAAATCGGTCCCCACCCCTGTATCTGTTTTTCCAGCCCTGCTCTTGCTCCCTCTGCAAGGGCAAGACATATTGATTGTCATGGGTTTCTAAAGACTCAGAATTTCATTCAGAAAGTCGTCAGATAAATCCGCAGCATGATTTATTCCCTGTCTGTATCTTGGCTTCTGCCATTCAGCTCACACACACACACACACGCGCACATAGTACGTTCGTGTAGTTTCCCAGCTGAGGCTGAAATCTAAAAGTTATTACTCAACAGCTGTTATCTGTGTGGAATAAACAAGCGTGTGTTTCTCCATGAATTAAAGGGCCTGGGGACTCAGAGACCTTCATCCTCATGGCCAACAGCTATGCCCACAACCTTGTACACGGATCAAACACTACAGGGCTGTGGAAGCCGGCCTTCAAATCCCACAGAAACAACATGTCTGCACACACACTGACAGACGGCAGAAATACAGAGGGACACTGCTCACTGACTGATGAGAATGCATTTTATATCTCACGCTCATTCTGGGATATTCACTGAGCTGTCCAAGGGTCATGTTCATTGAGCAGCAACAACAGTGGAGGCAGGCCGGCACGTTCTGGTTTCTCGCCACCACTAAAAGATTAAGAAGCGGCAGCAGCTGTCTGCCAAACCCGGCGCACAACAAAGCATCACAACTGCATTTCACACACTCAAACGTATCCGCTGACTGTGGATCAGCATAAACAACTGTTTGTCTTCTAAATCGTAACAGTATAATGTGTCCGGCACAGACTTGTTTTTTCAAAAAAAAGTTTTTAAACCTGTTACAGTTATTTTATTCAGACAGAGACAAAAACTTGGGACGTTGTGTAACTCTTTGGTTTGAGTCCAATAGCATGGGCAGAAATAGAGAGGGTCAAAGGAGATATGACAACTTCCCTGGATTGTTCTAAGATGCTGGCATAATAACTGTGTGTGTGTGTGTGTGTGTGTGTGTGTCATTACTTTCTAAAAACAGCCATGGTGCTTGAGACTTATTTTAGCCTGTAGCTTTTCCAGCAATTTTTACAAGACTATACACTTGATTGATGATATTGGAAGAACGCCAACGCTGACCAAATTTAAGTCAAGCGTAACATCTTTTTTTTTTTTACACTGAATAATCTTCACCTTCTAGAGGTGCCATCATATCCTTGTAACTTTTCTTCAATGCTGAATTTTCATCTTAATATTTTTAATGGCACATTTTAAACTTAAATGGCATATTGAAATTGTAAATCATGTGGTAATTGGTATTAGCTTTTTTATCTTTTCTTCCGTATCTTTCATCATGTTTCTATCCTATTGCTCTGTAGAGCACTCTGAACAGTACTATACTATGCTATATTAAATGTGCTATACCAACACACTTGCCTTAGTTTGGCCTTGCATGTGTAAGATCTGAAGCAATAAAAGTTTGTGCAGTAGGATCAAGAACTTAATTTTACCATTGCCAAACAGTGCATAAGCATGCATGCATATTAAACACTACACACAAGCACATATTGCATGGTTGTAGGTATTTGGGAATGGTTTAATGCTGGCGAGCTGAGGCCATGTTTCCGCTGTCTGCAGCCAGAAAGTCTTTGATCTGATTCCAAGCTTCCAGCTGGCTTTGAGGGTGGAGGTCTCCCTCTTCTTGGCCAACCTTTAAAGCCACACTCTCTGTAATTAACATGAAGCACCTTCTACATCACATCACCTAAGATGTGGGGTGAAAAATAAAAAATAAAATAGAAGAAACTCCGGCTGGCATAAACATGAGCATCATTATTTCACCGTGTTCTGGTCCGGCAAGCAAAACAGCACTGGTGTTAACAGCTGTAACTTAAATGGTAATCCTTAGAAGTGTAGCTCGTTAGCTGTGGTTATTTTGCTTTGTCCCAGTGTGCGCTGTCAGCATGGCAGAATCAGAATTGCATCTTGAGCCCGAGATAATCCCATAATGTGTTTATTTGAGATCGATCGGGAGGCAAGGTTTACTATGTGGTCCCTAGAGTGGGGGAGGGGGCACAGCGATGGCACTGTAGGGGAATAAAAAAACAGATTTTTGTTTGTGTGGGGGAGAAAGTAAGTAACAGACTAAAAATGGGATGAGTTACAGGGAAGAGCTACAAACAAAACAAGAGTGCATAGATACAGTGGTGTAAAAAATTCTTGAAGCTCTGTGGCTAAAAATTAATAGTAGTTCATGAAATGGAGTAGAAGATCTAGAAAATTCCTGCGTGGGGGTGTACACTATGAGGAGGTAGTTATTCTCTCTCCCTCTCCCTCTCTCTCTCTCTCTCTCTCTCTCTCTCTGTGTCTCGCTCTCTATCTCTCACTCTCACCCTATGTGCACCAGGACATTTTAGGGAATTTAGGAAATCCTTCCAGACAAAAGCCTGGACATATCCTAGGAAAAGAGGATATTTGGTCACCCTACAGAAGATATGAAAGCATTTCAGTTGTACGTATGAGAGCATTTCAGTTTTGTATGTGAGCAAATCGTTTTTCAGTTGTATGTGTCAGAGTGTTTCAGTAGTGCATGTTTTTTTATAATCAGGTTGAACTCTTACACATTGTAGTGAAATACTTTATTGAGCATTTCAGTAGTGTGCATCAAAGGATTTAACTTTTATGTATGTTTCACTTATATTTGTGAACAGTTCAGTAGTATATATATGAGAAAATATTTTCTCAGTTGTGTATGAGAAACTGTTTCAGTAGTGTGTATACGAGTGTTTCAGTAGTGTATGTGAGAGCATTTCATATGTGTGCAAGAGGTAATTCTGAATAATGTCCCTGACAGTCCCTTACATTATACTCTCACCTTTCACTAACAAGTTCTCGGACTGTCATGCACATTCACAGTTTTATAAGATCTTCTGCACTGTCATCTGGATTTCCCTGCATGTCTTTGATTTCCTTCAATGCCTGGAAACCAAATCTGCCTTCTGTCCCTGATGTTGGGTCTTGCCCTTGCTCCCTGGATTGTATCTGCTCAGAATCCTCAGATGTACCTCCACAGGGACATGGTTATGTGAGATTTCCTTTTGTCACTCTGTTCGATCATTGTTTTGTTTTCACCTGTGTTATTACAGAAGAGACACTCTGCACAATGTGGTGCTGACAATCAGCACTACAAAATGGTTATTTGCAAATACTGCTCTCCACTGAAGTGGCTAAAAAATAGATGAAGCAGATTTAAAGTTACAATGGGACCATAAAATCCACCTGAGGACTATGCAGATCAATTATCTTAAATGGAGTAAGCTTTTTATATGCACAGAGGAAATTGAACCTCTTCTATAGAGTCTGCGTTGTTCCTTTAGAAGTCCAGATTGGACAAACAAACATTGCCACAATAGGAGTCCTTTATTTTGGAAGCCAGTTGGAGAGATGGGTGGATGCTCCTCTAAAATTATAGAGAAGAGAAACATTTTCATTGTCTGCTTTCTAGATCAGAATGTAGACACTGTTCTCATGTCCGTCTGTGAAGTGTGAGGCAGAACCCAGACAGAGCAAAAGAGAGCGAGAGAGAGAAAGAGATAAGCTTGGGAGACGACAGCAAATTAAGCATGGATTGTTAGATGTCACTTCCATCTGGACAACCAGTCTGTCAGTGATCATTAGTCCTCAGCAGACCCCGCCATACCAGCGGACCACCTGCTGGCCAACACGACGACGGCGTGTTTAGAGGAGATACAGAACACAGCCGGCGCCACAGCCGCCAGCTCTGCCTCTTCTCTGTCTGCATCTCATAAAATTTATTCAAACTTTGTTTCACTGAAGTGGAGCTGTAGACATGTGCGAGGACGGAGCAGACAGGACTTAGCCTTCATTCAAATTTAACAAACAGAAAGTGTCTTTTATGCATAGCGGAGAGACAAAGAGATATAGAAGAAGAACTTTTAGTATTCTGTCCATAAAACCAGCCATGAATAATTTAGCCATGTGTTGGCCAGCAGCACATTACTTAGTCAAAACATTAGTGCGATTTCAGTCAGAGATGGTGGAAGAGATTACAATTAACTAGTTAGCTTTGACATGTGGGGGTCATATTTGTGTATTTATTGGAGGGACTGGTGCAGAAAGTTGAGCATTCGCACACACGGTGTGTTTGTCTGTAGCCGGATTGCTGACATCTGAGACGCAGGTGTGTGAACCGCACACACTCTCCTGGGAGCTGCATGCAATCATGGATGATCTGTAAATCCCTGCAAATAATACGGCTGTCTGCCTCTTACACCACAACATGTTGTTTTCCATTTCTACACGTTACTAATAAAAGATGAGACACGTGGGTGCAGAGGATTTGGAGCGACTTATTCGATGGCAGTGGGCTTTGGAAAAGCACTGCAGGAACCTTGACTGTAAAACATCGGCTATGTAATCTTGTCACTTTTTGGCTGATTCTTTACAGATTTTAAGTAATCTTGTAATCGTCTGTGTTTTGTTGTTTGTAGTGGGGCTACAAAATAAATACTGCAGGTACAGCAGCTCGGTAAAGACCAATCATCTGCACCTAGCAGCAGCTGCTCAATTTAATGACCTCTCTGTTTGTCATCACTGTCACTGGAGACATTTAGATTTGATGGACTTTTGTAACCGCCTCAGGATTTATGAACACCAAGACAGAAGCTAAGTGGATTTGTGACGCTTTCAGCCATGACCCTGACCAGTTCTTACAAGACACTCACACACTCACGCACACACACACACACACACACACACACACACACACAGATTGATACACATCGACACAAACAGACACACGGAGCTGCAATTAATTATTGATCTCCTCCAGATCACGGTGAAAACGAAGACAGCTGCAGTCGAAAACCAGCTCGTGCACATGCTGTGCCAGTGTGTGGGCACGCATTCACAAACAGATCATTTTCTCAGCATCTCCTTAATCACATTTCATATTTCATCACACGGCAAATGACTTCGATTAGAAAATCGGTTGCTTTGATGGGTTTGTTTGTTGGGTGTTAAAGAGGGATCTGTTGACATAAGTGAAATGTTCCCCATGATGACATTTGTCACTTTATCCCCTCTCTCCTGAGTGTTGTGTCTAATGTGAGCTTTTCAGACCCCTGAGTCGCCTTGCATTGTACACACTTTCCTCTCCCCCACTGTGATATTTACATCGACCTACAGAGGCTCCTTCATGGATGAAAAATCAAACCTGCCCTTGCAACACCCCGGGTTCCCTCTACTCCTGGGAGCTGTCTTTAAACAGTTTTGGTTGGTCAGTGGAAAAATCACTGAGATGAGCAAGAGAGCAAACCCCACACCCTCCTCCCGACCTTCCTCCCAGTTGGCGGGATCCATTAGTAAATGAGCAGCAAACCATTAGTTTCCACTAAACAGAAAATAATGGCTCTCCCTGAAAACTACCAAACCCTTTGTCCAATTTCTATAATATCTCATGCTCTACACTTTCAATGCAGTCTACAACTGTACTGCATCTACTGTAATACAATTACAAAAGATTTATTGAGTTTCTTTGATGTTTAATAAGCCATATCAGTATTAAGGCTTCCCTGTTTTTTTTTATTTTTTTTTTATCTCTGGTGATCTTTGTAAGCCACTGTCTTCTCTATCACTTGTGTATTCTGCAGTTGTACTGTTCCGATGAGCTTTGATGACTTTGTGTTTGGCTCAAATCCTCTTTGTTCCTTCCACGTCATCTCTCTGTTTTACATCTCTCTCATCATCTCTCTTCCATTTCCTCCCCTGCTCCCTTTCTTGCTTCTCTACAACCCCCGTAAACATCCTGACGAGCCACCTACGGGAGCAGGGAGTCGTGATTGAAAGCCAGCAACAGGGCGAGCAACGGCCCATGCATATGGAAGCAACAGAGACGGATGCGGGACACGGCGGTTCATAATGAACTTATAAATCAGCTGCTTCACAGGAACTATATTTGAATCCGTTGCTGTTGTCAGTTTTAACGTATCTTGTTGTTACACAATATCTCACTGTGTGTTCTGCCATCACATAGGTTTTTGTTAATTCTTCACAATCTGAATGTGGTCCCATTCGCTCTGCTTTCCTTGGTAGCGTCTTCAAGACGGATGTCAGCAATTCATCCCCTCTCACCGTTAAAATCATCTGAAACCTAACCAATAAAACAACATAAAGAGTGTGTCCGTTCGCCGCCACTACAACATAATTTAGGTGACTATTGACGGACTCAGGCAGGTGATTTTTTCCCCCCACGCTCTGCTTTGCCAGGAGCACGCTTCTGAAAGGTTATTATAGCTTTGTGTGATCGATGCAGAGAGTGCCGTGGGCAATGTAATGATCCAGCTGTATCTCCTCAGACCCCACCCCTCCACCCCTCCACCCCCCCGCCCATTCCGATCAGTTTTTTTTTGTGTGCCTCCCCACAACACCAGCACCCTTTCCTGCCAAAGCAGGTCAAAGGTTAAGATGGGCTGTTATCCATAAATCTGCAGAGGATTGTAAAGTCAAGAGACGCTGTTATGATATAAGCAAGGAATGTGATTAACATAAATCCAGGGCCCAGGAGATGTGTGTGAGTTTGTGTGTGATGGTGCTCCCTTTATTCTCATTGGTCCGGGGTAGGAAAAGGAAAAAAAAAAAAGCTGATCCGGCAAAACCCGTGTGAAGCAAAATCTCAATAGGCTGTAAATCCTATGTATTACACTTTTGTTTGTTGCAAGCGCATGAGAGATGTGTTACTGTCGGCGGGAAGTCAGGAATAGAGCATGTGCGGCTTCAGTTCTGAATGACTGAAAATCCTCATTCTCAGACGCTGCGCATCAGCTATTTTCCTGCCACTTGCACAAAAAGTCTCCTGACAGGTGCGCGGAGCATCACTCATTCAATATATGGAGTCTGAGTCTTGTGCTATAGTGGAAATCAGCCGTATTTACAGCGCCGCTATCGGCACCTTGCAGGCCTAATGTGTGTGTGTGTGTGTGTGTGTGTGTGTGTGTGTGTGTGTGTGTGTGTGTGTGTGTGTGTGTGTGTGTGTGTGTGTGTGTGTGTGTGTGTGTGTGTGTGTGTGGACTGATGAGGTATCAGCCCGCAACAGCCACAGCCAGATTACTCTCTTGTAATTATGATAAATCTCCTATCTGAAATACCTGCTTATTTATGCAGCTGATGAATGAGTTGGTGTTAATTACTTATTGAAATCGTGTTTTCTTTGCCATGTTTTAATTCAAAGTCAGTTCGGACGTGGGGAGAGAAAAATAAAAGCTGATGAGAAACTGGTCGCAGTAGCACAGCATGAGGTGAATGCCAGAGCAGGTAAACTGCTTTTCATATATATCGCCTGTCCAAAAGCACAATCCCCCTTGTAAATCTGATGAGTCGGCAGATCAGTCGGCATGCATATCTTTTTAAGGAAATGACAGCGGGCTCTGTGGCTTCATTTTCACAGATGGATTGCATGCACAGTGCTCCTGTTGCCATTTGCAGTAAAACAGCAGTTTTCTGCAGAGCTGGCTCCTGGGCAACATCTTAAGTAATGTGTTTACAATACATGGCAAGAAAAGCACAAAGCTACCATCCAAACACTTATCACCACCAGACCGCCAACCTACTGTAAGGTCAGCTGCAATACACACGAGTCAAACAGTTTTATACTTGTCCAGAGAGCTGTAATGGGAACAGGAGAAAAACAAAAAAAAAACCACACTTAAAATCTTAATACGAAATGGCAACAAACTGAACAACAGAACACCTTCTGTGCACCGTGTAGGCGCGTGTGTTTGCTGGAATGGACAAAAGAGCATTAGATGAGGAAATGTAAGCTGTAATTCTGGAGTAGGATGTCTCAAAACCACTTTTTCATCCTCCATTTCTCTTATTGGCTCCCTCGGGGTTGTGCGCAGCCTGGCAAACATAGCAAATACTTCCTCCAGCAGCCATCATCCACCACTCCCATCCACTTCTCGCCCGTTTCATATTCAATATTACAGTGATATTTGCATCCCGAGACCGTTTTCCCAAGAGCCCGAAAGGAATCGAGCGTTTCAGGAAGCGACTAAAAACACTTCAGGCTTTGCGGATTACCACACACGGCACAAACAAACACGAGACACATGTCCACTAGGGGGCAGACCCAAGGCGCCGCAGACCTGACTCAACTTTTTGAAGCCGTTTCTTGTCGGTGGGTCTGTCGCTGTGACAAGTGACAATTTGCTGTGTGCGAGCGAGAGTGCCCTACGTGCTGTGCCAGTGTGTAGGCACGCATTCACAAACAGATCATTTTCTCAGCAGCGTCTTAATCACGTTACATATTTCATCACACGGCAAACTGCCTCCATTAGAAAATTGCCTGTTTTGACACTGCGTGAGCGGGAGGGGTTGGGTGTAAAGAGGGATTGTCGATGTAGGAGATTATTCCCTGTAATCAAATTTTGCAGGCTGATCCGCTCTCTTCCTTCTCGCTCCTTCTGCACTCCTATGTGAGGCTTTTCTGAAGGGCCAAAGCGTCACAACATCACAGCATTCAACATCCTGGCATTACCAGAAAAAAGGGCAGTTACACCCTGGTCTATTTATTTTCAATTGACTGCCAAAAACTGTACATATGTGGAAGAATCTTTACAGATGGTTTTGTCTTGATGAGCCTGATGAGACTGGGCCATTTAATGCCAAGGGCCAAAAGGAACTCGTCAAATTCTGATGACTTTAACTTTTTCCTCGTGACTGTGGTGGCTCATTGATTCTGGGTTACTGCATACATGTTGGGCTCAGGCTCAGTTTCATGTTCATGTCAGAGTCAAACTTGCTGCAGGCTAATTTTGAACAGGCTCCAATAGTTTGCCCCAATGATGACTCACTAATCACCAATGATCAATCATATCACATAAATGGCAGTAGAAAAGAAACACCCTTTTATCATTGACTTTTCAAAAATCTAATTCAGTCGAACAGTAGCTCTTGGCAGTAACCAAAGACACTGGCAAACATTAAGTCTCAGTGTTGGGACTGACGCCACCTCAGTTTCTCCTCAAAACTTTTTGCCAGCGCCGTTGTTGCTTGTTTGCTGGTGCTGTTGTTTTTCTGCTGATGGCCTTTTCTTGACTTATCTTCTAAATTGAATCCTGTGCCGGCGTGGAGCGTTAATTTCTGGGGAGGTGTGAGGAGAAGCGCGGCATGCCCGGGCTAATTCAAAGCGACTTCAATCCAAGGTCTGGAGATGGAACATGTGAAGGCGGGGAGGCGCAGCAGCACTGATTGGACATTTCCATTTCCTGTGGGTTTGGTGGAGACGGTACAGAGAGGGCTCTACAGCGGTTAACCATGCCTGATTGCACACAGACAAGCGGCTATTGGAACGAATCGATCAAGTGCAGCCGCAACAAATCATCCAGGCCTCCCTACTCTGATCCTGCTCTCTGTTTCTGCTTCACGCCTCTTATCGCGGCGTACATCCTCACCTCGCCACTCAGCCCTCTCACTACAGTCATCCTCCTCCATACAGCCATCCATCTATTACCTTAACCCACTTTATATGTAACTGGTGTTGCAGGGGTCTGCTGGAGCCTCTCTAGGTCTCTAGGAGCGATTAATCCGTTTGACCTAAATATGCATGTTTTTGGACCGTGGAGGAACCGAGAGAACTGTGAGGCGACAGTAGAAACCACTCAGTCACCGTGTCATCTCTGTCCTCTTGCTGTCCAACCAATTCTGCCTCCTCTCCATATTCCCTCCCCCCAATTAATTCCCATTTTACTTTAATAAGTTAGATTAAGGGGAAATATATATGAAGGACAGAATCTGGGACAAGACCTATCTAATAAAGCCACTGTAATAATATGCCGTGCCGCACTCATATACTGCCAGCAGCGCTGACATTATCCACTATCACCCTCTCCATGCTAATGGAGTCGTTGATGGATGTCCTGGCCTGCCCCCACAGAGCAAACCTCAGCTGTGGCAGGTGACCAGAGCACATTTCACATTTTGTCAGCTCTCCTCGTGATGCGCTCCTCTCAGGGTTTTTCCATCACATACGCACACACACACACACACACACACACACACATACTGCACCTCAGTACCCCTGTGTGTCTCCCCTCCCTCACCGCCCGCCTCTTCATGGAGAAGACATAATGAATACCCCGACTGACGGCGTGAAGGCAGTAATTAGTGTAATAGTGCATCCTCACCCTCTGTGAAGGTTATTTCTGAAAAAGATACGTGTTATGAAATCACAGTCCATCCTCTGTCGTAGCCTAACGTGGACCCATCCATTTGTGAGTAATCAAAATCTTTGCCAGGGTTCCTCTCTCCTCATAGCCAAGAAACTGCTCTTTCGATTGATCCTTTTATTTATTTATACAGTCAGGTGAACACTTGGCAGCAAAAGTAATTTTGGAGGTCACAGTTTATCAGTTAGGGGGCTGAAAATAGTATTGTCATCCATGCCTGGGCTTGTTTTAATAAATTCATGCCCCCTCTCCATTGCTTTGGGTGAATTATTGCTGTGGAGTCTGCGCACATTAATTATTTTTTTCTCTTGTTTTCCTTGTAGTTAATTTCCCCCATCAACAAAGTTTTGAACCGATTTGTTTGGCATAATTGCCTTACGGTTTTCTGCAACTATAAATGAATTAATGTGAGCCACATATTGGTGGAACTTCTGAAATGAAACTGCATCAATTACCATGTGTCAGGAAAGCGTTTTTCAGCAGGCCACTATCAACAGGTGGAGTCAGTTCAGGATAATGTGCTTATTGCATTTCAGGGGCTGATTGATAGCACTCCTGCATCCCATTGCTTGCAGAGAGGATGCTCTAGGCCAAAACTTTATTAGGTTAGGTTAGCATTAAGGTGTGACAACGGGTGAGGCTGAGTTGATTTGACTTCATTCTACCAAATAACCATTTAAAACAAATTATGAAATTGTGGATGAAGACAATTTATCCCGCTTCTTATGCTATGCTAAACTAATCCTTTGTTGGCGACAGATATCACAGAAATGACTGAAAAGTCAACAGAGTATAATTCTATTATGCTGCAATGGGAAAATTTCAGTTGACACAAGCAGCAGAGTGGATGGTGCAACAGAGGTAGTTAAAAAAAATCAAATCATGTATTATTTACAGTTTGGACAACTTGTATATGCTTTACAGTAATTACATTCAGGACAATGTGCTTATTGCATTTGTTGTTAGACAGGCAGATTGATAGCACGCCCACATCTGTTTGCAGAGGAAAATGCTCAAGGCTAAAACATGATTATCTTAGCAGGGGAAACAAGAAGAGAAGCTCAGTGTTATGTACATATATATATATATATATATATATATATATATATATATATATATATATATATATATATATATATATATATACACATATATTATATATATATATAGAGAGAGAGAGAGAGAACATATATATATATATATATATATATATATAGAGAGAGAGAGAGAGAGAGAGAGAGAGAGAGAGAGATATTTATAGATTTTTCTTTCTAGAGCTCCTACACGTTCCACAGTTCTGTTTCTACCACGTGTCAGCTAAGTTGAAACGTGCCTGCTGAGGAGAAAGGTAGAAAAGCATCGCAATTAATGAGGTGAAACATCACATTTATTGTCTTTGCAGTGTTTCCAACGTGTCTAAAGGGAGAACAAAGTTAGTACATTCTGTTTGATTCATATTTTAAGCAGTATCTCAAATGTTTTGGGATGAAAATACTGAAACACACACTGCAATTATTTTCCATGAGCAACATATCAAGAGAGTGATGGTGAATTAAAAAATAAATCATAGTTTCGCAGAAGAACTCACTCTGAGTCCTGCAGCTGTGCTCCTTACTACAAAAACAGTGCAACAGGCTGAAGGAACATAATGACATTGGACTTTTTTTTTTCTCCCACTCTTTTCTTTCTCAGGTGGTTGTTTTTGTTTGTCTGTTGTCCAGTGATTTATGAAGCCCGAGTACCTGTGCTTCCACTTCCATGTTGTGACAGATTCTTGCCACTGCCTTCCAGAGCATTTTTACAACACAGCCCCGCTCCGCCGCCATCATGGCTCTATTAAAACGTGATGTGACAAAATGTAAATGCCACTACACTCGGCGGACGGTGCCCGCAGAGCCAGCAGCTATGCATAAATAACCCAGAAACTTTTAAGTTAATCAGTGTCGGGTAGCAGGTGATTATTTCATATTAAGTCGCATGGAGGATTCACAGCTATTAGCTAGAGCATTGTCTCTCACCGTTTTGCCTGACAGGCCAACAGTCCCGAGGTTTACCACAGCACCCTGTGTGCTTAATTCATCAGGCAGCGGAGGACTCATCTTTCAGAGCAGAGGAGCAGAGCACTGGTAAATTGCTTAAATTACAGTCATGTAGACAAGAGGAGAGAGTTGAATGAATTTTCCACCATGCTGTTGTGCAGGCCCAGCTCCTTTTTGGAGACAAGAAGCATTTTAAAGGCTTATGCAAAAATGTAGCCCGAGAGCAGTTATCCAGACCGTTTAGCCCCCCATTATTTGTGACTGATGAATCAATAGTAAAGCAATCGGCAGAAAATGCACAATGCCAGATTTTTAAAGCGTTTCATATCCTATTAGTTTCATCCAAAACATCATTTCATAGGTCAACCACAGGGTGATGTTATTAAGCCGACGCTCAGGACTGAGAGACAGCATTTCATAGTAATCACTGGCTTGAAATATTTGGATTTCTTCCTCCAATTAGTGCTAGGTTAATTTATATCTCAAAGCCACAGATGTTATGACTTTAGGGTTAATCAACATAAATTTGTCCACTTAACGCCTATATTGAACAACCCCCAACCATCCGTGACGTCACCCATTGCTTTAATAAGGACCATTTATGAAACCAGGAGTTTGACTCACTTGGGGCTGCTATTCTTCATGCTGGAGCCAGCAGAAACCATGGGGGGAACAGCTTTTCACCTCCATCATCTTCAACACACCCACTGATGCATACGATCTATGCTGGCTATCAGAGAATAACGCGGCCATACGAAGGAGGTAAACACAGTCTATTCGTCCGATTAATGCACTCTCACCTCTGTGAGGCTCCCATGTCAGCCAAATGGACACGCCCAAGTTCATTCGTTTCCTGAAAATGTTATTAATAATGGGATTGTTTGCAAATTGAACACCAGATTCCTAGTTGGCACGGGAAACTTTAGCTGTTGAAGCCGGTGTGAGTTGTGAAAAAATAAAATATTGAATGAGTATTTCATGATTTAAAATTATATTTTTTGACTGGGTGTGTATTGGAGAAAGTGTAGCACCTAGCAGATCTCACTGGTGTTACAAGTCACTTCTGAATTGGCACCATTTTTCAGACTGGATGACTAAATCCATCTTTTATATACTGTCTTTGCTACTGAACAAGAGATAGATAGATAGATAGATAGATAGATAGATAGATAGATAGATAGATAGATAGATAGATAGATAGATAGATAGATAGATAGATAGATAGATAGATAGATAGATAGATAGATAGATAGATAGATAGATAGATAGATAGATAGATAGATAGATAGATAGATAGATAGATAGATAGATAGATAGATAGATAGATAGATAGATAGATAGATAGATAGATAGATAGATAGATAGATAGATGGGACTACTCTGCACCGGTTTGACATGTGAATTTGTGATGTAAAGCAATGTATGTTTGTCCTCTCCCAGAAAGCATCTGCATACTAAGGCTACAAATCTACACCCGATGCCACTGCAGTGAAACCTGTGCACTCTAATGGCCTGAAAAGTAGAGGAAGCAAAAGACATTTCCACAAACAATTTCCCAAAGACTCATGTAATACTGTGCTATCGATCAGCCAGTCCGACATTACCACTTCGCCTTGGCTCTGCCCTCGCAAAGCTACAGATCAATAGCGCAGAGGAACCAGATAAAGATAGCCCAAACTATCACATTACTGAACTGATGACAGTCTAAAAATGCTGTGAGGGGGCAATCCCTGTGGCTGAAATAAAGGGGAAAAGAAACCTCATCCCTCACTGAGCCACAAAGAAAAGGGGAACCGACTCGGCGCTGTCTGTCTTGGATCTTTGTCTGTGTTGGAGCTTGTTCGGAGAGAAATCAAAAGTGGGGTGCAGATTCATCATGTTTGATTAAATCCACTAATAAGATTCATTCAAAGGAAAATTGTCTGGGTTACGTAATGCGTCATTTAAAAAAAATATAAGCTGCTTTGTAGCGAGAAAACCTTGAACAAAAATTGCCTTTATAGCTCGAAAAGACTTCCTCTCATTAGACGTTAACTCTTGTGCTGGAGACCAATTCCTCTGCATCTCATTTGTATGTGGGACAAATTGAGAAGGGAGATTTCAGCAAAGGCAACCTCTTGACTCTGTAATGAATGAGAAGGGAAATTAAAAAAAGGCACAATCATTGGGTATGTGGCTTTCCCTGTTCCTGGATGTTAACTATGCGCAGACTGAATTCCTGTGACAGCCCTTCTCAATCAGAGTCTCAACTGATCAGTCAAATGTGCTCAGAGGCATAAGATGGCATAATTAGAGCGGAAGAGTGAGTTGAGTGGGGAGGCTGTAGCAGGTCCATCTTTATCTCTGGCTGTGGGACGGAGCATCAGGTTCAACCCCGGTTACATCCAGACTTTCTCTGGGTCTCTGAAGAGTTCTCACAGGGAGCGAACTGCTGAGTGGAGAAAAAGAGCAGGGGCATGATTCGCAGTCGGCGCGGGGCTTCATGGCTCCGATGAAAACGATAAGGTAGAGCAGCTTTGAGAAAATCTCATCATTAGTCCTCTCACAGGCCAGGATTTAATTATCTACACATCCAAATCGTCTGCTTCCCCCTTCTCAGCAGATTATTCTGCTCCTGAAGGATAATAACCATCATGCCTTTCGCCTCCTTCCTTGCCTGCATGGTAAAACAGCAAAATAAGGATGCCCTCTGTGTGTGTGCGTGTGTGTGTGTGTGTGTGTGTGCGTGCGTGTGTGCGTGTGTGCGTGTATGTGTGTGTGTGGATCCCCACACTCTCGTCTTGTTTCATTTGCAGTGATAGGAGGATGGTTAGATTGGTTTAGTGATGAATAGGTGTATGTGTGTGTGTCTGTGAGCGTGTGTCTGTGAGTGTGAGGGTGTGCGTGCGCATGCACAGCACGCGTGTCTATCCCTGTGCTCGTGTGCTGGAAAGACCCAGAAATAGGTTCATGTAAAATTAATCTTCAGACAGAAAATTGACCCAGATGTGGCGGAATCTCATTGTGCCTAACTACATCAAATGGACGCCATGACAAAGACAAAGTGTTAACAGTGACAAGAGGAGCTAAACAAGGCGTGCTGATTAAGAGCTAACCAAAAAAGAAAAGGAGGAAAAAAAGGAAAAAGGAGGACAGAAGGAAGGGTGGAAGAGAGGGAGGGAAGGAGAGGAGAGCATCGGTGCTGAGCTGAAGTGAGCAGAAGAGGAAAGTTAAGACAGAGAGCTCACACCTCCTCTGAGAGCATTTTAATGCAGCTGCCTTATGTCTTAATGTTGATCACACTCACTCTGGTGGGACCTCATTAGCTCAAGGCAATGGAATGTGCTCAGCCATCTATTGCCTAGTGAGAAAATACGCAAGTCGTGGTGTAATAACATTCACTCATGGCTAAGACTATAAATTCTATGTTTTTCACACCAGCAGCCGTGGTTGCCGCTCAGTGGCAGAGTGAGAAGGGACGGGAGGATTTGTTTCTCACACAACTAAATGCCCGCTCTTATTTTCCCTCTTTATGCTAGTTGTGATGATATTCCACTCACCAAATAATAACTGCACCATAAATGTACCTAATGCTGAGCAGACAACCAGGGCTGGGCAAGCAAACCTAAAATGGCCGCCTGGGCTGATTTCAGTGCCACACTGTGACTAATTGTCACTCCAGATGAAAGGACCCAGGTGTAGATTAACATGGGAGGGGACCTCTGGGCACCTGGACTTCTATCTGTCTATCTATGGAAATCCTTCTGACTGACTGACTGACTGACAGGTAGATGCAGGAGTAGAGAGACAGACATTTAGATGACCACTATTCAAACCAGGGACCCCTTTATGAGGCAAAAGTGCTATTCATTAAGTCACCAAGTAATTGCACTTTGTCAAATTAGCAAAAATAAATTAACACTGAATCGGGGATCAATCAGGGACTTATTCTTGCCTTCTACGTCACAGTCATGAATAATCGTGTTATTTGATGATTTCACTTATGATCTGTAATAATCTGCACTGAGCTCATTTTTACATTTGTAGAGTAACGTTCTGCATGTTGTGTTTTATTTATTTATTTATCTATTTTGCCTCAGTGTAGTCTCAGTGTTGTGTTAGGATAAAAATAAAGCAGAACGCAGAACAGACCAAACTGTTTGCACCTGCAGCTCTTTGTTGATTTCTGTTCAAAGAAGAATTGCATAAAGTGGTACTGCCGCTCTCTTTTGCTCTCTTTCTGTAAATATTTGTGTTCTTGGCACATCCATGTTGATAACTACTCATCTATCAAAGCATACACCTTGCAACTGTAAAATCCACATTATTGATCCGCAGTGCAAATGGGACTGTAAAAACATTAAAAAAGTGAGAAAATATTTGTGTGAATCTAAGAAAAAAATTCATGTCCACAACCAAAGCCTAAGCCAAATTGTCTAAAACATTTAATTTGGTGGTAAATCGAGTGCATATGGTGTGTCATCAAAGAAATCTCCTTGCACAGCAAAAGTAAGCAAAACCACCAAGACAGACAAGAAAAACAACTTGTTGTTTTTGGTGTTGTTTGAACCAGAACACCTGTCTCTTAGCCATGGGCTCATAATTTTACTGCAAAACCTCTTTTTTTTCACTCAATCTCCAAACAAGTTTGTCTAACCTCGGGGTTCGTTTTAAACTTGTATAATGCAGTTAAGTTAATGAGTGTGATGCAATGTTGTTTTTGCTGATGGGAATAATGGCCAAAATCACAAAATTAGAATAAACTTGTTTGAAAACAGGAACGCTCATTTAAAGGCGTCGTAGAATTGCTGAATGGAGAGCGAGTGTTAACATAGAAGCTATAGAACTTACATAAGTCTGTGAGAATGAAGAGATTGTGATGATTTTCGACCTGCGTACATCTTTGGCTGATAATAGACTGTTGTTATTCAACAAATTTGTTTAACAATTTTTTCATTCCAGGTCCCATTAATAGAATTGACTTTCCGTCATATGGCATCAGTGTGGGCTCGATGTGGTGTATTTCTCCAGAAAGGTGCATGAAAAGACTTCCAATGATGCTGCACATGGTGACGCATTCACACACACACACACACGCACACTCACACCTAAACGTCGTGATCACAGGCTGATTGTCGGTAGACGCCGCTTCCTCGAGGTGTCTGTCATTACTCATCCAAACCCACGTCATTAGGAGCCGAGCCACGGGTTGCCTTGCCCCCCACCCCCGCCCATCCTAACTCCGTCAGAGGAGCGGTGATGGCCAGCAGAGTGATGGAGGGTACCGCAGGACCCCGACCCAAACGGAGACCAATGGTGTGCTGAGTAGTTTGCTGGAGGCTATGAGCTGCATGGTTATGATTCAGCCGTTACATCGCCATCATTGTCATGCGCAGCAAAGTTTGCAGAGGTTTGGCATTGGTAAACATCAGTGTTTTGATTTTTGTGAAAGTCAAAGTGACTATGAATGGCCTGGAGCCAGAAAAAAAAGGATTTTTTAATGAATTACTATTAATGATAACCTCTAGTAAAGCTGGGTTTAAGACAGCTTAAATAGAAAATGTGTTAAATGTCACCTGCAGCTACTGGGGTGCTGAATTAACATCCTCAGTGTGTTTTTGAAGAATTTCCGTGTAAGTTTGTGAGTCTTTGCTCTAGCACACTTTGAAATGTTAGCGTGTGACCGTCTGAAGTTTTACCCCATCAATGACCTGGTATCTGTAGAATAATCCAGTATGATGTTCCCACAATCTTCCCCATCACTTCACTTTCTCTTTGTATCCGAACGGATGAAGGCAGGGCACACAGCCTGGACAGGTTGCTAGTCCATTTATTCACACAAATTTCAAGTCTCCAATCGACTTAAACACACGTTTCTACCATAGAAAAACCCTCAGACCCACAGATTAAAAAGGAAGTCGCACAGTCTGACCACCACAGGCAACAGTGCTATCCAACACGGTGCTCTCCCCTGTCGGTCCCAGCTTGGTAGAACCCAATCAATGCCAATCAATGGGAATCCAAGAGCCAACAACTGCTCTGCGCCTACACCTACCCCCCCTCCCATTTCACTGGGAAGAGACCATTTTAACTGTATCAAACCACTTAGTTCTTACCTTTTACTTAAGAATCAGCAATTGCAGCATTCTGTTTGACATTGCTATTGTTTGTTATACAACAGAGCAACCATTTATCTTTATTTGTGTAGTAACCTTCAAAAATACAAAGTACTCATCAACAAGTTTTTATCTCCGGGGTGGTCATTAAATATTGCCCCCCCTCCACCTTTTTTAGGAAGTCTGGCATTTTGTGAATCTGCTCCAGTGCGACTATTATCACCTGTGGCTCAAAGCAATAATTTATCATCTTCTGTCCAGCAGCACCTGTGATATTAGGAGCCGCATTAACATTAAGACCAACAGTGAGGGAGGCACTGGCAAAACAGCGAGAGCCGTCTCTGTCTCAAGATGCAATGTGTAATTATGTAGCTTTCCAGGGTTTTTTTCTTGTTGTTTTTCCAGAGTTAAGCACCCTGCTCCCACTCTCAGTCCCTGCATTATATTAAGCATGCAGATGCAGGTGTGGCACTCACCCACTTGTAACTCTCAGCGCAATTTCAGTATTCTGCAACATAACGCCGAAGCCCTGTGGATCCACGAGAGACTCTGTTCCCGCGCCACCAAGGAGGCTGCTGCCTCGCAGAGATATGCCAAAGGTCAACCGAGGTCGGCTGCAGGTGCGGCCGGACAGGGATCCAGATCCGCTCTCATACTTCACTCTACTTCTCTCGGTAATACCACATAAGCTTCCCAGGGGAGGCAGGCGCAGCCCCTCCGCACGCCGCGCCGCCCAGCCATCTCAGCCTTTTTATCGCGGGTGGGTGAAGGAGAGGACACAGGCGATCTATACACACACACACAAACATGCTCGCTGTGCAATTCGATACAGTCCTCCGCCATGGTGTATTCGGTGGGGGTCGGGAGGTCAGCCACGGCTCGCTCTCCTGTGATGGAGGCTGCGGCATCGGACCGTTCACAGCTCAATGTGACCTTCTGTGCGGTAAACATTTATTGAGAGCTGTCAAACCTCATTCATCCCTCTGTGCGCCTCGCTGTATTTAATAAAGTATTGGCGGACAAAAAAAACAAAAAAAAAACACGGGAACTGATTGACTGCCGCAGGTGATGTGGAAACTGGTACTGCTCGTCTGCTGTGCTGTCAGAACGGACATTTCTGTTTTGGTTGCTCCTCTTGTGGAAACGCCGGCGTCACGGTGAACCACATGCATTTGCAGATGTAAAGCCAAGTCTTAACACCTTTGACTTCCCTTCATACATGTGAGAGCATTGACAGATAACACATTAAAAAATATCTGCTATTGAAAATTTGTATAGGTGACCTGGTTGGTTTGTAAATGCATTTAGGTCGACTGGAGACTCTAAATTTCCCATAGGTATGAGTGTGACAGTGAATACTGTGTGTGTGTGTTGCCTGTGATGGACTGTTGACCTGTCCAAGGTCTACTCCCTAACTTCACCTGATGTGCACTGGGACAGGCTCCAGAAGACCCTCACGACACCATTAAGGTACGAAGCTGGCGGATGGATGAATGGAAATTCACATACAGATGTGCAGATTTACAGCTCCCAACACACATTTGCAAACGCCATCTGGACGGACAGCTCTGTTGGCCTTCCTCCCTGGCAGATTTTCGTTTTAGTTGAATTTATTTACTTTACTTCTTTATTCCTCAGCAAGAATGGGAGAGTTATACCCCCATGCTCTTCGTCTTCTTGCCGATATGTTGCTAACAAGTCACAAGAGCCTGCTGTGAAAGTCCCAGTTGTCCAGATGGTCATTTTGCCTCTGAACTACCTTAGCTCATAATAGCAGGATGATCAGCGTTTTATATTTCAGTGCTATTGGAGGAAAACTCTTTATGAGTGTTGTCGAGACAAATGGCCAAGATATGTGGAGCATAATGCCAAACGGAGGCCATTTGGTCACTGACTTCACAGAAGAGAAACTGGGTGACTGTTATTGCTCAATATACTGAAGGGTTTAGACCTGGTCAGTTATGGCATTATTGGCACTTTCACTAGTCACACATTTCCTGGCATTTTATTCCCTTATTTTATCCCGATGCGCTTGGCTATTCTGCTTAGATTAAGAACAAAGATAAACAAAGCACGTACCACTTTTTGGCCATAGTTTTTGGCCATCGTGGTCCATCACAGGATTATGATGGATTGTGTACTCTCTCTCACACACACACACCAAGAGGCACTTTAGACAAACAAAATTACCAAAACATGCATGCATGCATTGAAATACCGAACAGCCCTGATATGAGGTGGACATCTCCATATATATTTGGCCCAATAATACTGGGGTGTTAAGATTCAGTTTTCGACAGCTGTGCATATTCCATCCAGGGTTGACTTCGCCGGAGCCACGAGGAAAGAAAAGAACCATCAAAGCAGCTGCAAAGTGGAAAGAAAATGATAAAAAAGAGAGCAGAAGGTTTGAGAATTCCAATCAGTCTGGTTTAATCCCTGATGAAGAAGTGAAAAATGAGAGCTTCTGTTAATACCAAGACACAGTGAAGTGGTGGAACAAAGATTTCTGACAAAACGGCAGAAAAATTGGCCGAGAAGCAAAGAAAAACTCAAAGGCAGCTTCAGCTGCAATTCAGCCTATGCCAAAAAAAAAAGGGCAGTAAGTGTTTCAAGACCCACAATAAAGAGGAACTAGGACAACAGAGGGCCTTTCAAATGTTTTCCTATCTTATTGATTTAATGTCATCTGCACTGTTGGCTTTTCTCTTGATGAAGGCCCAAATGAGCAAACTGCATGTGTCTCTGTCTGACTGCTACAGAAACTGTAGAGGCCCCCAGCTCAGAGCGGCTGGGCTGGAAACAGAGCACTTCTAAAGAGCAGCTTCAAATGTGATGTCTTTGAACCTGCAGTCACAGCCCGAAATGAAATAAATAAGAAACACGCTATAGAGCCATAAATAAATAAGACGTCTTTCGGACTCAGCTGTGTCACACTCTCGTTTTCATCATTAACCAGTGTGCATATTTGTGTGTGTGTTTTTGGGAAACGCACAGCATGTAGTCACTCTTTTTTTTTTTCATTTTCTGTCATGCACAGTGGAGGGAACTTACACCGGGGCCAGATCTCACACTTGAAAAAGATGCAACTTCAGTGAGGAAATAAAGGAGAATTTGACACCTCGACTGTTAGCTGTGACTGCTAGAGGTGTGTAAAAATGTGAGTTTCACCCCGAGTTGTGAAAATACGTGTCTATAGATGGATGAGTCACTGCGAAGGAGACAGACAGAGAAGAAGAGGAGAGGAGAAGAGAGGGGAAAAAGAGCAAACAGAGGGTAAGAGATTTTTTGTGCATTTGTCTTGATGTGAGTTGGACTCGCCGCTGAACCGCCTCCACTGGGGCTTTGACTCTGACATTCCTGTAATGCTACATGATGCACGTTGAGCTGGCGAATATGAGCCGGGATGTGATAACAACAAACACTTTAAAGCAGCATCGGGCTCAAGTACTCACAGAGGCTTTCTGATCATCAGTCAAAACGCCTTCGCGCCACTCTTTACACACACAGTTTCTACTCGCTCTGCTGTTCTACTGGAGTCTCTCCATAATCTCATTACCAGGGCTGCATGGTGAATCACCTAAGAGGGAGATATATGACATCCACTGCAACAGTCTAAAAGTGACAAATGTGAAATGACACTAACCAAAATTCAAAGCGGACGTGGTTCAGCTGCACTCAACATTTGGCCTGAAATAATAATAACGATACAAGCCTTTAATTTTTATGTTTTCTACCACAACTTCAGTTAACAGACCGTTTCAAAGTGCTCGGTGCTGTCAGTCACAGTCATCCCACTAAAAGACCACAGTTATTAGGCCAGTGTGCAGACCAATCACAACCAGCCATGTTTTTGCTCTTCACAGCGAGGATGTTGTTTAGCAGTAGAGACCCCAATGCGTTTCCTCTGGGACAACTGGAAGGAAGGGGGGTAAAAAGTGCACGCAGACAGAGGGAGCAGCTGGATCTCATGCTCTTTGTGGAAAATGAAAAATAAAGCCACAGCACCTGTCAGAGAGTTAGTTGTTTTGCCATTGTCATATTGTGCTCAATTTTCTTGGATGTGTAGCAAAACCTCTGATTTCCAGTCAATTTAAACATAACATAACCAACTTTAAACGCTCACCCAAGAACATGAAGCAGACAATGACGTTCTATATTTGCCTTATGGAGCACTGCTCATTTACACTGTACTGTATGGAGTTCAGCTGTTAATAACAGCAGGACCCGCCATGTCACATGCGATGTGACAGGCTCATGTAATTGGAAATCACACCAGAAGTAGAGAGACAAACACCATCTACAGCACTTTGTGAATGTTGAGGTTGTGAGAATGTGGCTCTCCATAGGGTTAGCATCTGAGCACCAGTCATCCATGTTAATGCCTATTTTGTATGGGAGTGCATGCTCTTCACAGTCACTTTAAAATATCGAGGCCTTATACATGGTTATATGTGGATAATTATTTCTTAATTTGTGAGACAGTATGATACATATTCATATTTCTGTAATTAAACTGGTAATTTATGCATGTGATAACAGGATGCCTGTGCTATATTAACATGAGCACTTTTCTGTAATTATACAGACCAATTAAAAATCAAGGTAGGATAGCATTTGCTTTTTTTGTTCTCCTGATCTTCATGCAAAATAGCAAGGTTAGAGCTTTAAATTGATAAAGTTGGTTGAGGATTATTTCTATAATCAGCCAGCTCTGTAGCTAATCACTACATTTACCTCCAGACTATGTGTATTCAAAGTACGGTGATGCGTTTTCCCTTGACTTTGTATTCAGTTTGGTCTTGCAGTGTTACAAAGGCTGTTGGTTGGGATTTAAAAAAGGGGTTTACAAACAACTATGTGTCAAGGTTGTGTTCACAGTTCGCTTTGGTTGCCTCCGGGTGGCGAAAAGAAAAGCAGTTATAGCAGGTTGAAAATAACAGAAGGTTGCCTTGGTTAAATTCTGATTAGATTCATAGGGAAAAAAAAGAGGTCAGCAATTGCTTGTTCCAAGCTGAAACTGTACTGAGTTGGACAAATCTCACACAAACCTATCCGCCCAACAATCCCTACACACACTGGTAACAGATTCATACTGCATACAGAAGCTGAGCAGCTTTTTAGGATGCAGTGTGTACACTGGAGCACAGATGAAATTATGCAGAGCTGCTTAACACTATCAGCCCATGAGGAAAGAAAATGCAGTGTCTACTCATAGCTGCAAAAAGTGTAAATTACAAGCACACAAACTGGAAACAATTTAAGACTGACGCTGAAAGGAAATTAAGGCAAAAAGCCTTCAGCATACAATCGCAGCAAATTGTTTCAAAATGTATTATTTTTCTCCACAGAACCAACAAAGAACTGGACACAGACGGATTCTCTTTGATAAAAAAAGCAATATTCTGATCTTAACCAGAAATGATACTAGATGATACTCTGAAGACATGGAAAAAGTTTTTTTTTTTGTTCGTTTTATTTCAATAAGCTGAATAAAGTCATATATGATACCCTCCACCACTGTACTGTCTCAGCTATTCCTCACCTGTCCACCCGGCTCTTCACACCTGTTGCCCGTCACCTCATCAGCCGTGCTAGCTGCAGCAGCTGCGCCTCATTAGCAGACAGCGTATTTAAGCCTTTAAGCCCCTTTCTCTGCGTCTTTGGGGACTGTCGAGCCGTGTGCTCTGCCTCTGTGTATATCACCCCGCTCTGTTGCCTTTACCTCGGCGCTCCTCACAATCCTCTCATGCCCCGTGTCTGTGCTCGACTCCTGTCCTCTCCTGTATCACTGACAGCACGTCAGGCTGCGGTTTCATACCGTGTTCTTTGATTCGCGCCTCAGTTCGATCTATTCTCCACTGTTGTGTCACAGCAGAGCAGCTTGACAAGCCTCTTGAGGGCAGAGCAACACGAAATAGGAAACAAAAAAAAAACAACACATAAACACACAATCGCCCATAGGAACAGGCTGGAGCCAATCAGGTCCGTTTCACAGCAGAGTTTGGGATTATAGCTGGATAAGAACAGGTGTAATCGTGTGTGTGTGTTAATTGCTGCAATCAATTTAAATTGCAGGTGCAGTTTGGGTCCTGTCATTTATTTGTTGTTACATCTCTGTATGTGAAGCCTGTGGGTTTTCTAATTGTCATATCATATATGAAATAAAGATTGATTTTATTGATACAGTGATTTGTAAGAAATTCAAAGACTTTACAAGACAGAAAATGAAAACTAAGAACTAATATCTGGCAATTCTGTGTGGATTGATTGTATTAACTGCAAGTTGCATGCATTTTTTATAAACCTCCTACTTGAAAGTGTCTGCTTTAACGCTTAAAGGCTGTTACAATTCAGGAGTCTCAGGTTGGAGAGTTAAGTTTCCTATGTGCCAAATAAAAAGCGTAATTTCTAACATCACATAGTTTAGAAGTCTGTACTGACCTGATATTCAGCAAACACAAGTGTGATGCAAAAGCTTGAAAGCTCCATAGGTGACACTCACTGCAAACTGAATTCTTAATGAAGTGGAAGCCATTTTAAGGGTTTTCTTGCTCTGCTTTTATTTCCTTCCTGCAAAAATCACCTAAGACACACATGAGGCAGATTAAATCACATACATTTCCTTTTGCACATGTATGTGCGAAAAGAGCACTGATAAGAGCATCAGAAATGCAACGTGTTACTATCTTAAAGGTTCACGGCCGTCAATATGATGCAGTAAGACGGCTAAGATGTTGTCCGACCACTGACAGAAATTCACTACCAGCTTCTAAAGTTTCATAACAAAGCCCGAGCAAGTCACAGCATCGACATGTGGTCACAGGTCTGTGACCTTACAACACTCAATTTCCCACATCAGTCTGAGACACAACCCTCTGACCCAACCATTTAATATTCATCACCCCCACTGCTGTCTCAGTAAAAACACCCGCTCAGTCAAATAAACAATTCTAGCCTGATAAGACTGCTTTAACATCAAAGCCGGTGTTGCCTGAGCCATTTAAGTTATCGGCCTGGCCCGCAGTAAAAACTGATTTGTACACATTTTCTGAGTTATATATTTATTTACTTTGTCTGTCTTTTTCTTTAGTCAGGACTTATGAAAAATTCATCCTGCGTGGCTGCTGCTGGAGGGAGGAATAGAAGTAGCATGGACGATGTCAGAGAAATCATTTTTAGTTGTGGTTGCGTGCACATCGTGGTCACAAAACCTTTCATATTTTATTAGCCTTTGCAACGGATTTATATAAGCCAAAAATAAGATGGAGAATTGAAATATTCCCCCGTCTGGTTCAGCATCTACTGTGGCCTCATTGCATTTTCAAGTTAGTTGTTTGGCAAGAAAGCTCAAAACAGTGAGTTATTTTCTATTTTATTTTGTGATCTAACTTACAGCTAATTGCATTAGTTACATCAGTTACTATCATTTTCACAATGCATAAATCCTTGAATTAGACAAATCCTTACCATTCTGAAAGACTACCTTAGCATTTACCTGCCATTTCTGATATGATTAATCATGATTTGTTATGTTTCTAGAGAGCTGCCGAGCGGCTCACATACAATGACAGTTAATGTCTCACTCTTATGTCACCAGCAAACCCCAGTATGGCCAGCTGTCACTCTGGCTTATGTTTAACTTTATAGCGGGGACATTCATTTTGGACTCTTAAATTGTCGTCACAGCTATTTGGAGCTCGTCCCATGTGAACGGCTGAGAACCTACAGTCTTTTTCCGCTTCTGTGTTAGCTTTTCCACCCTCCAAGTTGCTCACCGAAAGTGTGTTCAGTTCATTAGCTGCTACTCAAAGTGTAAAAAGTTAAATGCTGAGGGAATAACTCAAAAGTCAGGCAAGCTTTTTTTTAACAGTTTCCTCAACTCAGAGGTCTCCTTCTCTGGACTTTGGGAGATGAACATTAAGAGGACAGGGTTTAGAGGTGTTCTAGTGAATAATTCAAAGTGAAAAAGCGAGGGGAACCGTATAACCTCAAAGTGTTCAATATTTAATAAATATTAAATACAGAATAAGCCAAAAGAAGAAGCTTTGCTCTCTATACTATTTATTATAGACTTTCATTTCAGTATCCTTTCAAACATGATAATGTTCATTTAAAATGTGCCTTTCAAAAGTTTTATTTAATTGCAATGTTGCATTTCTCATTGTAATGTCATAGCGATGTTGTTACTGCCCTCTTGCCTTTCCTACATCTCTCTTAACTGCCACCAGATTTAGCCACTTAGCTCCTCTTAGCCTCTGTAAACTCCCATTAGCTCCTGTTAGCAAGAGCAACGTGTCCACAAAGTGATTTCAAGGCTGAATCTGCGAATCCTCTCCCACTTTTCTCTCCTCCTCACTTCATATCCTCCCTGCTCCACTTCCTACGTACTGTCCTGCTTTCTGTGATATGCAGAGCTATGACAGGTCTCAGAGCAGAGCACCTTGTCTGAACATGACTATATAGGAAACGCATCTGATTCAAGTCAGTAAGTGGGTCTGGGATTTGCTGATCTGTCACTCTTTGAATTCAGAACATGTCTGGCTGGTGCCTTTTCCCTGCCTCAGTGTCTCTGTAACTCACGAAACAGAAGTGACAGACACAAAGAAACGTGGCAAGTCTACAAGCTAAAAGCCAGGCTAACGCACGTCTCGCACAGTAAAAATAAACAACACGCTTTGTTTTTCTTGTTCATGCACCTACAAATTCTTTGGCTCATTAATGGTGGCAGAAGCAGTTTACAGTGGTATGGAACATGAGGCACAACATAGGAGGAATTAATTTAGACTTTTCAGTCTTGTAATCCATCCATCATCTTGACCTGCTTTGTGGCCAATGGTGTCTCGGGGCTTTGAGTGAACCTTTCTGTAGCATACGGGGCGAAGGCAGGGAATAGACCCTGGACAGGTCACCAGTCCATCACAGGACACACAACATTCAATCACACACTCATATGTGGGCTGGGGGACATTTAGAGTCAATCCAGATTACGTAGACTGGGCCCTGGACTGACAAGGGGTTACAGGGTCACCAGAGCGTAGCCTGCTGTGTGGTAGGCTTAAAAACAGTCTGGAACTGACTTTTTTTCTGCTCTTATTTGCCTTTTTTTTTCTTTTTTTTTGCAAAAAATGATGGAATCAGATCATCTATCTGTAGAAATGACTGTGGCTATCTGGTGCAATATACAACCCTTTATTTAACACTATCAACTGCACGAGGACATATCTGGGTTTTTAGCCACCGAGAGTTACACTGTGGTTGCCAGCTAGTGTACTGTGGCTTTTCGGGCATATTTGCTCAAATTACTGCACTACAAGCACCATGAAACAATCAGTTACAAATTGTTATATTGCAGACCAAACAGCCAAAGAATCAACCAAAGCTCTGTAAAACTGAGCAAAGCTGTGGATTTGGGTATCATCACTCTGCAGGTTTCATAATTTTACATATTTTATATGACTGTTGTTTAAATTCACCAACAGCTTCAGTAGCTTTTCTCAAGTTAAGTAGCTTGCAGCACCAGAATCATTTCCTCTCCACTTCTAACAGCTCTGCACACCTGATTTGGGGCATTTTGGCCCAAATGTTTGCCCTCTCACAGACTGTAGGAGTCAAATCAGTCAACTGTGATCTTCACTGGGATCTCAGATTTAAGCCCAAGATTTGGCCAGTCCACTCAAGGACGTTTAGGGATTTTTCTCGGATTGCATTCCAGCATTGTCTGGGCTCATGTTTCCCTGGAACACTTCTTCAAATGTATTTGTGAATTTGGACCTGTTCAGTGTTTCCTCCCAGTCATGTCCTCCCTGCTGCTGGGAATTACAGTCCAAACTGTTCCACTTTGCAGTGAAGGGCTAGTTTATGCTTTTGTGTGGATGAAGAGAAGCTCTAGATTGCATCTGAATACATTTCTTGGAGTCCCATTTGGTAAACTCCATGTGGTCTCTCACACCTTTATACTGTGCGACTTTCTCTAACATAATTCACCCGAATCAGTCAAGACTCTTTCACTGCAGAGAAAATACACAACACAGCACAATCTCCCCTTGAGCGTCAGGTGAATTTGGGCAGCTCAGCTGTACTATGCAACAACAGGAAACTCATTTGAATATTTGTGCCTGCATTTATATGCCACATGAATATACTCTCTCATGGAGTTTAGAAGAGACGTGCTTAGATTGGTTCCCAGTATTAAATTTAGCACAAGCATAGGGAGCTATAACGGGCACCTATGCATTAATCTAAATCAGGCTTATTGAATAAAAATCAATGGACTGCATGTGCGTGCCAATCAAGCTGAGGGAAACAGCATGTATTGGAGTTCATCTCTGGCAGATTGATTTTAATTCATTGAACATGATTTAGAGAGGCACATAGCTATTCATAAATTGATTGGTTGGCTATGTCTTATCGACTGCCCTAATGACTGGCTGAAAGCAAAGCAGAAAACTACTGCTGTGTAAACATAGGGGCAACTTCTTCCAGTGTGTTTAGTTTTCCTGGACCAGGGATCGTGACTCTGTCAAGCTCGGCAACGTCAGGACTACGTCTCAGCTCTTTGATGACAGTGACATGGTTCTGCTGGCCTCATCAGCCCGTTACCTCCAGCATGCCTGCTAGGGGTTGCCAAGCGTGGAGCAGGTAAGATGACTGTGTCCACTTTTAAGGTCATGGGGCTGTGCTGGAAGACAGCCTGTTGACACCTCACATTCCTGCTCGAGGGAGTCCATGTATTGAGTATGTCGTCGATGAGTGAGGGTGAGGTAATTAGTGAGGTAACGGACGCTGAAGCAGGATTTCAAAGTGGAGAAGGTAAAAATATTTCACTGCAATGATCAACGGGACATTTTTCTAGGGATTTGAAGCAAACTAAATGAAAATACGGGCAGAATTAATAAAGATCGGTGCCAGATTCTCATTCAGTAATCTTTGATGTGTGTTCTGAATGAAAAAAGGGAGAGAGCACAAGAGACAGAGCGAGGCAGAGAGGGGGAGAGGTTGTCTGGTGACTGTGGAGGGAAAGCCTCCAAGGCAAAGCTGCTTGCCGTTTCTTGGACTTCAAACAGCCTTGGCTTATCTTTGATGCATGTTTGAGGTCAATGCCGAGCTGTGAGAGGAATCCTCTGCCACACAACTTTAAGGCAAGTGTTAGGAATCCTCTGCAGAGGACAGCAAACTTGTCTTTGTCAAATATGTAGCCGATCCAGTGCAAGTGAGGCACACACGACAAATGAATATTTCCATCACGTTTGCTGCTGGCCGTTTACGTACTGAATATCAATTATTCAACGTAGTTGTAATATGCGCATACACAGAGCCACAACCTGAATTGTACGCTTGACGTTGGCATGCAGAGGTGTTCAACCTTCAACCCTAACCCTGAACCCATGACTTTTTGTACCTTCGCCTTAAGGAGGCAGAAAACACCTTTACCCTATGCTAGTCTTGTAAAGACTCTTCCAGAGAATGATTTAGTCTACCACTATGGAGACCTCTGCTCTGCTGCAAGCCTCGCCTCACCAACTTTCACCAGTTTCTACCACTACTTGTTTGCTCTCAACGCACAGACAGTCCACTCGACCTCTCACTGTCCCACTGAGCTCCTCAAATAGGTTTCTAAACCTCTGAGCTGAATAAGCGCTCTGCAGTTACAACTGTGACAGGGATGGCTAAAGACCGCCGAGAGGCCTCACACACTGCGCAGAAGGCAGAGGCTCGTAACGGAAGTCACAGCTGGTGGATCCACCTTGAGACCCAGCATGCACCTGTCAGTCACGCACAGCACCGTGGGTGTGTTTGGGTGAGGGTCACTTGGCCTGTTCACCAGCTGCTGCATTTCATTTATGAAATAAGGCACAACCTTTTAATCTTGGGCAAGGTGTAGTGACACAAACCTTAAGTGTAACCTGTATTACGTTTTATGAATGAAGATGCCATTGGGTCTCAGAGATATTTAACATATGGACGCTCACCCGATGCCAGCTGGACAGAAAATCTTTGAGGTCTGTTTTTCCTTTGTTTTAATGGCAGAAAACTGCTGTGATATGTGTACTAAAGTCCACCAGTCTAGTTATTCACTATTATGTCAAATTATTTAAAAATGGGGACCCTGAGGTCATGGCAAGAACATAAACTCCCCGCCCATTCCCCATTCTTCCATCTCTTTGGCCTCTGTTCCAGTCCACGAGGACTTGTCTGTTTGTAATTTACACAAGAAAGAGATGTGTGATCAAAGGGGATACGGAGAACAAATAACTCAAAAACAACCCAGGGTTTTCTCACTTGTTTTCTAGCCCTGTCCCAAAAGCTTTACCCGGCAGTGACAAGGTTGCTTTTTGGATGAGGTGACATGTCTGAGGATAGCATCACACCTTTAAGGTGAGCCTATCAGCTCCCTGGAACAGGCTTCCTAACAGACCGGCTCCCCTGGGGCTCCCGCTCCACCGTCTCAGGGTTGAGAGTGTGAGTCATGCTTCTCCAGAGATAGCACTGGTGCAGCACCCACAAGAGTGTGGCTCTGCCAGAACGAGACCAGATACATATTTAGAAAGAGGAATGAAGACTATAACACACAAAATTGGAGAGGGTGCCAAAAAGGGAATTTAAAGTGATAGAAGTGTAGCTACAGTCCAAAAACACTGCACTTCATCTTTGATATATCACAGTTTGTTGACCAAAGGTGTTATGTTTATCATAGTTGTAAAAAAGTCAGATGTTTTTACTCATTTCATTTCGTATTTTGAGAAACTATGTGGCAGCAGTATAGAAATATTGCTACCACAGGAGTGTATCTACAGAAAAAGTTTGATCCTAACAAATCCTGTCGATGGGGGTAGTTACCCTTGAAATCATTACATAAGGTCTTATTTTATACACAGCACAAACTGGTAAAACAACTACTCGTTGTTTTCGGGAAATGATACCAAGACAGGAGTAAATTTTGCATTTTACTGGGGATGTTTTTGGCTGGGATTCAATTAACTTTGATAAAAACTTGTTGACAATAAAAAAAAAGCCTGCCAACAAATGTTGCAATACAACTTACAGACAACTATTATCACCACTTCAACAACATTTGCAACAACATGAAATATCCCAAGCAGAAAAGCTTTCCTTTAAATATTTCAGTGATGATTTCAACCATATTGCACAATCCCAACATGATGTATGTAGGGTATCTATCTTTCTTTTGAGAGAAAAGTCCATATTTACTGTTGCAATACCACTGTGGTGGAAACGGCTTAAAACTCAACGGCTCTTGGGACTGGCTCCTCTGGGATTCTGCTCGCTGAAGTGTGGATAAGTGTTCATGTTGGGTTACCACAGTTCATGTAAAAAGGGCTAAAACGCTGAGGCCTACTGCAGCGGGGCAGCACAGTGGTCCAATAGAGAAATAGGAAGAAGAGATTCGGCGAGCGCTGCCTGGCACGTCGACAGTGGGACAGATGGCCGTGAGGGTCCATATGGGGTGGAGAGTGTGTCCAAGCGTTCTACTGGCATTGTGTGTCTACATGAAAGCATGTGCGTGTTCTCCTGCGTGTGCGTGTATGAATCTAGGTGATTTAATGTACCATATGTGCACCTATGGATTGTGTATCTTGTGCGCCGAGCCCATACAGACAACTCTGTCTTTTTGTGTGTGTCCATGTGGGAACAGAATAAGCAACTTTTTTTGATATTACACCAGCTCAAGCATTACCACCACCACAGGGCAAGCTGACCCTCAGCATGTGTGGCTCGTCTGCAGGAGAAGGGCCAAGTACACGACATTACTAACGTCAGTGGGTCAGCAGTAGTGCACAACCACGCATGGCCCACCGACCTGGCCCAGCAGCATGCGCAAACACATAAGCACGAATTTCAGATTCGGGCGTGACCCAGGAGGACACACAAGGCCTGTTGTAAAAACCAATATGAAGAAGTAAGAACAAAAGCAAGACGACAGTGGATTTCTCCAGCTGAAGAAAACTACACATGGAAAGAGCCCAGGTGTCAGCATAAAGTAATATTTATGAACCCATTTGCCCTGATGCTTTTACGATACATGAAAAATGTCTGCTTCAGGTATGAGCATCAGCTTGAAAGGCACCTACTATAATTTAATTTAAGTGAGCGTTCTTTCGGTGTGTGCCTCCACACATTTTCCCTGTCTACTTGCTGTATCTAATCCTAGGATCAGTGCCAGGGTGCGGTATTAGGCAGAGGAATGTGGACTTTGTGAGAATTAGGTCCGGTACATGACAAACGAGCATGGACAGTCAGTGCTCCCAGACGCTCATGATCATGTCTGATGCAGTCATTTAGGATAAACAGAAGCTCGGGGACAAATGAGCTTAGTCCCTTTCCTGAAAGGAGCTTTGGAATGAGTGCATAATGAAATGTATAATTTATTTATTCTGAGATGCTGGAGGGCCCCATGAAATAAACATGAGAGAGAAAGAGAGCAAAAGAGAAGCAGAGTGAGACAGATAGAAAAGGGAGCGAGGAGGGAGGGCTATGTGTGATACTGTAGGGGAGAAAGTGAAAACTAATAAGAGAGAGAAAGAACGAATGAAAGAACAGAAAATACACCCTCCATGCCTGCCAACAAACACATGTAGGAAGTAAGATTTCTCTGCAGCGGTTTAGTCAGTGAACTATGTGCAGTTGTGTGTGTGTGTGTGTGTGTGTGTGTGTGTGTGTGTGTGTGTGTGTGTGTGTGTGTGTGTGTGTGTGTCTGTGTGTGTGTGTGTGTGTGTGTGTGTGTGTGTGTGTGTGTGTGTTTGATGTTTGTTTACACTGTTTGGAATAATTTCATAATCATTATGCATTAATTTAGGTCCAGTCAGGGTGATTTAATCAGGTTACAAAATGCAAACAGATGTATGATCTAAAATTAGCTATGGCATATTAATGTGCTAAGTGTGTTCCATTCCATTGTTTTCAATACACAATATTTGTTTTCTTCACATTTTCAAGTCTCTCCTACATGTATTCATGTTGCTTGTCATACAAAGCTGGGCTTAATGTTAACATAACGTGCTGACCACCTCAGATACAACAATGTGTTGACCTGAAGGCATAACATTCTTAGATGTAGTGATGCTTTGTGATGAATGCTAACATGCTAACCACCTCAGATACGTGCTGACCTGAAAGCATAACATTCTTTTATGTAGTGCTGCTTTGTGATGAATGCTAACATAACATGCTAACCACCTCAGATACAACGTGTTGACCTTAAACAAACATAGCATTCTCAGATATAGTGATGCTTTGTGATGAATGCTAACATAATGTGCTAACCACCTTAGACCTGAAACCAAACGCACACAGTGATGCTTTGAGGTGAATGCTAACATGCTTACATTTTCACTATCATAATGTTACCATGATTTTGATTAACAGGTTTATTTCTTGCTTTGTGGCAAACATTATCAGTAGTTTATCATAGGTTACCATCATTCATGCAGTAACTATGTTTTGGTACTGTATTTTCAAGAGCTTCCTATTTAATTTCAGCTTGCCATAAGCAATTCAGTTGCTGCAATTTTTTTGCCTCATGCATATGTTTTACTGTGTTGCTTCATCTTCCCAGATTCCCAGAGCCCAGCTCTCAGTCAGGAAAGATTGCACGAAAACTAGGATGGGCACAGAGTTTGTGCCTGACCTACATGCTTTTAATGGTCTACTGAGGCTTCCTGCATAAAGAACATGACCACAGCTCTGGCTATCACCTGCAGCTTCTGATTTATCCATACTGACTGGCACACACTATACTTTCCAGTTGTGTCCTATGTGGTTGGTCCCTGCTGCACGACATGTCACTCGCAATGTGGCACATCGGTTAAAGGATGATTTATTCTCCTGGTCCTGGGGAGCAAGCACAGAAGGCTGCCTAACTTTTCAAACAACATCACAAACTATGTGAATAATGCAGTATTCCTCTCAGTTAACATAAGGACTGTGATTCAGTGGATACTGACTTTGTTGTGCTGCTATTGAATCACTGAGTAAGTGCAGCAGTAAAAATCGTATTGTCTTGAATCATTTTCAAAACTTTTGTAGATTGCACTAATGCCTTATGCCTGTAATATCAGGGTTATTATGATTACCACATCAACATCAATATGACTTGGAAACTTGTATTTCTCTGAAAGCCCCAGTGTTGCTCATGGCTTAATAATGCAGAAGTCCCTAAACAAATATAATTGCCTCACACCAGCTAGAAACTGCAGTCAAAGGAGATTAAAGCAAAATTTAAAGAATGTGATGTAATGCTATGCGAAGGGCATAGTTATTTTTAATCTTCTAAGAACCAACTCTGTAATTATACAACTATGGACATCTGGTCTTTAATCCATCTCATATAACATGAACGTGGCGTCATATATGTCAAGATACTGTGTCATTATTTTCCAGATGGCTGCATTATTTTGTACCAACAAATTCCAGAAAAAGCAACACCTTGGGTACATTAATTATGCATACCGAATGAAGCGAGGCATTGTAAAACTGCTGGAGGATGGATCTTACAGTGGAGTCGTGTCTTTCAGCAGACACAGCAGGCCGATTTACTTCATAGAATTTAGTGCTAATGTGATGGAGTTTGTATCACCAATTTAGCAATAGATTATAACATGCAGGTTGGGGTATGTGAGAGGGCGTGTCCACAATCCTGTCACATACCGTATTTTCAGGACTACGTGGCGCAACAATTTCAAACATTTATTTCATAAGTGGTATGGTGCCAAAATAAATGGTAAAAGATTATCCGATTGTGGTAGTTTTATGTCTTATCTTGCACACAGCAGTCTCACCGCTCGACATATTAACTCAGTGCTTCAGTCATCTGGTAACCATGGAAACCCATATTGTTAGCACTGACCATCTTAATTACACATAGTTAAATATAAAATGTTGATTTATCGGAATATGTTTTTTTGGAGAAAAATAATTGAAAGCAAAGGCAGTAAGGCTGCAGAAGCTACAGGGCTTGTGTGCTTTTATTCAATACAAGACCAACGTGCTGCCATGGTGGCTCGCTGAATAGTGCTGTCAACTCGCCACATGAAGATTCACATCTTGGTTGGACTGAGGGCCTTTCTGAGTCTACATGTTCTCTCCATGTCACCAGGTACTCTAGTTTCTTCCAATACACCAAAAAAACATCCAACAAGGCCAATTTGAGACTCTAAATTTCTCCCAAGTGTAGCCTTTCCAAGCTGTATTCCTCAGTTTTCCGAATGTGAACTGGAGACAGACACCAGAAGATGACCTGAAGCACTGTTGGGTACAAAATGGGTAAGATAATCAATGGATGGATGTGACTCATTTTTATTTATTAATTTTTTTTTTTAAATCTTGAGGCCTTAATTTAGTAATAAAGCCTTAATTTTGATGAATAATCCTGGAAAGACAGAATGGAGTTGGAGCCAAACCCATATGAGTCTTTGGAATACAGTATGGTCAACAAAGTCCAATGCTTGGTATTATTGTAATAATATTCAAATATGTATTGTTTCTAGCACAGCTGCTGTGCTTGGTTTTAAAATGAAATGGAAAAGTGCATGCTAACTTGGCACTGAGTAGTTTGCAATTTTAAAAGTGACTGATCTTATATGAACAGATCTATTAATTTACAGATCAAAGATACTGCAGCACCAATCTATAAATAGTCTGTAATCTGTTAGAAAAGCATGAGAAAGAAAGAGAAAAACTTTTTCAGACAACAGAATCCATATTATTCATGATTACTTGCAGAACTTTCACTTGGAGACTGCAGTGATATACAGGGATCTGGAGTTTTGAGATGTTTTTCGACTGTGCACTGATGGTGATTCTAACTGGTGGTTTGTCCAAAACTGACTTCCAAACTATTTGACAAAATATATATGTGTGAGAGGAAATACTAAAGGGAACAAATTTTTCCCTTTTCTTTATTTGTGAAGCATTTATTTTGCTTTATTATACATTATACATTATACAACCTGATGCCAAGAGATTTAAACTCCTACCACCGACATTTTGAATAATCGGAGGTATTGAACTTTTACCTGAGTTGGTTTTTATGTGGTTGAATGAGATTGAAGAGAAGGAATAAGACTCTTTAGGACACAACCATGTATTATTAAACAGTTTTTGAAGATATGAATAATGCAGATGTTGAGAAAAAGTATCAGATGGTCAAATTGCGTTGTACCTGCCACTTATCTGACATAATCTGTCATACCGTTGAATGGATGTTTGACATGATCCCTTCATCATGGAGCAGGCCGTTATCTACTGTATCTCTGTGGATGCTGCTATTGTGGATGGTGATATACTTATGTTCTCAAGCTCATTTTAATTGTAAAAATCTATATTTTGAGGCAGTATGGACTTAAAAATGCATTTTGATTCCATTTTTAACGAGAGATATATGTTTTATTTTCAGAATATTCTGAGTTTATTTTTCAGATTGGTCCACTGTCGCTACGTTGGTTGCTATGAGCTCTCCATCCCTGCTTGGACCTGGCTCTGACTCGGTTGCGGTTTAGCTCCGTCTAACAGATGAAATGCTCTCAACATGCCTGCACTGTGTGACTCGGATGATTCTCTGGTTGCCAGAGCAGCTGGGCTACCATGTCACACATTCAAGGCTGTTTGTCATAGATGCTCTCTGAATTTGTGAAGCATCCCACAATAATGTGATTCTTCCTCATTGTGCTTCTATCTCATCTTTCTGCACATAGACACCAATGCCGTGCAAAATAAATGTATCTTTCCTCACAGTTGGCATAGCAGGGGAGCCATAATAGTGCAGCGAAAGAGTTGGAAGAAAGCCGTTATTGATTTTAGGCTGGATTTGTGGTTGCGTGTAGATGTAGATGGATTTCTGACTCTTGTCTAGGTTTTATAATACACATCAGTTTGGTTTTACATTCCTGGTTTTGATGTATGTGGAAATCTGAGTTTGCATCCAGTATACAGATGTTGTCCACCTCCACCATGTCTGCTCCATCATCCAACCACAGTATCCCTCTTCCTGGATCCATTACACGACAGCCCGCCCCTTACAACCCTTCCACTCATGACTCAAGCCTCAAGTATGCATCTTTTTGGACCAAGGAAGGAGGAACCAAGTCATATTTCCCCAACTCTGCCCTTCATAAACAAAAAACCTAAATCTATTGCAGCATTTTAAGTTAAATAAAGAGGCGTTCCTAATCCAGTATAATACTCTACTCTCTGTATTTATCTAGTGATATAGCAGCATAGATACACTGTATGTTTACCCATCCATCTATACATCTTTCTGTAGGATAATTGCATATTCTTGACCAACACCAATTCTCCATTATCTGTTCTCATTGAATGTGCTTGAACGGAGAAAGAATGATCTATACTTCAAATTGTGCTGTATCAGTATCAGACATGATCTCATCTCTTACTGTTGAGTTTTGATTATTTTTGTGAATCCAGTTCTACTTACATTCTTACATTTCTCCATTTTGCCGTCACTGCAGTCACATTTCGTAGACCCATTAGCGACAAGTTCGTATTGTGGACAACAAAAACACAGACTAAACCACACGCAAGGGTATTGAATGGTTGTGAGCTCTCCACACAGCAGTGCCTTTAGGTAATGCATTTCCTGTGTTCATGCGGTGCAAATTTCTGGGAGCTGGTATTTTCTGAACCACTCTGAATTGCCCTAAGAAATGTTCCTGGCTGACAAAATATTCTTTCAGTAGGGCTGCTTTAAAATCACTGCATCTCATCTCTTTATAGCCATATGATTTATGACCAAATCTTGGAGAAAACAAATCCCTGAAAACAGCCTTTGCGGTCAGATGCATCAGGACTACATATTGTTTCATCTGTTTTTCTGCTGGATAAGGGATGCAAACACTTGCAGTGCTTTTACATTTGGACTTCTGCCACCATCAGTTGGCTCATCATCAGATGCATGATTTTCAAAATGATATGATAGCCAAAGATGACTTTACAGTTCTGCAGCTGGCTTGAAACAATGCTGCTGAGGTCTCCGAATCCGCAGTCTGAGGAGTGTGAATATAAGCATCGGAACAAATCAAAATCGTTTGTATAACTCTCCCATTTAAGTGTATTTAAATACTTGTTGCAAGGGGTGCAATAAGAGTAATTCTAGGCTTCTCTATTCTGGGTGTACAGTGACGCTACAGAGAAACCAGATCAGCTGTTTGTTTATGATTCTTTTGTTCTGGTAAACAAATTGTGAAGTGCTGCCTTGTTATGAATGGAATGTGCATCATCACTGTCTCATCTCACCCAAACTAAATATTCTTTGATTTGATGTAAGTGAAGATCAAAGCTGTGAAAAGTGAAGTAGGTATTTGGACAAACTGCGTATTAATATTTCATTGCGCACAGACTGACGTCTACGCGTACTGATTCATGAGATCGCACCAGACTATGTTAAGTCATAAAAATGGAAGCTCCTTCATTTGTGTGCATGTGTCATGTGTACGTGTGTGTGAGAGAGAAAGAGAGAGAGAGCAGAAGAGGAGAAAGCAAAGCGATTGATGGAGGCAACGACAGGAGAGATCACACAACCTTTTTCCAAAAATGGCACCAGGGCGCGTCGCCAGTTTTGCTCTTCTGAAAGCTCATATCAAAGATATTGAAAACAGGGAAGCAGCTTCCTGTGCAGGAACCCACCATTCCTCGCACGTTGTCTTTCATTCACCCCATCAGCATGAAGTGGCTCCAAACCTTGCAGTGCCAGGCTCACTGTGGCCCAGGGAGGCTTCTTGATTTAAGGAAAACATAATAATCTGTGCAAATACAACTATTTCATCCTTATCTGTTTGTCGACTGCGAAGTACAAATAGAATTGTAATCTGTTTTATGTTAGCACTGTTAATCGGTGTGGCTGGATATACACCTTAGCAAAAAGTTTGCAGCCTCACCATGCTGGCAAAAGCTAAAATGGATTAATGTCTTTATATCATTTTGGCAATGATCTAGCAATCTGGGTAGGTTTATATGTTTTATCTTAAATCTCCTAGTGGATGGCCATCAAATTAACTGTTACCACTGTCAGCCCAGAACCAGGCCCAGAGGACCTGGATTAAACTTTTAATTCAGACTGAGGGTTTATCTGTGTGAAGTTTGCATGTTTTCCACTTGTCTCTGTGAGTTTTTTCTTGGCTCTGTGGTTGCCTCCAAAAAGATGGGTGATGGGATTGCAGACTAGGCATTAAGCAAGTTAAGAAAATTAATGGATGGATGTTGTATTTGATTTGGTTGTTTTCTGAATCTGTGACTGGTAACAGGCTTCTTCATTCAAGGGTGCACCCAGGGAGCATTTGAGGGAGGGGTCTTGTTGACTTGCTCAAAGGCACTTAAGCCACATTTTCCTGCTGGCACCGCGGCAGGTTACAAGCAAGACACTCTAACCTAAAGGCCACGTCTGCCCTGAGTAAATACGACAAGAAGGAAGAAGCTGGCTGATGTAATATAAAAGAAAGACTACAGAGAGAGGAAGTAGCGCTGGAGGGACTGGCTGAACACAGGACTTCCAACAGTGAGAGTGCTCTTCTTTTTCACTTTCTTGTTAAGATGTGAGCAATGTCGTTTCTTTGATTTTCGACTAAAAGGTTTCCCAGAGTCGATCGTTGTCTGCCTCCCGTCTGCACTTGGGTCCTCTGCACCACTCCCATCACTACTTATATTAACACTATTAATTTTTAATCTTGAATCATCATTGATATTGTTTGTTTGTAGAAGGTCTACATATAACACGTTTTATAGCCCCGCCAATAACCGATTAAGCCCCCAACTGGCTGCAGCAGTAAAATGCCTTTGTTTACGAGCTGTATGGGTCTAAGAATAAGAGCCTAATTGCTCTCCGACATTGCCAGCAAGTATGCCGAGCACCTGCATGACAAAAATGCAAAATATGAAAGGAGGATTTGCCAGGACACCCACAGTTAATTGACTTTGGCCTCACAGAGCCAATGCACCAAATCCAGAAATGACTGTGTCATCTGAGGTGAAGAATTAGCGGTGAAACTGTGACAACCCCTACATGGGAGATAAACTGATGATGGTCCTGTAACGATGGCAGGACTTTGAGCTTTGTCATTCCTTGTTGTACGAGACAAAAAAAAAAAACTATCAGAGACGCGCTGATCAAACCTGCTTACATCAGAATGGCAGAAATAATGTGGACCACAGGTGGGCCGCAAATTAAAAACGTACCCAACTCGACAGCGAAAGGAAAGCCAACACATGGCAGGAAATGATAACTCAGTGCTCTCACTTTTTCTATTTAGTTTGATGGAACCGCCACCTCTGTAGCAGAGACGAAACTCATCGTATATGTATCGAGCACCCCGAGGAAAGCAATTTGAAACAAGACATTATTATGCAAATTTCATACAACCACACCGGGAGACAATATGCTCTGTGCGAATTCGTATCCGCTCGCACAACCTCCCCTTTGATCACTTGCTTGCATTCTGCACAGGCAGAGATGCCTGCGATGAGGCACCAAAGGGCTTCCATGGGCGATTGAAGGGGGAAGGATCCCCACTGCCCGGTGTTTCGCCACGTGATCCATCAATAACTCCCGGCAAGCAAACTTCTCTGTGGAGTGAATGAAAAATCAAAAACCCAGACATTTTTTGACGGGGAAATGAAGGTGAAGACAGACTGACACATAGCTCCACAACGTGTAGAGCGGACGCCAGCGTGAGGATGTGAATGATGCTGCACATTATTTCTGAATACCCGTCATGCAGTTCATCCATCCATTATCTGACCTGCTTTATACATATTGGTATCGCTGGGTTCTGCTGGGGTCTTTCTCCAGGTCATCTAGGGTCAAGGCAGGGAATACACAATGGCAGTTTGCTAGTACATTACAGGACACACACCCCTTCACACACCAATTTAGAGCCTCCAATAGACATCGAGTTTTTCAGCCTCAAGTTTTTGGACCCACCTACAAACACATCACATACTCCACCGAAAATGTAGCCTTCTTACTGCAAGGCTACAGCGCTAACCACTGTGTGGTTTGTTCAGTCCATGGTTTGGAAAACGAATCTAATTGCACCTGCTCTGCAAGATGTTCAATTGGAAAGACGAATTTCGCACAGCCTTTCTGCTCATACATGTGGTAAAGAGGAATTAAAGGAGTTGGAAGTAAAACAGCTTCATCACGTCGCTCCTTGAATCTTATGGTTGACTGCCAGGAGAGAAGGAAAATCCTAGCAGATGAACATGGATATGGTTGGTTCTGGTTTATAAAAGGGCTCAGGTCCCAGTGCTAAATCCATCTTGTTACTGGTCACAATTAACCTGCGACAGCCTGCTTTCTGAACTCTGGTCACCATTTATAACAAAGGCCTACAAAACCAGCATGAGATGCATAATAGCACTGCTTGTGACTACCATGAAAATCACTCCTGACCTGACATCACTGTTCCAAGACATCGAGGCTGGATGCTGCTATTACATAAAGGCCAGACTGCTGCTGTTTTGAGTTTTTAAGTGCAGCTTAAGCTGCACCACTCACAAGACAAGGTCATCTTTATTGGAAAAAAAATGGCTCCATGGTCAAGACATTATTGTACAGAATTGGTGCATTTAGGGTACAAATATAAATTAGCAACCCTCCTGTCCTGCCTATACATGCATATTCTTTCTAATACGTGGTTGCAAATAACAATTTGGTAGAAAGTAAATGAAACTGAGGTTAAATTTATTATCAATAGAGTAAGTCGCCATTTATATCAGACATATTGCAGACCTGTTTATAGCCAAGGCAATACGTGTTTTGTTTTTTTTTTCAATTTTTCATTTTCTATGTTTAATATCCATTCCTGGCACTGAACTTCTTTCCTAAAGTGCATTTAATATATTCATTGCTTGGACAAGTAAGTCCTTGGTCGACGTTGGGCAAAACACTGCATTACTTATGAGTTTGAGAGTTTTAGATGCCTTAAACAGCAACTACAAATGAGATGCATAATGTTAGCCCCATTCTCAAGCATGCATACAAGAGTATCCAAGAGTACTTGCTTCTCAGAAATGTACATTTCTATACATCTTGACCAATTGTTTTGCCAAATCAGCTAGATATACCCAGTAGCTGCTTGGATTGTGTTCAGAGGCAATGGTTGGCTCTGTTGAAGGATTTGATGCACATTTGTTGATCTCGTAAGAGGTATAGAAGTGGCTGAAATTATTTAATCAGGCTTCAGCTCCAACAAGCAGATACTGAAAAACACTTTCCTTGATTTCTCTCTCACTTGCTGTTGCAAATTCCAAGCATGGAAATCTAATTTTGATGATCCAACCCGATCTCCTCCTTGTGACAGTGTAAGGATGGCGCGCTTCCTGGATTGGTCGACACATTGCCAGGAAACATAATCAAGCAGCAATTACATTTCCTCTGAATTAAATTGGCCTGAGCAAAGTGGCAAAGCAAATCGTGGGTATATAAACACATTTCACAGGAAGCCTGCTTGAGATAACAGCCTCCCGCTAATCAGGCACACAATTTCACTATTTGTATTTGTTCTGCTGAGTTTTGCTGTTACACAGTCATAGGAGTTTTTTTTTTTTAGAAAAAGCACATCCTTTTTTCTCATAATGTGAATTCAAGTCTCATCCTGCGCCACGTGTGATTAAAAGAGGTCACTCACATTGCCTCCAGTGAAACCTTTTCACCATTGTTTATTGCCTTTACATCCCAACGTCTTAACAGCCTCCTCATCTCCTGCTTGGATAAGAATAAAGAGTGTGCTTTAACTATTAACACTGTCACTCTGGCTCTCTAACACCAACTATTCTCTCCCTCCTTAATTACCTTCTGTTTGCCTCCCTGAATTCCTCTCATCTTTCTGCCGTTTTCTTCCACTGATGGAGGGTGAGGGGCTGTCTCCTGCAGAGATCTGTGGCTCCTCAGAGCAGAACAATGGGAATAAGAATCATTGCGGCGCTACATAATTTAGTGTGGAGTGGCTTAGACTCCTGTAAGACATGTCGCCTCTGGTTCTCCTGCTCCTGCGTTTAATTTCAAAAGCATCTTGAGGGGTATTTTTGCAGGCGTGAGTGCATTTTATTGCTGCAGTTACGGATAAATGAACAGGAACACCGGCGCGGCGACTTTATGAAGCGCTCCTACTCGTATGCGTCCTGCACTGCATCTGTTGTGTGTGGCTCTTATGTCGGCCTGTGCAAAGAGAGAGGGAGAGAGAGAGAGTGAGAGAGAGGAAGGGGCAGAGATAGCGAGGGCAAACTTAAGAGAGCGGCGCGTGGTGAGGAGATGTGAGAAATGTTGCAGGAATCTGTTCTTAGAGTCGCCTCCATTAAATATTCCATCAGAAGCTGCTCGAGTCGCCGCACTGCTGGGAACAGCCAGACTAACACTTCATCTGTAACACAGTGTAGGGTTTACAGCCCCGTTGTGGACTGCGAGACACAAAGAGCCATATGGTGAATTAAAACTATAATTATCTGTGAATGACGCATTAATACACTATACGTTAAGATCCAGCGGTCTAGATTCCAGTATCTCTATAGCTGTGCTCGAGGGACAGATAAAAGAAAAAGGGAAAATATTTCAGTCTTATAATCTGTGAGACATTGTGCTGCTCATTTTTATTTGGCTTTTTCCCAAACCTCTGCACATCCGCTGTTTCTGTGCTTTTCTGTTGTCTAGTTTCGAGGAGCAGTAGAGCAGCTATTACAGCACAGCCACCACTGAGTTTACCGGCTTTCTTTGCAAGTCTGCGACAGCGACCTGGGATTTGGCTGCTTGAGGATGTCAGCGGGATGTTCTTTTAGAAGATCTTAGCATGGGAGATCTGAACAAGCTCCCTGTCCGCTTCAGCCTCATTCATGCTCCTTACTTAAAGTTTATCACCGTGTTCTGACCCCCAGGCCACCTGCTTAATCCACTTACTCCCTCCCTCCCCTGTACGTCCATCTTCAACCCTGTTACTGTCTTCATTTACTTTACACCTTAAAGGGGACCTAGAATGGATGAATGGAGTATTTATATTGTTCTCTGGTGTTAACATAGAGCCTATGGAGCATTGATTTCATCATCAGTAAAAGGTTGCCAGCCCTTCACATATCATATAAGTTTCTGTACTAATACTAAACAATAGAGTGTAGCTTTTTCCCACCATTTTTCATTTCCTGTTTTTTTGTGTGTTTTTTTTTTCCTGATACTCCATCAGTCCTGTCTACATCTCTGAACATAGACAGGTAAAAAGCAATTTTTTTGAGGTGTGTGATTCATTCATTCATTTTTTTTGTTGCATTTCAGAATTTAAAGCTGAGATCATGATGAGTTTTTTTGGACCTCCCACACATGTTTGGTCAGCTATATACTGTTATTATTCAACAAAGCCAATGTAAAAAAATTTTTTCATTCTGGGTCTCCTTTAATCAGTCTCTGTCACCACTTTCCTCTCTGATGCTGTCATTACTATTCCCAGAGAAAACAGTATTAATTTGCCCCACTTTGCTGTAATGCCAGGCTCTAAAACAGCTTACACAACTGTGATGTTTCTGCTCCAGCAGGGAAAACGTATGAGAAGATAGATGGCAGCTCATCGGTGAGAGGGGGGTGGGGGTGTTTTGTATACCTGCGGCGCACCTGCAGCACCAAAATGGTGCCTTACCTTTGAAACAACGAGGAAATGAATCTGGGTCACGATTGGCCTCTGTGGTGCTGTGCATCTCCAGGAGAGATTTCACAAACCTCCTCGCCGCTGCGAGAGGAATGAAAATGGGGACAACTCAGGGAGGATAATGAGCATCCCTCTCTGTTCAAGATAAGATAAGATAAGATATGACTTTATTTATCCCCAAAGGGAAATTATTTAGTACAGCAGCTGAAAATTATACAAGATATCATCACACTCACAATGCACAATGTGATACACAATTTACATTTACAACAATATACTACAGTCCACAGAGGAAAAATAATAGTAATAATAACTGTAATGCTTCAGTTTTCCTCAAATTGATCTGATGGCAGCTGACAGGAAGCTTCAGCTTCAGCTTCAGCTTTAGGTCATGTAGCAGGTGAGAGTTGTTGTCCAGTATGCTCTTCATTTTCCTGAACATCCTCACCTCAATCACCGGCTGAAGGGAATCCACCTCAGGCGCCATGGTGGAGCTCACTCTCCGGATCGGTTTGTCCAGCCTGTCTCCAGAGAGCTCCCTCGCCCCAGCTCACCACACTGAAGAAAAGTTCACTGGCCACCAGTGAGACTTGTCAAAGGTACACAAAAGAGATGTTGAAGGATTTAAATAGAGTCGACTCTGACAAGCTAGACCAGTTCAGCTTGTCATCCACCTGCACTCCCTGGTACTTGTAGCTGGAGACAGTTATAGAGACATAAAGACAGTTATGAAGACAGTAGGACCGAAAGTCTGATGTGTGCGTGAGGAGAAAATGAGACTAGACTGTTACTTGAGGAGACTTTCAGGAGTCGTGCGCACACGTACATGTGTACTTGTGTGTGACTAGCTATTTAAGAAGATATAGTGTAGTTCTACTGACCCAAGATGAATTTACACTCCACTGACAACAAAAATTCATCAAGAGCCTCTCTAACTAGCTCATTATTCAAAGCAGTGAAACATGGAGCAAGCCACACGGTGCATTCAAATGCAAAGATCACAGTAGGAATGCAGCAACCGCGGCAACAGTGGCAATAATTAGAAATATCACAGCTATCAGCCATGTCATCTTTGTATCTCATTTGTTCCAATCCAGGGCGTGAATGGGGCGAACTATCGGTGTAAGGTTTGTGTGCAGAGGATCAAGTCGGCATGTGGGAGCACGAGCCGCTCTAATTTGGATTCTGTCAGACGATTGCCGAGGTATATTGAGAGGCTCTGTTCCATTAGAGCTACACAGCCAAGAGCCAGGGACTATAATTACACACTAATTTAGCCTCCCCACCAGAAGAGAAAAGGCAGAGGGATAAACGAAGTGAAACAAAGAGAGAAAAACGAGAGGTTATGGAGAGTCATGGGCAGAGAAAGAGGGAACTCGGGGAGATTTTGAGTAAACAAGGGAGAGGACATGAGACAGGCTGAATTAGAGTCTCAGGCTTCACACAGAGAGAATTACAGGAGGCTCATTGAAGAAATAGCTTGACATTCTGAGAATTGCTCTTTTCTCCTCCTCACTGAAAGCCAGATGAGAATACAGATACTGCTGTATGATACCCGCATGTCAATGCATAACATGTATTCCACATGTTAAGTAGACAAAGCCAGTGCAGAATCAGCAGAAGAAGATGATTATCCCAAAGAAAGAAATCCTGTGCCAAAAAGGACTCAAAATACAACAGAATAAAAATGTAAATCTGTGAATATGAAGACATTAAAAAGTCAGAAAGTCAAATGTACAGGAAACAATTTGATTGTCAACAAGGAGTAGTAGTAGGGATGGAATTATTGGCATGAAAAAAAAAACCCACCCATCATGAGTTAAGGCAGTGAGCCCCACAACGCCTGGGAGGTGTTGGATGATCGTTGGAGGACAGAACAGCTTCACCACGGTGTGGCCCACACTGACCTGTCTGACAGGAGGTCACCACTCAGGTCAACTAGATTCAGATCCGCAGCTACTACAGGTCCCGTCCCTGGTCCGCACACTCAACTTGAGACGGTAAAGGGAAGAAAGCTGGGATATGTTGCTCTCTGTCAAATGCATTTCTGCTTCTTTCTCCTGCCCTGACATGCTGTAACGATCCTTTCCTCTACCATTTGTTGCCAAACCCGTCAATGTTTTGTGTCTGTGTATGGAGGCTGCACGGCAAGCCTCTAAATTTAGGGTTTTGTTCAATGCAGACATGCTTCAGGGAAGTGTGCTCTACTTGTGTAAACAGCCTCTCGTTCCTCACTGCATCTCTGCACTAAATGAAATTTCTGCTCTCTTCCATCTCTGTCTTTCTCTTCAGCTCAGGCTGTGGACCACTCTTCGGGCCCTGTTGTTATTATTGGTGGGCTACTAATGGCCCGCTGTGGATAGGAGGGTGCTTATTAAAAACTAATAGGCAGCTGTGTTATCCAGAGGCATTGTTCTATGAGGTCTAAGGAGAGTAATGTGCACATAGCGCAATGCCACACTATGTCATTCACTTGACTGTTCTTCTTAGCTCCAGCGAGGAGCTCATCTTGTGACCACCCATCGGACTGTCTTGTAGCAGGATCACAAAAAAAATACTTCACCAATGCCCTTAAAATTAAGTGGGAGGATGTAGCCTCAGACAAGGAAGACCCTGTTAAATTTTGAAGCACATCTCACATCTCAATCACAGGAGTCTATCCACGGCTTAAGTGTGTGCTCTCAAAGTACAGCTCACGCCTCAATACTCCAACTTGTCCTCCAAGAATTTTATTGATCTTAATACATGCAATTATTTTAGATCAATAAACAGCATTCTTATGTAGCATACTGTTTAAGCGACTGTGTGCACAGAGCCAGACACCCTAACTTGCTCACTACCGTTTATTTCGCTCCACCCACGCTTCCACTAGAACTTTTCCTCCTGTCCATGCATTTAAAGACAAGCGTGTCTGTGCACCAGTAGGCTGATTTTACCGAGTTCTGTTTCTAAATGTGAAGCCATCTGAAACTTTTCTCTTTGTCCTATGTGTCACACTGACTGTATTCATGCTATATTATACACTGAATTGGAGTCGATGTCTGGCACACATAGGGTGAAGACAAGGAATACACTTTGGATAGCTTGGACTTTGACTGCTGAAAATGTACATTTCCAGCAGCATGATAAAGAGGTGACATACGAAGAGAATAGAAAAAATCATAAATAAATAGATGTTTAGTTATATAAATATATATTTATTTATATAATAAAAACTGTGGGAAGAAGCCGCTGTACCTGGGAATAAAAACAAATGCGTATACAGGGAGAACATATAAACTCCATACAAAAAAGGCTCTCTGTCTGCTCGATCAGACTGAAATGTCCCTGAAGAGCTGTGGTGAAATGTTGGACTGTTTCATCTTGGATCAAATTGGCAGACCTCGCTACAAAATAGAAATGGGTTTAATTGATCCCAAGTCCTTTTGCAGAGGTAAAATTGCCTTGCCTATAGAGCAAGACTTGGGTCAAAATTGACATGTTTGCCTTTTAACTCTCTCTTCTCACTCTGCAACTGAGAGAGCTGCCATTACTAATTCATGGCATCCAAGGGAATCATTCCCAAACTAGAAAGACAACGTGTGGGTCGAAAGAGAGCAGATTAAAAAAAAAAAAAAAAAAACGATAGCTCATCATTACTCAGACCCATGCAGTGCAGCGGAGCATCAACGTTCAACATTCAACGCTGGGGTAGAATTAATTTAATGTGGGATTAACGATGTATTAAAGAAAAACATGTGCCTCCTCCTGAAAATATACACAAGTGTTAATTATTGTGATCACACCGAACACTGACAGAGAAGCGCCGACACAGGAATTATGTAAGAGGAGGCAAAACAACAAAAAGGAGAAGAAAGAAGAACAGATAAGCAGCTCGAGAGCATGTAAAATATCAGACTTTGAAATCTACAACTTGATCTGTATTACACCACAAGCATTAGCAGCAGGAAGCACATACAGAGTCTCTGCAGCTCGTTCTCATCCTCCATCTCTGCCTCAGACCGCCTGATGGTGCGGTTGCAACATAAGCCAGCCTGATGACAGCTTTTTGTCTTTACATCTTTTCTGTATATTCATGCAGAGGGGGTCAAACCCCTTACGATTCACAGGTGAGGGAGGAGGCCACGGTGCGTTGTGTTGTTTGTGTTTGCCAGCACGCTGCTCTCCTCTTGACCTACATACACAGCACGACTGCCTCTGCACGCATACTCAGCAGCAGGAATCACTCCAGCACCTTCACTCATTTCTGCAGCAGGCAAATGATTATGACCCCCCCCCCACCCCCCAAAATGAATAACATAATCTCTCAGATATCTAATTCGAGCCCATTTTCCACATTTGCACATCTCCGTTTTGATCTTTATGCACATCATTTACATAAGCCACCACAAAATCCTACCTATTTACCGCTTTAGCCCAAATACGTGAATGTCTTTTATTGCAGTTTGATGCTTTAAAGGCCTAGAGCCCAATTTAAATCTCCCCAAAAGCAAAGTTTTGTTATTTGGTCTTCAGAGGGTACAAAATGTCAGGTGTCTGAGACGAGACAGTTACGTCTTCAGGTTTTACACTCATGAAAGTTGGCATGTAGCGACTGCCAGTGCTACTGCTCTACAACTTATGCAAGATTGATGCATCGCATAGAACCAGGTTATCAATTACGGGGTCAGTTTCATACAATGGTAGTATCACATTTGCAGTTGAGGTACATATTGGTTTGATAATAGATGGATGCATCAATATAACATAAATTCCAAGTAAACGTACAAGTTACAGGTTTGTTTGACTCATTTTAGCTTCAATGCTTGTCTCTCAGTCTGGAGCAATGCTGTCCAGGTTTGCAGCCATCTTCTGGGCAGCAGATGTAGCTTATTAGAGGCGTTTTAGAGCAGATTACACGTCTGTCTCAAGGTATTTATCTAATTTCCCAGCTCAAACCCCCCAGTTCCCTGAGCAATTATTTATTTATTTTATTATTTTCTAATTCCACCGCACATCAGAGTGGTGCATCTCCTCGCTTCAGAACCATTAGAAATATAAAATGACTTCTTATGTTCATGTAAGATTTTCTGTAACGTGGGTATGGTTCTCTTTCCAATGTCACCTTTACTCCTTTACTTTCTGCCTCTTGCATTTCAACACTTGTGACAAAAACACTCCAGAAGGCACATGAAACATTCAGTTGTGTCATTGACTTCGCACCCATCCAGTGTCAACAGCTCCAGAATTTAAGCAGAGTGTAAAACGTTGGAGATTATACAGCACCTGGGGGTGTGTTTTTGTGTGTGTGTGTGGTACAGGAATAACTCAAGAAGTGAGGGTAGTGCTTTTTAAAAGGTTGTGCTCAGTGCTCGGCTCAGTCATTACAAGAAAATCATTAGCATCATGAAAACGTAAGTAAGACTGCAGCAGCTTATTGGGTCATTCTTCAAATCTCTCTCAGTAAATGAGAAACGACTCGTGGGGAGGAACTGTTGTCGAGATAGCGGTTAAAAGCCAAATCCACCTATTTTACACATAAGAGTCAGTTTATTAGTCACGGTGGGAACTGCTCAGCCCAGAGGGTTGTCTTCTGAGGCTTTTGGAGGAGCTTTGTGAAGTCTGAGAAAAGAAAAAGAAAACCTCTGAGAATGTCATACCGACCTGATGTCGGAGGCTGCAGAAGAGGAAGCCGGCGTGACACAGTGCAGCTTAAAAGACTTGTGAATGTGGGTGTTTAAAGGAAGACCTTTTTTTTATTTTTCCTTCTACCAACCACCTTGTGTGTGTGTGTGTGTATATATATATATATATATATATATATATATATATATATATATATATATATATATAAACCTGCTCTCTTAATTACTTGTCCTGTGGGGATGGAGTGAAAAAAAAATGGTTCAGACGTTTAAATCTTGTGTTTCTCCAACACCAGTACCACCAGTACCACAGTCTGTCCTTGGCTAATAAGCACATACACTGGCCTCCCACACAGAAGTCCTTTTTCCCTTTTGCTAATGACAAAATAGCATATCAGTGGATTGTAGAATCACTTTAGGTGCTAAAATTGATGAGTAACTGCGATATCTGTGGGACTGAGAGCTTAACAAGAGGCTCCCTGCAACGTAGGATGTGCTTTGTACTTCAAAACTCTATGTTCAGGCCAGATTTCGCTTTGCACATGTTCCCCTCAGTCGGAGTTCCTTTACTTGTAATTTAGAAGGGAAAATGCCAAAATAAAGCTTTTCTTTGTGTCATGTCTGAATCAATAACACTGTGTCTTTATTTGCCTTCACTGGCTGCACAAAACAACAACACTTTCTTTCTTTGGCTTTTCAAGATGTGTGTTTGAGGGTTTTAACTTTATTTTGCTATTTAACCGTTAGGTTTAAAGAGGTTCTTAGTAACCCAAATGCAGGAGTTCTTACAGCAGCATAAGCTTGATTCTGCATGAGGTTTCTGCCTGTTAAAGGGAAGTGTTTCCTCGCCACCATGACCAATAGCTTGCCCCCATGTTGGATTTGTTGGGCTCTACTGGTCTATTCTTTTTTTTTAACCATTCTGGTAGAGTTCTAATGTAGGTGTCTCTAGATAACATGGTTATGCATTGAAGTACTAAGATATCATCATGAAAACATTGAATCCAACCCCAACGCTTCTTCTAACAGATCAAGCAACAGGATCTTCTTCATATTTGATCCGATTTTTGTAAAACTCAAGGGTGTAGCAGAACACAGACACATCTGGCTGAGTTCAAAGGTACCTCTGTTGGTGAAGGTGTGCAGTATTTAAGCTCATGTCAAGTCAAGAATCAGCCTTTAGGTCGTATTGCTTCAGCAGCAAATACCTTGTTTTATATTTACATGTCAATAGACACGTCATAAATCCAGCTTTACATGACGGATCAAGGTAGACGGCAGGTGACAGGGGCCGATGGAGTTAAGAAGGAGGATTACAGGCTTAGTTTTAGTAAATTATTTTGTACAGTTGGAGAGATTTCTGTGTTGCTGTACGGGTGAACAGAACGCTTATCTATTCCATCACGGATATAATCTATTTGGAAGATGTGTGACAGCGCATCCTGTCGAATGCATTGGATTTGTCCGTTATGCATTCCTTGGGTTTACTGATTCAATCCAAGACACCCCTCGTTCCTCTCCTGAATGTCACAGAGGCAATTCCGCTCTGTCACTCTCCCCATGCGTTGTTTACAATGTTTGGTGCAGAAATGTGGCCTGACAGATGAAATGATCCACCTGCACAACTGGGGCGTCCTTGGATTATGCCCGTGGGGAATTCTAATAAGATGAAAAATGCAAAAAGTGCAAGGTCCTTCAGAGGGGGTCCTGCAAGGGAAACACACAGGTATAAAAAGGCAACAATTTATCCACAGCATGAATAACCAGCAAGCCAGACTATTTGTGTGTGTATGAGGCACATGAATATATAGATGATACTTTTTACAACCTTTTTATTTTTATCAATCTTGACTATCGGCGTACTGATTTTCCATTAAGCTTTTTCCACTTTCCTGCTAAAATATTCATACACCCAGGAAAGAGGCGGAGATGAAGAGAAGATATTTTTAAAGTTTGAGTGTGAATGAACAGAACCGACTCCTCGCGGTGGCGGTAAATAGACACAGACAATGAACATCTCTAACACAGTGACCTACTGATACCCTAGCACACATCCCACCTCTCTTGCACACTGACGCGCTGGTGCACACACACAACCATGCAACAATGGCCACCCCCAGATAAATGGGCAGAGAGATGTGGTGTGACAGGCCATTGAGCTCCTCCACAGCTTTAATGAGGCCTGCAGCCAGTGGGGACTGACTACGCCAGCCATACCAGTATGTTTCCATTACTACTGTACAACAGCGCGGGCTGGTCCCACTACAAACGTGACAGGACACACGAGGCCCCGCCCCAGGCCGCAAAAGAGGAAGCACTTAGCGGCAGAAAGCTAATAAACCTTCGTAGAGACACCAAGAGGAGATGGGGCAGTAATCGGCTTCCATCCAGCAATAAGAGGGAGAAAAATCATCAATCTGCCACATAAAACAAAATTATCTGCTGCGTTGCAGCCCGGCCAGGGCTGGTAAAAGGCTTCCTGTTGTCCCAGTGGTGCAGTAAACTAGAAAAAAAATGTTCAAAAATTGTAATATTGATTTTTTTTTATATATTTTCTAATTTTTCTGTGCTGTTTTTAACAGACCAAAACATTTTAGCTTACCTCTAGACATACATGTACCAACTGCTGAACCATTGTGAGTTCCCGTGAACAGTTATTAAAAGATTTAGAAATAGACTTTATTTTTTTCTCACACATTCTTTTGCCACACACAGAGCAAATGTTGATTTAGTTGATGGAAACTGTGGAAAAACTGAAATGAGTAGAGGACATGCAGTGGCCTTCTTGTGGTGAGGCTACACTACCAACCACTCATCCACTGTGTTGCTTCTTTTAATTACAAATATTTTGTGCTTTTCTCTTTTTACTATTGCTTTGTTTACGTTTAACTTAAAAATGCACTAAGTTGAGCAATAAATGGTTAAATACCACTTATGATTCAATACATGTTCAATCTTCACCTTCACTCACTACTCACATTTGTTCTCTCCAGCCACTATGATGGAAACAGACATAAATGCACAAATGTAGTAAGTAAATGCAGTATAGAAAGGTGGCCATAGTGCGGCTTAACTCAAGAGTAAGGTGCCTGGTTCTGTGGTTTAACTACTGTTAACACAAAAAAATGTCAATAAAAGACAATGACAATTAAGCAGGTCTGGATGGAGAGGGAGGGGTGGATAGGGCACGCAAACACAACAGGGAGAAAATGGAGATGAGGTACATGGAAGGTAAGGTAGTGAGAGGGGGAGGAAGAGCCACAGCGTGGTGTCTGAAATGTCTGTGTGGTGGGGTGGGTGGGTGGGGAGATTGGGTGTTGGGTGGGGAGATGGGGGGGGGGGGGCGGGGGGGTAGAACGGCTCTATAAAGTCTCTCCTGGAAAAACGGTTTTAATAATACTGTGTAGCCAGCGGCATTATTCTCTGAACAGTGGAGAGAAATCAGACGAACTCCTCTCTCTCTCTAGGTTTTTACAACTCCTGGCCCAGCGTTAGCACAGAGAAAAGTAAACACAGTCTGTGACATTCAAGTCCCTGAAGTTGACTAATGAAATAATTTGCACCTGCAAAATGAATCAGAGTTTGTGCTTCCTATTTCACAACCTGAAAGACGAACATTAGCAGGATACTGGCCTTTTTTCGGGTTTTATCCCTCTCATGGATGGATAGATGCTGGCACCAGGACATTCATTGTTTTCATCCATGTAGCTTAGAAGAATGTAAAGCCGCCCTCCATTCCCATGGTCCATTATAGACTTGGTCTTCACAGTCATGCCACAGGGCAAAAATCAGCCTCCATGTCATCATTCTTTTTACCCCCTGTGGACCAGCTCTTTTTTTTCCCCCCTCTCTCCAGGGCTGAGCTGAGCCCATCTATCGAACCCGAGGACCTCCAGGACTGAGATTTGCCCCCAGAGAGAAGGAGATGAGCAAGAAGAGAAGCAGCAAAACAAAACCAAGAGAGAGAGAGAGAGAGAGAGAGAGAGAGAGAGAGATGGAGAGAAACAGAGGATGTGGGGGCACTGGCTGTAGACGCAGATCTGAGAGAGGATCTCAGCGTTTGACAGAGACTGTGGAAATTAGGGAAGGCAGAACTGCCAGAAATTGAGCAGCCCCTGGACCTTGTCTCAACCCCTTCAAAATTATTGATGATAATTATTGTGGTAAACAATGACTGAAGACATCAAAAAGAGAAAAAACTGCAGACCTCTCAGAATCTGATGGAGAATCCACGGAGGCTGCTAGTTGTATCTTATTTTATTTTCGCCCTCTCTAAGAGCTTCTACTCATGCTATTCTCTCTATCCTATATCGTATTCGCAGTTGCTGCAATGACCCAGTTTCTATACAGAGTCATTAAAGTTTGATATGAATTCAGTGTAGCAGGAATAAAGACATGACAAGACTTTATATTTCAGCAGAACATTAGTGGACCCAGAACAAAAACATTGCGAGTTGAATTTTACCAAAGAGAATAAACAAGAAAATGACAGAGTTTATGTGCATGAAAGTCATAGAAAAAATAAAACATTGTATCCTCAGGTAGAACCATGTATGGCATGGACATTTTAACATCTGTAGCCTGCTGAAAATTCAGCAATGGATTACTTTCTGACTGTTCTTCATGAATGGCTTTTGTGTTAAATTTGCTGGATTTTAATGATGACATAATTCTTGAGGTACAAAATATGGTTTAATTTTGAGCAAAATAATGAACTAATTTACATAGTGAAATTACATATCTTTATTAAACTTTTTCTATACATCACTTTTCATTGTGGTGCAGAGGAATAAGATATATCAGGATTGCCCATTCAGACGATTTGCCAGCTGTCCATGGGTTTGCTAAAGTGCTAAAGTGGATGAAACCCTTTCAAATGTGACACTATTTCTTTGATGATAAAGAACTGTGAAGTTGCATCTTGTATCTATACAGCATATAACTATTACTGCAACATCTCTGAATTCATATACATGCAGTGTACATTTGTTTATTTGTTTATGTGTACTCTGCAGTTGTCCCTCTCTTCATACATATAGATAGGTAGATAGAAGAAATTTTTGATACTGAATGTACTGATATTTCAGTAGCTATCCACCAGACCTCACCAGACCTCAACGTCTTCATCAAAGCATTCAATGTCGAAAGTCTTGGAGGGGTGTGCAAACAGCTGGTCGTTGTAATGGAATAGGCCCTCTCCCCTTATCCCGCTCTCACTCGACACAGTGGCGACAGATGCAGCCAGGTGTGGTGGTTTTCTACGCCTGACCTCAACCTGACCACCTCTATCAGCGCTTGACTATGAAAAAAAAACAGCCTCTCCACGCACACGTTGGTACAAGAGCCACAAAATAAACACGGGGCGGTGAGGAGAGCGTCGGCTCCCGTGATTCGTTCGGCACAGCTGGTGAACCGGAGAGCGCATGTTAAAGTCATGAGAACTGACATGCGTGAGGTTTGATCACAGCGAAAGCAGGGCTGTCTATCCAGGCCTACACACGCCCATGCATAATTCAGCCGCAGTTTTGTTCGGGTTGCGCGCTCGACGCCGCATCTGGACCCGCGTCGCGTCTCTTTTCAGCTCTCAACTCCGGAGAATCAAATCGACGCGGGCGCCGCAGCGTCCGCAGCGTTTCAGTGTTAGAACTGCCGAGGGAAGTCACATTTTATGTTTGATACGGCGTTTCGTTTCGGAAGCTACGGACATCAAATGAATGCTTAATTATGCATGATCGCAAAATTCATTTAGGTTGATTTGATTTTCAAAGGCCTGAGATTGCAGGAGCTGTACGTTTCCGAAACTGGGACGGCTTGTAAAAACATAAATGAGCCATGTGACCCAAGTTCTAGTTGTTCTTAATTGACTTTGACTTGAAGTTTTCGAGTAATTTTTAAAGCTTAACATGCAAATATGCTGTCCATGCTGTCCCATTTACGCAAATTTGAGGAGATGATTGTGCCAGAATAAACTCACAACGATGCTAGTGCTGGCAATGCAGAGGAAAAAACAAATAAACCTAAAAATATCGTGAGCCATGTGGGAAACCATGCAACTATATCTAATATGTGATGTTATTACATTTTTGTATTTGTTTGTGTTATGTAGGAATTCAAGATAATATAGCCTCCCCATTGTTCCACATAGCTCCATTTTTCGTTTCTTCAATGCCGTGCACGTTTGAGTGACATTTTATTGTTTTGGTTTTTTCCCTGTAGTCTTTATTGACGCAGCAACTTTTTGACATCGCATTTTGTTTTTCTGCCGGAGTGAATTACACAGGTGAAAAAAAGAGCTTTGTCACCGGTTTCCCCCAAAAGTGATTTTGTACGGTGTCAACCGAACTATTTTCATTCCAGTTATTATTCCATTTGCATTCTGCTGTTCCCGCCTGATGCTCTCATAAACACTGCAATCTAATATACTGTATAATGAATCCTGAGTCCTGCTGTCACTGTCGACTGTTGTGGGTTACTTGCCTCCCCATACCCACCCCCCCCCCCACCCCACCCCACCCCCCCATTTATTCGACTGAAAACTTCCATTACGTCCTTTTCAGCTGCCGAGTTTCCTCAGGAGACGCCGCTGACCACTAAACAAATTGTTCTCTTTCGATAAGTACGTTTTCATCCCACTGTGGACGAGAGCGGGCTTCCTGGAACTGTGGCTGTGGCCGGCCACACAGAAAAACCTCAGCATATGGCCAAAGTCCAGATTCACTAGCTTCCTGTCAACAGAAATGAATGGGCCATTAGCTCGGTGCAACTTCTTCACCTCCCATATGCTGCCACTAGAGCGGAGTCTCTCTCAGCAAATCCCAAATCACCTCAGGTACACAGGCCTCCAGGCATGCCAAGAATTGGCGAGCCTGTCTCAAGCTGAAGGTGGAGCTCCACGCCTGCTCCCCAAAGATGAAGATCACATCAGAGAGGGAGAAGAGAGAGTATAAACTACCCTGCCTTCAAAAGAAATATCAATAAGAAAAACAGAATGTTTGTTTTTCCTTCTCCTATTACCAAAATTTCAGCTTTTTTCAGGCATGTTAACCTTTCTGCTGGTTTCAGAGCAACAGCTCTGACCTCGGCAATGTGTACCATTAAATGCTGCTTTAAAAGTTCAACCATCCATTATCTTGAATGCTTTGTACCCATTTCCAGTGCACATAGGGCGGAGATGTTCTGTGAGGGTCAACCACTCATACACCAGGTTGCCTGCTTTAAAAGTGTACCTGTAACAATAATTAACCTTGACATAAAAAGACCACAAACAGATCAAAGAGCAAAGGTTATTCACATGTGTTATTTTGAAATTCACTTATTTTTTACTCTTGTTGGAAAATCATGTGTGCGTATGTGTGTGTGTTCAGATTGCTTTGTATTTGCAAAAGCTAGAACTCCAGCTATGCTCCCTGAAGCTGAAGATCACATCAGTGGGAGAAGAGTGGGCTACACAGCTGAGAGCGAATTACCACACCCTCAAAAGAAATATCAATAAGAAAGAAAAAAATGTTTGTTCTGCTTCTCTTCTCTATTTCCAAAACCTCTGCGTTTTCAGACAACTTTATCATCTTGCTCATTTAATAGTGGCAGCTCAAACTTTTTGGTGATGTAAAAGAACAAAATGTCGCTTTGAAAGTCTTATTTCATGGCTTCCAGACGCTGTCAACTCTACCAAAGGCAAAGTGCACTGTAATAGGCTGTTTGTTATATAGTGCATCTCTACTCTTTGTGACCACTTAAAGCACTTTACAGTACACAACTCACATTCATTCAGTGGTGGCAGAGGCAAGTCTACATGGTCAATCTGCGGCACCAGGATTACCAACCATTTATACACATGTATACACTGATGGCAGAGCATCACGGAAATTCAGTATCTCCTTGAAGGATACATCAATGTGGAGGCTGCAGGGGGCTCTGACCGAACCACCAACCCTCTGACTGGCTAGCTGACTGAGCTACAGTCGCCCGATGGCGCTTAACCTCAAGGTCACAAACAAAGCAAAGAGCACAAAAGGCGATAACTTTGCACCTTGTAGAGCTTAAGACTTAAGTTTCTGTTAACCATCTGTCTTGTTTTGAAACTCGCTTACCTACTTTAAACAGTTGCTGTGGTGATGTGTAGCCTGGTAGTACACTGTGTGTATTCACACAGCATTTGTATTTGCGTGGGATTATTCACAACGGAGCACTGCCAGTTATAACAGACGTACCATAGTTATAAATGCACACTTGTGCCGGTAAAATCAACCAAACTCAAAATCAAGCTCTTGTGGTTCACTGTAGCTGCAGGCATGCCTCTTTGCCTCTGGATAATGGATGAGACAGATATGGGAGATAGAGGAGGGGAGCTATTCTTCAAACAAAATGACAGCCAGCAACCAAAAAAGAACCAGAGTGGGGTTTTTTGTAACATGTTTAAAATGTGAATGGCAGCCAGATATTTTTTTCTTCCTGTTTTTTGACACTGACTCCATTAATGAAGCCATACAGTATGTGTGTATATATATATATACTGTGTGTGTGTGTGTGTGTGTGTGTGTGTGTGTGTGTGTGTGTGTGTGTGTGTGTGTGTGTGTATGTGTGTGAAAATGAAACCAGGCTATGGGTGGGCCCACTCCTGGAAATATCTCATCTCACACAGCCATAAAATATCAGGATGCCAGTGTTAAAAGATGATGGATGTGTGTGATTAGATGACCAGGTCTGGGAATGGTTTTCACCTAATGTCTCTGGACGTCTACGCTATTGAAAAACTAGATTAGAATAGAGTAACTCTTACTGGAAACCATGGATTTTTTTGATGTTTTTGTTTTCCTGCAGGCCAAGAAAAAAGGAATACAGCTTGAAAACTGTCGCTCCTATCTTTACCGGGTGAATAGAGGGATAGTTTGTCCCTCTGACCCCTTCATTTTGTACACTATGGTTTCAGAAGTCACAATGCTGACAGCGCTGTTTCACTGTCTTTTGTCAGCTCATGGAGTTAATATTGAATTGCTCTGTAAGTCTGATATGTCACTTCACATCTTCTTCCAGGCATCTCTCTGTCGAAAGAGCAACAATATTACAGATATGCATGCATGCTGATGGATAAAATGTATACATAATGGATGTCTTTCTCTTTCACAAGTGTTATTTCATTGACTCCATTGCTCTGTAGCCATGTTTGCGGGTTGATGTGTACTCCAAAAATGTTTCTCAGCAAGCACTTTGTGTTTAAAACTCAGTAAAGATCAAAAACACTTAAATTACGGATAGATTTTTTTGTAGCCTACACTTTTGAACATTTCTTGATCATCATATCATTTTGATTTATAAAGCAGACCCCCATGACACTGGCAGGTATGAAAATTAATGAATGTCAAGGCCTCAAAATTGAGTTGGAACGAGCTCAATGCAACAGATTAAGAACCTCTTGAACCCAAATCTTTGTACTTCTTGGTCCAATCATCCAGCTCTGTGCAGAGACAGCCCCGTCCAGGTTCTCTGCTACACTTAACTTTAATGCAAACATCTGTGCTTAAACATAATTGATGTTAATCCTTTGCTTGTATAGCCACTGGGCAGATGGTTGGTGAAGGGGTGTTGGTAACATCTGTTTTCTGACACTAAAATCAGGATTTATATGGTTTATATTGGCTTTTGAGCATTTCATTGTCTTCAAAAATCAGTAAAAATGGAACCGACCCTGTGCAAAGATTTTTAGAATGTCATTGGAACTGCATGAAACAACAATATTTTGCACATTGCTTTTAGAGTGGGAGGGTTATAATTTGGGGGTTTTCAAGAACACAAACCCCATTTGGGAAATTTCAGTCTTACAAACACTACAGCTTGACTGGTCTGTGTGTGTGTCTCTCCTCGCTCCTGTTGTGGGAATGTAGTTTGAGTGGATAGACAGAAAATTGAAACATAATGAGAAGCAGAGACAGGAGGTAAAGGAATAAAGCTGCCATTGAAACCCATGTAGACCTCTAGTGCCCCCAGTTGGTGGAGATGTGCAAGTTTTCCAATGTCAATCACGCTGACGGACGGGAAGATAAACTTGTTAACCTTTTCTTAAAGCCCTAGATGTGATCATACAGATTATGTAATCATTATTGATCATTATGTATGATTTATAATATTGCTATATCTCAAAAAGTTGATTTCTCCTCATTTTATCCTCACTTCTGCAGTTCAGCTTTTTTTTTGTTTTGTTTTTGCACCATGTTTCAGAAGCCAGTAACCTCCAATTAACCCCATCACATGTCAGGAGATTCCACCCAATTGGTCCATCAGAAATTCCTCCATCTATGCAGGTGTGCGTCCATATTGTAGCTGAGAAAGTGAGGCTCCGGAACATTGCACTACTGTATCTCTGAAAACCTTTAGGCACTACACTACAGTGTTGTCTCCTAGCAACCAACAAAAAGGGTTGGCAGTGCAGTGAGAGGTGACATTATCCAAAACCATCATCCAGTGATTCCATCTGTAGAGAGCAGTACTTGCATGTCCATGTTTTATTAAAAGGAAAATGAGGCTGAAGACCACGGGGGAGCAGCTTCCCTCTTTTTTTCCCTCAATCTCCGGCTAGAACTGAGGCTCTCGCAAGGAGCTTCCAGTTTATTCTCCCAAACTAACATAGACATTCACAAGGTTGAGGGGGAAAATAATAAAACATTTCACACACATGAGCCTGGCTGTACATGGAAAGCACCATGAACCAGCTTGGCTAGAATTTGTCAAGAAGCTCTTTGAGGTTTTTAAACGACTCAGGCATGCTGAATCAAAACCCAACAAACGGCTTCAAACAAAAGGTGAGTTCAGGGTTGGATTCCAAATCACACTGGGGGTTTCTCTGTGTGCAGATTGCATATTCTCCATTTTCTCCAGGTGCTCTGGTTTACGGATTGCATTTAGGTCAACTGGAAACTTGCATTAGAGTGAAAATTGCTACGAAACTCAGATTTATAACAAGGAACAAATACATGAAGAGCATGTTGACGTGGATGTATACAAAAAATGACAAAGAGTGAAAACCTCAAATCAAAGAACACGAAGGACAGATTGGAGGAAGGGGCTCAATTTTTAAGAATTGATGAAAACACAAGGCAGGTTTAGGTGTTCAGGAGGAGATGGAAATCACAATAAAGACAGGATGTGAAATCCACAAAATACCTCCAATCAGAAACCTGTCAAAATAAAAAAAAGGGACACAGAACAGAGACACAGATGAAACTTTAACATCACAACAGTTGAAAGCCTCTACCCTGGGGCCACTACGACATTTTAAAGATGTCCCAATGTTGCAGAGGGTTGGAGCTCTCCGGAACAAATATTTTTATCCGCTGCAGCAGCTGAATCCATATTTCATCTCGGCTGCGTTTTCATGGAGCCACGGGGAGTCTTTGTCAGTGTGGATTTCACATTTTCGCCGTACTGGTGAGTGCTGCACAATGATGCCCTTCTGTGTTGCCTTGTGCAATTGTCTGTGTTAAGCGTTATAACGCTGCAGGATACGTGTGGAAACAGCGAAGGCTCCATTCTGGTTCTGTGCAGACGAATAGGTTTTCACCGGCTCCAGAGGATACTCTATGTCCGATCAATCAGTTTTAATCCAGGGATCAATCCGCCAAAGCTCCCGAGTTGTCCTGTCACTCAAAGGCTTGCAGCTCCTTCCGCTCGGCTGGTGTTTATATAGTTGCCAGCTGTTGGAGCGGGCTCAGCTACCATGCATGCATGCTGCCTATGCATGGGCTCCTCACCACAGGCCACTTACCCCAAGACGCCCTCGCAGGGGCTGTTGCCCTTGACAACAAAGCTTTCAGGGTCAGAGGAACAGGAGGACATCATCTGCAAATAGCAGAATGCAGCAGCACAGCCTGCTTAGCATAAAAAGATGCATGGATGACATATATAATTTATGTGGGTTTTGTGTGGAGGAAGAAAAGGCCGGTGTAAAGATGACATTACGATACCTCTCTAACTACAATGTTTTGGAATTTAAGATATGACTTTTTTGAGCATCATCATCATTATTATGGGAGTATTCATACAGTATATAAAGCCACAAAAAAGTCAATGATTAAATGCTTAAGAATGTCTTGAAGCATTAATCAGGAATGTCAGATTTTTGTGCATGGACAGGCAATTGTTACATTTAGGGAAGCCAATGATATTAATCCAGTAATTTATCGATTGTGTGTGTGTGTTTACTTTAAGCATGTATAGAATTTGTATTATTACTATATCACTAATTAAAAGTCTTTCACAACTCTTTTTTTTCCATTTGAATGTAGATGTTGATAGTGACCAAACCATCCCATTATCATTCGACTTGCCATTTTCTTCAGCATTTTCTTCTTCAGCAACTACCTCGACTGTTTGTTTTGTTCTTCTTTACAGCTCTAAGCTTTATTCTTTTGTCTCTGTTCACTGCTCTTCTAGGCCCTGGTTGCAGCAACCAGATGCTTTGAGCAGAACCCAACCCGCTGCAGACAGCAGAAGGGAAAGTTCACATAATTTAAAAGTCAAACAGAAAGCTGCAAAATCAAAAAGCTGCTGTGGACGCTGTGGTTGGAAGAGGGGTCCACTGGCAGTGATCTGCAAACACTGGCATGATAAGTTCCACACCCATATATATGCATACCCTGATATATCCTATGTAAACCATCCCAGCTATAGGTTATTAAAAGTTGCATGATTGAAGAGGCTCTTTTACCTCTGTGTGCATGTGTGTGTGTGTGTGTGTGTGTGTGTGTGTGTGTGTGTGTGTGTGTGTGTGTGTGTGTGTGTGTGTGTGCTTCACAGTTTGGACTGCACATGTCGGCTTTATGAGTGAAAGCAGAGGTGTGTGATTGAAATAAGGATATTAAAGGCTGTCTCCAGGCATTGATTAAAGCCCTACAAACTCCATGCTCATCAAAACAACAGATTTAGATGGAGTTTCCATGGAAAATGCCTGACAGTGGCTCAGATGTGATCCTCTAGCTTTGCTCTCATGTGGTAGACAGACTATCTATTATCTAATACACTGTGGAGTATGATCTATCTATCTATCTATCTGTCTATCTATCTATCTATCTATCTATCTATCTATCTATCTATCTATCTATCTATCTATCTATCTATCTATCTATCTATCTATCTATCTATCTGTCTATCTATCTATCTCTCTATCTATCTATCTATCTATCTATCTATCTATCTATCTATCTATCTATCTATCTATCTATCTATCTATCTATCTATCTATCTATCTCACTGGCTGCAGCATGTTGCTTCCTACTCGCTGCGACATAGTTCAGTTCTGTTTAGTTCTGCAAACAACACTCTGGGGAAAAAAATGGCACCTTGTAGGGAATATGATGAATATCTTGCATGTCAGTTATAATCTGTGTACGCAAAACATTAATGCACATCCAAAATTTACTTAAGTAAGTGGTTTTAGTAATTGGTTTACCCTACTTCCACACTCAGGTGGAGCTCCACTTCATCACAGTTATGAAGATGTTTTGCATATTTTAAGAATGCAGAGCCATCTAGATGTAGGCACCTGTGACGTATTTTAGTCATTAAAAGTACAAATAATTGACTGAAAAAATAAATTCCACGTGAAACAAAGAAATTTTGGAAAATTATAAACCTGCAAAAAAAAAAAGATTTGCAGCGTCACCCAGCTTCTCCTCCAGTCTATCTTTCACTGCAGCCCCAGTATGTAATCCATTACAGCCTGACTGACAATCATCGCTTGTGTCCCCACTTTGTAGCTTGTGAGAGAAAACAAACTAGATGTCAGTTTTGCTTGCAGTGCTGCCAGGCACAGATGTGCTGCTGCGGATTCATCTTTTCATTTGAATTACGTCCATAATATCTCCCTGTTCAGCCACAGCGTAAGCTGGAGCACACAACTGTGTTTCAAACTACACCTCCACACATCTCCAGCTCTCCAGTGATCCATTAGCACCCCACCCGTCACACACACACACATACATACACACAGAGAGGAAAAAAAGACACACAACCACCCCCAGCACACACACACACACACACATACACTTACTCCACCACTGGCCCCTGGTGTGACATGCATATTTTATAGACAACCTTTCACTCCAATCCCAGTCCTGAACCCGAGGGGGCATTCCGGTTAAAAGTCACATTGACTCGGCAAACATTTTCTTCCCGTCTGCCAAGAACTCAGCAGGATTTGTGTTATCCTTCAATCAGCGTTGATCTTGCTGTTTTTATTGGCTCACCCAGGATCCGTTAAAGTGTTTAATGCAATCCAACTGCATTCAGTCATACTCGATGCTGTATGATTAGCAGTTAATTATGGGAAGCGTGTGTGTGTATCTTTCTTTTCATTCATTTTGCCTTAAACAGTATAAATAGATTTAAGTGTGTTTTCACCCTTTGTCAAATTCTTGAATTTGTTTGTCATTTCACTTTCCAGCTTTGTGCTCCACAGCAGCTGCCTCTATCAAAAGAGGCACACAGGTATACAATATAGGCTGACCTATAGGACCAACCCTCCTGCGTCTTTCTCCGTGATCTTAGCGCCACTATTCCACACTGAGCCTTCTGGGAGGCATGCGTGCAGGGCTGCACATGATGCCATCCCCACTTGTAATGAGGTTGCAAAAACCTCAGGAGACAACGGGAAAAATAAAGCGTGGGGCGCTCGGGGAAGCCGTCCCTCCAGGAGACATATGGTTGTACTTTGAAATTCACAAACACTCCCAAAGGCACGGGGTGTCAGCTGCTAAAAGCTCCGAAAATGTGAAAATGAAAACGTGAAAATTGACTTCAGGAGTACGGGTGTAAAGGTGGATGGTGCATTTTTCCAGCGAGGGATGGATTCTCTTGCCTCATATAACAGCAGCCACACTGTGGAATGAAATGAATGTCTCTTGCCTCAGCAGCAGCAACAAAACAAGCCCATAAGTCACAATGCAATACTGGAAAGTTGATTGTTTTGGGCTACAAATTCTACACTTCAGCAAATGTATAACTCCAGGAATGGGTGACATGAAGAGAGATTTTTTTTTATTATTTTAAGTAAGGCTGGGAAAGGAGAATGGTTGAAATAATCTTTTTGCTCTGTTGCTAACATAGAAGTATGGAGCTTTTGTTTCTTCAGAAATTCACGTGAATGATTGCTGCCTAACGTTCCTTGAATCAGACATTAAGAAGAACCACAAGCTCTGTAATCTTATTGTCATTATTATAGGTATTGTCATTATTTGATGTTCTTTTTTACCTACTTCACTAAAATAGAGTGACGATTTAGCATTGTATATTTATCATGCAATTGAAAAAGAGGCCAAAAAGGAGGGAAATTATAAATTTCTGTTTCACGTACACTTCTGCCCTGCAACTGCTGTGAACAGAGCGACGGTTTTCTGTCACTATTTAGATGTCAATGAGTCGTTTAGTGGCGAGTGATTTCAGCTCTCATGTGGCTTCATTTAAATGTCTGTTCGAGGCTCAAAAAACCCTGTCAAACACAGCAGGCGGAGGCTCCTACAGGGGTTCAGCATGGTTAAGATGTGGGATCTGAGAGCTGTACCGTGTGATTCACAGAATTCCACACAATCACCACACAATTACCCTATGACCTGTAACCCAAATTTCTATACCAGGTTTCTCCACCCGTTTATTCAGATTTACATCTGTCGCATATTGAAGCTATAAATACCGTCCGTATGCCACTTGTGACCGACTTAATAAAAACACACATTTCATGTTTCTGTAAACACCCAGGTATGCGCTTTTACCCACGAGATGTGAAACGATGCGTCTGACACATTGGAGAGAGGGAAATCTTTTTTTTTCTGCTTCCGCTTCGACATGATTTGACAGATTCTCCATTTTGAAGGGCAGAAAACTCTCCTGAAGTAGGATCTACCCCTGCACTACAGAGTAATCACACATAAGCGACAGCATGAATGGGAGGTGTGTGTGCAAATGCACTGCTGCCACGTGATTGTCATGACAGCGACTCATCAAATCATCATCCCCTGTGGAGCGTAGGTGTTGAAGGATCCTATCTACTTTCTCTCTTTCCAACTCCCTCTCTCTCTCTCACACGCTGGAATATTCCATTAAGTGGAGGGAAAAGGGTCTGAAGGACAGCTGGGCTTAGCCGACCTGCTGAGAGAGAAATTAAATGTACTTTCTTCACCAATCAATATCCCACTGTGTGGAGATGATAGAGGGTTGTTTGGGTTAGAAACCGAATGTTTATCAGACCTGACATTGTCCTCAGAGTGCCGAGGGTCAACGCACACTCTGCATCTGCAAACTTGAGTGAAAAGGCATTATATGCTCCCCAAATCCACCTTTATCTCATTTATCTCCAGCTAACCTGTAATAAATTAATTCACAGGAGATATATCTTCCATGAGCTAATAGATTCATAGACGGTCCCCGTGTGGAATTAATTTTAATCAAGTATATAATAATGAAACAAAAGGCCTCCTTCGGCTCCCAGGCCACGTTTGTCTTTCCATGCTAGTCCTTTTTCATCTGGTGTGTGTGTGTGTGTGTGTGTGTGTGTGTGTGTGTGTGTGTGTGTGTGTGTGTGTGTGTGTGTTTGAAATGTCAGGTTATTCTGGTTCACTTGGCTGCCTCCACACTGGAGATACTATGGTAAACTGTATCATAGCATTCCTTCTCCTCCCACACACATTTCTAGCCACGTTACACCTGACTATCACACTCCTGATGATCACAGGCGGAGGATGAAGAGCAGGAAGGTAGAAGTGACCCCTCTCACCACGTGGAATGCGACAGATTTGCTGCATTAAGACAAAGGTTGCCCCCCGAGGTGGAGGATGAGGTGGTTATGTAACACGGCCTCTGCCAGCAGTAGGGAAAAAAAAGGTAGGACATAACTTCTAATAACAAATAAGCAAAAGAGAACAGGAGGAGGAGGTGGTGGAGGAGGAGGAGGAAGCCAAGTGCAAGAGGACAACTGTTCACTTGTTGGTTGAGAACAAACACGACTTTCCCCTGAGTGGGACACAACAAGTGAAACACGGCCCGAATCGAGCGGATTTCTCTCCCTGATTGCGTTGGAGCATTGACAGAAATGCAGCTGCAGCTGCTGTGGACGGCGTCCAGATTGGAAAAAAGCGAGTTTAATTGCACCGGGCGACACACTTGCCATTTTCAACCCAAAAACAATGCGGCAGCTAGGACCGTAGGGGCTGCACATGCAGGCGTGTTGGGGGAGGCACTCGTGTGGACCGGATGTCAGAGATCAGCATCTCCCCGTGAATCATTCCAAATGTCAGACCTGACAGGAGAGAATTTATTTTCAGAGGCAGAAGATGCCAGGACGTTAATCAATCAATCGGCTTCAGAACCACTGTTATTTGTTCTGACTTACAATGTGCATTTCGTGAGTCTGGGAAGTGGTAAAAATCACAGATTTGGTGGTCCACCCGTCAACATATTGTAAGAATTATTTAACTTGGCTCACACTCAATACGCTGCCGGTGTTTGTTTCTGTTTTTCCTACACAAACTAGCAAAGGCCCGTAGTGTTTGTGCGTGGGCGGACTTGCATATGTGTGCATACATGTATGCTGAGTGGGAGCAGGGGCACAGCTAGGGTCTTGGCTTTTTCTCTGAACACAATCTTCAAGCCTTTTCACATCTCCATTGTGAAACCTCCGCTCTGCAGTGTCTCCGTGTTGGGCCTAAGCGTACTTCCTGCTTTGAGCTCACTCCTTTTCCTGGCTCCCTGAACTACACTGTGCCGTCGATATGATAAATGCCTGTGTAGCCGGTTCTGCTGAGCTCCTCCAAAAACTGACACCGAAAAGTATCAGTGGGGGCGACACAGTGGATCGATGAGCAAGAAGGTTTAAATCCCACTGAGCATTTCTGTGTGGACTTTGCATGTCCTTGTGCTTGGCCGACCTGCTGGACACACGCACCACAGTGGGTAAGATAGTGGATGAATGGAAGTGTCAGTGCACTCCTGCACAATAGAGTTACTCCCTGAAAAAAATGCTTGTCTACCTCCATCTGAACTGCCTCTCCTACACCACATGACAACAAGATGTGTACGCTGTCGGTATCTGACAGGCGCATTAGGAAAAATAATGGCCCTGCCAGTTGGCATTTCAAGCTCTGGGTCGGTTTCATTCCGGGTAACAAACATCAGCCGTCACATCAGCCCGTCAGCCTCCTCTAAGGAGATGATGCAGAATGACAGCAGACAAATGAAGATGGAACTTTGCGTTGTAATTAAGGCCGTTATCGTGATGCCTTTTCTCTCATTTGAATACTACCAACGCAGCAAGGGCAGAGAAGCCGAGCAACCACAGCAGGTCTCTGCTGCCCCCTGTAGCAGCGATGCCTCATGAATTATAACCACCATAACACTAAATTTCCCCTTTGAGAAATCCAACTTCATTTTGGAGCATTTGTGGGAAAAAAAAATCCAGAAGATGGGAATGAATTACTAGTAATAGATGACTGCAGATGCTGATCGTGCATCTTGGTGCTGTGATTAAGTCTGCAGAGCATGAGAGGCACACTGCTTTAGTACACACATGTGAGTACTGAAGCACACATAGACTGTAAGATATATTATGGCTGTAGAAAACTGAAATAAATAGTCACTCTGCTGAGGTTCAGCCCACTGAATTATGTCTGGCTCAGGCCAGGTTGTAAAATAATACATGCAACAGCCTGTCATCTGTCCCTGTCCGTACTCCAGACAGAAGCTTTCCACAGTTGACATGTGTGCGTTCACCTGTTTCCACAGTACTTCTTACAGTATCTCAGTTAGAATATTCATTTTTATGGTGTTGATTTATCTGTTGAATTCTGGGCATCATGCAAGACTCTGTTCAGTGTTTATGACTGTGCAAACAGATGCCGCAAAAAGTACGTTCTGTCTATTTTACGCTTGTATACACTGCCATCTGGTGGTATGATGCAGAACAACCTAACAAGATATTTATAGAGGATCTTCCAACTGGTTATTAAATTGATGGGTTTATTATTGTGATTTTAGATCACTAAATAGTGCTGGATTATTGCAGTTCCTCAAAATTTTAATCATCTAAATATGTAATTTAGTGCATTTATTCAAGCGTGGGACTACACGAGTAGTACTACATGCTGCTTTCAACTTCATCTGCAATTCACATGGAAATAATCTTTACTTCACTACATTCAATTTACTGGTTTCATTATGTTTGCTTGTTTAACTACCCAACTGTTTGACATGTACAGCTATAAGAAGCAATAACTCCTACAACTCATTTTAGATCAGTGCATATGAAATAATATTTCTCACACTTTGCTTTTAACACTTTGCTTTAACACCGAGCACATTTCCCTGATTATACTTCAATACAAGTCATGGTATTTTTATTTTTTTTTAGCATTTTTCAAGGTTTTACAGCTTGCTTTGAATGTTTGGCTCTAGTACTGCAGCTATTACAGAGTTAGACATAAATCAGACAATGGCTGACAAGTGACACTGTCTTGTTGGTGCCTCCGCCTCAGGCACTTTATCCTGTTGGCCACGAGCTGTCTTTAGGTGGACTCAAGTTTGACAGGGCTGCAGAGCTGCTTCCTGTCAAATCTGTGCAGCATCATGCTGTAGGTCAAGCTCATGCAGGATGTTCAACATACACTTACACACCTAGAGGGAGTTTCCAGTTGACCTAAAAATACATGTGAGCTTTAATGTTAACTTGCCATCTTTTACTCTTTTACTTGGTTTTAGTTCAAAATATCATCATGTGATTCATTTGGTGTGACATTTTAAAGCTTTTATGATCACTCGCCTGTAAGTAAGCACACAGAGAGGTGAATGTGATTTAACTTTTGCCAGAATCCAGTGCACACAGACATTCTTGTTAGCTCTGGCAGTTTGGCAAAGCTGCTTCGATAGGTCATCTTTTTTCCTGTAATCAAGGAGAAAAAAAAGTATCTAAAATTAGCACCCAACAAAAGGTCGGCTAAATATAGAGATACAGAAATCCAAGCCAGCACGACTCATCAGTCATGTCGAGTGCCTCCAGGACTGTGTTTGATCCCCTTCCCTCATCGTCACTCTCCCAGTCGATGAGATCATTTGGCCATGTTGATGTATTCTGAAGCTAAATTTTACCACCTTACCACAAGTCCTCAGGAACTTTTCAACACTGATGTGCTCTAGTGTGTGTGCACCTATGCACATGCACGTGATGGTGGTTAAAGTATGAATTTAATCGTTGCCATACACAAGACTGGAACGGGCAGGGCTGCTGTCCTTGGTGCTGATCCTCCTTTTTTTCTGCCTGCATGGCTGAGCAGTGTTTTTTGGGAAAGAAAACAGGCATAAAAAAGAGAGAAAGAGAGACAATTAGAGACAGACCATTGTGCATTTTATTACCAAATGAATCTTATATGGTCCTCTGCCATCGTCAGACTCGGTTATCACCACACGATGAGAACAGGCCCAACACGTCCTCATTTGCATACAAATGAAAAACACAAAATGACCATAGAGCTTTTCAAGGTTGGGGACATGCCACTATGTTCTAATGTTGCTTGTGGGCAGTTTTTGTGCTGCCATGACAGCGGGGCCATTTGGTTCAGGCAGGTTACCACTGGTGCAAGTCAGATCCTGTCATTTATGCAGTTAACATTGGTGCAAAAGAGGCTGCGCTTTTAATATGGACAGGAAAATATCTTTTCCTCTCCCCAGGATAGTGTAGTTACTGAAGATGTTAGCGGCTCATTGTGCTCCAAATTGAGAAGACAATGTGATATTCATGTCTCAAAGCAATACATGAATCGTCAGGTTGCTCATTGAAACCTGATTAAATTAACATGAAAATGCATCAACCAGGGAGATTTAATGTCCTGTCCTTCATGGAACATACAAGCAATGAGGGCTTTACACTGGTCGAATATCACACCTGTTACACCAGTGAATGATTATGTGACATTTGTTAGTTCCTATACAAAGGTACTTGGCAACTTTTCCCTAAATTATATAAACTAAGCTCAATTAAGTTAAGATAGAATAAAATAATCTGAGATAAGATAAGATTAAGATGAGATAAGGTAAGATAAATTGAGCTAATATATTACTTTATTCATCCCAAAAGGTAAGTAGCCTGATATATTTGTGCTAGAATCGGAGGAGGAATCAGATATCATTGTTTTATTAAAGTTGTTTTGTTGTTTATACATGAATGAGGGCAGTAAAAGGCAAACATGTTTTTTTTGTTTGTTTGTTTTCATTTTAGGTCCCCTTTCCACATTGAAAGCACATTTAACAGGCCTCATGTCTGTCCTGCACTAGACTGATGGAGACGTTCAGGTGGAAAGTACTGTGAATATAATCTCTCATTTTGTAGACATCATCATTTCGACAACATACTGTAGTGGCTCAGTAGCCACATAGTGGCTCAGCAGAACCAGTGGTTTCATTATTCTGTCTAAATAAAGAGTGATTTAAGAGGTTCCCTGCCGCATAGCGTAATCCATCTGTTTATCCCTTATTGTGATATTTAATCATGTCTATACAAGTAACACATGATGTGGTAGCCAAATTAAATTGATTGATGCCATGCTCACACAAACAATTGCTGTGTTGAGACATTAAGCTTCATTACGTTCGTTTACAGTTGAGTCTTTTATTTGATGCTATAGCAATGCTGTGTTTAGTATCTACTTAAGGTTATGGACAAATACCTCTTGCTGAAAGACTTAGTAAACATCAAATTTTGGCTTAAAATACCAGATTTAGCTGTCACATATGCTCGGAAAAAGCCCGGATGTCTTGTTAATAATATCCTGAATATGACACCACCGCCTGCCCCTCCTCCTGATGCGAATCCCAGCTCCCAATGTATGACTGATCTGTACCACCTTGCTTTGATAGTTGTTGGAAGATATGTTGATCTGATGCGTTTCACATGTCCAAATCCAACATATCCTCAGGTTACAGATATGCAGCTTGACGTAACGTTTGATCATTTCTCTCCTTTCACTGCAACACACAACGTCGCGTCAACAGAATTACACTGATTCAGAGTAATCCATCTCTGATAGCTGTGTGATTATGTGAGGCCTGACAGTATGAGCTCTCGCTGTGTGGCTGATTGCACAGCATGACAAAAGCCATAGTGTGAGAAGCTCTGTTCATTCAGCTTAAGCTGATTCATGCTCACTGTTCTTATATCTGCTTCATCAACGGTACATTAGCTGCAGGCTGCAAAGCTGCAGCTTTACCTGTAATTACTGCTACTCAATTATATATTGATGTATTTATTTCATCATCACAACTGTAGACTGAATATCTGTATTTTTTGTGTGAAACAGTGCAGAGAGACAATGTTATCATCGCTCTGTTATTTTGCTTATTCTGTATTTTATACATTTCAAAGAAAAAGTATTCACAGAGTCCAGAAATGTGTGCTAAGTCCTTGTACATCACCTGTGGAAATAATAGTTACTTTTCTGAGACGTCTCGTGGAAAACATGTAAATAGTAAGTAGTATCTGACATTATAAAGGGAAATAGTGGTGTAATTTTTTACACCACATTTGGATCTTAACATACAACACATAGCACACGTAATGGTGGTTGCATTACCTTTGTAGGAGCAGTGCTGGTTTGAGGGATCTGAAGATCAAACCTTGAGAAGAATCAAACTCTGACAGATATCATAGGAAATAGAGCAACATGTGAACTTTGTTGTCATTCAAAGTATGTGTCAACCTACGTATCAGCGGTAAAAGTTCAACAATTCTGTATTATAGTGTGGGAAGTTTACTTTTCAGCTCTGTACCAATGACAAATTTGATCATAAATGAATACCTAATTAAAAAAAACTGAAGCCACTTAATAAAAATAAAAAATGCTCATTCTGCTAATTGAAGAAGTATGACAGGAAAAATAATTTTAAAAAAGCAGATATTTAGTTGGAATTGGACAACAACAACAACAACAAATTTCTATTGGGAGCTGTATGGAAGCATAACACATGCAATATAACAACATAGTTCAGTTTACATGCACACTATACTTCAACTGCTGTATATTATATTATTCCTGTCCAATATAGCTATGTGAGAGAAATTCATACAGGAAGGTTATCTTTTCACTTTATCTTTTTCCTATTTCTTTGTGCATACATACTTTGAATGTATATACAGTATGCAGTGTGCATCCATATATTATATTTGTTTACAATGTGTCCATTGATGCTCTTCCTCTGTTGTCTTTGCTACTACATTAATGCAACCCCACTGTGAGACAAATAAAGCTCCATTATCTCTTAAAATGCTCTGCAATATACGGGAGGTAGCACTTTCCCATAAGAAGACAGGAAATAGTTAACTTGCCACCAATATCAACTGGGATATTGCAAAGAATCAGTCCATCTTCTTTCTTCCTTTTCTCCTACTATCTTCTGTTCCTATTTATATAACAATACTCATCATCTGATCCACCTCACATCCCAATTTGCACATTATGTAAATACTGTCAGGCCAGCATACTATGGTTCTTTATCTTACTTATAGAGGTTTCAAGCGCTGAAGGTGTTGCACTAAACTTACTGCTACATTTACAGCCATTCCACTTCATACCCAGTGCAAATTTGAACTTTGTGTATATACTACTATTTTATTGCACTTGTACTACTATTTGAACTGGTTCACTTTCACCCCTTGGTAGTCTGAAGGTGGAGCAATATGTATTGTGACACTATGGTTTTCTTTGTGTTGTAGCTTGAACACTTTTTCTCCTATGTAAGTAGCTTTCAATAGACTAACAAAAGGTCTAAATGTAAATGTAATGCAAACAGGTGATTCCATATGGGGGCCATTCGCATTCTATGGACCCAAGTTGCAGGTTCTACTTCATCGCAGTCTTGAGGCTGTATCAGCATATTTTTGTTGAGAAATCTGGATCTCAGCTCATGATGATTGCTTGTTTTCCTTTGCATCACTGGCCTGCTTTCCTGCAGCTGGGACTGAGATCTCTGCTGCTCTGTCAGACAAGTCTTGGTACCTAAACAATTCAGAAAATAGCGACTGGTATTTCAAAAACTCTGAATCTCCTTTTCCCCTTCTCTGGTTCATTAATATATCTGTAGATATATTAGGATCTTTCATTCTTTCTTTTTTGTAACTTGTGTTTATGTGCAACTGCCCCGTGAGCACATAATTTTCCCCTAAGGGCCAAATACAATTCTTTGATTTGAGTGGTATTAAACTGAATGTTTTGTCTTGCACTGAACTTGCTTTTGCAGACAAACTCAAGCCAGTTGCATGTTGGCACCTTTGCACTTTGGAGCAGTGTAGCCAACAGAAAGCACGGCTGTTGGTGGTTTGATCCCACTCCACTCCAAGCATTCTTGAGACATGATATTGAGCCCCAAACTAGCCCTGGTGCATTGTAAACAATATGAAAACGTATGTGAATGGTTAAAGCTACTAAATAAGCAAGTGTGGGACTCACTCCAGGCTTTGCATGGTCATGAAGACAAGGAAAGCACTGTATGAGAAGAAGTCCATTGACCGATTGCCTTGTGTATATATTAACAGTATTTATTCACAGATGAAGTTCTTGCAAGTGATGTGTTGTATTCACAAACATCACTTTATTCCTAATGCATATTTGCAACTTGTGTTGCGTGTGTTTATACTGTCTTTCTATATCTCCATCTATCTATCATCTTACCCATTTATACCCACTGTTGTCAGAGAGGTCTGCTGGTGCCTATATCCAGCTCACACTCCTGTTTCGGTGTAACTCCTGTGTTGATGTACAACTGCTCTGCGTGCCTTGAAATGTCCCCCCAGGAGTTCTTTGAATTGAATGGTATTGAGCGGGTGTACTGTAGCTGACAGACAACCTGTTATATTCCCTTGTTGTTTGTGCTTCATCACTTGATGCAAATCCTAAAAAACCCAAAACTAAACTAAATAAAACAAAGTACCCCACTACCTGCCACACTCCCCAGGTAATTGACGGCAATAAGGCTTCTAAACCCTGTGTGAGGCTGTGGTAGGGTTAAATATATGTTACTTATATATATTATATTATGCTATGCATTTGCATATAGTTATTTACTAGTGTGCTCGTGTTTACAGTTTTTTATCGTCAATATGTATTACTCGAAATTGGTATACATACTACTTGTTTTGTTTTATTTGTTTGTTTTTTTGCACTTTATCTAAAAGTCTAGGGTCATTCAAGTGCTGCCCTATTGTTACAGCCTTATTGGTCTACTACTATCTCTCCTGTGGAGAGTTATAGTTTACTGTTGGTGCGGTTAAAATGCATCACGTGGAAATTTACTTTCTCGTGCCAACCGATTTTAACATGCAATAAAACTTGCACCACGAAAAATAAATCCGTACAATTTGCTTAAAAGTCCCCCAAAATATTTATTATATCATAGTTGTGTGCGCGACAGCAGAGGAAGAAAAAAAACCGAGGCGGTGGAGCCGGGTTTTGAAACGGGATCCACGCTTGGCTGGACTCCGGGGTTTGAGGAAGCTTGGACGGCGACGGAGAGAGAGACGCTCCAGGCTGGGGTCGCTCAGCGAAGCAGCTGCAACGCCGGCACTGTATCGGTCGTGTTTTTCAATGCTACATCCCGGTGAGTTGAACTTGTGTATCTTGTCTTGTTTTTTTAGGGGGGGAAATCGAGGAGGCTAGAGGCTCAGTACAAAGGCTTTTCTTCTCCGGAGAAAACACCGGGGCTGCAGCAGCCGGGAGGCCCCGTCTCTGTCTTTCAAGTCGCCGCTATGTATCCTTCCGATTTACCCCCTCGAAACATCCAAAAATCGACCATAGAACCCCGCGTAGTCGAGTGGATTGGCCAAATCCGCGTTTTCGCGATGTCGTGAAGCGAGTATCGGTGTTTTTGTTTGCTATGAAACCGTTTCTCGGTGCACCGGGAAACATGGTCGCTCTGCGGAGTCTCCTACCGCTGCACGCCGGGCATCGGTGCAGTCCGCCCCGCTTGAGGCTCGCAGGAACTGCCGCTGTTGCATCCGTACAGTTGGAAGGTCCAGCAAGAGCTACATCTCGGTTATGTAACTGCAAACAGCGAATGCTACATAGTGTCGGCGACACTGGTGAAACTTTCGCACCCAGAAAGATAAAGAAAGTTACGGGCTACGACCGGGCGTCTTCTGCAGACCCGTTTCCGCCCTTCCTCCTCAGGTTCTGCCGGTTCTTACGGTTCATAGTTTGAGTGTAATGTCTGCTAGTCTGGAGTCAGGTTTGACCGACAGCATGCTGTAAGCAACATGGTTGCGCACTCGCATGCATAGAAACAACCGATTTGTTTGCACAGAGTCCTCCATGGGGGCGATGCCTGAACACAGGCTTGTTCATCTCGGCTCAGCAGTGGCTGGTGTAGGGGTCACAGCTCTGGATGATCCTTGGGGTTTATCTGTCTCATCGAGACCACAGTTCTGCTACAGTGACACGGCTGTGAATGCAGCAGCAGGTTTATTGCAAGAACCACGGGGGTAGAAACTTCTAGAAAGTAATAAGTTCAAAATACAGTGCCTTCACATATCCAAGTGGCAAGTAAAAGGTGAAGTTTTTTGTATTTACATACAGTGATGAAGCACAAATATCTGGCTCACGTCATACCCAATGCATGTTTGCATCGTGTTATTTTTATTGTGTTGTAACTCATAAGCTAGTTGAATTGAATGGTACTGAGTTGGTGTACTTTCAGTGAATTACTTCATCTTATTTCTACCTGGGAGGTCTTGTACTAAAAACGTGCCCCTGCATTCACACCCATGTTACTTAACAAGAATTTTGTGTCTGGAAGGCAAAACCTGACTACAAACCAGCAGGCGTGAACCTGTAGGGGTTGACATATCAGTGTTCAGGCTCGATAGGTGTTTTAGCTGTCTGAACACAAAATTCAGCCGTTTGCAGATGAGGCACCCTAAGCCCTCCAGGCCTGCCCTGAGGATCATCCAATGCTGAGCCCCTTCTGCAGGAACTTCTGAGCCTCCACAAACAAGCCTGTTTTTGAGCAGTAACCCAGATATCAAAGCTACAGTACAAATTACTTGCAGATATTGCAGATATTTGAAGCAAGCTATGAAAATATCCCTGATATACGATGCATAGAAAGCTTTTTTCCTAGGAGCTCCACCCTCCTCTGATGTATCAGTAACATTGATCCAGCAGTCATGTGTACATTAATCCATCCATTATTTTTAGTAGTTAGGTTTAGTGGTGTCGGAGGGGTCTGCTGGTGTTTATCTCTAGTGCACATGAGGCATAGGCAGGGAATACACCTTGGACAGGTCGCCAGTCCATCTTTTCGGGCGTCACAGAGGAAGGCCACACGCAAGTCGAGAGCACGCAGACTCCACATAGAAACGTTGGGATCGGGACACGAGCTTACCGCCTTCTTGCTGTGAGGCGACAGCACTAACTACTGAGCCACAGTGTGGTCCCTGATTATGTATTTGATAACATATAATTAAAAGTAAATCTGTCTTTTTACATCAGTGGCTGAATTCAAGAAGACCGGTGTTGTCATGTGTCATACAGTGAAAGCGGTGCGCCAAAGAACGCTTAAACGACACCCAACCACACATTTGAAATGGAATAATGTAACGGGTTGTTGTGGAGACGGGTTAAACATGGTCATTTCATGCTGTTGATGTCAGGTATATGATGTGGTTAAGGACACAATGTTTTTTAAGCACAGCTGACACCAGACCTCTGACTGTCTTTGCTGTTTGTTAGACAACAACCTCGAACGTCTTATTCTTAGAATATTTTAATGTTAAACAGGGTAACTTTACCTGGACAAACAAGATGAGAACCACGATGAGAAAGTTTATCTTATTACCTGTCATACCTGACAAAAATTGAGAACGGCTGTTGTTGTGTATTTGCACTTGGGTGCTGGGACCTGTGAGGACGTTTTTGTAGAGTCCATAGGGGTCCATAGTTTATTTAGCCTAGTGGAGGACAGTATGTTATCAGGATACAGTGGGATTTTTTTTTTATGGTCTTTTCTTTATCACAAAGTTGCAGCTTTAGGACAGCCCCGTAGCTGGATTACTAACTGGGCAAACTGCCAAGGTCCATCTGATTATCTGAAGGGCCTTTTGCAGTTGGACAAACTACACACAGTGATCTCATTTCGCCAACAAATTCACAAATTTGTGTATGAATAAGCACCGACTCCTGCACTCACTGGGAGTGAGAAAAATGTCCCAGAACTATGTGGCATTTACACAAGTTTGCATATGCAAAAACAAATACAGAAACTAGTTTGTCCAACAGAGGCGGGCGGGATAAGGTCATATTGTAGCTGTAAAATTATGCACTTAGAGCAAATTTCTTGATCTTTAATGAGCCAAAATGCTTTGGGGGTATTTAAGCATTTTTAATAATTTTGGGCATTTCATGGTGTATAAATGAAGAGGAATTAAAGAAATAACTGATTGACTAAGAGGGTTATCATGAGCTGTTATTATATATTATTATATTATTTTTTCACTAACTGCTATTCAGTGATCTGTTGAATATTCTGCATCTAAAATGTCACTGTCTGTTTCCTCCTCAGATTGAATGATGTGATGGTGATCGGAGGCAGCAGCTCTCCAATGGTCGACGGCCTCACCGCACTTCACTAGAATGTACTTGATGAAGATACCACCTGTTGTAGCGGCACAAACAAAATGGAGAGCATGTCGCCCATCGGAAGGCTATAGCCTTCCAGTCTGCTTCCATGACTCTGACTCCCAGTTGTCCAACAGCAGCACACCTATCTCAAACCAGGTCCAGATGATCATTGACAGCCTTCGGAGCTCCCAGTCCTCATGCGACATGGGCGACGAGATCAAGGAAAACATGCTCTCCGGAAGGGAAGGTCATTCCCAAGTCTGCAAGGCTGCCGTGGGTTCTCCTGTCAGAGGCACGTCCAAGGCTGAAGGTCTCACTGGGACCCAACAGGCCAAAATTTCCTCCCAAGTTAACTACCAGAGCAGTGACTCCGACAGCGATGACTCCGTGGACAGAGGGATCGAGGAGGCAATAATGGAATACCTGAAGGAAAAGGACGATCACAAACGCAAGGGGGACCCGTGCTCCACCTTTCATCCGTCGTACAAAGTTACCAGGAAAAACCTACTTGTTCCTGAAGTGTCCGATGAGGACTCTGACAGCGATACCTTTTCAATTACCAGCAACCAGTTTCCAAAGAGTGCGAAGGCTGAGACTACGACCACGCCGGCTGTTGTACCTATGAAAAAGCATATCAAAAACAAGCGCTCGGTAAATGATAAAATTGCGACAATGGACTCAGATCAGAGTACAACAACCAAGGGGTTAATCTTGCCCAAAGAGCAGACAAAGAGTCCCTGTAAAACAGTTGGCCTTTTTAGCAAGGTAGAGTGTCCAATCTCAGCGGAAGTGGATGAGGAATCAACTGATTCCAGCAGCGATGACGGCATCGAAGAGGCCATTCAGAGATACCAGTTGGAGAAAAACCAGCAGCAGAACAGGGGGGACTTTGATCTGCATGAATTCATAGATGACTCCGACTCCACCAGCGATGACGGGATCGAGGAGGCTATTCGCTGTTACCAGCTTGAGCAGCTGAAGAAGAAGAGTGTCCTGAAACCGCTGTTGCACAAGCAAAAAACCTTGCACAAGTCACCAATAAACACCGCTGGGAGCACAAGTATGGAAAACATGAAGAAACACAAAGTGAAAAAGAAAAAGATCAGAAGGGAGAAGGAATTGAAGTCTGTCCAGTCTGACTCCTCAGATGGTTTGATATCCAGGAAGACTCTTCCAGAGAGCTCGAAGGGCAAAGGAAATGGGTTGCTTTTGTTTAAAGCGAACAGTTTTAAAGAGCAGCCCGCGCCTCCCCCTCTTCCGCCCAAGGTAAACACAACAGCAGAGCTCATGTGCGCTGAGGCAATACTGGACATTTCAAAGACCGTCATGCCTGGGGCCATCCACCACAGCCCTGGCCTCAGCAGCTGTGCCCCTACTGAGTCCTCAGTGCAGTCTTCTCTTCCCGACAGCTGTCCAGATGAGGAAAGTGACGGCAGCTCCGTTGACAGTGACGACGGCATAGAACAAGAAATTAGGAAATTCTTGGAGCAGAAGGCCCAAATGCATAAGCCCATGCCTGGCTCTGCTGTGGTCCAAGAGCCCCGTGGTGTACATGAAGCAGAGGAAGCGACCCCAAAACCAACTGCAGTCCAAAAGAAGACTTCAAGATTGTCTTTAACACAGAGACGAAAAGGAAGATTGGAAAACAGTCAAAATTTCAGCATGTCAGGGACAGACACCAGTTTTCAGGAACCCGAGCATGAGAAAGAATCAAGTCAAGTGGTGTTTTCCCATAGTCAAAAGAAACCATTAGATGGGTTACAGGGCACAGAGCCAAGTGGTGACAAAAGTAGCTCACTGGACAGCGATGAGGACCTAGACTCAGCCATAAAAGACCTGCTCAAGACGAAAAAGAAGTCAAAGAAAAAAGTGAGAGACTTAAAGCGGAAGTCGAGGAAGTGCCTGAAAGATGACAAACTGGTGACCAAAAAGTTCAAGCCCGATCTTGTTAAAAAGAAAAAGGCACTCAAGAGCAAGGACGCTTTTCAAGATGAGACCCAAACAAGTGCAAGTGTTCCACAGCAGAAACAACCTGCTAAGAGCGCGGAGCAAAACCTGCGTGAAGGCGAAATGAAATCAGCTGGGGGTGAAGACGCATCAGTTCTTCGCAATACTCAGCTTGCTCTGCAGACAATTGACGACAGTAGCTCAGTAGATAGTGACGATGGCATCGAGCAGGAGATCCAAAAGTTCCTGGCTGAAAAGGCCAGAGTCTCCACCACGGAGCAAATTAAAATCGAAGATGCGGTGAGAAACGGCACCGCAGTGCCTCGTAGCCCACCTGAAGACGAAGGAGCCGAACTGGAAAATCAGCTGGCTGAAATTCCAGGTCAAAGTCCCAGTCCTCTCTCTGGACAATCTTCCGTGGGAAATCATTCCCTCCCTCACCTGACCTCAGGCCAGTCCCACAGCTCCGGTCTGCTGGAGCCAGCCGACGGCGCAGGAGCGGCCCGCAGCAAGAAGCAGCAGGAGCCGCAGTCTACGCCACAGCCGAGCCGAGTCCGCTCTGCTCCGACCCCCAGCGCTGCCCATTCCCGCTCCGAGTCAATCAAGTGGCGCCAGAGCTTCGGCCTCCTCCCGGCCCCCAAAAGATCTCAGAGCGGTTGGACTCCGTTCTACGTCACCTCGTCGAAAGTCGCGGAGACGGCGTCGGCAAACTCGCCGTTTCCCAGCGGGGCCGCCACCCCCGCGTCGCAGGCCCCGGCGTCCGTCTGGTCCTCCTCGAGGACTGGCAGACAACTTTTCAGCTGCTCTACAGAGAAGACTGGCGATCCAACTTTCAGATCCCCCACGTCAAATCTTTTTTCTGCTGCCATGCAGCATTCCGGGATGCCCTTCACACGGAGCCTGGCGCCTGACCACAGGTCACAATGCCTGATAGAGGGAGAAGCCAAGAGTACGGTGCATATGCCAAAAGACAAGACCACATTTGTCCAGCTAGAGGCTAATCGGACCAACCATGTCCAGATTCGGAGCAGGGAAACGAGCGAGGGAAAGGAGAGGGTGAACTTGCTAAGGGAGAGAAGAGAGGGCGAAAGCATGAAGATAGATGATGAGGAAGGACAGCAAGAAAGAACAGAAGGGGAGTTTATAGACGAGCCAGATTGTGAGTCAGGCATGAGAAGAGATCCAGAGGAGAAAGAGGGCTTTTCCACATTGTAAGTATCTTCTTTGGTCACTCTGTCCCACAGCATTATAATTGGATTTCATGTAAGTTAATTTCTCGATTGCATCCTGCTCATAAATATAATGTAGGCTATGATCCAGCTCGTTCATTCATAGGCTCCAAGGGAATGTTTGTTGATAAAAGAGAACAGGCATTTTTTTTGTACATTTATACGACCATGTAATGCATCGGCACCATCATGAAAACTTTTCTCCGCTCTTTTCTGAGGTTAATTCATATCATCTTCGCCTTTTGAAATAAATACGATGACAGGTTGTCGACTGCATGGGCAGAACACTTTTCAGCAGCAAATGATATCGTCAAAAATATCTTTCATATTTTTTGTAAAAAGAAGCGCTTAAGAACAGTCAGAATACAAAGATGTCCAAGTGCTCAAAATCTGGGATGTTTTACGGTGTACCAGTGGGACAATGCAGGGAGCAACATTAATCAGAAATAATTACCGTTATCACATGAACTCGCATCATTCACATGTGATGTCTAGGTTTACTTTAAGAATAGAAAGAAGACAGTGTTGTGTGCAAAAGTTAAAAAGATGCAACTGGTGATGTTACTGTAGTTTAAATGATCTCAGGAGGGTTGGGGTCTGTTGCCACGCTGGTGTACAGCTGATCAGTACAATACACCTTACTGATCTTAATGGGGTGGTTAGAAAGATGAACTGAAGCCTCCCAGTTTGATCAACTCTTTTAGTCAAGTTGCCATTGATACAAATCTTGATTTTCATTTTTTAAACACAAGAGAAGAATGCATACCTGCTTCGGCTTTAAATTTTAGCTTTTCTTGGTCACACACAGGCCATTTATCTCTCCTGTGTAATCCCCATTGTGTAAAAGATTATTTGGATTACGTGATTGATGACTGGGTTACTCATGCGTTATAGAGGTAATGTGGATTATGCTGTAAAAATGTTCATGATACTTGTGTTATTATCTCATGTCTGTCACAGGCTCTATTCGTCACCATTTTATGGTGGTGACGCACCAACCTCCTCCTTGTACGGTACAATTGCCAAAAATGACCTCCTCTACACATTTAGTGTGGCCTTTCTAACTTTTGCACATAAACAGAAAAGAAGTGAGGGTCGGCTTAAACGACGTCGCAGCCTTGATGATACCGATTTTTTTAGAGCAAACCTTACGGACTGGTTGGTACTGGAACAATGGTGTTCTTTCGCTACTGCCACGGAGATGTTCCACCTCATCGTCTTCACTTCAAGGTTCACTTCAAGGTCCAACGAGGATGATGATAATAATAATAATAATAAAAAAGATGAATTATTGATGAATGCCACTATCACAATCCTGGACTTCATACCTCTGTGACTTGAGGGTTGTTCCAGATTCTGCAGAGGTCACGTAGTTGCTCCTCTCTGTCATGTTTGATATTTAGTGTGGTCATTTCTTTGTCATGTTGAAGTTTTCTCGAATTTCATATGTTGGGGGAAAAAGGCTATTTATTTTTGTTTATCGAAGAAAAAAAAGAGGTTACTGAACATGCTGTGCATTGCCAGGTTTTGTAAATATTTTGTAAGAAGTGTTTTTTTTCCCCCTCTCACTCTTTCAGAAAAAAATAATAAAAACTTTTACTGTCTCTTTTAAGTGCATATGTGTAATAAAGAGTGGAATCCAAGCAATAACAGGTCTTCCTCATTGATGTCTCTCAATTTCAGGTCCAGTGGCGTGATGATAAGCTATAGAGAATACTAAGTAATTAACAGGCGTGATGTGTGATCTGCTCTGCCTCGCCTAGGTCATTATCCCGTGCCATTGACCCTGGCATCACCATCACTCCTTGCATAGCTCTTAGCACGCAGGAGAGGAGCAAGATGTTCTGCAATCACTTTAAAATCAAACAGGTACTGCTACTACTCGTGACAGTTTTGCCTTAGTGTGATTATGTCCCTCTATATTAAGTGAGTGGAAGCATGAAATCTGTGAAATGCTTGCAGGTGTTACCGCCCCGGGTCAAAAGAAAGCTACAGTTTATACCAGTCTACAGGTAGGAGATCAGACCCACGTTCTTTGCTTTCACAGTGAGAGTGATTGCAGCCCACTTCAAAACTTGTTCACCTAATATTTCCCTGTTTTCCAGGAGAGATGGGACACCCAGCTGTCTCCACAGCAAAACAAAATGAAAGTTCACCTTATAAAGACCTGCCTTATAAACATGCATGTAAAATCACTTTGGCATTACAGCGCGGAGGTTACAGCTCTTGAATGATTATTTTGCACTTTTGCACAGTTTCTTTGTTTTTTTGTTTAAACTTGTAGGTTACAATCAAATCCTACATATGTATGTCTGTATATATATATACACGCATATGTATTTTTGAATTGGCTTTTGAAAAAAACAGTAGGACCAGAAGAATGAAGGGAAGGCCGGTTTTGACAACACACACATATACACACAACACATGTTCAATTTCTGGCGTTTTCTCGTTGTGTTGTAAATGTTCTTGAATAAAATTGTGAAAAAAGATCGTGTGTTACTGGTCTAACGGAAATGCGTGTCTAGAAGTTCCGGCTGTCAAATGCGCATGCGCGGCTGACTGACCTTCCGTGTTAACAGAAACAAGCATGGCAGTCCGGGCTCTGGGAAGAGGTAATTAAGCTCTAAATATAATATAGTCGTCTGACCCAATAATATTATGTATTGAATACATGCAGTGTGTGCTGTCTCTCGTCCATATGTTGAACACCTGTGACATTGTTGAGTTTGTTCTTCTACACCCAAAGGACAGGTTAGCATCTTAGCTCTCGGCTAACTGCAATAGATAGATTGGATTATAGAAGCTGTGCAATTGATCCTTTTGGAAGTTACACTTCTGAGAATTCAGGTCCTGGGTTACAAAACAAAACGTATGAACAACACAATGTAGAGCGATGAAACGAAATACTTATGAGTAGTTAGTGGCGAGTAATCATTGCAGGAGTGCACAATATAAATATGATGTGTAGATATTCGTGCTTAATAGCCCCAGTTGTGAGAGTAGGAAGCAAAAGCTACAGTGTACAATTGCACACTTTGCATGTACACAGATAGCAGCAGTTGCATCAGTAAGTCAACATCTAGCAAATAATGAGTATTTACGGTTTGGTAGGTAGCAGTGCCCACTAATCAAATCTGCTTTTGACCAACTTATCGTGTTATATTTAGGCCTGTTGGGGCTACGACACTCCAGAACATCATTTGCATCTGCATACAGCTGTGGTGGACACCTCTACTCCACAGCAGCAGCAGCAGAGGCAGAAGTCGCCGTCAAAGCACCTCAGCAGCCGGCAGACGGTATCAGAGGTGAGCCAGTGAGCATGTGGGATGCAGTAACTCAGTTTTTCTTGTCTTCAGTTTCATGAACACCGTGTCTCCTCCATGCAGAAAAAATCTTCAGCGAACCACTCAAGAAGCCCGACTTTTTCCGCGTGGCGGAGCTCTTCTCTTTGAAAGACCTGTTCGACGCCAGAGTGCACCTTGGGCACAAGAAGGGCTGCCGGCACAGGTTGGTATGAAGTCCACAACTGCAGCGGTTAATGTTGTCACTCAGATGGTTTGCCAGAGGGATTTGCACTTGTTGGTGCGGCAGGGATTGTCTCGATATAGTCAGACAGCAAATAATTAGATGGATAAATGGAAAATTCATTGGGAACTGGAACCTGCAACACCACAAATCAGGAAAATAAGCACAGCTAACAGCAAAACACATCCATGGGGAGAGCAGATTGACAAAAGTGCAAATTGCAGGGAATCTGTGTGCTAGGTAACGGCAACAAAGGTACGAAGTGTGCAGAATTCCACACATTACATATTAAAAAGTGCAGCAGTAGTGATAGAGCTTAATATGACACAAAAGAAGGTGCAGTGGTGTCATGCTTGCAGGTTTTTGTTCTAACCAATTAAGAGTAGACAGTGTGACCAGCTTTCTGAAGGCTAAGATCAGTTCATTAAAAGACTCGATTCAGGTGTGTTGCTGATTTTTTTGGAACAAAGCCGCAGCCACTCGGCCCTGTGTGGAGTAGTTTGAGGACCCTTGAATGAAGTGGACAGCACATGCCGTTGTGGTTCTTCTTTGCACTCAAGTATTTGAGTTTAATGGCCCAGCTAGTGATTCTTTTTATTAGCAAGTTTATGGAGAAACGTTTGTTCTTTTCAACATGTACAATTTCAACTGTCAAACCTCAAAATCACAATAGAACTTAAGAGATCTTATGAGAAAAAAGAATGGACACTAATGACGTAATCTGAAAATAAGTAGTTTCAATTTGACTGGGATTAGTACCTAGCGACGCTTTGTAAAGCAAATTTTCTGGTAACTATTTTTTGAAACGATGGACAGGAAAAAGCAGAACAGAAAGTGTGATCTGCAGACATTGGTTCACAGGATGTTTCACCAAGCTGCTGCTGCTGCTGAATATGCAAAGATAAAACATCTCAATTTTCTTTTGTTTTGGTAAATCTAGGCTTATGGAGCCCTATCTCTACGGCTGCCGTTTGGAACAAGACATCATCGACTTGGACCAGACAATGGAGCACCTTCAGCTCGCCCTCAACTTCACCGCCCACATTGCATACCGCGGTGGCATCATACTGTTTGTCAGCCGCCGGCGCCAGTTCGGCCACCTGGTGGAGTCCACCGCCAGGGATTGTGGCGAGTACGCCCACACCCGTTACTGGCAGGGCGGCCTCCTCACCAACGCTCCCATCCAGTACGGACCCGGCGTCCGCATCCCGGACCTCATCATCTTCCTGTCCACTCTCAACAACGTGTTCCAGCCGCACGTGGCCATAAGAGATGCAGCCAAGATGAACATTCCCACCATAGGCATCGTCGACTCGAACTGCAACCCCAGCCTGGTGACGTACCCCATACCTGGGAACGACGACACTCCAGTTTCCATGGAGCTGTACTGTCGCCTGTTCAAGATGACCATCACCCGCGCCAAGGACAAACGGAAACAGATGGAGCTGCTTCACAGCCTGTCAGCCTCCGCCCCCAGCTCTTGACATTACACACCCCGGGCTTCTCCTCTCTGCCACATCTCTGCATCTGGACAGTATCTGATGCCTGTGTTCGAGCCACTGCACTGTTCAGACTGAAGTGTGTATGGAAGTTACTGTACGTTACCTATTGCTGAATCATGTGTCTGTGACATTTAGTCCCCTTGTGATTCATCGGTTTTCTTACAGTTAAACCATCTAAGATGATGAACCACGTTGCAGCACGCCGTCTGAATTCAACCACTGGACATCAATTGCGAGAAACGTGACATATGTTCAAGTGGAGTTCTACTAACATTCTATGTGCTGTTCACATTCATGCTGACAAGAAGTTAAATAACTAAAGCTCTTGAAAAAAATGTCAGTGTTGTATTTTTAACTCTCTGTTAATAAGTACTCAGCTTTACAGCTGTGTTAAGGGTGTGAAGGTGAATGAGAAAACTAGAAAATCCCAGTGCGCTGAAATTTCAAGAGTGCTCCGGGATGTGTGCCCATCGGTTTGCCCATCTCACAAGACACCATTCTGTGGTGTATGTATGAGAGAGAGACTGAGTGAGTGTGTGCATGTGTGCATTTGTGTGCGAGAGGTCATTAGCAGGATGCTCTCAGTAGAGGAGCAGACACAAGGCACTTGCTCTTGCACATGCTCTTTGAGAAGGCGCCGCTGAAAAACAATGCAATTTGGTACACAAACAGACCACAAGTTTCTTCAATTTTTGAAATTAAAATGAAGTTAAAGTATGGCGACGTAGCAGATGTTTGAATGAAACTTGAGTAAGTGCTAAATACTTGGCTCTAAAGCCAACGCGTGCACCTATCTGGACTATGAGCACACCGTCACGCAGGGGAGAGTCTCAGAAACGCCCTAATGCGATTTGGTGTGTGTACTATGAAAACTGAGGCCACAGTCGCGAGTAGAAGTGTACATTTTAACTTTGATCGCAATGGTAAGAAAATGAATGGGGGCTTATGGAGAGAAGAGGCTGCGTTGGTCTGACTCTGAGGGTCGGCGTTTAAATTTTGTAAGGCGCTCAGGTTTATGGCCGGCATCATAAGAAAGAGCGCAAATTTTCCTACACAACTGGAAAAAAGAATTTGCCTACAGCTTACGGTGTGGCTGGGAGCAGCGTGAAAAGAGAAAAACGAGAGCTGATTTTTCAGCGGTCCCACACTGACAGTTGGTCTCTCCCCACTCAAGCTGCACCGAAAATGCCAAACATGCCCACATGTTTTTGAGAGGGCCTGGATGAAAAACGATGCAAGGTATGAACATGCTGTCGGGCACAGGCCGAGACGACAAGGTTTCCTGCATTTTGAAGTTTAAATGAAGTTTGTCAGTCAACGTACGGCTTTACAGCAAATGTTTGAGAGTGATTTTTTTAAATTTGCTTGTTTTTCCCATTTATTTCTTATGGGATTTTTTTTGCTCTTTTGGGGCATTTTTTGGCCCCTGCAGGGCCAAAAAGTGGAATAACTTTGAGGATCTTGGTCAAAAATTGCCTGCAATCCACTGTTTTTCCACACCACATTATTTATGTGTGTGTGATCAAGCGTTTTCGAGCTATAGCCGACCAATATTTCGCTATAATAACAAGATGATGAAGAAGAGCAAACACGCAGAAGAACAATAGTGCTCCTTCCCAGAGCACTAATAACAGTTCAATAGCTTTTCTCAGTTTGCTGGGAATATTGCTAGGGTAAGTATATCGAGAGAAGTGACTTTTCGGAAAAAATGGTAAACCAATGTCCAAGTGATTTAAAGGTATACCTTAGATGTCACAATCAGTTTCCGCCCCTAGATGCATCAAGTTTCAGTTGCCTTCTAAATATATCTTGCTGCATCCGCAGGTAATGCATCTTGCTTCAGTGGTATTAATTTCCTGTTTTTTTCTTCTGTGTTCCATTTGAAGAGGGGGGTCAGAAGGTGATCAGATGACACTCGTCACTTTTCTGTTTCCTTTTTAATTCCTTTTTAGAATAAAATCATCCCAACGATCTGGGTCAAACTAGAAGTTCCATTTGAATATTATGCCTGATACACTGCACACACTGGGACGTTTAAAAAGCTAGTGAGGCTTCTGTTGATACCAGGACACAGTCAGGTAGAGTAACTGCCGGGCGAGGGAAAACTGCCTTTATGGCAGAAGCAAAGGTAGAACCAAGCTCAGGGAGGGTTGCCACCTGCCTCGACTGATTGAGTAGGGTTAAAATGACAGCAGCAAGAGTCTGCTCTGTCCAGAGTTGAGCATACCATCCATGCAGAAGATCATGGGTTCAACATGGCATCTCTGGAGAGGGTCCTAGGTTGAATAATAATGACTGATACTTTTTCCTTTACATTAACACTTGGATGATTCATCACTTGGGGCGAGGTGCCTTGCCCAAGGGCACTTCAGCTACTGAGGGGGGTTGATTACAAATCCAGGTCCGCAGGCCACTAGTCGACAGCCTGTGAATTTGTCCAGCAGTTATAGAGTTAGGGTTAGGGTTGTTATAATAACGCAAAGGCATCGCTAAGAACACCTGCCCGTGGACCGACACTTACAATTACAAAATGAACAGATCATCCTAATGCTCTATCCATCCATCCATCCATCTATCTATCTATCTATCTATCTATCTATCTATCTATCTATCTATCTATCTATCTATCTATCTATCTATCTATCTATCTATCTATCTATCTATCTATCTATCTATCTATCTATCTATCTATCTATCTATCTATCTATCTATCTATCTATCTATCTATTCTTTCATCTGATTGCTGAGTTATTTTCATTTGGCGCTCATCTGTGGCTTGACCCTGCAGGGGGGTGAACATCATGCAGCAGTGCTGCTGCTCAGGCTGTTTTTTCCTGTCAGGGAGTGAAGGACAGGACAAGCAGAGCTGTCTTTACGTCGGCAGAATAAAAACCCAGCGCAGCTGAGCGTCCCCTTTAAGGCAGCGGTGAAGAGAGTCGCTGCTGAGAGGACAAGGCTGATGATGCGCTGCTCTGCCTCTGTCCCCGTCCCCAAATTTTGCGTTATCCTCCGACTGGTTAAGGAATGAGCCGCATCGGAGCTTTTGGTGGCATTTCCCTGAGCTTTTCTGGCCCCTGACAGCGCGGAGACCGGTAATATTTCAAGGACGAGAAAGAGAAGAAGGAGGGAGGATGGCGCACACTGCGCCGGATGGCTCCGCAGGGATGAGGATGTGATGTGACGGGGGGATTCCTGCAGCTTTTCTGCCTCCTCCTCCTCCACCTTTGCAGCCCGCACAACCAGAGCAACACGATGCCCAGGGCTCTGCGGAGACTGGTCCACCTGGTGCTGTTCTGCCCTCTGTCCAAAGGTCTGCAGGTATGATGCATGATACGATGCCAGTGCAGCGTGAATCACCTGTCAAGCTGCACCGCATACACATGCGGATGGATATTGCCCGCAATTGAATGACAAATTAGCCCTCTGGGTTCTAAGGTCATGAGCTGCCAATTCATATTAGTCAGTTTTTGTCGTCCCCCTTGGTGGAAAGTCACTCGTTGACATGCATTTATTTATGCTATACTCGACCACTTGCTATTTGTAGACTTAGACTGCTGCTCAAATACCAAACATTATATTTCAGGGGGCAGGGGCCTAGTGTGGCACAGACCACACCTGGAATCTGATTGGTCAGCCCAAGTGCCGTTCTATTAGGCTATTAAGTATGGTTGGCTGTCAGCCCAACAAAAGGCGGGTCTTAGTGTGTGCCCACAGTAAACAGTTGGTAGTGTGTATTGTTTTTCTTTGTAGGTACGTGACACAATTCCCTACCTACAATGTTAAACTGTAATAACAATAACAAAAAATGATAATACTAATATCTCTACTATTCTTGTTGTTAACAGGATACATTCATGAACCTGTCCATGAGTGTATCCTGGAGGGGAATAATTTATGTAGCCATGTTGATGTTTGCAGGTCGTATTAAGCTGGTTTAGAATGCACAACTTTCACTTTTGATCACTGAAATGTCAAGATCCCGTAGGATCCCTGCTGAGCCCCAGTGAACAGCTGCTCTATCATCCTAAATCTCTTTTCTTTTTAAATATTTTTACATGAGTTATTATGTCTCCCTCATTGTGCCTTCTCTTACCCCTCCTCACTCGTTATCTGCCTCATTCCTGCAGAGTCGCCTCCCAGCCATTAAGGTGAAGTACCTTCTCCTGGCATGGCTGGGCATCCTCATCGCCAGCTGGGTCATCTACATGCAGTATGCCTCCTACTCCGAGCTCTGCCGTGGGCATGTCTGCCATATGGTCATTGTAAGTACAGTCTCCAAATACTTTGAATTCCATCCGCACAGTGTTGACCAGGATGCCACAGAGAGTCCGGCCCAGCATTTTTTCAGAACTTTCAGCTGTTGACAGCCACACAGGCGCTGAGATTTAATAAGGGACACACTGGCGGTGAAAGGGCCGACCGCTCAAAGTAATTGATGCGCAGTGAACGATCAATGATGTAACCTCATTATGAGAAATAATCGGATCTGCATGCGCATGGATGTACAGCCTGCGTGTGACTCAGGTTTAGACAATTTAATAAATACTAATAGAATTACACGGAAACATTTTCTGATGAAATGGATCGTTGTCAGTGCCCAGTTTTATGTCTATGTTTTGTACTTTGGTTAGAAATCTCAAAATCTTTAGGGACCTGGCAGAAAGCTGCTGATTAAAGTCAGAGGGAGATAATGATTTTGTGCCCGCTCAGAGGTAAACATAGCACAAGCCAATGTCACGCTATGCGCAGTTTTTGTGGCTGCGTTCCATACTGCTGTAAACCTATACGGTGCCAAACCATAAAGAAAGACCTGCATGGGAATGGTGGTTTCATGGAAACTGTTTGGTAAAGGCTGAAATATATGTCAGGAAAACTTGATTGTGTTCTTAATGTGTTTTAGAAAAGGAGATCAGTAACACTATATCATGATCATGATGAAGACAACAGCAGCATAGTGATGCCATCACATTTGTTTCATTTGTTTCATTTGTAAATGTGATCCTTTTGCAGTGTGACCACTACAGACGGGGCATAATATCAGGCTCGTCGTGCAAGGCGTTGTGTGATCAGAAGACTCTTACCTTGCAGCGTTGCATGTCCACCTCCTCCACACATCAGGTAAAAGAAACACGCACTTACGCACCAACTTCTGGGTGACTTCTCCCTCAGCTAAATGTTTAAATGTGCAAACCAGAAACATTTCTTTACAGGAAAACTATCCAAGGGAATCACCTCAGTTTCTCCAGTCGCAGACACACAAACATATGCATCTCTGACATTTTGTTTACATTGCTGCTAACCTCTCAGGTGTATAGTGGGCTGTGGAAAGAGAGGCCTGTTGTCATCAAGTGTAACATTGAGGATCCGGTGAAGATCGGTGGGGCTCCAGACTCTGTACTCAGGCAGGAGATGAGCTTATTCGACAAACCCACACGTGGAACGTCCATGGATGAATTTAAAGAGATGCTGCATTCTTTCCTCAAGGTCATTGCCCTCTGTAACTTCCTCAGCACATCTTTTTGATATCATTTACTACCACAATAGAAAACTGCACCTGAAAAAAGTCTGATTTTTTTTCGACCTCTCCTTGCAGACTAACCTCGGTGAACAGTCGTCTTTGAGCACGTTGGTGGACCGGGTCATCACCCTCGCCGATGTCAACCAGGATGGCAAAGTCTCTCTAGCAGAGGCCAAATCCAGATCAATGAGTTCCTCCTAATGGTGGCGCTACAGGAGAAAGAGCATACGCCCAAGCTGCTGGCCTTCTGTGGGGACCTGTACGTGACAGAACGTGTGGGCCACAGCTCCCTCTACAGGCTGGAGGTGCCTCATTACCTACAGGCGTTGGTGCCCGAGGCCCTGAGCTCCAGCCTCAACCACTGGCTGGCCCCAGCCTGGCCCCGCAGGGCCCGCATCACCATCGGCCTGCTGGAGTTTGTGGAGGAGGTCTTCCACGGCTCCTACGGGAGCTTCCTAATCTGCGACGCCAGCCCTCGCCACGTAGGCTACAACACAAAGTACGACTGTAAGATGGCCAACCTCCGCAGCGTGGCCTCTGAGGCGGTGGTGCGGGGCTTTCTGAAGGGCCGGAAGTGTGAGACGAACGCAGACTGCACCTACGGCCGGGACTGCACGGCCACCTGCGATCGCCTGGTGAAACAATGTAACACGGAGGTCGTGCAGCCGAACCTCGCCAAGGTGTGCGTGCTGCTGCAGGACTTCCTGCTTTTCGGAGCCCCCTCTGACCTCCGAGGGGATCTGGAAAAGCAGCTCCGCACCTGTGTGACACTTAGCGGTCTGGCCAGCCAGATGGAGGTGCATCACTCACTCGTGCTCAACAACCTGAAGACATTGCTGTGGAAGAAAATTTCCAACACGCAGTATTCATGAGAACAGGCCGCGATAATCCAACCGGTCCTTCTGCAGAATGAGTGAATTAGTACGTGAACATGTGTTGTTTTTTTTCCGATGAAGCATTGCCAAATGTTTTAGAGAGTGCTGGATAATGTTAATGTATTTGCATTCCACGCAGACTGTGAATAACAGGAAACTGAATGAGGCGTATACAGTGTGAAGGCTTGGTTTCCACTGCGTTATTTTTATCTCTTCAGACGTAATCTTCTCAGGGCACTGCCTGTGACTTTAATTGTGATTATAATGAAAATTAATATCTAATTTTTTTTTTACGTTTCATAGATTATTCTTTAGTTTGTCCTTAGGTGTTACAGAAAGTCAAATTGTGACACAGTGTGAATGTTTTTTTTTTTGTACAACAAATAGAATATGTCCCGCCTGTTATTGATCAAATGTCAGTGTATTAAGTCATCCTGATTGGACTAGAGACAATCAGACATGGAGTAACTTGAATGAACGTCTAATCCATAAACAATCCTAAAATTACATTAATCTAAAAGGGGTAGCCAGTCAGTAACTCTTTCAGCGTGATATACAGTATTTATCAAACATTCATGCTGTCTTGACAATGTACAAAAAACATCTCACATATTCTACTGGAGTAGGTTTTCAATTTTCATTTACATTCCGTTCAAGAGGTTAATCATCAACACAATGACAGAATGACACTAAACAGACCTGACACATAATACTCAAGTAGACATAGTAGTTCAGTAGGCCTTTATGACTCACATAGACATCATGTCTATAAATAACAGTGTTTCTTGTGTAAGAATGATTCTCCATCTGAGAGATACCAGTGATATATGTACATATATTCTGGCACATCGCTACCCTTCCATAGACTAAACACTGTTGACCGTGTCTCCAAAATGTCAAGGGTGTTGAGTGAGGCGCCACAATGAGCATCCAGGCTGAAAATGGCAGTTCTGCAGTTGGTCAGGCAGAATGGCAGAGTCAGGAACTCCAGGGGAGGTCTCACCAGAGGTCACCTTTATGAAAGTGACAGCTGAAGGGAGTAATAAGGAGGGAGGTGAGGGGAAGTGATAGGGCTGCGCTCAGATGACTTGTGGGAAGCTCACTGCAATGTGAAACCTCTGTGGAGAGGTGAAGTTATATTCTCATGAGGTAACTGCTTTTCAAACATGAACATGACATCTTTTTTTGTTTTGTTTTGCATTCGGACATATGTCAAAACTGAATTCCAAAAGGACTCTTCAGTCAGTGCAGTCATCGAGTTTATGCGTCATAGCAACTGGATGATGATCAAGTTGAAAAACATCGATTGCACAATGTCTGAATCACGGAACCAGTTTGAAGAACGTTGTCAGTGTCTATTTCCTTGTCACTTGTCAAAGTGTATCCTGATGTACATGACAGGGTCCTGACCCTGCCAGCAATCGTGCTGACAGCTAAGGGGAGAGTTTGGCTCTTGCTCCTAGCAGTGAAACAGCGGTACCAACAGAATCAGTGGCCTTGGACAATGATAAAGTAACTGCTGGGAAACTTAACGAGCAACATGCTCACCAGGATGAAGCAGCACAATCAGACAGAAGCAAAATGTCTGAACAGGTACTCATGTTGATTATGTGGATTCTTGGATGAGAACATGAAACATGGACCAGCAGTGACCTCTGGACATAACTCAGAATGTCTGAAAGCACTATGAGCCATGTGACAGGTGCAGATTTCTCAACAAACGGGTTGAAAAACCTTGACAAGCCCACTCTTGAGAATTCGTGTTACAAGTGAGTCTGTGCAGAGGTTCAGCAAGGGTACAGTTTACCTTTCTGAATCTGTGAGCTGTCTGTTGTGGAGGGTCTGTTCTGGCTTCCTCCCATTTCCCTCACAACCAGCAGCTGTGCACTCCAAGTTGTCCTCCAATTTGTTTTTATGTTTTCGACTATGTAATGACTATGAAGATGATAATTATCCAATAAAAACGTTGACTTTAACGATTATTTTCCTTGTAATTTGTTTAGACCACACAGCCACACACAGTACATAGAATCCATTCAGACTTCGAGCTGGCGAAAGCACTGGCAATTTGTTCATTGAACATCACTCATTTGAACATCCAGCACTGCTGAACAAATGTTTGATATAAATAACATGGAATTCATTGTGCCCTTATTCATACACATTCATACATCTCTCTCTCTCTCTCTCTCTCTCTATGCCTGCCTTATCTTCCTTAAATTGGGGTTGGTATTAATGAATTCTAAAGAAATAACTGTTGAAAAAGGGTTTTATAATAATAATCAGGCCCATTGTCAGACTGCTGGGATCACTTTTATCAAAGGGGGAGTCTTTCTTCTTCCATACGAACACAGTGGATAACAAAAATAAAAGATAGATTTACATATGCACCCTCTTGTGTATCGTCAGAGCCTTGTTTCTTTTTATAGTTGTACAGTTTTAGAGCCATTGCTCATCAGAAGATCAGTGATGCCCTGAAGGTAGCGTATGTCGGGTTCAAAGGCGGACGGACAAAACTGCTGCCGAGCTCGCGGAGCAGAGGACTATGGATTAAATGCACCGTCTACACGTGCCAATAGTCATGTTCCAGATGCCACCACTCTATAGTCTACTTTGTGGCATTAAAAGCCAAACTCATTCTCCCCAATTGAGGTTGACATCCACGGGGTTGCGGGAATTCCGAGGTGGCCTGAAGGCAACACGAGCCGTGCTCGGAGCAGATGGAGGCTGGACGACGGGGGTAGCTCTGCCTTCTGCTGCCGCTGAGCCGCTGCGAGCTCCGCGAAACAGGGCAGAGGCGGTGACTTACAGCCAAGCAGATGACTGGGGACATCGCCGCGACGCTGTCGACAGCTAGAGGAGTAGATAACGCCGCCCGTGAGTTAAAGTCTGTCATGTGTCACGCGTCCAAAGGCAGTTTCGGAACGTATTTCAAGTTTGATATGCTAACGCCGGGTTTAGCTCGCCCATTAGCCAGCCCTGCAGGTTCGGCATAGCCGCTAGCCATTTCAGCGTGAATTAATCGCGGCTGGCCGGCGAACCTCGCGTTATTACATTGCCCTTTAGCCCGTCCACCACTCTGTTGATCGCCCGACCTAGGCATCGTGGCTTTTACTGTGTAATTAGCCACCGACGCTAGCGATGCGAACGTTAGTATTGCAGAAAACGGTCAGTCTCCCTCTGTGTCCCACCGTTATCATTGTCCCTGGCCCGAAGGCGTCTCCCAGAGCACTGACACACCATGAGTGATCACTATGTCAAAGTCAAGGTTCAACTCGAGCAGATGAAGGCGCTGGGCGAGGATGCAGAGATGGAGGACGTGGACGCAGAGGGCCAGGTCCCCGTGTGTCCTCCTCCCCCTGCTCCAGCCCCCACGGACACTCCCAGTGGGACCAAGGCCGGCAGGGACGCCTGCATGGCCTCCAAACACAGGGCTAAAAATCGGAGCAAGCTGGCGAAAGACGACAACAACTCCTGTGGCAAGCACATTGTGGTCTCCGGCCATGTGGGGAGAAACTTGAACAGACTGGGCCACGAGAGGGGCCTCCACATCAGGGGGACCGGGGACATCCTTCACGCCAAGTCGGAGGCCAACAGAAACTATGCAACCATCCACGCGACCAAGAACATTCACGAGGCTCGCCTCGAGGACGGGTTCAAGCCCGCCAAGAAGAGGGGACCTGTCACGGTGGACACCGCGAAAGCCAAAACCTCCCTGGAGGCGCTGAAGATCAGCATCAAGCAGCTGAATTGGAAAGAGGTGTGTTTTGCCACTGTTTGCTCCTGTCCTCGTGCTGTCCTGTCTTGCAGATACGCCGGGGCGTGTCGTGCGGGTGTCGTTCCTTCGAGAGCTGGCTTACCTGAGCTGCGGCTTGATCCAGTTAGGATCCCTGACATCTGCTGCCCAGCGCATCAGTGTTTTACCTGAATGGCAGCCGGCTTAGGTGGCAGCCACGCACCTGCATGTCTCACCCTCACCCCGACATGTGCAACTCGGAGCCATGTGTGCGCAGTCACCTGCGTGTCGAACCATAACCTCGACATGTGCAACTCGGAGCCACGCGCGCACGGTCGAGCTCAACTGCAACTTCCCGCCGGTCAGACTTGAGTGACAAATAGCCCACGGTGGCGCCATTCTCGTCGCATCATCTCCGTTATGGCGTGACGGCGTCTTTTTGACTTGCTCGCATATCCTGGCTTTCTATTAACACCTATTCGTTCGATTTTGGAGGAGGAGGAGGGGGTCTGAGATGAGCAAGATGCGAGTTACAGTGAGCAAAAAGTGAGCAAGAGCTAGAGGGCAACTGGTGTCCCGATCATGTGATGCTTTGCCCCCGTGTTGTTTTGTTGTTCTCCGCGAACTGAAGATGCAAGGGCTTTTTATTTTACTTACAAGTGCAAAGTTCTTTTCAGTCTGCGGAGATGAGTTGTGGAATCAAAAAGCTCTTTATGTGTGAGGCTGCTGCGTCTGTGCGGCAGTTCCGGGCGTTCAGCATGATTAATGCAGAGCGGGGCATTGTGGGCTCAGCCGCTGAGATGACATCGGAAATTGATTTAAATTCTATATGAAGAGTCAGACAGATCAGCGTGTCACTTTCCTGTCTCAACCAATCCACTACAGAGATCCTCTGTAACACTGCCGCGGCCGAGTCTTATCGCGATATCATTTCTGGAATTCCCTCAGAGGGCCAGAGCAAGTTCCAGTGGAAAGCTGGTCCACAACCAAACCATATCTATTTAGCGTGGGGCCACATTAACATTTTCGCAGATTCCAAAACAGGAGATGAAAATTGTTCCAAGTATAACAACAACGGCACTAAAAGATATACGAGGAGAGTGGTCCAGTCCTCTTGACTTTGAGCCACAGACGCCATCTGGTCACTCCGATCGTGATGCAAGTAATACCTGCTATCGTCCCGTCATTAACGCGGCCTGCATTATGCATGAGGGGCGCTGAAGGGCCGGGCGAATTAAAGGGCTGTTTGTCACTGGCGACCATGCGCTGACACTTAAACCCTGGCCCGGTCTGCTAGTGGAAACACTAGACCGAGGGCCTATACATTACCGCGCTTTGTCGCCGCGCTCCGCCCCCCCCCCCCCCCCCCCCCCCCCCCCCCCCCCCCCAGCAGAGCCCTCGGCGCCATGGATCCTGCGCCTCCCTGAGAGATCGTGTCAGCGGCTTCGGTCGGGCCGAAACGGGCACGCCATTCCCCTCGTCGGCTTCGAGGTGACCGTCGATCGACGCTGGGCCGTCAAAGTAACGCCATTTGTTAAGTTCATGGGTCCGTGCCCGGCGACTTTACGAGCCCGGCGGCGCGTCTCGCGCTACATCTGCAGTGCTGCAGAGGGGCAGCTGCCAATTGACTTTCAGCATATGGCATTCTCCCTAACAGTGGGAAATGATTAGCCTTAAGCTGCCCTAATCCAATAGACCGTTAGTCCTCTTTGAGGCAGAGGGAGAATGGTAAGCCAGAGGGTCTGACCGAATACAGAGCGAGCCTAATAACTGTGCCTTTAATCAGGGGCCTCGGTAGTTTGATTGGGATCTCGCAGACTAAGCCGAGATGCTCCTTATACTTAAATGCAACTTTGCAGCATCTGGCGAGGCTGCAGCCAAACAGGGATGCATTGTCTGTCGGCCGGGCCTCAGTCGGGGTGTTCATTCACAAGGGGGCGAAGAAAACAAACTCGGCCCACACACGGTTAAGTCACAAGACTCGCGACACACAGACGACTATTTCTGGGCCTGATCCCCTCGAGCTCCTCAAATTAATTTGGCGTCCTTCCCCCGCGCGATTAGACAGTCATACTGCTGGTATTCCTGTGTTTGGTATTTATAGCAGCTCTTGGCGGCCCAGCAGTGCCTCCCTAACTCGCACGCTGGCACGCAAACTCATTAATGAGATGCGGCGCTGTCACGGAGCCACGGCGCGGCCGGGGCACTGGGGCGGGTTACGTGAGAGGAGAGTTTGGGAGCGGCGGTGGCGACAATCCGCCGCTGACCTTCTCCATGTGGAGTCCCCCGTAAATAGTTAAAGACGCAGCCTCCGAGACGGCTTCTCGGTGTAGAGGTTTTGAAACGGAGATGCTGGGGCACCCCGGCCGGTGTCCTTGGTGTGTCAAAGGCCCTCCTCCCTGATGGACGTGCCTGGCACATTCCTCCAGTGAGCATGTCTGTGACTGTTCTCTGTCATCCAGCTCTTGTTATTCTTAGTGTGTTTTCACGCCAGGACAGACCAAGGGACTCGGTCTGATTGGGCAGGAAATGCCAAAAGATTGCACACCCTTTTTTTTTGGCTGGGTTCGCTTCCTCACCGCACTGTTTCCCTGGACCATGTATTGCAGTTACGATTGCTGCTCTTTTGGCTCCGTATTGCCCTAAATGATTCGTGACAGGGAAGAAAAAAGCCAGAGGAAGTAAAAGCCTCAGCTCATGGGTTGCCACGAGCAACTGCAATATTTAATCCTGGCCATATATTAACCAGCACCTGCACTTCCTCACTGTTCCACCTCTTCCCATGAGACATTGTCCAACTGTTGCTTTAACTCTGCCTCTTCGGATTCACGCTTTTGGCCTTGTTTTTCTTTCTTTCTTTCTCTTTTTAACCTTACGTCACTGGATAGTCCGATTGCATTCCCACTGTAAGTAAACCGCACCAGGATTCACTGGCCATTCACTTGTTTGGGCAGCACCAGTGTTTGGATGAGTTTTCCCGCCTACTCTCAGAGGTCACGAACTCTGGTCCTTTTGGAGCAGACCAGATTGTCCTGGTGTGAAAGCGCCCCTCAGTTAATCAAATAATGAAGCCGACTGGACGTTCTGGGTGTTCGCAGGCTTTTAAACCCTTGGAGACGCACCTTGGCTGATGTGGCCGAAACAACTCGCATGATAGTTTAGTTAAAGACCCCAAGGTGCCTCCCAAGGGTTCGGAAACCTGGAGACTCCTACACCTCTCAGAACCGACTGAGAACCTTTTGACTGAGAGACGATGCATCCTCGAAAAATAACAAGGCCAGTTTCCTTTGTTTTTAGCACTTAATGACCTCTCCATGGCAGTGTTGCCAACAACTCGGTAGGGAAAGTAGCTGTTGGCGGTCCTAAAAGCTGCTGAATCGCCTAATTGGCATAGTTTGCAATGTCATAGAAGTGTAGTGGAGTGAAATCGTAGTTGACACAAAAACTGAGTATAAAACAAATACGTTTAGAACTACACAGTTTTTTTTGGGGGGGGGGCGGGAGGTAAGGGGGATGAGACTCATCCCCTGAGGTGTACAGGTCACATCAGCTGGTTTCTCTTAATACTGGATTCCTACCAGAAGTGTCCTCGGTGATCTTGGTGAAAAGCTGCCATTCGTTTTCAATGGACGCTGACGACGATGGCCCTTTGGGTCCGCAGGGGATGGCCTGGCGTGACGCAAGTGTCCTGAACGACAAGTTGAAGTTGAGAGAGGCTCGACTTTATACAAATCACAAACTGGTCATAATGCAGAGGAGCAGCACCTCTACTTTGAGCCTCTTCCTCTCTTTAAAGCCGAGAAAACCAATTTCAGCAACTTGTACTTCTGAGAAAGATGGAGGGGGAAAAAAACGATGTGTGGGCCAATGAATCAGGGTAATATCTGGCATTGTTTAAATCACTGTCAGCTGATGAAGAAGAACTGCGAGTCTTCTCACTCAACATATGTGTTGATATTTATTCGGCAGGGGAAAAAACCCCACGTTTACATCAAGTTTGTGAAGTGAAGTTGCCAAGCAGACTCCCAGGAAGCCTTGGCCCAGATACCTGTTTTTAGTTATCAGCTTTCCGGTATCTGAATATATGCGCTGGCTCCGCTCGAGGCCGATGCCTCCAGAGGTTAAATCGTCACCAGATGACAGCCGATGGGTTCTAAGGTTGGTAACCAGGGTTAATCTCCCCGTAAGCGCTGTAACACAACCTCGGGGCGGCCACCGGGAGGAGGTGCGTGACACGGCAGCAAAGTGAAGAGGTCATGCACGCGGTTTCTGAGCGCAATGCCAAACATGGAGCCGGCTAACGATTAACGCGCAAACAAACCGGTTTGTTCAAAGCTGGGCAAAAGTTGCTACGTGCCACGCGACGCTACGAATGGGTGGGAACGCTCAGTGTTAAATTGCGTCCAAAAAGTAGACATTTTGCGGCAGAAATATGGTTTGAGTGTGGGCAGAGGACGTGAGCCGTGCCTCGTGCCAGGAGGATTTCCGAAGACTCTCAGTCCTTTTATAGTGGCACTTCCTCTCTTCTCCCCCCCCCCCCCCCCCCCCCCCCCCCCCCGAGTCATCACAAGAGAGCACACACACACACACACACACACACACACACACACACTCCGCCTTCCATTTTTAGTCAAGATTATCTGCGCACGCTGGGATCACCAGGAGGACAAACACTTCACCAAAATCCACAGCCATGCTTACGGACTGATCTTTGCTTCTCATTTGCAGCTCGTTCACTGCCCCCCCCCCCCCCCCCCCTTCCCCTCCATGTTTTTCTCAGTTATCTTGTCTTTCATCCTCCCTCTGCTCTCTCCGCTCTCTCTCCCCCCCCCCCCCCGTCTCCCCAGTTTCCTCTGGGAAGACGGGCGCCCTGCGACATCTACTGGCACGGCGTGTCCTTCCACGACAACGACAACATCGTCTCGGGGCAGGTCAACAAGTTCCCAGGTACCCCGCCGCCCCCCCGCGTTCGCTTTAAGTCCAGGGACGGCTCTAATTCGGCTCACAGCGCTTGTGCGCGTGCGCTCGATGCATCGATGGATTGGTGGCAATACGTCCTCGTCGTTGTCTTCGAAAGCTGCCCTCGGCGTGCTTTTCTTTAGGCTGTCTCGTGTGTGTGTGTGTGTGTGTGTGTGTGTGGCATCCCTGAAACGGCGCTTCGCCTGTTGCAGGGATGATCGAAATGCTGAGGAAGATCAACATGAGCCGGGCGGTGCGGACCATGCAGGAGCTGTTCCCGGAGGAATACGACTTCTACCCCCGCTCGTGGATCCTGCCCGAGGAGCACCAGGAGTTTACCTCACAGGTGATGAGGCGCTCCTGCGCCGACGGGGACCTTCCACCGCGCATTCTGGACCTCATGTCTCAGGGCGTGGGTGGGTGAGGAGGGGGGGGGGGGGGTTTAACACAGGATCCTTTTTTAGGAGGTCATATTTGGGATGGGCGGATTATGTCCCGGGATCGGAGATTGGAAAGAGAAAGATTGCTTTGGCTTTGGTGACTTCCAAACAGAATTCACCAGTGGCTCGCACAGTGTTGGGAGAGCGATGGGCCTGATGGGGAAAAGCAAACAGACCCGTTTCGTGCTCCGTGTTTTGCTTCCTCCCTGACGATTGCTTTAAATAATCCCGGTCACGCTCCTTCCTCTCCGTGTTCAGCATGCAGCAGTCGCTTTGAAGGATAGTACTTGTTCAGTCCTTCGCATGCAGGTGGGTTATGGCTCACTTAGAGCTTGTAGTGCCTGGAGAAATCGCATGCAAACGAACTTCTAGCTATATCGGCATACCGTCTACTTCATGGCAATATGGCGCTCACCACCCATATCAAGGGCCGAGCGTGAACACGAGTCAAAAGCCGTCTGAAGTAATGTATTGTGGACGTCGTCCCTCCTCCCGTGCCATTTTAGCACTTGAATAAAAGTCACCAGACGTGGCGACGTGTCCTTGTTCAGCTCGGCAGTCGCGTGCCACCAGACCTCAGGTCGGACCTCTCGCTCCCTGCCGTCAGCGGTGACGTCAGTGAGGGAGTGATGGACGGAGGGTGCGGCATGGCAATCTCTTCTGATTTGCTGAGTGAGACTCCGTCTTTGCACGAGTGGCCGCTCTCCAGCAGAGGGCACCAGAGCGTCACCGTTTTCGCCCCAGCTCAGTTTCCAGCTGCAGAACCGTGTCCCGCCAGGCTGAGTTTTAAACACATCTTCTGCTGTCGCTCCTTCGATCCGTGTGAAGCGGTGAGGCATCAGACAGCGTGAGCACCTGCTTTGACTCTCCACGTGCAATACTCGATTTTGTTTCTGATTTGGTAACTTTTCATTCGGCTCAAACGCCGACGGGATTCAGCAGAAGATGGATATCGTACGTTAGCTTGTAGGTTAAGACACCGTTCAGCTTGTTGTTTATGTCGTTTGTTATGAGATTTGTGCGAAATGAATGTAAGGTAAAGCTTTGATTAATCCAATTTGTATGTATGCAGGTGGTCAATAAGGGTTAAGTTCTATTTAGTTAAATGCAGCTGGTAACACATTGAGTGGTAATGTGTCAGGCTATCCCCAGTTATTATTTGAGGTATCCGTGATTTCTTCGGGTAATTCTGATCTCAGAATTTCCTCTCATTCTCGTCATTTCCTCGCTTACTTCTACAGAACGTCTCACATTCAGCTTTAGATTGCGAGGGGTCGCCGCCCCGGTCCTGACCTTGCCCCCCCCCCCCCCCCCCCCCCTCTCTCTCTCTGCCGCAGATCCGCACGTTGAAGGAGAAGGACGCCACGATGAGCACCACATTCATCGTCAAGCCGGACGGGGGCTCTCAGGGGGACGGCATCTACCTCATCCGCGACCCCAGCGAGCTGAAGCCCATGGTGGGCGCGCAGGTCAAACAGGCCGTGGTGCAGGACTACATCAACAAGCCGCTGCTCATAGACAAGCTCAAGTTCGACATCCGCCTCTACGTGCTGATCAAGTCGCTGGAGCCCCTGGAGATTTACATCGCCCGGGAGGGCCTGACGCGCTTCTGCACCGAGCCCTACCAGGAGCCCAGCCAGAAGAACCTGAGCCACGTGTTCATGCACCTGACCAACTACTCGCTCAACGTCCACAGCGGCAACTTCGTGCACTCGGACAGCCACAGCACGGGCAGCAAGCGCACGCTCTCCAGCGTGCTCTACCGGCTGGCGGCCAAGGGCGTGGACATCAAGAAGGTGTGGTCCGACATCATCGCCCTGGTCATCAAGACCGTCATCGCCGTGGTGCCTGAGCTCAGGGTGTACCATCAGGCCGACATTCCGCCTGGAAAACCGGGACCCACTTGCTTCCAGGTGGGTCTGGTTTGGTCTGCCCTCTGTAGACGCTTCCTGGTTCCTGGATTTGAACCTTCAGACAGTCGTCGAGATTCGATTTCCCCCAAATGGCAAGGGACCGGATCCTGCTTCCTAGGGCCCGTAAACCTTTAGTCGCACTCTTATACCTCAAAGTTTACACAAACGGCAAAGAGTAAACAACTTGACACACAGTCGACATCATCAAATGCAACACGAGTGTAACCAAGGATGCGGCTTGGGTTTCAGATACTGGGCTTTGACATCCTGCTGACGAAGCACTTGAAGCCGGTGTTACTGGAGGTCAACTCCAACCCCAGCATGAGGATAGAGCACGAACAGGAGGTAAGGGACGGTGCGGACGCCTCAAGGTGGCCGTCCGTAGAGTCCGAATGTCCTCGTCGTCGGTTTGGCCGCCATGCAGAGACTTCGTGTTTCCCCCGCAGGTGGCTCCGGGGGTTTTCGAATACGTCCCCAGCCAGGTGGACAAAGAGGTCAAAGTGGGCGTGATCAGGGACACCCTGCGCCTTATGGACCCCAGCCACAGGAAGCCCTCGACGTAAGCAAAACGCACACACACACACACACAGACGCATGCCGCAAGTGTGCCCGCCCCCCTCGCAATCAGCTTCTTTCCCCCTATAACCAGAGAGATTTGGCGTTTCCATTGCATCCTTGTATCCTTGTATTCGTCTTGACAATGTCGGGATGAACAAACCAAGAGGAGGAGAAATAGTTGATGATGACCAGAGACCCCTCCCTTCCCCTCCTCGCCGGCATGCGAGCCTATATTTACTCCACCAGGCTATTCCAGAAGCGCACGTGCTCCCCGTCTCCCGACTCTGAGCCTCCCGAAGCCAATTAAGACGCGGCGGCATATCTTCATAACACATCTCGCCGTGCGGGGGTACTTACAGGCGGCGGTCATGTGGTGGAAAGAGGCTTAAGTCCAGACAGGAGCGCGCTGTGTCATGAGGAGGAGGGGGGGGGGGTTAGGCCATCTTTTGATGTGACGTAACGGAGCGCTGCTATTGGCGAGGCGTCGGAGAAGGACAGGGTTTGCGGTTTAGGTGTCGAGCTGTGTATTCGTGGAGGCTCTGCGTCTCCTCACATTTGCGGGAAGCTTCCGTGGCCGGTCATCATTATTATTGCCATTATTAGGAACAGCACGATTCCCGAGCAGCTGTATTGTAATGGGCGCTGGCAATAGATATTCCCGACCTATCCCAGGTCCATCCCAGGTCACAGAAACATGACTGCCTAATGAATGTCTGGATAAAATTCCATCCATCCATCCATCCATCCATCCATCCATCCATCCATCCATCCATCCATCCATCCATCCATCCATCCATCCATCCATCCATCCATCCATCCATGCCACCCACTTTGTATCTCTGCTGGTTGGAGGGAGCACAACCTGGACACACACACGCACACACACACATTGTTCACTCATACACTCACACCCAGGGGGACTTAAGGGTCCTGACTCTGGACTGTGTGGGGGAGAAACCGGGTGTACCTGTGATAAACCAACGCAGACGCAGGGAGAACGTGCGACCCCTCCCCCCCCCCCCTCCCAGACTGAGGATTACATGCTAATCATGTCCCACTAGCAAGTTGTAGTATTTATTGAATTAGCCATTAGATTGGATGTGCTCCCAAAGTGTAATTACCACGGCAGCCAGGGCCGTGGGTGGAAAGCTGGAACGCGCTCATCGCTCGGCATGTTGCTCGGCGCAAAGCGTCGCGCGTTTCTCTGTGTTTTTATCTATTTATTTAGCCTCGCCCGCTTTGAATGAAGCCGCTTGCGCGCGTGTGTGTGTGTGTGCGGGCGAGGACGTTTCGCACTAGAGAGCAGCAACGTAAACAACGGCGGCTCGACTTATCATCGGCGAACGTGCGCAAGGGAGCGAAGCCACGCAAGGTCTGTGAAATCTCGACGCTTCGAAGGTCACAGGATTCCTGCCTCGGGATGTGCGTCGGAGCCGGGTGCCAAGTGGGTGCAGAGATCCACCGTTCTAATCTTCGACATTCATTGACGTGTCTTTTAATGACAGATTTCGAGTAGTGCAGTCCCCCGGTGCTCCTCATGAAACATTTGAACTTACATAAGGTATGGAAAGAGTCTCTATGAAGTGGGGACTGCGGTATTCCCACGCGTCCGAATCTAACCTTAAAGATCCGGCCATATTGCGATGGGAGCGGGCAAGAAGGGGGTAGAAAGAAGGAAAGAAAACCGCGTGGCTGAAGGCTACGAAGAGATGGAGCGAGAGGTCGTGTAAGAGAAAGAGACGCAGATATAGCATGGCAGAAAAGGGGGGTGCGGGCCGGTGGGGTGGCGGCATTTCGGAGGAACGTGGAGACGAGATGAATGGTTACGAGGAGGGAGGCTGTGATCGCATCAGCCACTCTTGAGATCTGACAGGTCGCACTTCCAGTTTCTATCATACATTTATGTATATATTTGCTGGGCTAGGGTGACAGCATACTTCGTACTTGGAGAGGACTACCATCTTATACCTTGTTTGTTACCTGGTATATAATAGCCCTACTAATCGGTAGGGCTGCCATCCACTCGTATAACTGACTAATTGGGTGAAGCGTAACCATGGCAACCGGAACGCCGCAGAAGGGCTTCACGCAACTCGAGCTACTTCGCATGACCTCATTGGCCGGCGTTCCACGTCGGCGTGAAAGAGGCAAACGCAACGATCTCATCTCATCTCGTCTGGCCGGCTTTCCCGGGCCGCCGCACCTCACGCACCTCTAAGAGCGACGGAGCAGGAGCAGGTGAGGAGAAAAGGAGACGTCCGCCTCAGCCGCTCTTCACGAGAAGCAGGCAAAAAAAAAAAGTGAATGTCCCTTTCGGGAACGGGCTTTGAGAAGGCTTCACGCGCTGGAGAAGGGCGGCTCTGGTCTTCGTCCTCTGGATGGAATGAGAGCCGCAGGCCTGCGTGCTGCCCGTCCCTCAGTCAGTCACACACGCACGCACACGCACACAGACAGGCAGACACACGCACACACACAGACAGACAGACGAGCAGAGGTGACCGAGGACAAGCCGGGAGAGACGTGTCGGCTTTCTCCTCGTAAGCATTCCGACTGTTTTTTTGAAAGGCCGCGGTCGAAAACATGGAGCGCCCGGCCGCAAGCCTATTACCGCCGCCGTTAAAACGTCACCGAGGCGCTTTTTCTTTTTCTTTTCTTTTCTTGTCTTTTTGTCGAGAAGATGCGCGAGAGTTACTTATCCTTCGCACAGCTCCAGCCACTCTCCTCGACTCTTAAGTGCAGACGCGTTCATCCAGCAGGTAGCCGGGCCGTCTGTTACCCAGCCGACACGAGAGGCTCTCTCTCTCTCTCTCTCTCTCGCTCTCGCTCTCGCTCTCGCTCTCTCTCTCTCTCTCTCTCTCTCTCTCTCTCTCTCTCTCGCTCTCGCTCTCGCTCTCGCTCTCGCTCTCGCGCTCGCTCGCTCGCTCTCTCTCTCTGTCTGTCTCTCTGTCTGTCTCTCTCTCTGTCTGTCTGTCTCTCTCTCTGTCTCTCTCTCTGTCTGTCTGTCTCTCTCTGTCTCTCTCTGTCTCTCTCTGTCTCTTTCTGTCTCTTTCTGTCTCTCTCTCTGTCTCTCTCTCTGTCTCTTTCTTTGTTTCTCTATTTCTCTGTCTCTTTCTCTGTCTCTTTCTCAATTTCTCTGTCTCTCTCCCTCTCCCTCCCTCCCTCCCTCCCTCCTCTGGCCTCTCCCTCGCTCAACGCATCCACCTGTGTCCCTCTCCTCCAGCCAGGGCTCCCACCCGAGGACGCTGGGCTCGGAGCAGAGCGAGGAGACCCCGGCAGAGGCGGAGGCGCACGCGCAGGAGAGGGGCGGCGACGACGGAGCGCTGCCCTCGCTGTGCCTGAAGCAGGTCTACCCCAAGTACACCAAGCAGTTCAACTACCTGCGGCTGGTGGAGCGCATCGCCGCCCTCTTCATCCGCTTCCTGGGGGTCAAGGGCAACATGCGCCTGGGCCCCACCGCCTTCCGGACCTTCATCAGGTAGGGGCGCGGAGCCCGCCGCCCGGCATCCGCAGCCGAGCGTGCGTCTCCTTCCCGAAAACCAGGCCCCGGCCCGCTTTTTAAGAAAACGAAAAGAAGTCGCCCCCCCCGCCGTGACATCTCCAGCGGAAGTCGCTCTAAAACGACTCCAGTATAGCCGGTAAAAAATGAGTGATTAGTGATTAGTCATTCAGCGCTGCGCATTACCAAGCCCCGCGCCTGAATGGAGGAGGGAGGGATGGAGGGATGGAGGAGGGAGGGATGGAGGGATGGAGGAGGGAGGGAGGGATGGAGGAGGGAGGGATGGAGGGATGGAGGAGGGAGGGATGGAGGGATGGAGGAGGGAGGGAGGGATGGAGGAGGGAGGGAGGGATGGAGGAGGGATGGAGGAGGGAGGGAGGGATGGAGGAGGGAGGGAGGGATGGAGGAGGGAGGGAGGGAGGGAGGAGGGAGGGCGGGAGGGATGGAGGGAGGGAGGGATGGAAGAGGGATGGAGGGAGGGAGGGATGGAGGGTGGGATGGAGGAGGGAGGGAGGGAGGGAGGGAGGGAGGGAGGGAGGGATGGAAGAGGGATGGAGGGAGGGATGGAGGAGGGATGGAAGAGGGATGGAGGGAGGGATGGAAGAGGGATGGAGGGATGGATGGATGGAGGGAGGGCGGGAGGGATGGAAGAGGGATGGAGGGAGGGAGGGAGGGAGGGAGGGATGGAAGAGGGATGGAGGGAGGGATGGAGGAGGGATGGAAGAGGGATGGAAGAGGGAGGGAGTCAGGGATGGAAGAGGGATGGAGGGAGGGATGGAGGAGGGATGGAGGGAGGGATGGAAGAGGGAGGGAGTCAGGGATGGAAGAGGGATGGAGGGAGGGATGGAGGAGGGATGGAGGGAGGGATGGAAGAGGGATGGAGGAGGGATGGAGGAGGGATGGAGGGAGGGATGAACCGGAGGCAGCATTGGTGGCAGAGGGGAAACGTGGACGCGTCAGAGCAGACTCCAAATGGCAGATACGTCAGTCTCCTGTGATCGATGAGGGCAGATTGAACCCCCCCACCCCCACCCCCCCCGCCCTCTACCTCCTACAATATTTTGGAGGCATGTCCGAATGTGTATCGAGCACCATATAGTTCACTCGAAGCATCCCGAAGTGTTGTACCACCGCCTAATGCGTTGCGGTCGGGCGGGAATAAGACGAATAGAGGATCCGGTGCAGCGGCAGGAAAACGCATACAAAATGGAATAGATTATAGTCATTTACTCATGATAATACAGTAGTTTGCTTTTCCATGCTGCCGTGGACAAGAGGCATACAAGCAGACATGAAGTCACAGTCCAAAAATAGTGGTAGACGGTAGAAAACAAGATCACACAGGACAATGGCTGAAACTCTTGTGTTTGACTACTTGAACGAGCCAAATTGCAGCCTTATCCCGGACAACTGGAGTGCATGTGGGGTTTGAGGGTGGTTTTGGACGATATGTACAGACCCACGGTTGGACTGAGACGCTGTGACCTCTGTGACTTGTAGGACCTGCAAACTGAGCAACAGCAACTTCACCATGGCCTCTGTGGACATCCTCTACATAGACATCACGCGACGCTGGTCTGGAGCGTCGCCCGACTCCAGAGAGCAAGGTAACGTGTAGCGCACACACGCGCACACACACACACACACACACACACGCGCCGGTAATTGCGTGTCACTCGTTGTCAGGTTCCCTCTGACGCCTCGCCGCCTCGATCGAAAGGAGGGGCGCGGCGAGGCGGAATGGAGGGATGGAGGGAGGGATGGATGGATGGAGGGAGGGATGGGTTGGATGGATGGATGGATGGATGGATGGAGATCACATGGGCCGGGATGGAAGGGCTTGTACAGAGGAGACCGTGGGCTGAATGTAGAGCGAGCTCATATGTACTCAGAGAGACTGAAGTCGGTCTGTTATGTCACCTCGTGTGTGTGTGTGTGTGTGTGTGTGTGTGTGTGAGGACCTTAGAAAGGGCATGAAACTCTTCCCCCCCCCCCTTTCTTCAGTTTAGTTTGGGATATGCAGAAATGTGTCTGGCAGCCACCAGACTCCCCCCTGTGTGTTAGAAATCCCCTAACGAAGCGCCTCGCCAGCTCTGGCCGCCTTCTGAGTCTGGAACTGGAATCTCATTCTCTGGTATTGTTACGATGTCTTCCTCCTCTCCGCTGGAAACGCGGCCGCCCTCGTGATCTGAGCACTTTTTAAAACCTGGTGCGACCAAGTAACTCGCCCAGAGGTCAGCGGACGAAAAGCAGATCCCGCTGGCTTTTTACCGATTAATGTCACCCCCTCGACAAGCACAAAAACAAAAGAACCGAAAAGCCAGAGCGATTCCTAGTTCATACGCGGGCCTAGCGTCACCTGACAGGCGACGGCGTCTCGCTGCACACGGAGGAGAAGGAGCAGGAGGAGGCGTCGAGCGGACTCCTTTGATCCGGGTTGGCCTCTGCAGATTGACGGGGAGGCGTCAAAGAAGATGTTAGCAGTGCCAACGTGCAGCCGGTGGGCCGGGATGATGCAAAGACTTTAAAGGGCGCACGGAATTTCTATTTCTTTCTTTTCTTTATTTTTTCACCCGGGCTGCGTAGGGAACCTGTAGCTCGTATATTTGGCAGGGGGTGAGGGCTCGCGGTGCGACAAGAGGCCATAGTGGGGCTCGATGGGACCGATAAGAGAAGGTCAGATGGAGGTTAGAAAGAGAGGGGTTGTTGTTTGCACCGCAGGTCCTGAAGCATCTTCTGAGGACATGGAATGTGAAATGACAGTGGTCAATGTGGGAAATTTGGTGAGAAATGCGAGTGTGATGCCACCCATCCCACCCAAGATAGCACGCACCCATTGACAGTCAATCAGCGCAAAGCTGACACGTGGTTGCCAGATGAGCATGAAAACGTGCCAACGACGCAGCGCGCTCAGTGTGCCTCCCTCTTCCTGTTTTCCAGGGATGGGCCTGCAGGCCTTCGTGGAGGCCTTCTTCTACCTGGCGGGCCGCAAGTTCAAGTCGGTGTCCCTGCGCCACCAGGTGACGGCGCTGCTGGAGCAGTGCGAGGCCCAGCTGGCGGCCCACGCCACCGGCGGCGGCGGCGGGGGGGGCGGCGGCGGGGGGGGGCGAGGACCGGCGCTCCGTCAGCTGCAGCCGGGCGCAGCCGCGCGCCAACCGCGGCCAGGCCCTGGGCCCGTCCCTGCTCAACTCCCCCGCCCCGCTGCGCCGGGCCGCCAGCCAGGACTACCGGCTGCACCCCCGCCTGCAGCCCCGCACCATCAGGGCCAACGTGGAGAACTGAGGAGGAGAAAGAGGAGGTGGAGGAGGTGGTGCTTCTTCTTCTTCCCGAGGGAGGGAGCGGGGTCAGGAACAGGACGTTCTCCAGGGCAGCTACTCGCTCCACCCTCCACCTTTCGTCCAGCGGCGACGGGAACGTGCGTTCCTCTTCAGGGATCAGTGGGTTGGAGGGTGGGAGGGGGGGGGGAGGGGGGAGGGGGGGGGGGGGGCGTCCTCGTCACGCACTCCGGTTTGCACGACCTCGTCGAGCCGTCACATTTGCACAGTGATGGACGCGAGCGCGACGTTGGGGACGTCTGAGTCTCTGTGTTCAGAGTCCGTCCACAGCCGCCGGCCCAGCCGCGCGTCCCGGCACAGCTGGGCCCGTTAGCGGCGCGTTCAGTGGACGGGTGTCGAAAGGGGGGGAAAAAAAGAAAAGAAAAAAAAAAAACGTTCAGCTCTCAGTTCAGCAGCTATTCCAGTCAGGCAGCCCTCGGACCTTCCACACGTTTTAATTTTGTACTTCCTTCCGGGGGACGGTCTCGCCGGTTGGGGGGGGGTTGGGATTCACCGTTTCTGGAGCGACACTCCGGGATGTGTGTGATCCAGCCGGCCTCCAACGGCCAACCGGGAAGGTCATAGGTCACTCCAGAGTATTTACACACACACACACACACACACACACATATATTTATATATATATGTGTGTGTGTGTGTGTGTGTGACAGGCAGCCACTGAGTGTGCATTTTAAACCGCGTGTTTGTTCCTTTAAGACGAGTCTGTCGAGAGAAAGCGTAAGAACACTGGAACCTGGGCGGCGTGGGCAGCCGCCGAGAGACTCCCGCCACGCGCGGAGGCTGCCTGCGCGGGACGGGGAAAATAAAGTCGATTTCGCTCTTTGAACCGGACGTGTGTGTGTGTGTGTCATTGTGTCGCCGCTTTGCCGCAGCGCGCGATTTGTACAAAGGGGACATGGAAATGGACGAAGGTGCGAGCGGGTGGCAGCGAGGTGCGACTCCCCCCTCGTGGCCTCATTAAGAAGGCCTGCTGGCACTCTGGGCTGTTTACGTGTCTGATACGTGAGCCTGAAACCACTTCTTTCCCCGTGTCTTTTGTGTGTTTTTAAGACGGGCTTTGATAGCTCATCTAAGCTTAGAAGCTTAAGATATAAACATTTTGAGTCCTGGTGGGGGCGGAGGAGGGCAGCGTGCTGGCTCGCCTCACGCGTCTAGGAGACGGATGCTCTTCTGCACTCCCCAGAGCCGGTGTTTTGTTTTTCTGCGCCGGGCCGCTGTAGGAACGATGTGCTGCTGCATAGGGATGTTTATGAAGACTGGAGACTCCACAGAGAGAGAGAGAGAGTACCTACAGATGCTCTGTGCCCCATAGTGTAGTAGCATCTGACAGTATTAAATTCTATTGCCCCACTATAAATCCAATGTAAAGTACACTCTGTTAAGAGATTGGTTTGTTCCAGCAAAGTGTTCAGTTAGGAAGGTGTACATGTATATGTATCCAAAGCAAACGACAAGTTCTTTGGTCTTGCCGTCTTAATAAGGGATAATTAAAAGACCGTCTCCCGTTCCTGCATCAACAAGTGGCTTCGAGTGTGTGTTCCGGGTCTTTTGATGCCTTAAAATTCAGGGGTGGAGGCGCTTGGAGAGCATGAAAAGACGAGAGGCTTGTTTTTATCCGCCTCGTGTCCTACATGCACGCCTTTGCCCCGGGGGGGAGCCCGTTCCACTCGGCCCAACGAACCGGCGCGTCTCGCAGAGAGCAATTAACAGCGCGGGGGCTCTCCTTCCGAACGCACGTCCAGGAGGATCTGCCGTTAATGAGGTCCGCTCTCTCCTCCTCCTCCTCCTCCTCCCCAGCACGTCCCACGCCACCATCGCCTCGGCCCGCGGCTCCAGCTGCCCGACGGACATTTTGCTGCAGGATCCCCCCCCGCCATGTTTGTTAAGGCCATTTCAGGTTTCTCATACCCGCTGCGAGGAATAACAATCAGGCAGTATGTAGGTCAGGTTTGCTGAGGAGGAGGAGGAGCAGCGGCGGCGGCAGCAGGAGGAGGAGGCATTGCTCAACACAGTCTGTCGCGTCCCTCCATCATCGCCTCGGCTCTGCCTTTGGACCACAAGTGTGAGCATATGTTGGCTGGAGCTGCTTGTCATCTATCTAGGCCTGCCCGGGTCCTTGATGAGCACGTGAGCGGGCTCGCAGGCGCCCAAATTCAGCCTCATTTGCATGTCGCAGCGACGAAGTGCTGCGCGAGGCTACACTCAGGAATGACAGAACAGAAACACTGGGGTGAGATTTTAAAATAGCTAAATAAAACTTTAATAGGTCTAGTTGCAAATGTACATAAATTGCACAGCCACATATCTTTTTTTTTTGTCGTCAACACAAATTCCTCTGTACATTATTGTTTTTGTCACTGTCGTTAAAGGAAGCGGAATCCAGCGAATACTTTATACTTTCAACATACTTACAAAAGTATTTTCTACAAGATAATAGAAAACATACAACATCTTTAACTTTATTTATAGCTTTTTTTGAATGATTTTTGATTGATCACCTGTCGGACTGGCTAGAGACTTCGTGAGGGGCGAGCTCGCGGTTTTCTGACCCATAACGTTGGGACCGATGTGGGGGATGAGAGAAACGAACTGAGCGCCGGGGAAGTCAAAAGGGGGGGGAGGAAAGTGACTGAAATAGCTAATCACAATAAAAGTGGACTTGGACTATCACATGCTGCAGCTTAAAGCAAGACGTCGCAACCGTGAACTCCGGACGACGCCGAACGCTGAACTACTCGGGCGCTAAAAACGTTTTGTTTTTTTTTTCCAGCCAAGAGCTAAACGGTTAGCTCGGAGCTAAACGGTTAGCTCGGAGCTAAACGGTTAGCTCGGAGCTAAACGGTTAGCTCCGAGCTAAACGGTTAGCTCCGAGCTAAACGGTTAGCTCGGAGCTAAACGTTAGCTCGGAGCTAAACGTTAGCTCGGAGCTAAACGGTTAGCTAAACGTTAGCTCGGAGCTAAACGTTAGCTCGGAGCTAAACGGTTAGCTCGGGGCTAAACGGTTAGCTCCGAGCTAAACGTTAGCTCGGAGCTAAACGGTTAGCTCGGGGAGCCGTCGCCTGGCAGGAACGCGCGCTCAGCCACCGAACGCTCCCCGACGTACAATCATTTGTCGTAACGGACCCGAGTTAAAGCTATGACGTCGTCCAACTGTGGGACTGAAAGCTAGCCGCTAGTTTAGCCGCGGCGTCGCGCCACTGCAGCAGAAAGCGCATGTGGGGGAAAGTCGCGACCGCGCTCTTCAGCCCAGAAACGTTTCGCGGACGTGAAAAAGAATCTGCAGGATGCAATCGAGTCGCGGTCGCGTTTTGCGTTTCGGTGAAGTCGGCTCCGGAGCCGTGACGGGAGGGTAGCGCGGCCGGCCTCGCTTTAACGTCCGCTCCCACGGAACGATTCGGGCATCGGTCCCGGACAAGAGCTTGCTCCGACTCCGCGCGGTTCACGCGGAGAAAAAAAAGGAGCTCACTGGTCGCGTCGATCTGTCGGGATGGTTCGCGGATAAGCGACGGTCCCTCTCCTCGGTCTTACGGTTTGCCACGCGACCTCCGCGCCCGACGCGGGCGGTCGCGCTGCTAACAAAGAAGGAAAAATGGAGAGAGAAAAAAAACGAACGAGGGAAAGCTAAGTACGAACGCCGACCGCCGTATGTGAAAGTGCATAGAGCTTGACTGATGAGAAGTACAGGATTGTGCTTGCGGGTCTCATCAAGTCTGGACTCGGCTTGGCCCGAGTCGAACTCCCGTGGAATCGGTTTTGTTTTTTTCTTCTTCTTTTGTTTTTTTTTTGTTTTTGGGCTAGCGATATCACGCTCGGAGTACGCAAACGATGGCTCCAACGGGGCGAACACTGACGGGTTAATTTAGGCGCGTGTGAGGACAGATGACCGACCGGGCTATTCTGTATTTACAATATCCATAATGGTACAGCAGAGTCTGAGCACGAGATACATTTACAAAAAGCTCCGTTAACATCGGGTAAAAATAGTGTGAGCATTTCTATTTACACTTTCCCAGGCTGTCCCGCCTCCCGATACGCTCGGCTATCGTATGTTCACCGTACATGTCCGCGGCGAGCCATTCACCATCGTCGGCGTCGCCTCACGACGGGCGACAAAAGAAAGGGAAAAAAAAACAAAACGAAACAAAAAAAACACCAAACAAAGGGTGATACTGACACGAGCGTCGACTCTAGAGCGAGGATGAAGCATGCAGAGCCTCACGCTTGGATGTAATCAGTCTGTTGCGGGTAAGAAAAAATGAATACAAAAATATACAAAATACAGATGCCGAGGGTGGTATGGGAGCGATGGGAGCGATGCCAGGAGAGCGTGGAAGGAGAGAGAGAGAGAGAGAGAGAGAGAAGAAAACACAGCCTATATACTTTTCTTTTTAAGACCAGACTTCCAGTGAGCATCTTCACATTCAGAAGAAGGAGGGGTGGAGGCGAGAACGGAGAAAAGAAGGAACGGGGGGGGGGGGGGGGGGGGATGATGCCACTGGGGTGAGAAGAGTCACAGTTTGGATGCAGCATACTTCATTACCACTGACGAACAAAGCGGTCGGAGAGGAAACGTCTCGCGTAACCAGGGGGAGGCCGTCGGCTCGCCAGTCCAGTGTATAGTCTGCGGGGGAGGGGGGGGGGGGCGCCACTCGGCGCCCTCGCCCTCCATAGCTCTGGCGCTGCCGGAGCGAGAGGACCGGGACGCCGGACCGACGCCCAAGTCTGGCCCCGGGACCGGTGCGCGTCCTTCACGGTCCGCCTCTCCGGGGCTCGAAAGCAAGCTACACACTACAGTCATTCATCGTAGGAGAAGGAGAGAAAGGAAACCCCAGAACAAAACTAGATCTCACTCCTAAATAAAGGGCTGCTTTCATATTTGAGATTATCAAATATAGATATAGATATGTGTGTATACTCTATAGAAGAAAGGAAAGAAATGCATACATCTATATTAAATTGAATTAATATAGCATCACATAGATTGAATTTACTTAAAGTGTTCATTATACATTTAAGTGTGTACATTTTGATTTTGTATCCTTTTACAAATCCACAGTTTGAGTTGTGCCTTCTTTTTTTTTTGTTTTTTTTTGCAGAAATAGGTGGGAGCTGCGGGATACAGTCGAGGTGTGTTCCTTACTTAAGGCGTTTCATGTACCAATAGCTTTTCACAAAGTGCACTACGTAGGGTCAGAGGGGAGGGGAGTGGAGGGGGGGGGGCGATACACAGGAACACACCCGAGGAGTGGAGGGAGGGAGGGGGGGGGGGTTGGGGACTAAAAATATCTTTATCTTTCTTTGAAGCTCCTATTTGGTTCTTTATAAACGACTCTTTAAAATAAAGCACTAGAAAGTAGCCCTCTCGGGACAACGTCCGTTGCTCCTGCGAAGGTCCGCTCGCTCGTCGAGAGGGCTGAAAGGACAGAGGAGAGGGAGGGAGGGAAGGAAGAGGAAGAGGAAGAGGAGGAGGGGTTGCTAGGGCGACCGCGTTGGGCGGCCAATCGCTGTGTGTGGCTGCGTAGTGGTGTGTCCCAGACGGAGGTTCCGGCCTCTTCCGTTGCCCCCGGCGACCACCTACATAAACGTGTTTGACGGACAGCTTTCGCGTCCCGTATGTACAAAACCCCGCCCCCTCGCCTCGGAGCCATGACATCACTCCCACGCTGCAGCCAAAAGGCGTCAAATGTCGACTCTGTCCATCTCTTATGAAAAAAAAAAACCCACAGTCTTTCAGTCGGGCATGCGTCCCTGCATGCACACACACGCGCGCACACACACGCTCTCTCTCTGTCTCCGTCTGTCTCTCTGTCTCCGTCTAGCAGTTGCTGCTGTTCCTGAACTCCCCGTTCTCGGTGATCTGCAGCTTGGTGGGGTTGGTCGGGGAGATGCCGTTGCGCGTCTGCATGCTGTAGCGCTCCTTCAGCTGAGTCAGGGCGCTCATCAGGCGGGCGTTGGCCGCGTCCAGCGACGCGATGCGCTTCTCCTGCACGCGCGCACACACACACACACACACACACACAGAGGAAGGAGTCAGTGGAGCTCCGCAAAAGAGCATTTTCACATCTTTATATCTGGTATCGGTGTTGCTCAGAGGCTCGAGCCGCCCTCCCGTCGGGTGCTTTTTGCCACTTATTTCTGAGCTGACAAAGGGAAAGTGGACAGAGTCGCACCAGAGCCGAGAGCCGGGAGACGTGTAAAGCCATCTCTGTGGCGCGAGACGTTCCGCTCAGCTCCGCTTTCTGTTTTTCCAGAGAGGGTTTTCTCTTTTCCCCGCGTCCTTTCTTTACGTAAGCAAGGGCGTGTTTGCGTACGATCGCACTCCGGTTGTAATGTTGCAAATAGAGGAATCATCCGTTTATAGAGGGTGTCGGGCCGGCGGATGACAAAAATTCTGCCGTGTCATATTCAGGCAACCTAAAATACGAACCTCTCACGTCCGGGTCTGCGTAAAAGCCACTTTGCAACACGGATGTTTGTTTGTCTTTTTTCCCCCCGCTGCGTTGCGAAATGACTTCGATGTTAATCTGAAGGAGGAGGAACGCGTCCCAGGGACAACACCCCGGGAAGTGTTTCATCCGCTCTGGCCGCGGCTGCGCGATCGCTCCCTGCTCGGCGATCGACGTTTGGAAATCGCGTAAAAAAAAAACAAAACACTCTTTGTTTTTCCGAGGGCGGATACCGAGCAGAGAGATTCTGCTCAAGCCGTTGGAGCTTGTCGGTGCCGGAGCACATCGGCTCTGTGTCGCAGTTGAGACGGGGAAGAGGCTGGGGGCTGACCTGCGCGTCGATGATCTTCTGCTTGGAGTCCACCACCGCCTGCATGTCCGAGTGGTCCTTCTTCAGCTCCTCCTCCACCGACATTAACCTGGAGGTGGAGCAGAGCGTGAGCGGAGGAGATCCCCGGACCGGAAGAGGCTGCACCCCGTGTGTGGCCGCCAGCCCCCCCCCTACCTGCTGATGATGCCCTTCATCTGGAGGTCCTTGTCGTCCTGCTGTCTGCGCAGGCGCTCCTCCGACTCCTCCAGCCGGGCCTGGTACTCCATCAGCACCTTCTGGGCCTGCTCGTCCTGGCCCTTCAGCCGCGCCTCGTACTCCTCCAGCTTCTGCACCGACGCCCGCAGCTTCTCCTGCAGCACGGCGATCTCCTGCTGGTACTGGCGGGGAGAGCAGACACGACGCGGGTGAGACGTGGGGCCACCGTGAGGCCTACGCAGCAGGGTGTCCCCCGGGATTAGGTCCAGCTGTCCCTGAATGTAATTGAAAGGAGACCTGGAATGGCTGAATGGAGCATTTATGCTGCTTCTCTGGTCCTGCTTTTTAGCTGCCTCGCTAGACAAGATAGGTTCTCTTTTTTTCCTGGACTATCTACCCATCTAACTGTACAGTGTTTACGTGAAGCTTTTGGACCTAAAATGGTTTTTCATTCTAGGTCTCCTTTGGAGGGAGAGAGAGTCAGATTCTCTAAGGGAAGCATACACCATTACTGGACTTTTAAACAGCTGTGCGGACGCCCTGCAAAAACCTTCAGTCAAATTGACTGGGGGGGAGCTTTCATCAGAGTCGGCCGTTTCCTGAAAACAATGAGCCGTTCAGAGGTTAAACTGGCAGAGAGGAGCGAGAGAGAGAGAGGAAGTTCAGGATGGGTGAAGACGAGGCAGAGATGGGGAGGGATGGGATGAAACCAGTGAACTGGGAGTAGAGTCTGTCCACTAAAACCCTGGAAATCTCTCCCTGACCTCTCACTGGACTGTCGAGAGGCTTTTCAAAGAGTTCTCATTCAGCCGGGGGCGGGTGGTCGGATCAAATCTCTACTGGATTAAAAAAAAAAAAAAAAAGAAATCACTTTCTCATAACAGTCAGTGGAGCTGTGGTCAGTCAGCCTGTCACTGGAGGACCAGGGAGACTTTAAACACTACTACTACCACTACTACTACTACTACTACTACCACCACCACTACTACTACTACCACTACAACTACTACTACCACCACTACCACCACTACTACTACTACTACTACTACTACTACTACTACCACCACTACCACCACTACTACTACTACTACTACTACTACTACTACTACTACTACTACCACCACCACCACTACTACTACTACCACTACAACTACTACTACTACCACTACTACAACTACTACCACCACCACCACTACTACTACTACTACTACTACTACTACTACTACTACTACTACTACTACTACTACTACTACTACTACTACTACTACTACTACTACTACTACTACTACTACTACTACTACTACTACTACTACTACTACTACTACCACCACCACCACCACTACTACTACTACTACTACTACCACCACCACTACTACTACTACTACTACTACCACCACCACTACTACTACTGCCACCACTACTACTACTACCACCACCACTACTACTACTACTGCCACCACTACTACTACTACTACCACCACCACTACTACTACTGCCACCACTACTACTACTACCACCACCACTACTACTACTACTGCCACCACTACTACTACTACTACTACTACTACTACCACCACCACCACTACTACTACTACTACTACCACCACCACTACTACTACTACTACTACTACCACCACCACTACTACTACTGCCACCACTACTACTACTACCACCACCACCACTACTACTACTACTGCCACCACTACTACTACTACTACCACCACTACTACTACTACTGCCACCACTACTACTACTACCACCACCACTACTACTACTACTACTACTACTACTACTACTACTACTACTACTACTACTACTACTACTACTACCACCACCACCACCACCACCACTACTACTACTACTACTACTACCACCACCACTACTACTACTGCCACCACTACTACTACTGCCACCACTACTACTACTACTACCACCACTACTACTACTACCACCACCACTACTACTACTACTACCACCACTACTACTACTACTACCACCACTACTACTACTACTACTGCCACTACTACTACCACTACTACTACTACTACTACTACTACTACTACTTCCACCACCACTACTACTACTACCACCACCACCACTACTACTACTACTACCACCACTACTACCACCACTACTAGTACTACTACCACCACTACTACTACTACTACCACCACTACTACTACTACTACTACCACTACTACTACTACTACTGCCACTACTACTACTACTACTACTACTACTACTACTACTACTACTACTACTACTACTACCACCACCACTACTACTACTACTACTACTACCACCACTACTAGTACTACTACCACCACTACTACTACTACTACCACCACTACTACTACTACTACTACCACTACTACTACTACTGCCACTACTACTACCACTACTACTACTACTACTACTACTACTACTACTACTACTACTACTACTACCACCACCACCACCACTACTACTACTACTACTACCACCACCACTACTACTACAACTACCACCACCACCACTACTACTACTACTACTACCACTACCACTACCACTACCACTACCACTACCACTACCACTACCACTACTACCACCACTACTACTACTACTACTACCACCACCACTACTACCACCACTACTACTACTACTACCACCACTACTACTACTACTACTACCACTACTACTACTACTGCCACTACTACTACCACTACTACTACCACTACTACTACTACTACTACTACTACTACTACCACCACCACTACTACTACTACCACCACCACTACTACTACAACTACCACCACCACCACTACTACTACTACTACTACTACCACTACCACTACCACTACCACTACCACTACCACTACTACCACCACCACTACTACTACTACTACCACTACTACTACTACCACCACCACTACTACGACTACTACTACTACTACCACCACTACTACTACTACTACTACTACTACCATCTCTACTACTAACTACCACTACTACTACTACTACTAACTACCACTACTACTACTACTACCACCACTACCACTACTACCACCACTACTACTACCACTACTGCCACTACCACTACCACTACTACTACTACTACTACTACTACTACTACTACTACTACCACTACTACCACTACTACTACTACTACCACTACTACCACCACTACTACTACTACCACCACTACTACTACTACTACTACCACCACCACTACTACTACTACTACTACCACTACTACTACCACCATTACTACTACTACCACTACTACTACTACCACTACTACTACTACTAACACAGAGAGGACAGTCACACCATGGCATCCTAAGCTGTAAACTTAAATGATGAGGGACGCTCCGATCTGCACCTTTAACGTTTCCGACCTCACAGTGGCGCTAAGGGCGAGGTTTTTACGCGTCCCCAAAATATTTCAACGTGGTCCCCCCGGGGCGCTGCGGTGTGTCACGGACGTCCGCCAAATGTCCAGCGACGCGTTTCGGCGGGGACGGGGGTGGACGTCGGCGTCCTGACATCTCTGGCCACCGCGGCTGCAACCGAGACGCTTCCTGAGACGATGGAAATCGATGGCACGTGTGGATCGTTTTCAGAAACCCCCCCTCCGCCGCTTCAAAGAAAAACACAGCGGCGCCTGGGCCCATCGGATGCTGCCCCCGGGGATGGTTTATCTTTGGCCCCTCGGCTCTGTCCGCTCTTCACTCTGCTCTTCACCTGCGGGATGTTTCCTCCCCGTCGCCACCCTCTTCCCCGGAGGAAGAGCGGCCTCAGAGAGATTCATCTTGCTGGCGGCTCCGCTCTCTCTCCTCTCCTCTCCTCTCTGCAGCTCTAATATCCGCCTGCTGTTCCCAGCACGTCCCCCCCGAGAGCGACTGACACCCAGTGCACCTGCAGCGCGCTGTCCGCTCGCACCCGTACGCCGACATCCGAAGGAGCCCTGACAGGACGCCTCCTTTCACGAGCTGTCAGGACTTCTCTCTCGAAGCTCCTCAAAAGCCTCGACGGGTCGGACTTCATTCGCCCTCACGTCGACGCGCTCCATCGGCTATTTTGAGTCCCGCTGAAGATTTGCAAGATTCAAAAGCGCCGGCTTGGAGCTTCGGAGCCTGTGACCTTTCAGAACCGCGTCCCCGTCCCAGAAATGTTTCTTTATTTTGGTCCCCGTGACCAAAGCGATGTATTTTAATCCCGTACGCGACTGTCCCGCTCGCTGTCCTGGCGCCTTTCCAATAATCCATCTTTAAGCCGGCTTTGAACTCTCTTCATACATGTTGCCTTGAGCTATATCTAATTGTACAGTAATATACTCCCCTGTATAAACAGTGTGTGCAGTTGTCGGTGCGCAAACCAACAACCTTCTCCAATTGAAGACCTCCTCTTATATAGTCAGTGTTGTACCGGCTGGAAAATGTAATCTTACATAGGAACAAGTGAAAAAAAACGTTGGTAGCGCATTGCTGTGTTCGCCCAAATGAGCAGCGCTGTGGATGGGATTCGCCCGGACTCTCTGCTTTAACATCTCGACGTCTGGCTCCCCTAACAAGACCGACGCTTGCCCTCATTTGCCATAGACCACTGGGCGCGTAGGGCGCATGCAAATGGCCGTGAATGCGTGAAAGCGGGGCCCGGCACCGTCAACGGGGCCGTGCGGGCGACGGGCCGCGGCCCTGCTAGCTGCTGCTCCGCTATTTTAAGGCGGCTGCGGCTTCTTTTGTCGAGACTCCAGTCATTGCCTTCTTTGGTTGCTCCCCCGGCCGGGGCTGCTGGCTTCCATAAAGCATGAGCTATGTTGGGATGACAGGTTTTGTATTCATTATGGATGTCTGTGTGTGTGTGAGTGTGAGTGAGGAAGAGGGGGGAGGGGGGGAGTTGAGGGGAGCGGGTGTTAAGGTTTGCTGAAAAAGAGAGAGGAGCGAGCAGCAGCAGAAAGAAAAAAGCCTCTCTTCCGTCTCTCACACGCAGGATGCCGGCACACACGAGCAGCGACGGAGGCCGCATGGATGCGCACACACACACACACACACACCTGCGGTGGGCTTTAAGGTTCATTCCGACTATGGTGAGAAAGAGATGGCGGGCGGGGGGAGGGGGGGTGTACTTGTGAGGGAGTGTGCAGAGGTGAAAGAACGACAAAATGTGAACGTCTGGATGTGTCGAGGTGGATTTGTTGAAGATGTCTCAATGTCCTCGACACGCGCGCAGACCAGCTGGTCCTGAGCTGGCTCGGAGACCACGTTCATCCCCTTCCAACTAAAACGCAAACAACATGGTCCAAAAACATTCCCCACACCCACGTCAATAAGAGATTATGACTCGTACTCCTTTGTGACCAACCAGGACTCTTCAGATGCGAGAATTTCTCTCCAGGTCAGGTATGCTAATCCTCCGATGCTTTTGACGAAAGCAAAACAACAAACAAATGACAAAACAACTAACAGATGAGTCAATAGTGACGTTAATAATGACCTGACGATAAAAGCCGCCGATACTCTCGCGCTCTATATTTAGCTCCGCGATTATTCCGACTGAAATAACTTCTGCCGTAACTTTCCAGCGATTGATGGCCAGAGCTGAGCTCACACCGCTGGCAGTGGAACAGGGAGAAGTGGGGAAATGAAGAGAGAGAAAGGAAAAGGGGAGAAAAAAAAAAAACAGTCTGAACATAATGAGGTATTATGGGATCACATGCGGCGCCAGACCGAAGCACAATACCACCGGTTTACCTCATCTGTATGTTATAAATGTGCAGCCCGGGTATGTCTGAGGGAGCTCGGCTTTGGGAGGAGAGGCAGGGATAAAGAGAGGATAAATATAGCATTTCATTAAGTGTGGAAGAACAGGGGAGGTGGATGTGGGAGCTAATGAGAGGTAAGGAGAGGAAGGAAGGGGAGATTAAGTGGGAGATTCAGGGCTGGAGGTTGAGGTTGAGGTTGAGGTGGATCGTGAAAGGAGGGGGTTGGTAAAGGTCAAAGGTCGGATGAGGAGGCAGGTTACCTTCTCCACCTGAGTCAGATCCTCTCTGTTTCTCAGTGACTCGGGCTCCATCCCCTCAGGGTCTAAATACTGCACATTCATATTCAATAGCCAGGCTGCTGTGCGGTCCAGCGCACTGGGGTTCACTGGGGAGGGGGCCTAGTAAAACCAACACAACACAACACAACACACACACACACACACACACATGAGCTGAGTGCAAGTGACAGGGAGGGGAGAGGGGAGGCAGGTTGCAATAACAGCACAGAAACAACAGAAATAAGCTTGAAATGCAACAACTGGTCCGGACTGGAAGCAGCAGGTGGGATGGAGGCACGCTCGTGTCTTCGAGCTCACGCACACACGCGGAAGCGCTGGCTTTAAACGTGTGTGTGTGTGTGTGTGTGTGTGTGGACACTTATAGCGTAGTACAAAGCTGCAACAAAAAAAGGTCAACACTTTAGGGTTAGTGCATTTTATGCCCGTTTTGTGATGGCCAGATGAAGAGAGGGCGGGCCGTTGGACCTCTTGGATAGCTCCCGTCCACGCAGTCTCACAGGATGAGATCTAACCATGATTCAGCGGTTTTAATGGAGCCAGCGTCCTGCACAAGCTTTTAGGCAATCGTTTCAGCGTCCGTTGATGACGTCAGTACGTGTAGGAGCCGCATGGCTCTCTGCTCTGCTCTGATCAGTTGCCAGGAGGTCACGGGAAGCTTGCAAAGTCACATGGCGGGCGTTAGCGTTAGCCACGCTAGCTGCGGCTGCGTAACGTTGGCGTCTTACAGACTTCACGTGGGACTCGGCGCATGCTTCCTGAAAGCAGCAGTCGCCTCCATAAATTCACATTATAACAACGTAAACTCAGCTTTAACCCATCTTATTTCACCCTCTTATTCACCTAACTTACATAAGTGAGTAGTCTCTACTGAAAGAAATCAGGTTTCCCTGTCATGAGCCTACCAAAATCCCTATACATAAATGAACAGGATGACACTTATATGATAACAAAGCAAACATGCCGATACAACAGGGGTAATGGCTGCCTCGCACACTATTTCGGTTTAGCGGGTGGTTTAGCTAGCTTAGCTAGCTTATTGCTAGCTAAGCGAGCGCCCTTGAAGCTGGCAGGAATTCGGCGGGAAAAGCCCCACCTCTCGTACTGCTACAGCAACAAAAACAACAACGTAAGAGGTGGTGGTGCTTCCTGCTTCAAACGGAGAACGAACGTTCTCCAGTCCCTCCGGCGCAGAGGTGTAACGAGGGCGCCGGGGGGGGGGGGTTAGCGATCGCTAATCTAAAGGTCATCCTACAGACATCTCCATAGGAGGAGGGCCAGACATCTGGGCTATTATGCAGACGCCCTCGCCTTCAGCTCGTCGCCAAGGGCAACCATTTACCTGTTTTCTTTCCCCAATTACACGCCACCGCACGGTGCACGTATGTCAATAGTGAACACGGACGGCGGAAAGCTGCCGCGGCGACCGCAAACGCCAAACGCCCCGCGTCCGTTGCCATGTGCGCGTGGCCCCGACGGCCCCCCCACACGCGGCGAGACAGATGGGCGTTCTGTGGCGGGAACCTCATCCATCACTGTAATTTGGGGCCATTAAACAAACAACGCCCTGATAAATACCGTACCGGGGCCCGTGGGAGGCGACATGGACGTGGTTTTTTTTTTCTCCCTTTTTACTTTGCACATTTGCACTCTGTTGTGTTGTGGGTCCATTGGTTCATTCGTGAACCGCAAACAATGATCTTAAAGATCTTAATATTCATGGAAAAAAAACGCCAACCAATGACCCAATGACCTCTACCACTGTTTTGGAAGGGTTCGCTTTAAATGTCCGGATGCCTCTGATTCATGTGTTGGGCAAAATTGAACTGTCCCGTACCTGCTTGTGCTGCGCCCTCTGCTTGGTCTCGGGACTGTCTCCTTTGGAGGAGGACGACTGCTGTCGTAACCGGGCGCCGCTCCCGGGCCAGTCGGGCGAGGACGTCATCATGTTGCCCGAGGAGGGCCTGGGGTAGGGCCCGCTGTTCAGATTGGGGGGCGTGCGTCCCCGTGTGATGTTCTGGGGCGGGGGCTGGTCTATCCGGCGCTGGGGGCCGGCGCTGTTCTGCCTGGGCACGGAGGGCTGGTGCTGCGTCTCGGTGAGGGACAGCTGCCGCCGGTTGAACTCGCCCGAGCGCCGGGGGTACTCGTCCCCGCTGCTGCCCCCTCCCCCGCCGCCGCCGCCCCCGCCGTGGTTCAGGAAGGAGTGCTTCCCTCCCGTCGGGCCGTCCTCGTTGTTGCTGTGGGAGCTGACCGAGCTGTGGCACTCGGAGCCGGAGTCGGTCATGCCGCGGGGCGACACGGGCAGGCAGGCCGCCATCTGGTACACGGGGTTCTGGAAGGACAGGGGGGCCAGGAGCTGGGCGGGTCGGCCGGGGGTGCCCTCTGTGCCCAGCGCGGTGGGGGTCTGACCCGGCCTCCTCAGGGTGGGGCCTCCGGGGGTGCCGCCCTGCGGGACCCTGGCAGACCAGCCGCCGGCAGAGGCCGGACCGTCACCCAGAGCGTCTGAGGCGCCGGGCCCGGGGCCGCCCTCCAGGCTGCGGGGGTCCTGCAGGTCCACCATGGACAGGCTCTTGCTGCCGTTGGACATGCCCAGGTCGGGCTCATTGGTCTCTGAGTAGCTCGAGCTGCGTGCCGGGGAAGGCTGGATCCCGGAGCTCCTTGTCACAAAGAACAGGTCCTTGTTTTCTGGGGTGGGCGAGGGTAACCTGGTGAAGTCAACCAACCTGAACGAGACAAAGAGCCACTGTCACGTGTACAGCTGAAGCCCCACAGACTGAAAACACAACAATAACATATATCATGCGCAACATTATTATTCCCTTCCAGCCCTTGTAATGTCATTACTTTCAAAATCATGTGCATTATTATTCCTTTCCATCATGCGCAATTTAAATCCCATTATTATGTTTTGCTCCATCTGTAATTACTATTCCCTATGCAATATTACATCTTAATGTCTACCGTGTGCATTTTACCTAAGCCAGCTCCTCTCATTATCTGTAGGCACCGCTGTTTTGTAGTTATGCGGCATACTTTTTATATCCTTTCATGCATTCAATTATATTTATTCTATTTTCTTCGCAGCAATCTCTCGCACGGAAATTTCCTTTGGGAGAAATGAAGCTCTTCAGATTCTTATTCTGATTTAAACCCTCAGCAAAGATCAAGATCAGCCACAAACAGTCACCATGGTAACCGGACGAGGTTAAGGCGGGGGGGAGCGGCACCCACAAATAACGTCTCAGCGTCTTTCGCTCTGCTCGGAGGCCGGCATGAATGCATTTCCCTTTCCTCAAAGGCCGATCTCGACCGCATCCGCGGCAACGGAGAAGGTCGAGCGGCCAAACTTTCAGCATTTAGACGGAACGCTATTCGAGTCAAGTGGGCCACAGTCACAAGGTCACCGAACGGCATCTGGAACAGGAGCAAACCAAAGCTAACCAAACCCAACCAGGGCTCGGTGACGTGCGGCGGCCCCAAGGCCCCTTGCGTCCTCCCTTCCCCTCCTCCTCCTTCGCCCGGCAGATGGAGGCCGCGTCGCCAGAAGACGACTACCTTGACAGAGGCGATTCATCTCCCGATAATCTCTGTTATTCGCGTCACGCTCATCTCCTCCCTCTTTCTCTCCGCGTCCTTCTGCCTCTCTCCCGTTACCCTTCCCTCCCGGCTTCTCTCTGGCTCCTCCACTCCGCTCAATTTCCCTCCCCCGTCCGGTCTGGGGGGGGGCACCGTCTGCGCCTCTTCCTCCGACTCCTCGCGTCACGAGGATGCGCCAGGATACGCACACGTATACGGCCAGACAGTCGATGTACAGTTATTGCGATGAAGTGAGGAGGGGGGGCCTCGAACGCCAGGCCGCGCGGGGACACGACTTCATTAATCCAATTGATCCCGGCTCCCCCGATTAACATAACGAGAGCAGCCGTCTCAGACTCTCTTCCCGCTCCTCGGCTCCTCTCGTCCCGCCGTTGTGTACAGCGTGATCTCATCCGCGTCTACCGGTGTTTTATGAGACGCGCGTCGTTTTCGTTTTCATGAGTGTCACCCTGCCGAGGAGGGAGACGGGAGCGAGACAAGGCCGCCGCCCGAGCGCGCGTTGGAGCGGGCGAGTTTGATGTAAACAAGGAGGGGGGGGAGAGGTGACGCCGTCGCTGTGTCACGGCCCCCCTGGCTGACAAACCCGCAGAGGCGTTACTTTGAGAACATACTGCAGCTGACTTAGGAGAATAGGAGGCCTTCCTTCAGCCTTCCTCCGAGACAGAGAGAGAGGGAGAGAGAGAGACAGAGAGAGAGAGAGAGGGAGAGAGAGAGAGACAGAGGGAGGGAGAGAGAGAGAGAGACAGAGGGAGAGAGAGAGACAGAGAGAGAGAGAGACAGAGAGAGAGAGGGAGAGAGAGAGAGACAGAGGGAGAGACAGAGAGAGAGAGAGACAGAGAGAGAGAGGGAGAGAGAGAGAGAGACAGAGAGAGGGAGAGAGAGACAGAGAGAGGGAGAGAGACAGAGAGACAGAGAGAGAGACAGAGGGAGAGAGACAGAGGGAGAGACAGAGAGAGAGAGACAGAGAGAGAGACAGACAGAGAGAGAGGGAGAGAGAGAGAGACAGAGGGAGAGAGAGGGAGAGACAGAGAGAGAGAGACAGAGAGAGAGAGGGAGAGAGGGAGAGAGACAGAGAGAGGGAGAGAGAGAAACAGAGAGAGGGAGAGAGAGAGACAGAGAGAGGGAGAGAGACAGAGAGAGAGAGGGAGAGACAGAGAGAGAGAGAGGGAGAGGGAGAGAGAGACAGAGGGAGAGAGAGACAGAGGGAGAGAGAGAGAGAGACAGAGAGAGAGAGAGAGAGAGAGAGAGAGAGAGAGAGAGACAGGGATTCCGGAGCCAATGCGGAATCAGACCGTTGCTATGAGGGAAAAACGCGGGGCCAGTGGCCACCCCAGGACAGGGTTATTCACCTCTGCCATCTGACTGATCAGCAGTGGCTGAAGTTAAAAGTCATTCCCTGCTTTCGCCCCATGTGCACGGGAGAATGCAATGCTTCACCCAATGCATATATTGCACTCGCCTCATGTTTACATACGTGTTTTACATGTCTATTTATATGCTATGTCTGTGGTTTGAAGGACTATAAGTGGCTATAACTTTTCCGTGCAGTGCAGTTTTGCAGGTCCATACGCAAATGCGCATGAAGCCACGAGGAGCCGGGGTTTACCCTGAGAGGTCGCTGTCGATGACCATCTTCTGCAGGCCGGTGGAGATGCTGCAGCTGGCCTCGGCGGGGGGCGAGCCCACCTGCTCCGAGGACTGCCCGGGCGTCATCTGGACGCAGGACGGGTTGGACAGGGCCGCGTTCACCTCCCGCAGGATGCGGGGCAGCGGGCCCAGCTTGGAGGCCGCACTCTGGAGAGGGATAGAGAGAGAGAGAGAGAGAGAGAGAGAGAGAGAGGCGGTCATCTCCGGAGTCGAATGAGACGTCTCTCCACTTCAGTCGGGCCACTAATTGGATTTAATTGAGGCGCCGTTGTTTGGATATTTGCATATCGTTCCAGAGGCCGCGTTGTTTTGGGCCCCCGCTGCCACGCGATCAGCTCACTTATTCAGGCAACACGCTGAATAATGGAACGGGCCGGCCGGCCTGACGGACCGCGCCATCAACCGGACCCACTGTGATTTCTGAATTATTGAAAGACGGGGCCTCACTAGGGCGGGCGCTCTACTGGAAAAGGGAAAAAAAAAAGCCTTTGCCCCGCGCCTAATCATCACCAGCTTCCCGTCTGCTTACCGGGGCTAATGTAAATGTCCTTGTAAATCCATTAATATGCCTCACGCAGCCTCGGAGGCTTCGCAGCCCCCCCCCTCCTCCCTCCCCTCCCCTCCCTCCCCTCCCCTCCCCTCCCACTCTT